>CM067169.1:83425553-83771861 GCA_034093135.1 Erigeron breviscapus | reverse complement strand
CTTTTATGTATTATTTTATTATTTCATCGTTAATTCCTAGGTAGAGCATATGGCTATAAATAGAGGTTTATCTCTCATTTGTAAGTTAGTTGATGTTGAATGAAATTAATAGAGCAGCCTCTATTTCTTACAAAAATCTTCTTTTACCTTTATAGATCTTTGATCTTGGTGGTTAGGAGTGACCCCTTTATCAATATTTGTGGTGACTTGTTCTTTATCAAATATTGTGGTGAGGTCTTTTAAATCTTCGGTTTCCTTTATCTATAATCGTGGTGGCTAGACCTTTATCGATTGTAGTGGTGGAGCGGAGTGTTTCCTTTATCCTTGATTCCGGTGGCTTGGCCTTTACGAGTCTTGGTGGTGGATTCTTTTATCTATCATTCTAATTTTTTGTCTTGTTTTATTGTTTGTTTCATATAAAATCCAGAAAATACCAAAAATAGTCTTCCGCTGTCGTTTGTCGTGTGATTTACGCATCAAATTTGGTATCAGAGACAGGTTCAAAAAAGTTTTCATGACTTTTTGTCCAGGTTTCCAAAAAGGTTTCTTAATCTTTTTATCCGTGGGTTTTTGTTGTTTGATTGTTGGATCAGGTTTCTTTTAAAGGGTTTTTTAATCTTTTAATCCTTGGGTTTTGTTAGTTTGTTGTCCTTTGTTTAGCTCTGAATGTATTTATTCTTGAAAATCTGATTTCAAATCTCAGATCTGATATCTCTTGTTTAGATCTATTTTTGATTATCTTTTCATTTAGATAATAGAAATGGGTTATAATAGAAATATTGCTTTAGAGAATTTTCGAAGAGATAGACAGCTTAAATGATGCGGAAATGTCCAGATTCACTGAACTGGAGGAATCCAGTGAACTGAAGAAGTCAACTGAACTGATCATGCAATCTGAACAAGCCATGTTGATCCTTCCAGCAGTAGCCCATTTCAGACAAGTCTTTTCTGAACCAGTCCAGTCACCAGTGGTAACACTTCTCCAGATGACTGCTCCAGATGGATGCTCCAGTGACCACTACTGAAGGTCCTCCAGTGAAGTGCTCCAGATTTTATCTCTAGTGGTGGTCCAGATCTATGTTCCAGTTGCCAAATAATAAAGTCCCCACTGAAGTCGTTTGTGGGCCCAATAAAGAAGAATGTCAGTTGTTAAGGAAGACGCGTGTGACGTTTCTAACAATATTATGGGACCACTTGCAGGGAATGTTTCTAGAAGCTTACGTGTCCATGTCTTATTGGTCCAAACTAGTTAGTGGCTTGCACATGACAGCTTTTATGTATTATTTTATTATTTCATCGTTAATTCCTAGGTAGAGCATATGGCTATAAATAGAGGTTTATCTCTCATTTGTAAGTTAGTTGATGTTGAATGAAATTAATAGAGCAACCTCTATTTCTTACAAAAATCTTCTTTTACCTTTATAGATCTTTTGATCTTGGTGGTTAGGAGTGACCCCTTTATCAATATTTGTGGTGACTTGTTCTTTATCAAATATTGTGGTGAGGTCTTTTAAATCTTCGGTTTCCTTTATCTATAATCGTGGTGGCTAGACCTTTATCGATTGTAGTGGTGGAGCGGAGTGTTTCCTTTATCCTTGATTCCGGTGGCTTGGCCTTTACGAGTCTTGGTGGTGGATTCTTTTATCTATCATTCTAATTTTATTGTCTCGTTTTATTGTTTGTTTCATATAAAATCCAGAAAATACCAAAAATAGTCCTCCGCTGTCGTTTGTCGCGTGATTTACGCATCATTAAATCTCTTGAAAAACAAATGGGGATAATCTTAGATGTGTTAGAAAATCATGTGAGAGAAACAAAAAGGAAAAATTCTCGTAAGAAACTCACTGATTGCAATTTAAATTTCATGGAGATTAGATCAGCCCCTAATTCTTTCAAAAAGATAAAAGTTGAAGTCGATGTTGAACAAGAGCCTATTTATGATGAAGAAGAAATGTGTGATGTTGCTGATGACTTTTTGCTCTTCAAGAGAACTGATCATTCACTTGATATGGATGAAATTCAGCGAGAAGATGATGTTTTTCAACCATGTGTTTATGATGACGACGGTGAAGAAGTAATTGAAGCTGACCTTGATGATTTCTTGCTGAATCGGAATGCTAATCATTCTCGTGAAGTTAGTGTTGATGAATCCCAGCAAGGAAGTATTAGCCAGACTCGTTTTTGTTATGTTACTAGCGAAAAAGAGTCCATAAGAGCTGCTGGTGATAAATCATCGCTGATCCAAGAAGCCCAGCAAGCAGTACATTCGACTGGAACTCTCACTGATGAAGTCCAGCGAAAAGTGTACTCCAGTGAAGCTTTCACTGATGAAGATCCAACTGAAGATCAAACTGAAGATCCAACTGACGATCCAACTGAAGATCCAACTGGAGATCAATCAGTTGAAGTTCAACGAGAAATGTCCATATGCCTGATGAAGAACTCTATACCTAATCAGTCACTTCCAGTCAAAACTCAATGGCTTAAGGAAGGCATAGGGGTAACAACTACAAACCGAGCACTTGTGTTTAATTCCAGATTCGATTATTATGGTATGGGTTTTTGTGTTATTCCTATAAATGCTCGAATTTTGATGTTTGATAATGATTGTCATAATGGCCACTTGAACACTAGTTCATTGTGTGTTCGAAAGAGGCAAGTAACTCTTAATCGTTTATGTCCTGATGAAATGATTAAGGCTAAATCTGATTCGTTGGCTGATCCTAAAATCAATCAGCAACACTTATTATTTGATCTTAGTACTGATCGGGAAGTTAAGTGCAAGGTGGAAATTAAGTTATATGTGCCTGATATTATGAGAGATAATGAGCAGCAAGTCGAGAAAGAGTATAGACTTCATTGTAACATCAATTGTATGATGAAATACAATCTGGTCGATATATGTGTTGAAACATATGTGGACTTTGTAATTCTGGTCCTTCTTGAGTTGAAAGAACGTGATTTGTATGTGTGGTTTGAGAAATATAATCCCATGATACATGAGCTTATAGTTCTTGGAAGTACTGAAGCAAATATTATGGTCCATGCTGATTTATATCTGGTCTCTGCTGATGTTTCGAAGATTGAAAGTGTCATTGTGTTGTTGCAATCTGAAGATTCAAGTGTCACCACCAGATGGGTGTTGACAAAAGGCGTTCATGTGCTGGAAATGTTTAAGGAAGAAAACTTAAGGCCTTACTTTAAGGACTTGAGGGCAAGTCCCAAAAAAAGAGGGAGAGAATGATGCGGAAATGACCCCGAACCATTTCCACAAAAAAAGTTGGTTCGTATATTTGCTAATTGAAGTTCAGCAAGCAACCAATTACCCTTGGTTATCCTTTGTTAGCATTACACTACTGGTGTATATTGATCTTAATGCTAAATCGAGCACTGAAGTTATGCAACCAAATCAAGTGTTGCTGGTCTTAAAGTTCATCAGTGACAAAACAAGTCCTGATCAGCAACAAGTCTCGCTGAAACAACTTCAACTGATCACGACCAGTGAACTGGTCAGCACCAGATGCAACCAGCAAGTGTCCAGAACAACAGGTAACACTTCAGTACATCAGCAAGTCTTTCCTCAGCAAGTATTCATCAGTAACACTGGCCAGAGATGGGTGTTCTGTACTTTACTTAAGTTATACTTCAGTGACGTTCACCAGTGATGAAGTTTACCAGACCCATCTCAGTTACACTTCAGTGGCCCGTTTCAACTAGTTCTCAGTCCACCAGTGAAGTTAACTACTGGACAGCTTCAGTGAATAACGCCAGTAAGTTGCTTCAGTCGAAATGCTCCAGATGGAATACTCCAGTGAAGGTTCTCCAGGTCCAGACTCCAATGAAGCAATTCCAGATCCATGCTCCAGTTGAAGATCCTCCAGATCCATGCTCCAGTAAAGATCCTCCAGATCCATGCTCCAGTAAAGATCCTCCAGATCCATGATCCAGTGAAGATCCTCCAGATCCATTCTCTAGTAAAAATCCTCCAGATCACTTCTCCAGTGAAGATCCTCCAGATCACTTCTCCAGTGAAGATCCTCCAGATCACTTCTCCAGTGAAGATCCTCCAGATCACTTCTCCAGTAAAGATCCTCCAGTCTCCAGCCTCCAGTCTCCAGGCTCCAGTCAAGACCCTTCAGTGAAGCTTACCAGTGAACGACACCAGCTCCAGATGACTGCTCCAGATGAATGCTCCAGATTTTTGTCTCCAGTGAAAATCCAGATTTTTGTGTCCAGTTTCCAATTAATAAAGTCCCCACTGAAAGCTTATATCTGTGGGTCCAATAAAGAAGGAATGACAGCTGTCAAGGAAGGAGCGTGTGACTAACGGTATTGTGGGACCACGTGCAGGGGGGAATGTTTCTAGAAGCTTTACGTGTCCATTTTCCATTGGATAATTAATTAGTGGTGGTCCGTAGCACATGACAACTTTTTGAATATTTTATTGTATTTCGTTAATTCCTAGGTAGATCATGTGGCTATAAATAGAGGTTTATTTTCCTTGTAAAAAAGGCAGTTAGTTGATGTTGAATGAAAATTAATAGAGCAGCCTCTATTTCTTACAAATCTTCTTTTACCTTTATAGATCTTTGATCTTGGTGGTTAGGAGTGACCCCTTTATCAATATTTGTGGTGACTTGTTCTTTATCAAATATTGTGGTGAGGTCTTTTAAATCTTCGGTTTCCTTTATCTATAATCGTGGTGGCTAGACCTTTATCGATTGTAGTGGTGGGGCGGAGTGTTTCCTTTATCTATAATTGTGGTGGCTAGACCTTTATCGATTGTAGTGGTGGGGCGGAGTGTTTCCTTTATCTATAATCGTGGTGGCTAGACCTTTATCGATTGTAGTGGTGGGGCGGAGTGTTTCCTTTATCTATAATCGTGGTGGCTAGACCTTTATCGATTGTAGTGGTGGGGCGGAGTGTTTCCTTTATCCTTGATTCCGGTGGCTTGGCCTTTACGAGTCTTGGTGGTGGATTCTTTATCTATCATTCTAATTTTTATTGTCTTGTTTGTTGTTTGTTTCGTATAAAATCCACAAATACCAAAAATAGTCTTCCGCTGTCGTTTGTCATGTGATTTACGCATCACTTCCTTTTATTGCATTGAGCATGAAATTGGAAGCCATTCGATTCAATGGTATTCCGCCTCAGGAGAAGTGATAACACCTCCATAACAAGCGTAAAGAGGTAAGGTGACATTGGATCTCCTTGGCGTAGACCACGTTTTCCCTTAAAATATCCATACACACTACCATTAATGCTCAGGGAATAAGAGACACTTGTGACACACTCCATGATCCACCGTATCATTCTTGTATGAAACCCAAATCCTCGAAGGCACTCCTGCATGAAATCCCAGCAAACAGTGTCATATGCCTTCTGTATATCCACCTTAAATGCACATCTAGGAAGATGATAGTTGTGCATTAGTTCTTGTGCTAAAAGGATGTTATCCGATATTTTCCTTCCTGGGATGAACGCGGACTGATTGATATCAACCAAGTCTTCTAAAGCAGCCTTAATTCTGTTAGTGATTATTTTACTAATGCACTTATAGATAACATTGCAACACGAGATTGGGCGATAGTCAGTAACTTTTGCAGGAGTTGTTATCTTAGGAATCAAGGCAAGAAAGGTATGGTTGAGCTCTTGTAATAATCGTCCATGACTGAAGAAGTCTTGAACAGCTTCTGTAATCTCTTTACCAACAATACTCCATGACTTCTTTAAAAAAGCTGAAGTGAAACCATCTGGTCCCGGAGCTTTATTTTCACCAATTGAAAAGATAGCATCTTTTACTTCCTCAGCCGATACACTCCTAACCATATTAGCGGCAGTATCTTGATCCAAAACCTTGGTGAACAGCCCTTCACAATTGAAAGGGTTAGTCACACTTTCGGTTCCTAAGAAGTTCTTATAATGTGTTACCAACGCCTCATAAACTTCTCCTCCTTCAAACACCGTACCATTGAGATCCTGTATCATTGAGATTCTGCTCCTGTGATTTTTGCTTTTGAGAGAATTGTGAAAGTAAGCCGTGTTTGAATCTCCTGCTGCTAACCAATTAATCTTCGCCTTTTGCTTCAAGAAACACTCTTCGTCATATGATACTGTTTTAAAATCTTCAAGAACCTTTGCTTCTTGCAATCGTAATGTTTTATCATGGGGGCTTAGATCAATCATTATCTGCAGCTGATCTAATTCCTTTCTCAGAGAAGATACCCGTTCATGTAGATTGCCTTGTTGATATAATAATTTACGCATCGGTGTTTTCAAGCTTTTCAGTTTTTTAACTACACAAAACATCTTGTTTCCCTTTATCTTCTCCTTCCACGCCTCTTCCACTGCAATTAGGAAACCAGATTTTTCCGTAATAAAATTTGCGAACTTAAAGGGCCTTGGTCTGCTTCTCGAGATTGCAGGCAGCTTTAAGATGCATGGAGAATGATCTGAAATTCTGTACGGCTGAAAAACTGCATAAGAAGCAGAAAAATCATCCGTGAATTGTATATTTCCCATGACTCGGTCTATTTTTTTTCAGAATTCCCACTCCATTTTTCGGTTTTTGCGTCCAAGTAAAGTGAAGCCCGCTGCTATTAATATCCATTAGCTCAACCTCTTCAATACATTCTTTGAACTCTCTCATTGAGGTAGTAATCTTAGACGACCCAGAAGTACTATCCTCTAACTTAAGAGCAACGTTAAAATCCCCCATAACTACCCATGAAGCATCTCGTATAACAGATTTATGAGTACATAAATTCTGCCATAATTCCCGACGCTGTTGATAGTCATTACTCGCATAGACAAACGAGCAGAATAGTACTTTTTTATCAACTTTAAACACAATCTGTACATGTATGACTTGGTTAGATTGTGACAGAACCATTACATCAACGACGTCCGAGTTCCATCCCAAGATAATTCGAGTACCCTTATCACAACATGTACCATTAGACGTCCAATCCCATGACCTAAAAACTTTCCTACATACATTAAAAAGATTAGAAACATCCACGTGCGATTCCATAATCGCACAAATTTGCAAATGATTCTCCGACACCACCTGACGAACCTCATTTTGTTTTAGAGGGCGGTTCAACCCCCTAATGTTCCATGAGGCGATACTACCCATTGGAAACCTGTGTACCGGGAGTGCTTGCCCCCTCAGAGTTGTTACCAGGTTTCGTTCCAGCTGTCATGAAGCTAGCAGTTTCGTCATAAACATCTTCAACCTCCTCTTCATCTTCATCATTAGCCTTATTCATCTTTTTTTCCTCATTAGGATCCACTTCCTGTATTAAGGGATCTGCATGCCCCTCTCCATAATCATTGAGAAGTGAGTATGGGTTGCTAGTATTAACCTTAGACCCGGATGTAGAGGCTTCAGAATTCCCTTGTTTCGTAACAGGAACATACACAAGTTTAGTTTTTTGTTTTTGAACTGGTATACCTTTCTTTCTTCCTTTCACCTGCGTAAACCCATCAGTGTCCACTACTGTACCACTCTTTTTTGTAGAATTAACCTTTTTTGGACATTGCAAATCAGTATGACCAAACATACAACACATAGAGCATCTTGGAGGACGCCATTCATACTCTACCTTCATCGATTCCTTAATAAACCCATCATCCTCCTCTTTTGGGATAGCAATTCTGAGTTCCTCTTTAAGTTTACTTTCAGCAGAAACTTCAATCATAGCTCTCGCGAAGCTGCTCCTACCCCATGATTCAGAGCACATGTTACTCGTATATGAATCCAACATTAAAGGATTACCTAGTTTTGACGCCAACATACTAAGGCCATCATCCGAGTAAGCTGCTAATGGAACATTGTGTATCTTAACCCAGAGTGCAACCTGTTTAATGTCCTCTTTCTTCAAAACAGAAGTTGGAGTCCATATGTTCAAAAAAATTGGTGTATTTCTTATTTTTTTTTTTTTTGGTTAATGGGTATACCCCTGTAAATTTTATACCATCACCAAAAAACATTACAAATCAAGTAGTATGGCTAAAGTTACCATACTAGTTCATATACATGACAGACCATGTATATGTAAACAAGCGATAAACGCATACAAGGATAAAACTACATACTAGTTACATTATAAAACTATAATCTAACTAATATGGCAGTAAACAAACTGGAGTAGAATTAGCTCCCATTCTGATCAAATACCACTAGGTCACGTGGCAAATTCCAATCTTGAACTAAGCGATTCACCATGATAGTGTTTTTGAATCGCAAAGTAACGAGCTTCAATCTAACTGTGGACGCAATTAAATCTCGAAGCTGCTCCACTGGTCTTGATAAATTAGAGAATAATCGTTGATTTCGCTCCTGCCAAATAAAGTAAGCAGTGGCAGCTACCAGTAACTTTCCAATAACTGTTTTGGCCGAATTAGACTTCCCACGCATGATGAGCCAATGAATAATATCGTCCCAACTCAAGCTTAGATGTTGCAAATGAGCCAAATGGTTGACCTGCTGCCAAACCTGAGAAGAGTAAGAACAAGCAAAAAATAAATGGTTATGAGAGTCTGGTCCCTGGTGACACAATGGGCAGCACACCAGGTTGTAATTCATGTTCCCCCCTGCACTCCACCTCATAATTTTATCTTGAGTCTTTAATTTCTGTAACAATATAAGCCACATTAATCACACATAAGCATTAAATCTCCTAGAGACTTAACGGACACATAGTGTTGACTTAACGACTCAAGTCAACCGTTAATTTAAAGTTCGGGATGTTACACAAACTAAGTACCATGTTTGTCGACTGCTATCCGCTTTTTTTAAAAAAAATTCCATTTTATTCCTCCATCCATACATATTCCTATATCAACATGATGGTGCATTATTTTTTATTTTTCTTTTTTTTTGGTTTTGAACTGGTATACCTTTCTTTCTTCCTTTCACCTGCGTAAACCCATCAGTGTCCACTACTGTACCACTCTTTTTTGTAGAATTAACCTTTTTTGGACATTGCAAATCAGTATGACCAAACATACAACACATAGAGCATCTTGGAGGACGCCATTCATACTCTACCTTCATCGATTCCTTAATAAACCCATCATCCTCCTCTTTTGGGATAGCAATTCTGAGTTCCTCTTTAAGTTTACTTTCAGCAGAAACTTCAATCATAGCTCTCGCGAAGCCTGCTCCTACCCCATGATTCAGAGCACATGTTACTCGTATATGAATCCAACATTAAAGGATTACCTAGTTTTGACGCCAACATACTAAGGCCATCATCCGAGTAAGCTGCTAATGGAACATTGTGTATCTTAACCCAGAGTGCAACCTGTTTAATGTCCTCTTTCTTCAAAACAGAAGTTGGAGTCCATATGTTCAAAACAATTGGTGTATTTCTTATTAGCCATGAACCACCTTCAAGCATACCTTGCAATCCTTTTTTATCAGCAAATTTAAAAAAGAAAAAGCCATTTGCATTCATCATAACGTTTGTTAAACCATATTTAGCCCATGCATTCTTAGCAAACATCTCAACCACCGGATATGCCAATCTATCTCCTAGAAAATAGCCGTACAAGACATTAGCATACCTCGCTTGAACCATCCTTACTGCTTCCAATAAACCCTTAACCCATTTTTTGAGTTTAACCCTATGTCAAAACTCATATTTAGCTCAAAACACCTATAGGGAACACTTACAACACATTAAACACTTCAAGCACCTCTAAAGGTATTTAAAATATACCTTAAACTCATTAGCACATCAATCATTAAGGCCTTAAAACCTTACACATAAAGCACATTAATCACACATAAGCATTAAATCTCCTAGAGACTTAACGGACACATAGTGTTGACTTAACGACTCAAGTCAACCGTTAATTTAAAGTTCGGGATGTTACACAAACTAAGTACCATGTTTGTCGACTGCTATCCGCTTTTTTTTTCCGTTTTATTCCTCCATCCATACATATTCCTATATCAACATGATGGTGCATTATTTTTTATTTTTCTTTTTTTTTGGTTAATGGGCATACCCCTGTAAATTTTATACCATCACCAAAAAACATTACAAATCAAGTAGTATGGCTAAAGTTACCATACTAGTTCATATACATGACAGACCATGTATATGTAAACAAGCGATAAACGCATACAAGGATAAAACTACATACTAGTTACATTATAAAACTATAATCTAACTAATATGGCAGTAAACAAACTGGAGTAGAATTAGCTCCCATTCTGATCAAATACCACTAGGTCACGTGGCAAATTCCAATCTTGAACTAAGCGATTCACCATGATAGTGTTTTTGAATCGCAAAGTAACGAGCTTCAATCTAACTGTGGACGCAATTAAATCTCGAAGCTGCTCCACTGGTCTTGATAAATTAGAGAATAATCGTTGATTTCGCTCCTGCCAAATAAAGTAAGCAGTGGCAGCTACCAGTAACTTTCCAATAACTGTTTTGGCCGAATTAGACTTCCCACGCATGATGAGCCAATGAATAATATCGTCCCAACTCAAGCTTAGATGTTGCAAATGAGCCAAATGGTTGACCTGCTGCCAAACCTGAGAAGAGTAAGAACAAGCAAAAAATAAATGGTTATGAGAGTCTGGTCCCTGGTGACACAATGGGCAGCACACCAGGTTGTAATTCATGTTCCCCCCTGCACTCCACCTCATAATTTTATCTTGAGTCTTTAATTTCTGTAACAATATAAGCCACATTAGAAAGGCATGTCTTGGTATCATTTGCTTAAACCAAACAACCTTATGCCAACATGATGGTGCATTAGACCAAGGATATAACAAATGCCAAGTCTGCGGGGTCAGATTCCAGATGTAGAAGTTTTCGAAAACACAGATGCTCAAACTAATGAAAACCTTCACCATTGGTAATTCATACCCAAAGAATATACGTGTAATAATGTTACAAATTTGGCATAGGCTACACCAGTTAAAGTTGGACAATTTATGTTAATTTCTAGATTTTGGCATCAGTCTTAGAAGTAAAGTTGTTACCTTCCATGGAAATACCTCAACTTTAGAAAGCCCTTAGATAAAACTCTGATAGCCCTAACCCATATAAACGATATTGGAGAAAGCTTTTTTCGGTAAAAGGTCGTCACCCTGGTTCGAAATATTATTAATATGAAGAACAGGCAACATAGCATTATGCTAGTTGACTTACAAGACACCCATGCACATCGTGCAAAACAAGAACCAAACATAAAACGTCCACAACCCTACTCAATGCTAAACATGAACTACGACTAGAAAAGAGATTACATAGACTGAACTAATAAAACCGGAAGGTCCCAAGCAGCCAGCAGTCTCTCAACGTTTGCAGTTCTTTTATATCTGAAAGTAAGTAGCTTGAGTCGAACCGTAGAAAGAATGATTTCAGCCAGCACTTCAGCAGATCTTGAAGTATTTGTGAATAAACGAGCATTTCTCTCTTGCCATAGGAAGTATACTGAGGCTGCAAGTAACAACTTATCAATAACATTTTGCATCGACTTCTTTTTAGCTCTTGGAATCAATCGATCAATAATCAAATTCCAAATCACTGGTTGCAAACCAGCTTTCATGATAGCGCAATTCCACACCTGCATAGAATAAGTGCATTCAAAGAAAAGATGGGAGTGAGAATCAGGCTGGCTTTTACAAAACGGACAGCGCAGATCTATATTTGGATTTTTGTCCCATTGCATTAGAACATCTTGCGTCTTGAGTCGTTTCCTGAACACCAGCCATAGGATGAATGCATGTCTCGGAATGCAATAACTAAACCAAACAAGGTCATACCAATCAACAGCTGCATGTCTTAACCGTAGCTCTTTCCAAACAGAATTAACTGAAAACTCCCGAATGATCCCATCCCTGTCCTTCCAAACAAATTTGTCTTGAGCATGAAGATTAAAGACCGGTAAAGAGGCACTTGGAAATCTGCTATGCCATTCCATTGGCCAATCCCATCCCCCATTTGAGATTAGATCAGTAACTTTAGAATCAATAGTGAAACCAGCCGATGTTATTTCACGAGGAGAAAGCTTGTCATAAAGAGGACTAAATGAGCTCCAGTTATCATGCCAAGCAAAGGTATTACGGCCATTACCAATCTGAACCCAAATAAATTGCCGGATAAGAGGTCGAATTTGTAACATTTTCCTCCAACTCCAAGCTAAATTACCCCTATAAGGAACATTCCAAAAAGAAGTACCATGTAATTTATGAGTATGTACCCATTTAACCCATAGCGATTCTTTGGAAGTCACAATATGTAACATTTGTGATTTTTACCCGTTTGACCGTGTATGTAATTTGAGTAACTAGTTCAATAAATGAAAACTTTGACATAATTGCGTACATTTATCGGTAAATTGGGCTAAATATAATGTTATATTGGGCTTCTAGAATTAAGCCCATATTATGTGATTATGATATTGGCCCATATGTGTTATGGAAATATAGACGGTAATTGAGTAACTGTAGTAACAAGGAAAAACGTATATACAAAACCTTAAGTATAATATACGGTTTAAACAGTGTCGGTGGAACAGTGTCGGTGAAACAGTGTCGGTGGAACAGTGTCGGTGGCTAGATGATAATTCCATTAATGGGACAAAGACCGACATAACTTTATGTAAAGGAGAATACTTGTGAAATCTCCGTTGTTTGTTATTGATCATGAACCTAATCCCTTAACTGGATAAATACCCCATCTATCTATCTATCTATCTTAATATATCACTCAATTATTCAGGAACACACACACGTACACACACTCTCACCCTCTCTAGTTCCCTCTTGCAAGAACACAAAAATACACAAACTCTTTCTCTCTAGATTCTCATCTCAATTAGTGGAATTTAAACAAGATTGAAGCTAGAATAATAATAATCATCATCCTCTAAGTATCATATCTCAAATTTGGTCATTCAAGTTCAAGAAATCTTCACTTTCAAGTCCATTTTCGGAGTTGACTTTTCTTTTGGTAAGTCAAACTCATTCTATAATCATCATTTCATGATTGTTAACATGTTTCTAGTTATATCAAAGTGTTTTTGGGTCATGAATCGGGTCAAAATGCAAATAGAGTTTCATTAGGGTTTTGATATGATTTGGAAGTGATTTTTAGGTTTTGGATTGAATTTATGAGATGGGTTATGTTTGTTTATGTCCAAATATGTGGATTTAGGCTTGAAATTGAGTTATAGATCATCCATGGTCAAAAATGGGGTTTTGGATCGTTTTTGGCTAAGTTTCTGCAGCAGAATTATCTGACTGCGGCGCAGTGGGAGGTGCCAGACCCCACTGCGGCGCAGTGGGAGGTGCCAGACCCCACTGCGGCGCAGTGAAAATCTACTGAACCAGTGACTCTTTGTCAACTTCAAACGCTTATAACTTTTGATCCGTAAGTCCAATTGAGTCATATGACCTATCGTTGGAATCGTGAGAGAGTCTACTTTCTCATGGTAAAGTCCTTTTGATCTGAATCCTTTTCCATTTCTAAAAATGTCGGGTCAAAGTGTTATAGTTCATGTTCGGGAGAGTCATTAAGGTGCTGTGGGATTGTGGTGTGACTCAAACTTACTTAACCAACTTGTGTAGGGTTATAGAGTTGATTTTGATGTCACTATGATATATATTAATAGGTTGTGGACACGTGGCGGTTGTTGGACGTTTATAACTCGACTATAACTTGTATTTAGCTTGCATATCCAATCAAGGTGAGTTTCGTAAACCCTCCCTACTCTAATTGAGATTCGGGCTGAAAAGTGTACACATACGTGTTTATTGAATGTTGTTAATCGTTATATGAATCGTTGTTGTTAAACGTGCTTGTTGAACGTGTTAATTGTTATATGTGATCATTATTGAATGTTGTATTGTATGAAACGTAAACGTTGCTATACATGCGGTTGAAATATACGTAAGTCATGTTGTTGTACATGCATTTGAAATATATGTAAGTCATGCCGTGTTAATCATGCTTTTGAAATATATGTAAGTCATGCCGTAATGATCACGCCTTTGGAACATATGTAAGTCGTGCTGGAACGTTGTTGAATCGTGTTATGTGTTGATGTTGTGCTAACGTATACCCTTTTAGGGTTTTCTTGACGTGATTAGGTATTCTAATCCTTGTATATCGTTAACGGTTGTTATCCCGATACGTTTATTCCTTGTTATATGTCCCTACGAACTCACCAACTTTATGTTGACGCATTTTAGTACACTTTTCAGGTAATCAAGTTAATCAGAGACAGAATGGATGAATAGATGCTTGCATTGCTAGGGTTTGGACTATCTTTGGACTTTCTGGATCCGTGATCCTTAATTCCCTTTTATGGGTTACTTTTAGGATCAACTATTATCGTTTGAACATTTTTCTTTTAAGTATGGATTGAGTGTGTATTTGATAAATGTTGATGAATGTATACGTTTGTACAAGTTTATGGATCGTTTCGATCTCATGTATTCATATAGTTGACTCTACATAATTCCCATGTCATGCTGTGCTTTTCAAAGTGATACCCCATGATTCCGCCATGTTGGGGTGTTACAGAATGGTATCAGAGCCGTGGTTGTAGAGAACTAGGAGGATTTACCTAGTCTATAGCCATCGCACCCACATTTCATATTAGCATGCATGATAGGGAACTTTGTGTGCAACGTGAACTGTATGATGCATAAAAACGTTTTAAACAGAGTTCGTAGGTTGCTTATAATATGATGACTTGATTGTTATGTGAGAATTGTTGTGATGAACGTATATGATAGTGTCGGAATACACCGTTAATTGTGGAAATGTTATGATGAACGTTGATGTGTTGAATTTTAGAAGCATTTATTATTTGCCCCTATAAGCAAAATGAAACGATGACATTAATGGAGTATAACATTCGGTAACCGTAGAGGCGACTGATCAACAAATCGAAAGTTATCCTATGGCATACAAAGTTAATGATCTCATGGATTGCGCCTTGTGGATAGAGTATAGTAGCTACCCCGATATGTTTAATGAGTGTTGATTAGGTGGAGGGTTAGCCGCTGGTACACCCTGTATACATACCCGGTCAACACTTAGAGAACATATTGGAACCGATTTTTGATATCCATTCAATATATTAACAGTGTGGAGGGTTAGCCGATGGTACACCCTGTATACAAACACTTTTAATGTATTGAATGTTGAGGTTAAAATTCGGACTATGCTTTACCCACCTTGTTATGACTTGACCCTTTTATATAGCGTTGAAAGTTTTCGTGATTGTATTGTTGATTGTAAATTGTACGATTGCTGAAGCCTTAGATTATTGCCATGATAATATCCCTGTAGAGATAACTATATTCATGCGATGATTTAGAAGGATTTAGGTATGTAATGTTTGTTATATGACAGTCGATTTTGATTATTCGTGTGAGAACTAACTTGCTGATCTAACACGCGTGTCCAGGAAAATGGTTAGACCAAGGAGAGCTAACACTAACTATGGACCTCAGAATGAACCCGAGGACCCGATTGAACAAGAAGTAGTTGGTGGACGTGGTGGCAGAGGTGGTCGTGGTGGCAGAGGTGGTCGTGGAGGTAGAGGTGGTCGTGGAGGTCGGGGTGGCAGAGGTGGTCGGGGTAATCCTAATCCCCCGATAACCGCCGAGGTTGTCGCACAAGCTCTAAATGACCTCATGCTGGATCTTATGGCCCGAATTCAAGCGGCCATGGGAAATAATAATGAACAAGAAGAACCGGAAGATGAAGCAGTTCCCGTACAAAATGAACAAGAAAACGTAAATGTAAACGGTGTAGGTGTAGGAGAAGTTTTACCTAGACCGGATTATGATGTTCGTCAACCGGGATGCTTGTTTAAAGACTTCAAACTTTGTGGAGCCCCGGAATTTAATGGAGATAGTGGTGCTACGGGTTGCTTGGAATGGTTAGAGAGCATTGAATCTATCATTGCTCGAAGTGGTTGTGCCTACCACCAAAGAATCACTTATGCTTCCGGTATGTTGAAAGGTGGGGCTCTTGAGTGGTGGAACGAAGAAGTTGATGAATTGGGGATTGATGCGGCTAATAATCTTATATGGGGAGAGTTCAAGAATATGATAACTACTAAGTATTGCCCGGCCCATGAACTGAGGAGATTGCAAGTGGAATTTTCTAAACTTGCCATGAAGGGAGGAGACTACGAGAGTTACACACGCCGTTTTGGCCAACTCTCTAGACTCATTCCTCATTATGTGAGACCCCAAGAGGTTAAGATTGAGAAGTATGTTGCGGGATTGCCACATGAAGTGAGAGTGCTTGTCTCTCACCCCACCATGCCTTCAACTTACAAAGAGGCAACCACCCGTACCGCTAGCATAACCTTGGAACTCATTAGGGGTGGCAAGTTGAACAAGAACGATAATAAGAATGATAACAAGAGGAAGGATGTTGCCGAGTCTAGCGGCACCAAGAAAGATGATAGGCGTGATAATAAGCGCCATGGTCGTGGTGGGAAAGTTTTTGCGGCGGTTGTACCGGCGACGGGCCCTTCAAGAGGTGGTTATGCCGGGACTAATCCTTTATGTCCTAGGTGTAATCGTCACCACCAACCCACCATGAGATGTGATGTTTGTTTTAATTGCAATCAACCCGGTCACACCTCAAGGTTTTGTCCAACAAACCCTCGGAATGCTCCTTTGAACGTTGCCCCTCTTAATGCTATACGTCCCCCGATGGTTCCGGGTTCTTGTTACGAATGTGGTAGCCAAGACCACTACCGTAACCGGTGCCCAAATCTTATTGGCCAACAAGTTCAAGTGACCGTGCATCCTAATCAGTTGCAAATTGCCGGTCCAAATCAAAACCGAGGAAACCAAGGACAACAACAACAACTTCCGCAAGCTCCTCGCCAACATTTGGCCCCCCGTGGAAGAGCTTTTGACGTGAATGCGGCCGAGGCTCGTGGTGATCCTAATGTCGTAGCAGGTACCTTTCTCCTCAATCACCAATATGCTACCATATTATTTGATTCTGGAGCCGATTATAGTCTCATTTCCAATGATTTTATTCCGTTGATCGATGCCAATCCTAGCCCGTTGTCCTATTGTTTTGAACTTGAAATGGTAAATGGTGGATTGTCTAGGATTAGTCAAGTTGTTCGTGATTGTATGTTAGATTTATGTGATCACCCATTTTACATTGACTTAATGCCTTTTGATATCGGTAGTTTTGACGTGATTGTGGGTATGGATTGGTTATCGGCCATGAATGCGGTAATTGATTGTGGTAGTCGAACTGTGAGGATTCCGTTAGAAAATAGGGAAGAATTAGTGGTTCAAGGCGAAACGGCCGAACAATGGGATGGGAATGTATATAGTGTTAAGATCACAAAGATTGAATTGAAAACCGTACCCGTAGTTAAAGACTTTGCGGATGTATTTCCGGATGACCTACCGGGTTTGCCTCCATCTCGTGAACTCGATTTTCGTATTGATCTTATCCCAAATGCTTCTCCCGTGGCCAAAGCACCCTATCGCTTAGCCATGACCGAATTACAAGAGTTGGCCGCCCAACTCAAAGAACTTCAAGAGAAGGGTTTCATTCGCCCTAGTCAATCTCCTTGGGGCGCACCGGTTTTGTTCGTTAAAAAGAAAGATGGCACATTCCGAATGTGTATCGATTATAGAGAATTGAACAAACTAACGGTAAAGAATCGTTATCCTCTTCCTAGGATTGATGATTTATTTGACCAACTCCAAGGTGCTCGTTTCTTTTCCAAAATTGATTTGCGGTCGGGTTACCATCAATTACGTGTTCATGAAGACGACATTCCAAAAACCGCCTTTCGAACGAGATATGGACACTTTGAATTTACGGTGATGCCTTTTGGATTGACTAACGCACCAGCTGTGTTCATGGACTTGATGAACCGAGTGTGTCAGCCTTACTTGGACCAATTTGTCATTGTTTTCATCGATGACATTCTCATCTATTCCAAGACCAAAGAAGATCATTTGGAACATTTGAAACAAGTCTTAGAGTTACTCCGGAAAGAAAAGCTTTATGCCAAGTTCTCCAAATGTGAATTTTGGCTTGAAGAGGTCCAGTTTCTTGGTCACGTAGTGAGCAAAGAAGGAATTCATGTGGACCCAAGTAAAGTTGAAGCAGTAAAGAATTGGAGACGCCCCGAAACACCAACCGAAATTCGCCAATTTCTTGGTTTGGCGGGTTATTATAGACGATTTATTGAAGGCTTTTCAAAAATCGCCCAACCTTTGACTTTGTTGACTCAACGAGAAAGAAGGTTTGATTGGGGTGAAAAGCAAGAACAAGCATTCCAATTGTTGAAGGACAAATTGTGTGATGCACCCATCTTGAGCTTGCCCGATGAAGTCGATGATTTCGTTGTATATTGTGATGCATCCGGGCAAGGATTGGGTTGTGTCTTAATGCAACGGGATAAGGTGATAGCATATGCATCAAGACAATTGAAGGTGCATGAGAAGAACTATCCGACCCATGACTTAGAATTGGGAGCAGTGGTATTTGCTTTGAAATGTTGGAGGCATTACTTGTATGGCACCAAGAGCGTGATCTATACCGATCACAAAAGCCTTCAACATATTTTCACTCAAAATGACCTGAACATGAGGCAAAGAAGGTAGCTTGAGCTGTTGAGTGATTATGATTGCGTTATCCGGTATCATCCGGGTAAAGCAAATGTGGTAGCCGATGCTTTGAGTCAAAAGGAACGTATAAAGCCAAGACGAGTTAAAGCCATGAGCTTCACTGTATTAAGGAGTGTCCGTGACTCCATTATCGAAGCTCAAGAATTGGCAACTAGACCGGAGAACTTCACCGATGAAGCTTTACACGGTCTAGAAGAACAGTTTGATAGGAAGAACGATAATGGTTTGTATTTTGTTGATCGATTGTGGATCCCCATTCTTGGAGGATGGCGATTGAAATTGATGGATGAAGCTCATAAGTCGGCTTATTCGGTTCACCCGGGTTCCGACAAGATGTATTTTGGATTGAGAGACTTGTATTGGTGGCCGGGAATGAAGACGGACATTGCTAGGTATGTTAGCCAATGCCTCACTTGTTTACAAGTGAAAGCCGACCACAAGAAACCACCGGGTTTACTAGTCCAACCAGTAACACCGGTGTGGAAATGGGAAGAAATTGCTATGGACTTCATCACGAAGTTACCTAGGACGAGTAGTGGTCGGGACACTATTTGGGTAATAATTGACCGGTTGACTAAGTCGGCTCACTTCTTAGCCATCCGGGAGGACGATAAATTTGACACCATGGCACGTTTGTACATCAAAGAGGTTATATCCAAGCATGGAGTGCCGATTTCCATGATATCCGATCGGGATGCCCGATTTACTTCAAAATTTTGGAAGGCGTTCCAAAAATCTATGGGTACTCGTCTCGGCATGAGTACGGCGTTCCACCCACAAACTGATGGTCAAAGTGAAAGAACGATCCAAACATTGGAAGATATGTTAAGAGCTTGTGCTATTGATTTTGGTGGTAATTGGGATGTACATCTTCCTTTGGTTGAATTCTCCTACAACAATAGCTATCATGCTAGCATTGGAATGGCCCCGTTTAAGGCATTATATGGGAGAGATTGTAGGTCACCGCTAGTTTGGGCAGAAGTTGGTGAAAGCCAACTCGTTGGGCCCGAAATTGTTATTGAAACGACGAAAGTGATATCACAAATCAAAGAAAAGTTAAGAGTGGCCCGAGAACGACAATTGAAATATGCTAATGTTAGAAGACGACCCCTCGAATTTGAAGTTGGTGATTCTGTTTTATTGAAAGTGTCCCCATGGAAAGGTGTGGTTCGTTTTGTGAAACGTGGCAAGTTGGGGCCACGGTACATTGGCCCGTTCAAGATCTTGGAGCGTATTGGTCCGGTTGCATATCGATTAGAACTTCCTCAAGAATTGAGTGGAGTTCATAATGTTTTTCATGTTTGTAATCTTCGGAAGTGTTTAGCAAATCCAACACTTCACGTGCCTCTCGAAGAAATCCGTGTTGATAAAGCGTTGAAGTTTGTGGAAGAACCAATAGAAATCCTAGATCGACAAACTAGAAAGCTAAAGAATACCCGATATACGATTGTCAAAGTAAGATGGCAAGCTAGACGTGGACCCGAGTTTACATGGGAACGTGAAGATTCCATGAAAGCCAAATATCCCCATTTGTTTAACGAGTCTAGTTAGATTCGAATTTCGGGACGAAATTCCTTTAACGGGGGAATAATGTAACATTTGTGATTTTTACCCGTTTGACCGTGTATGTAATTTGAGTAACTAGTTCAATAAATGAAAACTTTGACATAATTGCGTACATTTATCGGTAAATTGGGCTAAATATAATGTTATATTGGGCTTCTAGAATTAAGCCCATATTATGTGATTATGATATTGGCCCATATGTGTTATGGAAATATAGACGGTAATTGAGTAACTGTAGTAACAAGGAAAAACGTATATACAAAACCTTAAGTATAATATACGGTTTAAACAGTGTCGGTGGAACAGTGTCGGTGAAACAGTGTCGGTGGAACAGTGTCGGTGGCTAGATGATAATTCCATTAATGAGACAAAGACCGACATAACTTTATGTAAAGGAGAATACTTGTGAAATCTCCGTTGTTTGTTATTGATCATGAACCTAATCCCTTAACTGGATAAATACCCCATCTATCTATCTATCTTAATATATCACTCAATTATTCAGGAACACACACACGTACACACACTCTCACCCTCTCTAGTTCCCTCTTGCAAGAACACAAAAATACACAAACTCTTTCTCTCTAGATTCTCATCTCAATTAGTGGAATTTAAACAAGATTGAAGCTAGAATAATAATAATCATCATCCTCTAAGTATCATATCTCAAATTTGGTCATTCAAGTTCAAGAAATCTTCACTTTCAAGTCCATTTTCGGAGTTGACTTTTCTTTTGGTAAGTTAAACTCATTCTATAATCATCATTTCATGATTGTTAACATGTTTCTAGTAATATCAAAGTGTTTTTGGGTCATGAATCGGGTCACAATGCAAATAGAGTTTCATTAGGGTTTTGATATGATTTGGAAGTGATTTTTAGGTTTTGGATTGAATTTATGAGATGGGTTATGTTTGTTTATGTCCAAATATGTGGATTTAGGCTTGAAATTGAGTTATAGATCATCCATGGTCAAAAATGGGGTTTTGGATCGTTTTTGGCTAAGTTTCTGCAGCAGAATTATCTGACTGCGGCGCAGTGGGAGGTTCCAGACCCCACTGCGGCGCAGTGAAAATCTACTGAACCAGTGACTCTTTGTCAACTTCAAACGCTTATAACTTTTGATCCGTAAGTCCAATTGAGTCATATGACCTATCGTTGGAATCGTGAGAGAGTCTACTTTCTCATGGTAAAGTCCTTTTGATCTGAATCTTTTTCCATTTCTAAAAATGTCGGGTCAAAGTGTTATAGTTCATGTTCGGGAGAGTCATTAAGGTGCTGTGGGATTGTGGTGTGACTCAAACTTACTTAACCAACTTGTGTAGGGTTATAGAGTTGATTTTGATGTCACTATGATATATATTAATAGGTTGTGGACACGTGGCGGTTGTTGGACGTTTATAACTCGACTATAACTTGTATTTAGCTTGCATATCCAATCAAGGTGAGTTTCGTAAACCCTCCCTACTCTAATTGAGATTCGGGCTGAAAAGTGTACACATACGTGTTTATTGAATGTTGTTAATCGTTATATGAATCGTTGTTGTTAAACGTGCTTGTTGAACGTGTTAATTGTTATATGTGATCATTATTGAATGTTGTATTGTATGAAACGTAAACGTTGTTATACATGCGGTTGAAATATACGTAAGTCATGTTGTTGTACATGCATTTGAAATATATGTAAGTCATGCCGTGTTAATCATGCTTTTGAAATATATGTAAGTCATGCCGTAATGATCACGCCTTTGGAACATATGTAAGTCGTGCTGGAACGTTGTTGAATCGTGTTATGTGTTGATGTTGTGCTAACGTATACCCTTTTACGGTTTTCTTGACGTGATTAGGTATTCTAATCCTTGTATATCGTTAACGGTTGTTATCCCGATACGTTTATTCCTTGTTATATGTCCCTACGAACTCACCAACTTTATGTTGACGCATTTTAGTACACTTTTCAGGTAATCAAGTTAATCAGAGACAGAATGGATGAATAGATGCTTGCATTGCTAGGGTTTGGACTATCTTTGGACTTTCTGGATCCGTGATCCTTAATTCCCTTTTATGGGTTACTTTTAGGATCAACTATTATCGTTTGAACATTTTTCTTTTAAGTATGGATTGAGTGTGTATTTGATAAATGTTGATGAATGTATACGTTTGTACAAGTTTATGGATCGTTTCGATCTCATGTATTCATATAGTTGACTCTACATAATTCCCATGTCATGCTGTGCTTTTCAAAGTGATACCCCATGATTCCGCCATGTTGGGGTGTTACACAATATTCCATATATGGACAGAAAATAAAGCAATATTGAACTGATGTAGTTTGCGAATACCAAGCCCTCCCTCCTCTTTTGGAAGACATACATCATCCCATGCAACCTTAGCCTTTCCCTTGCATATATCACCTTGGCACCAAAGAAAACCACGCATAATCTGTTCTATATCCATGATAATACTCATAGGTAGAATAAAAACTGAAGACCAGTACACATGAATAGCCGCTAGAACAGAATTAATAAGTTGTACTCTTCCAGCAAATGACAAGAATTTGTTTCGCCAATCATTAACCCGTTTTTGAACCTTTTCAATCAAAGGTTTACAATCCTGAAGCACCATCCTTGACGAAACCAAAGGAACCCCAAGATACTTAACAGGTAGCTGGCCTTCCTCAAAAGGAATAATATTTAGAATATCAAGTTTAACCGAATTAGATACACACACAGAAAAAAGCAGTGCTCTTCGGTAAACTAGGAGCAAGACCAGAAACATCTTTAAATTCATTAAGAGAGGCCATGACAACTTTAGCCGAATCCACATTACCACGCATAAATATAAAAAGATCATCAGCAAAACAGAGATTAATAACCTGAAGTTCCTGGCAATGGTGATGAAAAAAGAAAGAATCTGACTCAACCACATTGCGTGAAGAATGAGAGTGAGGATCTCCATGACAAGTGTAAATAAATAGGGAGATAGAGGATCTCCTTGCCTTAGTCCCCGCTTACCCTTGAAATAACCATGAAACATCCCATTTATGCTCAACGAATAAGTAACAGATGTTACACACAACATAATCCAGTGAATCATCTGTTGGGGAAAACCAAAAGCAACAAGAATGTCCTTAAGAAAGCCCCAGCCCACCGTATCATATGCTTTCTGAATATCAACTTTCAAAGCACACCTGGGTGGTCCTCGATCAAGATGATAATTATGCATTATATCTTGAGTTAAGAGAATATTATCAGAAATTCCGTCTCCCCGGAATAAAAGCAGATTGGTTCATACTAACAACGTCTGAAAGACAATCTTTGATTCTGTTTGCAATTATTTTACTGATACATTTGAACAGAATATTGCACAAAGCTATTGGCCGAAAATCTGTTACCAAGGAAGGAGAGGACTTCTTAGGTATAAGAGCAATAATTGTGTGATTCAATTCCTTTAAAAATTTTCCTGAAATAAAGAAATCTTTAACAGCAGTGGAAACTTCTTTGCCAATAACATTCCAAGATCCTTTAAAGAAAGCCGCGGAATACCCATCAGGTCCTGGTGATTTATCGTCTCCCATAGAAAAAATTGCATTCTTCACTTCATCATCAGATACATCACGAATCATATCCATAGCTTTTTGATTCGGTACAGTATTCAAATTTAAACCTTGTAGATTGGAAGGGGAAACATTACAAGAGGTGCCAAGGAAATTTGAAAAATGGTCAACAAAAGCATCATACACTTCTTGTCCCTCTACCAATTTACCCGAAGAGTCCAAAATAGAACTAATGTGATTTCGAGCAGTTCTTCCCTTTACAACCTTATGAAAATAAGCTGAATTAGAATCACCAACCCGAAGCCACTCAATCTTTGCCTTTTGCTTCAGAAATCGTTCTTCTTCAATTAATGCGTCATTAAATGCTTGAAGATAAACTGCTTCTTCCTGACGTAAAAAAGAATTATGTGGATCTTTATCTAGTGCCTCTTGAACAGTTTCCAATTCAGTTCTAAGTTTAATAACATTAGAATGAATATTACCTTTATCCACCAATAATTTTCGAAGTGGCTTCTTCAAGTTTTTTAACTTTTGCACCACCTGATACATCTTGTTGCCTTCAATCTGATTTTCCCAAGAATTGCGAATCACCTCCTGAAATCTTTTGTCAAATACAAGAATATTAGCAAATTTAAAAGGCTTAGGTCTGAACTTCGATTTAGAAGGAAATTTAAGAATCGCTGGAGCATGATCAGAATTAAGATACGGCTGAAAAATAGCATATGCACCAAGAAACTCTGTGGAGAAATCAGAATTTGCCATCACTCTATCAATTTTCCTCAATACGCCATTCATTCCTTTAGGTTTTTGGTTCCAAGTGAATTGAAGCCCCAAACTATTAACATCTGAAACTTCAATATCAACAATACAATCTTTAAATTCTCTCATGGCAATATTTATAGTCGATGCTCCAACAGCAGTATCTTTTAAGCTGAGCGTAGCATTAAAGTCACCTAAAATACACCACGGTTTATTCAAAGTAAATAACTTATGTCGACCTAGATTAAGCCAAAGTTGACGCCGATCAATATAGTAATTGTGTGCATAGACGAAAGAGCCAAAAATCATCTTCTTATCCGCCTTTAAAAGAATCTGAGTATGCACAACTTGATCAGAAGCAGCAAGAACCATTAAATCAACAGATTGAGGATCCCATCCTACAAGAATGCGGGTTCCTTTATTACACAAGGTAGAATTCGAGATCCATCTCCAATTAAAGAAAACATTAGAACACACTCTCTCAAGATTACTTTGAGATATATGTGATTCTAAAATAGCACAAACAGAAAGGGAATTATCTTTAATAAACTGTCGAACCAACTTTTGTTTAGAGGTTTGGTTCAAACCTCTTATATTCCATGAGGCTATATTAACCATTAGAAACCACATTAACGGGAGTGCTTGCCCCCTCAGAAGTAATAGAATCAACCATAGAATTAGCAGCGTCATCAAATATGACTTCATCATCATCAGAGACTTGTAAAAAGTCAGCTTTCTCCCTGTAACTCTTACTTTTATTCCCTTCATCATCTAGATCAGCAAGAGCATCATAAGGATTAGCTGTAGGAATTGGAACACCCTTACCAGAAGACGTGGCCTGGTCAGAATCATTCGTCTGTGTCGCTGCCTTACCACTCTTTGGATCATCTTTCTTTTCTTTTTCCCCAGTATTTTCAGGTTGTTTTTGTCTATTAAAAAAGTTTTGTTTTTGCTTATTCATTCGAAAACCCTCAGCTTGCTTGGCCTTTTGCTGTTCAATCTTTCCTTTGGCCCTCTTACGCCTAACAGTAGTAAATCCATCATCCTCCTGTTTCCCTTTATTTATTACATTTTCTTTCTTTGGTTTTTCAGTAAAAGGACACTGTTTTTTTTCATGCCCAAATACCTTACAATGAGAGCAGTGAGGTGGTTTCCATTCATATTCTACAGAAACAATCTGTTTTGAAAATCCCTCACCATTGAGATTCGGAATTGCAATAGTCACTTCTTCTCGTGGCTGAACCTTTGCCTCAATTTCAATTAATGCCCTTGCAAAGCTATGTCTACCCCAAGACGAAGTACACATTTGGCTAGTGTATGAGTCCAGCATCATCGGCTTGCCAATTTGAGAAGCAATCATGCTAAGTCCATCTTCTGTGAACGCAACCAGTGGAACATCATATAGATCAACCCAAACAGGAATAGAAGTGATTTCCTGTTTTGATACACAAGTATTCGGTGTCCATATATTCAATAAAATAGGAACAGATCGAATCATCCATGGCCCTTTTTCCAGAACTTGCTTCATACCTTGTTCTGAGCTAAATTGAAAGAAGAAAAATCCAGCATCATTCATCATAAGTCGCTTCAAACCAAACTTAGCCCAAGTGTTCTTAACATAATTTTCGACAACCGGGAAAGCAAGTCATTCTCCTAAAAAATAACCATACAAAGAGTTAAAGAATCTATCCGTAACCTCCTTAACAGATTCAAGTGGGATAACAACGTCCACACCATCCACATTCGAACTCCCAGGAATAAAACGAAAATTACTATTCTTGCTATTTGCATTATTCGAATCACTAGGCTTAGACAATTTCGAAGCATAAGAATCCCTACCAGAAGTCTGCATATAGGAAGCCTGAGCATCAAACGTACCAGAATTGGCAAGATTAGGAGCAGATGTCGAATAATCTGTTGACTTCAATTCATTCACTGTCCCTTTAAGCTTATTATCCTGTTTAGTCATAGGCTTTGGCGGAGGTGGCATAGGTGGCAAATCAGAAATCACTTCCTCATTACTTTCAGTTGAATTAGGGTTTTTAAGAACCCTAATCGGTTTTTGAGAAGGATTATCCATGCCCAGATCACGTTGTTTTAGTTTATTAATACGATCAACAATTACAGAAAAATCAAAAGAAGCAGCTCTCTTCATAAATTAGGTCACCATAACACCATGCAAACCAGGAGAAAAATCGATCAATCAAAACAGAAAAGAAAACCTTAAACCCTATAGAAACCCTAAAACAATCAACCTACTCTTAATCCGTTAGCAAGGTTGCCGGCGATCTAGCTGAACTAATTACTTAGCCGCGATCTGACAAACTTGCTAAAAGATCAGAAAAGAAGACAGCTAGGGTTCCAGCGATTAAAGAAAAAAGAAACGAGTGAAATTCTAAATAAAACGACACTTACAGCCTCTAACATGCACATCAACTAATTCAGAAATCCAGGGGATTCAAGAACTAGTGAGAGGGACACATTAACAAGGAGAAGAGATCGAATTGGTAGAAAATCATGGGAAGAAGAATGCTCAAAAATCGCCATAGGGAGAGAGCGTATTTTAGTAAGTTTGGAGAAAGCTTTTATAAGACATAGTTCAAATATAATAAGCGAAAAGCCAAACACCATGAAGGCAACTTCCCAAAAACCAAAGCAACACCAACTGGGGACTTTTTCATATTTACCCGCTATGAGGGATGCAATTAGAGTTCTTGAATCTAGATTCATATGTATTTTTTGGTTAATGGGTATACCCCTGTAAATTGTATTCCATCCACCAAAAACATTACAAAGCAAGTAGTATGATCGAGTACCATACTAGTTCGTATTTAGGACATGCCCCAAATACGTAAACACATCAGTCTACCAAAGCTATTATTCCATCAAAAAAGAAAAAAAAACAAAGCCACCCTATTTTACATGAAAAACAAAGTGACTAAACTAAATAAATCACTAATCAAGCCTTCCTTGGTCGTAGATCACCAAATGCCTAGGCAGATTCCAATCTTCTACCATACGGTTAGCAAGCTTTGTATTCTTGAACCGCATTGTTGCAAGCTTTAGACGAACAGTAGTGGCTATGATATCCGAAATCTTCTCCACAGGTCTTGATTTATTGGATAGGAGTCTCATGTTTCGCTCTTGCCATATGAAGTAAGCCGTAGCAGAAACTAATAATTTGCCAATTACCGTTCTTGCTGAATTCGACTTCCCCTTTTGAATCATCCATTCAACTACATCATCCCATTTTTCTTGAATGTTTTGCATGTAAGCTAAGTGCCGAACTGTATGCCAAACCTGAGAAGAATAAGAACAATAAAAAAACAAATGGTTATGAGAATCCGGCCCTTGTTTGCATAACGGACAGCAAACCAGGTTGAGATTCATGTTTCCTCCAGCACTCCACTTCATCATTCTGTCTTGAGTATTTAGCCTTCGAAGAAAAATTAACCACAGAATAAAAGAGTGTCTTGGTACCATTTGCTTGAACCAGACCACATTCCCCCATGGAACCTGCTGATGATGCTGCCTTAATGTGTTCCATACTGCATACGACGAGAACTCCACCTCATTGCCATCTTCATCTTTCCAACAAAGAGAATCAGGAATATGCGGCCTTATGATAACAGGAGGTAAACCGTTTAATGCAGGGTACAAAACCAGCCATTCATCAGGCCATTTCCAATTTCCATTCAACACAAGGTCACTCACTTTAATATGTAAAGAAAATCCCGCATTCCTAATATCACGGTTAGACACTAAATTTCGAATAGGGCAGTTTTCATCCCATTTATCAAACCAGACCATAGTGTTCTTCCCATTACCTATTTTCGACCAAATATGGGGACGTACCTGATCTCGAAGCTGCAATAATTTACGCCATCCCCAGCTGCAGTTGGAGGGAATAGGGACGTCCCAAAAGCTTCGATTAGAGAGTCTATACGAGTGTATCCACTTCACCCATAAGGATTCTCTATGATCTAGAATGCTCCATATGTGAGTGGTCATCAAAGCTTTATTAACATCTGAAATTCTTCTTATACCTAAACCACCCTCATTTTTTGGCCTACAAATAAGATCCCACGAGACTTTGGCTTTCCCTCTAACATATTCTCCTTGACAAATCTCGCATTTTATCTATTTGCTTCAAGTCTTAATGCTAGCTTATTCCTTCTTGGTAGAATGAGTCTTATAAAAAATACGTATGAATATATTGTAAATCTATCAACATAGTATTTTTTGATCTTTTAAAAGGCAATGCTTAGATAATTTAGATGGTTACCATTTACCTGTTCCCCGTGATTCAATCCGTGTACATATTTACTGGTGTGATTAGACCATCCTTTAAACCATTCTCCTTGGCCTAATGAAGATTCAAGTCAATTACCATTAGATAGATTACCAGCAGCCTCATCCGATAAGTATTCCCCATCTATGGCTGCAATATTATAGAAATTCAGAGTTTAGTACACAAAAGTTATCGTCCAATAACATAACCGAAAAGTACAAATGTGGCAATTTCAACCTACTTGTTTATAAATAGGTTGCTTCTAGTTATAATTTTTTATCTCTTACACGTCAAATAAGTGTTAAAATAAAGTAGATTTTCCATGAAACATAGCGAATGGGTCATGCCAAACTTGAAAGCGACTGTAAGCATATGAACATCTTAGATTGGTTCTATAAGCATTATTAATAAAAATAACATCATCGGATAAAACCACTCCCAAACCTGAAGCTTATTAGTAATCTCTTGGCTCTCATTTTGTTCGACTGTCGTATGGGACTCTTTACGTTTCAAGCAGGAGGTTGTCACATGGCATAAGTCTGTTTGGTTTCCACAAATGATACCAAGGCATGCTTTCTTGATGTGGCTTATTATGAGACGCAAATTGAGGACGCAAGACAAGATGATGCAGTGGTGTACTGGAGGAAACATGAACTTCAATCTTGTGTGCTGCCCCCTTTGTACACAAGGACCTGATTCCCATAACCATTTGTTCTTTGATTGTAATTTTTCTAAGCAGGTATGGAGTCAAGTGCGCCATTTAGCTCAAATGCATCAAGTGAGCTCGAAATGGGAAGACATTGAGGGTTGTATATCACCAGCCCTCTTGGCAAGTTCCACGCCTCCACAAATCTTCCAACTTGATTCGAATTCTTGAATCTCAAAGTGACAAGCTTTAAACGCACACTTGTAGCCACAAGGTCTCGAATCTGCTCTTCCTTTCTTACTTCATTAGAGAATAATCTTCTATTCCGCTCTTGCCATATGAAGTAAGCCGTAGCAGAAACTAATAATTTGCCAATTACCGTTCTTGCTGAATTCGACTTCCCCTTTTGAATCATCCATTCAACTACATCATCCCATTTTTCTTGAATGTTTTGCATGTAAGCTAAGTGCCGAACTGTATGCCAAACCTGAGAAGAATAAGAACAATAAAAAAACAAATGGTTATGAGAATCCGGCCCTTGTTTGCATAACGGACAGCAAACCAGGTTGAGATTCATGTTTCCTCCAGCACTCCACTTCATCATTCTGTCTTGAGTATTTAGCCTTCGAAGAAAAATTAACCACAGAATAAAAGAGTGTCTTGGTACCATTTGCTTGAACCAGACCACATTCCCCCATGGAACCTGCTGATGATGCTGCCTTAATGTGTTCCATACTGCATTACGACCTTTTTTTTTTTTTTTTTTTTTTTTTTTTTTTTTTTTTTTTTTTTTTTTTTTTTTTTTTTTTTTTTTTTTTTTTTTTTTTTTTTTTTTTTTTTTTTTTTTTTTTTTTTTTTTTTTTTTTTTTTTTTTTTTTTTTTTTTTTTTTTTTTTTTTTTTTTTTTTTTTTTTTTTTTTTTTTTTTTTTTTTTTTTTTTTTTTTTTTTTTTTTTTTTTTTTTTTTTTTTTTTTTTTTTTTTTTTTTTTTTTTTTTTTTTTTTTTTTTTTTTTTTTTTTTTTTTTTTTTTTTTTTTTTTTTTTTTTTTTTTTTTTTTTTTTTTTTTTTTTTTTTTTTTTTTTTTTTTTTTTTTTTTTTTTTTTTTTTTTTTTTTTTTTTTTTTTTTTTTTTTTTTTTTTTTTTTTTTTTTTTTTTTTTTTTTTTTTTTTTTTTTTTTTTTTTTTTTTTTTTTTTTTTTTTTTTTTTTTTTTTTTTTTTTTTTTTTTTTTTTTTTTTTTTTTTTTTTTTTTTTTTTTTTTTTTTTTTTTTTTTTTTTTTTTTTTTTTTTTTTTTTTTTTTTTTTTTTTTTTTTTTTTTTTTTTTTTTTTTTTTTTTTTTTTTTTTTTTTTTTTTTTTTTTTTTTTTTTTTTTTTTTTTTTTTTTTTTTTTTTTTTTTTTTTTTTTTTTTTTTTTTTTTTTTTTTTTTTTTTTTTTTTTTTTTTTTTTTTTTTTTTTTTTTTTTTTTTTTTTTTTTTTTTTTTTTTTTTTTTTTTTTTTTTTTTTTTTTTTTTTTTTTTTTTTTTTTTTTTTTTTTTTTTTTTTTTTTTTTTTTTTTTTTTTTTTTTTTTTTTTTTTTTTTTTTTTTTTTTTTTTTTTTTTTTTTTTTTTTTTTTTTTTTTTTTTTTTTTTTTTTTTTTTTTTTTTTTTTTTTTTTTTTTTTTTTTTTTTTTTTTTTTTTTTTTTTTTTTTTTTTTTTTTTTTTTTTTTTTTTTTTTTTTTTTTTTTTTTTTTTTTTTTTTTTTTTTTTTTTTTTTTTTTTTTTTTTTTTTTTTTTTTTTTTTTTTTTTTTTTTTTTTTTTTTTTTTTTTTTTTTTTTTTTTTTTTTTTTTTTTTTTTTTTTTTTTTTTTTTTTTTTTTTTTTTTTTTTTTTTTTTTTTTTTTTTTTTTTTTTTTTTTTTTTTTTTTTTTTTTTTTTTTTTTTTTTTTTTTTTTTTTTTTTTTTTTTTTTTTTTTTTTTTTTTTTTTTTTTTTTTTTTTTTTTTTTTTTTTTTTTTTTTTTTTTTTTTTTTTTTTTTTTTTTTTTTTTTTTTTTTTTTTTTTTTTTTTTTTTTTTTTTTTTTTTTTTTTTTTTTTTTTTTTTTTTTTTTTTTTTTTTTTTTTTTTTTTTTTTTTTTTTTTTTTTTTTTTTTTTTTTTTTTTTTTTTTTTTTTTTTTTTTTTTTTTTTTTTTTTTTTTTTTTTTTTTTTTTTTTTTTTTTTTTTTTTTTTTTTTTTTTTTTTTTTTTTTTTTTTTTTTTTTTTTTTTTTTTTTTTTTTTTTTTTTTTTTTTTTTTTTTTTTTTTTTTTTTTTTTTTTTTTTTTTTTTTTTTTTTTTTTTTTTTTTTTTTTTTTTTTTTTTTTTTTTTTTTTTTTTTTTTTTTTTTTTTTTTTTTTTTTTTTTTTTTTTTTTTTTTTTTTTTTTTTTTTTTTTTTTTTTTTTTTTTTTTTTTTTTTTTTTTTTTTTTTTTTTTTTTTTTTTTTTTTTTTTTTTTTTTTTTTTTTTTTTTTTTTTTTTTTTTTTTTTTTTTTTTTTTTTTTTTTTTTTTTTTTTTTTTTTTTTTTTTTTTTTTTTTTTTTTTTTTTTTTTTTTTTTTTTTTTTTTTTTTTTTTTTTTTTTTTTTTTTTTTTTTTTTTTTTTTTTTTTTTTTTTTTTTTTTTTTTTTTTTTTTTTTTTTTTTTTTTTTTTTTTTTTTTTTTTTTTTTTTTTTTTTTTTTTTTTTTTTTTTTTTTTTTTTTTTCCAACTTGATTCGAATTCTTGAATCTCAAAGTGACAAGCTTTAAACGCACACTTGTAGCCACAAGGTCTCGAATCTGCTCTTCCTTTCTTACTTCATTAGAGAATAATCTTCTATTCCGCTCTTGCCATATAAAGTAAGTTGTTGCAGCCACTAGTAGCTTCCCAATTACACTCTTAGCCGATCTGGAATTAGCTCGTTTATTTAGCCAATCCTCAATGTCATCCCATTTAGAGCTCACGTGATGCATTTGAGCTAAATGGCGCACTTGACTCCATACCTGCTTAGAAAACTTACAATCAAAGAACAAATGGTTATGGGAATCAGGTCCTTGTGTACAAAGGGGACAGCACACGAGATTGAAATTCATGTTTCCCCAAGTACCCCACTGCATCATCAGATCTTGCGTCCTCAATTTGCGTCTCATGATAAGCCACATCAAGAAAGCATGTCTTGGTATCATTTGGGGAAACCAAACAGCCTTATGCCATGTAACAACCTCTTGCTTGAAGCGTAGAGAATCCCATACAATAGTCGAACAAAAGGGTTTTTCTATGCCTTGTGCGTCCTTCCAAATCAAAGAATCATGAATACCTCTAGACAATTGAAGGTTAGGAAGATCGATTAAAACAGGAAACAAGTCAAGCCAGGCGATAGGCCATTTCCAAATACCATCCTCAATGAGGTCTGAAACAGTGGACTGAAGAGAAAGACCTGCTCGCATAATATCTCTAGGTGAAATATAATTACGAATTGGACATATTTCAGTCCATTTATCAAACCACATCGAGGTATTTCTACCATCACCAATTCGTGTCCAGAAATGGGGCCTTATATGATGCCGTAATTGCAATATTTTCCTCCATCCCCAGGTGCAATTTTGTGGTATTGGGAGGAATGGATCCATTTAACCCACAAAGAATCCCTGCCGGTTAATATGCTCCACACATGTTTGACCATTAGAGCTTTGTTAAAATCAGCAATCCTTCTAATACCAAGTCCACCTTCCGATTTCGGTAGACATAATGATTTCCATGCAACTTTAGCTTTACCTTTAATCGTACCTCCTTGATTCCATAGAAAACGCCTCATTTTGCTTTCCAATTCATCAATTACTCGTTGGGGAAGTATAAAAACTGATGCCCAATAAATATGTAATGATGAAAGAACTGACCTTACTAATTGAAGTCTCCCTGCAAACGATAGTGACTTATTCCTCCAATCAGTAATCCGTTTCTCCATTCGTTCTAGTAACACCTTACAATCGTTATATAACAGCCTAGATGAAATAAGAGGGACTCCAAGGTAGCGAACCGGTAGGCTGCCTTCTTCAAATGGCATGATTTCCCGAATAGATTGCTTGACAAGGTTAGAAACATTACAAAAGAAAGTCGTGCTCTTTGACATGCTTGGTACTAATCCTGACATTTTCTTGAACAGATTGATAGATTCCAAGATGACTTTAACAGACCTAGTATCACCGCGTGAGAAGATAAAAAGATCATCCGCAAAGCACAAATTAATAATGCTCTGTTTCTCACATTTGTTATGGAACCTGAAATTAGAAGCCAAAGAAAACTTATTTAAAATAAGTGTTAGTACTTCAATAACCAGGGTAAACAGATATGGCGACATAAGGTCACCCTGTCTCAATCCTTTCTTCCCTCGAAAATACCCATGTAGGTTGCCATTAATGCATAAAGAGAAGGATGTCGTGGAGACACAAGTCATGATCCATTTAATCATAGTTGGGTGGAAACCAAAACCAATCAAGACCTCCTTAAGGAACTTCCAGTCAACAGTATCATAAGCTTTTGAATGTCAATCTTGAAAGCACACCTTGGCGAGTCAACATTCCTATGATAGTTATGCATTAGCTCCTGAGTGAGAAGTATATTATCAGAAATAAGTCTCCCCGGTACAAACGCCGACTGGTTTATACTAACAATATCATGCAAGCCTTCCTTTATTCTATTCGTAATAATCTTGCTTATACATTTATAAATGGTGTTGCAACAAGATATAGGACGATAGTCATTAATAGAGGAAGGTGTGGTAACCTTTGGGATCAAAGCAATGAAAGTATGGTTGATCTGTTGTAGCATTTTCCCATTGCGAAAAAATTCATGTATTGCTAGACATACCTCACTGCCAACAATGTCCCAGGAACTCTTAAAAAAGGCTGAAGTATACCCATCAGGTCCGGGTGCTTTATTCTCCCCAATACTGAACATAGCCTGCTTTATTTCCTCATCCGTAACATTTCTAACCATATTTGCAGCCTTTACATGGTCAAGAACCCTATCAAACAGATCTGGTGTTGGGTTAGTTGTCATAACATCTTCCTTCCCCAAAAAGTTCATAAAATGATCCACGAAAGCTTTATGTGCATCTCCACCTTCATGTGTAACACCATGCATGTCTTTGATGATCTCAATTCGCGATCTGTGGTTTTTGCATTTTAATGTTTTATGAAAAAAACCCGAATTCGCATCCCCCAGAGCGAGCCATTCCACTTTTGCCTTTTGTTTAAGGAAACTCTCTTCATCAAGTTGTGCTTCTTTGAACTCATTGAGAACTTTTGCTTCCTTTTCACGCAGGGACGGGTCCATTGGATCTTTCTCAATGGCAGTTTGAGTCATATCCAGCTCCGTCCTAAGTTCATCTACCCGAGCAAAACGAAGATAGCAAAACGAAGATAGAATATTATCTTATTTTCGTTTTGAAGCTTACGAACTTAAGCTATCTTCGTTCAGTTGGAGGAATACCTAGTTTCGACGCGATTGAGCAAAACGAAATAGCAAAACGAAGATAGAATATTATCTTATTTTCGTTTTGAAGCTTACGAACTTAAGCTATCTTCGTTCAGTTGGAGGAATACCTAGTTTCGACGCGATTGAGCAAAACGAAAATAGCAAAACGAAGATAGCAAAACGAAGATAGAATATTATCTTATTTTCGTTTTGAAGCTTACGAACTTAAGCTATCTTCGTTCAGTTGGAGGAATACCTAGTTTCGACGCGATTGAGCAAAACGAAAATAGCAAAACGAAGATAGCAAAACGAAGATAGCAAAACGAAGATAGCAAAACGAAGATAGCAAAACGAAGATAGCAAAACGAAGATAGAATATTATCTTATTTTCGTTTTGAAGCTTACGAACTTAAGCTATCTTCGTTCAGTTGGAGGAATACCTAGTTTCGACGCGATTGAGCAAAACGAAAATAGCAAAACGAAGATAGCAAAACGAACTTAGCAAAACGAAGATAGCAAAACGAAGATAGCAAAACGAAGATATCAAAACGAAGATAGCAAAACGAAGATAGCAAAACGAAGATAGCAAAACGAAGATAGAATATTATCTTATTTTCGTTTTGAAGCTTACGAACTTAAGCTATCTTCGTTCAGTTTTTTCACCTTACGAACTTGCATGGGATCATGAATTCAAAAGAGAGATCGACTAACTCCGGGGGTAATCCGCCTGGTATTGCTTCAAAGATTAAGAATATTGATGGGAAGGTGAGACCACCTGTGAGGTCAATCCTGAAAAACCCTAATAAGGGTTCTAATGAGAAGAAAGCTGCTGAAGCTCGAAAAGCTGAATTAAAAGACCCAACAGGTGAAAGTTCAAATGTTAATTCTGAGACATCTGCATCAAATCCCAAGGTAGAAGAATATGGTAACCCTTTGTATGATGCGGAGGGGAAAGCTGAGGGTCCAAAAAACAATTCTACCAGTTCTAATACTGATAATGTGGAACGTGGTGAAGATGGGGAAGTGGATGGTAGCATGGATGATAATTCTGAATTTGTTAAACAACATGTGAATGATGGGAATTTAGGTGGTGGTTTTAATACTACCAATGAAACTCCTAGTTTTTCCGTGAATGGCGATGGTGTTGGTGATGGGATTCATCAATCTGTACCACCAGTTGCAAAGGTGGTGCAGCCTGATAAGGTGAACCAGTCTGATCCTCCGGTTGTTAATATCCCTTTTTCGTATGCAAAAGTGGTGCGATCTGATGTGAATAATAAACCAAAAGTTAATTTCTGTTCTCTGAATGTGGAATTTAGTGTTGAAGGCATTGATTTGATTATTCCAAAAGAAGCTATTATGTCAGCAAATAGCAAATATGCTAATACTTTGGTTGGATATTTTCTTGGAAAAAGACTTGCTTTCCCCGTTGTTGAAAACTACGTGAAGAATGCTTGGGCTAAATATGGGTTTCAGCGTCTTATGATGAATGCATCCGGTTTCTTTTTCTTCAAATTTGAGGAGAAATCTGGTATGGAGAAAGTGTTAGAACAAGGACCATGGTTAATTCGCTCAGTTCCTCTTTTCCTTAATAATTGGACTCCTGATTTTAGTATGTCCGACATTAAGAAGGTCCCGGTTTGGGTAAAGATGCATAATGTACCTTTGGTTATATTTAATGAAGATGGTCTAAGCATGCTTGCGACCAAGCTTGAAGACCAGTTGCTTTGGATGATTATACGAATTCCATGTGCATTAATGCATGGGGTCGTAGTAGTTATGCTCAGGCTCTTATTGAATTGGATGCAGATAATGAGCTAAAATCTGAGTTGACTCTTGGAATTCCTAATATGGTTGGTGATGGTTTTTCGAAACACGTTATTAACATTGAGTACCAATGGAAACCTCCTCATTGTTCGGCTTGCAAAGTGTTTAATCATGCAAGCGACCAATGCCCTAAATTGCCTAAAAAGGTCATACCAATTCCTAAAAAGGTTATATCAGAGGTGCACAGTGATGGTTTCCAGCTAGTTGGCAAAAAGAATGGTTCAAGGCAAGGAGTTCCGGTCCAAAATCAGAAGAATAAGTTCGTATATCGGCCCGTGGTGAAACCAAAAACGAGTACTGATCAAGCAAGCACCTCTAAAGGGCAGATTCCAACCAAGAATTCGTTTGGAGTCCTGGTAGATGAAGATGGACAAAAAGGAGATGACCCGTTATCTGATTATGGGACTAAACAAAGTGTACTTCGGGAAGCCACAGAAAGTGAAATGGCTGAAAAGGCATCGAAATTAAAGGCAACGATGGATGTGGCATTTTCTGCTGATTCTGATAATGATGAAGTCGATGATGATTATGTGGAAAATATCTATGATGAATCTGATGATTTTATGGCTGCACATACTAAGCCTAATTCCACTTCTGAGGGGGCAAGCACCCCCGGTATGCACGGTTTTAATGGGTAGTATAGCTGCATGGAATATTAGGGGTTTGAACCGACCCCTCAAACAGAAAGAGGTTCGGCAGGTGGTAAGTGAAAATAATCTTAATGTTTGTGCTATCTTGGAATCCCATGTACATATTTCTAGTCTTATGGATGTGTGCAAAAGGGTGTTTAAAACCTGGGATTGGTCTTCTAATGCTTCGTCCTGTAGTAAGGGTACGAGGATTATTCTGGGGTGGAATTCTGAGGTTGTGGATGTTATGGTTTTGTCACATACGGATCAAGTCATACATATTCAGATTATATACAAGTTAGATCGAAAGGCTTTCTATTGTTCGTTTGTATATGCGGACAACTATTATGTTCATAGAAGATTATTATGGGATAATCTTTGTACACATCAGCATTTTATACAAGGAAAACCGTGGGTGTTGTTGGGAGACTTTAACTCAGCGCTTAATTTGGAGGATAGCTTCTCTAGTTCTTCCAAAATTGATGTTGGTATGCGTGATTTTAAGGAGTGTATACAACAAATTGATGTAATGGATATTAATTCTTCCGGGTTCCATTTTACATGGACTCAAAAACCCAAGCATGGAACGGGAACATTGAAGAAAATTGATAGAATCATGGGAAACGTTCAGTTTTGTGATGAGTTTCAATCCGCTCATGCCATCTTTCAACCCTATAGAATCTCGGATCATACCCCATGTGTCTTGAAATTTCCTAATGTTACTAGGCAAAGACCCAAACCATTCAAATTTGCTAACTTCCTAGTTCATAAGAAGGATTTTGCTGAAATGGTTAAAACTCATTGGGATACTCCTTTTACTGGATGCAAGATGTACAGATTAGTGAAAAAGCTAAGACTTTTGAAACATCCGATCCGAAGTATGCTCTTTAGGTAAGGAAATCTGCATAATAAGGTTAAGGAGCTTCGACTTGAGCTTGATAGCCTCCAAATAGCTATCGAGGCTGATCCCTCTGATAAAGAATTAAGAAACCAGGAGATTGCTGCACTTTATGATTTTAAAGAGGCGGCTCTTGATGAGGAACGCTTCTTAAAACAGAAAGCCAAGATTGAATGGTTAGAGGTGGGTGACTCTAATACTTTGTATTTTCACAACACTGTTAAAGCAAGATCTCACAGGAGCCGGATAGAGAAGATTCAAGACGTTAATGGAGTTGATCATGAAGGGGGTGGTGTGGCTACTGCGCTTGTAAAACATTATGAAGACTTCCTGGGAACTGAAGGGCCTCCATCTTGTTTTAATCCTAATGAAGTTTTCAGAAGAACTATTAGTAGGCAAAAAGCGGATTATATGGTTCGAGCGATCACTGATGCTGAAATTAAAGAAGCTATGTTCTCAATTGATGAAAATAAAGCCCCGGGTCCTGATGGGTATACCTCGCTCTTCTTTATGAAGACTTGGGATATAACGGGAAAGGAGGTATGTCTTGTCATTCATGATTTCTTTAAGACTGGCAAAATTTTGAAAGAAATCAACCATACCTTCTTAGCATTGATTCCGAAAGTGTCCACTCCTAATAGAGTTACAGATTATCGCCCAATTTCTTGCTGCAATACAATATATAAATGCATTAGTAAAATTATTACTAATCGCATTAAGGATGGGTTGGATGATATTGTGGATATTAATCAATCCGCATTCATTCCGGGAAGGCTTATATCGGATAATATTCTTCTAACTCAAGAATTAATGCATAATTATCATCGTAAGATTGGCCCCCCACGATGTGCTGCTAAGGTTGACATTCAGAAAGCATATGATACTGTTAATTGGAGCTTCTTAAGAGCAACATTAATTGGTTTTGGATTCAATCCGACTATGGTACATTGGATCATGTCTTGTGTTACCAGCGTTTCTTTCTCTATCAGCTTGCATGGTAATATTCATGGTCTTTTCCAAGGAAGACGAGGACTTAGACAGGGTGATCCCATGTCCCCATACCTCTTTACTATGGTTATGGAGGTGTTAACTCTGATGTTACACAAATCTGTGCAGCATTCACCGGGCTTCAGGTTTCATAACTTGTGTGGAGAACAACGAATTATTAACATTTGTTTTGCAGATGATCTCTTTCTCTTTGGCCGAGGTGATCTTGCTTCGGCCAAAGCTATTATGGACGGGCTTATGGAGTTTTCTAATGCCTCAGGACTTATGCCTAGTCTAGCTAAAAGCACGGCTTTCTTTTGTAATGTCCCTGATCGTATTAAGAGGGCTATTTTGGAGATCCTCCCATTTGAAGAAGGCTTTCTTCCGATTCGTTATCTTGGTGTTCCACTTATTTCATCTAGACTTTTACACAAAGATTGCACAATTTTGGTTGAAAGGATGGAGGCTAGAATAAGTGATTGGAAGAACAAGTCTCTTTCGTTTGTTGGCAGGTTACAATTAATTAATTCAGTTCTCTCTTCCATGCATATTTATTGGGCTTCAGTTTTCATTCTCCCTGCTAGTATCATTTCTGATTTGGAAAAGAAGATGCGGGCTTTTTTATGGACTCAAGGACCCATGAGCAAAGGTAAAGAATTGGAATTAAAAGAATTTGTGATGTTAACAAAGCTCTTATGACTTCTCATGTATGGAGTATCTTGAATAATCGAAAGTCTCTTTGGGTACAGTGGATTAATGTGCATAAACTCAAGGGAAGAAATTTCTGGGATGTCCCTTTGAAAGCTGGCTCAACATGGGGATGGCGTAAGCTTCTTCAATTGCGAGAAGTAATCCGACCACATATTAAGTATCTGATAGGGGATGGGTGTACTACTTCAGCTTGGTTTGATAATTGGGCTTCTATTGGCCCTTTATGTAAGTTTATTACATATAGAGAGATGACTAGAGCGGGATTTTGTCTTGATGCAACTGTTAATGATGTTCTAACTAATGGACGCTGGAAATGGCCAATTGCCTGGTTTGATCTATTTCCAGTGCTTATAAATGTTACTCCTCCTGTTCTTCGTCCTGCTGTTTCTGATATAATTACTTGGTATGATAATAATGGGAAGGAAACTGGTTTTTCAGCCTCTTCCACATGGGAAACCATCCGAGTTAGAAGACCAGTTGTTCCTTGGGTTGATCTTGTTTGGTTTGCACATAGTATTCCGAGGCACTCATTTCATGTCTGGCTTATTATGAGAGAAAAACTGAAGACTCATGATAAGATGAAGCAATGGGATGTTAGTGGTTCTACTAACTTAAATCTACTTTGCTGTTCCCTCTGCAAGCGTGGACCTGATTTGCATCAACATTTATTTTTTGAATGTAATTACTCATTGCAGATTTGGAATTTGGTTCGCCCCTTAATGGGATTTCATGCGGTTCCAAACCGATGGACTGATATCACTTCAATGCTATTGTTGACATCAAAGCCTAATTTAGCCAAGATGGTTATTGCTAAGCTTCTGATTGCTGCTTCGGCTTATTACTTATGGCAAGAGAGAAACTCCAGATTATTTTCTCCTAAAGAAAGATCGGTTGCTCAACTGCGTGATGTTATTGTGTCTACTGTCCGGATGAAGTTAGCCACTATGAAGTTCAAGAAAAAGATTCAAGGAAGAAGCATCCTAGAAGAATGGAAGTTGGATATCACGTAAACATTTATTAAACATCACTTTTATTGTTTTGCCATTAAGAAGTCAACAAGTCTTCTAAATGTGTCCCTCTGACAGGCCTTTGGATTTATCTAAGGGTAGGAGTCTCCATTTGGTTAGCCATTTTGAGCTCTTCACTGTGATGTGCATGTTTGAGATTTGGTTTCGATTTGGTAGAATGATAGAGGTTGATGTTTGATATTGGTTACTTACATATTAGAGGTGTATTATTAATGCTTTGATGTTATTAGCCTTTTTTATGTATTGTTCAGCTAGGTCGTTTGTGACGTTATTGTTTCACATACATATGGCATGTCATATGTATGAATTAGTTTGGTACTTTGCCAAGTTACTTGTAATAATCTTCTTTTGGGTGATTTATAAAAGCTTACCGGGGTTTAAATTCCCTTTACCCAAAAAAAAAAAAAAAAAAGCATGAAGATTGCCTTGTTTCAAAAGAAGCTTACGCAAAGGTTTTTTTAATGTTTTCAGCTTTTTGACAACACGAAACATGTAATGCCCAGTAATATCTTGCTGCCATTCACGTTCAACAGCTTCCTTAAAGCCCTGCTTATGGACAAGCATATTAGTAAATTTAAAAGGTTTAGGCCTAGTTCTCGTTACCGATGGGAGCTTTAGGACACATGGTGAGTGATCCGACACCCTGTATGGCTGAAATAATGCAGTAGCAGATGGAAAGTCGTCCACAAATTTCATATTTCCCATGACACGATCTATCTTTTTAAAAACACCAATACCTTTCTTTGGTTTCTGGATCCATGTGAAGTGCAAACCAGAACTATTGATGTCTAAAACTTCAATTGCTTCAACACATTCTTGAAAGTCCCTCATGCCTAAAGTAATCTTCGATGTACCCAGTAAATTATCTTCAAGGTTCAGCGAAGAATTGAAATCCCCGAGAATCACCCATGGTCGATCATGGACAAACATTTTATGTTTACCCAGTTCATACCAAAGCTCTCTTCTCCGTTTATAACAGTTATCTGCATAAACAAAAGAACAAAACAACGATTTCTGATCCAATTTAAAAATGATTTGGGTATGCATGACTTGATCCGTTTGAGAAAGAACCATTAAATCTACAAAATCAGTATCCCACCCAACAATTATTCTCGTTCCCTTATTACATAAACTTCCATTCGATGTCCAATTCCAAGCTTTACATATCTTTTTACAAGTATCAAACAACTTTACTAACATCCATATGGGATTCCAGAATAGCGCATACATTCAAATGATTCTCATGCACTACATGTTGAACCTCCTTTTGTTTGAGAGGGCGGTTCAACCCTCTTATATTCCAGGAAGCAATACTACCCATTAAAACCATCTTTACCGGGAGTGCTTGCCCCCTCAGAAGGTTTTCTTGGCACATTCGTTTGATATGACTTCAACCGATTCATCAAAAGCAGTCTCAACACTTTCATCATCCGAATCACCATCAACAAGGTTTTCAAGTCGTTTCTTCTCAAGCTCGAGCCTTTCTTCCATTGTGGTCTCCTGCAATAGGGGGTCGTTAAACCCCTCCCCATAATCATTCAAAAGGTCATAAGAGTTATGAGTGCTAACAGGTGGCTTGGATGTGCTTGCTACATCCGCTGTTTGTTTAGGTTTCACCACTGGTCTATATTCAAACACAGGCTTTTGTTTTTGCTTTATTGGAAATCCTTGGGGTTTTCCTTTTCTCTTGTTTTTTACCTGTTGAAATCCTTCATTGTCCACTGCTTTAGCCATAGGAGCCACTTTCACAGCTTTGGGACATGTAGAATCAACATGTCCAAAGATTTTACAAACCGAGCACCTTGGTGGCTTCCATTCATATTCAATATTGATAACTGAATTCGTATATCCCTCATCCTCCATCTTTGGGATGGCAACAACAATCTTCTGTTTAAAATCTTCCTCCGCATCCAATTCCACTAATGCTCTAGCATAACTATTCCGGCCCCAAGACTCAATACACATATCAGTTGTGTATGAATCTAACTGTTTAGGGTCACCCACTTTCGATATCAACAAGCTTAATCCATCATCAGTATAGGCAACCATAGGGACATCATGCAATTTAACCCAAACGGGAACATTCTTCATATCTGTTTTGGTAAGATTGGCATTCGGGTTCCAAACATTTAGGATGATAGGTGAACTTCTTATAATCCAAGGACCATTCTCAAGCACATAATTCATGCCCTCTTTTGTTTTAAATTTAAAAAAATAAAATCCACTAGCATTCATCATGATGCGTGTAAGACCATGTTTTATCCAAGCATTTTTGAGAAAATTATCCACAACCGGGAACGCAATTCTCTTTCCCAAGAAATATGACGATGAAACTTCATCGATCAATTATACTCTCAAGGGAGGTACCAGATCCCTTGGTTTCACAGCTAGTCTTCTCAGGTCTGTTCTCCAGTTGAACTATTTCGAACAGAATGAGTTGCCTATTGAGCTTCCCACTGGTATAAATACAAGGGAAGTATGCAGATTAATGGGGCATACAGATATATTGGATGAGCATGGTCAGCTATCCAGAAAAGGGACTATCTACATGAGCAAGCTGTCAGACTCATGGAGATATTTCTTCACACATATTGTTGAGTGTTTGGGAGGCAGTTCTGGAGGGTTAGACCAGATCAATCAAACCCACCTCCAGATTGCCTACTGCTTGTGGTTTGGGCTTAGGGTGGACTTTGCCCAGATTCTTTTTGATGACTTGGTTGAGCGACTTAGGGTGAAAGGAAGAAAACCGTTCGTTCCTTATATTCGTTTCCTTTCCCTAATGTTTAAAAATGCTCTTGGAGACCAGTATGATATGGATACTACTCACTTTTCTGTGAGTGAGTATATGAGAGATTTGGTCAATCTCAGGTCTCCACTGGATGAGGTAGATATTCCTCAGTCCATGCTTTCCTTACAAAGGGAAGAAGCTGAAATGGGTCCAGATAGAGGTCAAGCTATTGAAGGACCATCTGGTGATGATGTACAGATCATTGAGGCTGTACAGCCCATTAGACAAGTTGCTCCAGAAGGTCAAGGTACAGAAGTTGTTGAACCTTCCAGACGTCCTAGAACAAACAGGCGTCTGATGAGAGCAGGACTTCAGGTAAATCCTGAAAGACATCCTGGTGATGTTATGAATCTAGATGGATCGCCAATTTATGAACAAGAGGTTGTTGAGCAGGTTGTTGAGGAAGTTGAAGATGTTCAGACTGATGAACATGCTTCTGGTGAGCAAGAGGCTCCACTGGACTTGAATGTAGATGCTGGTGAGCAAGTGAATGTAGAGACTGGTGAACAGTCTGGTGAACAGACAGTTGGGACTGCTCCAGAATGGGATGATGTTGACTCCCCAATGTCTGAAGGTTTTGATGTTAACATGAATTTTCTGGGTGAAGATGTACAAGAAGAAGAAAATCTACCAGAAATGCCAACACCTCCACCAGAAATGCCAACACCTCACCAGAAATGCCAACACCTCCACCAGAAATGCCACCACCACAATCAAACATGCCACCACCACCACCACCACCTTCAATTCCAGAACACACTCAATACTTTTCTCCAGCAACCACTCAACCTTCACAATCTCAACTTCCACCTCGTGCGCCGGAGTCACCAGTTGCAACATCTGAAGCTGCAACTGAAGAGGACTGGGCACAAGTTCCTTTAATGACCAGATTACCCTCAACACTTGAACCTCCCAGTGGTCTCTCCACTTCATCTTCTGCCGAGGTCCAAGGCCTTTTAAGTAAGGTGGCGGACCTGGAGAGATCACTCCAGACTTCATCTCAGGTTATTTCTGACTTCAAATCATTATTATCAAATAACCTGGCATCTGAGATGAATGTCTTTGCTGGGAATGAGAAGCTGGTTTATGAGAAGCTTGATGAACTGGTACTGGCCACAAACAAAAACACTGAAACTTTCAAAGTGGCAGTCCAGGGTCTAGAGACAAGGTTGGTTAATTCTGTTCAGACTGCAGTCACTGGCGAACTGGCAGGTCTGAAAGAAGATGTTCAGAATTTGGTTTTTAGGGTGAGTTCTCTGGAGAGTAGACCCACACTAGACCAGGGTGCAGTTGTTAGTACTATAAGTGATGAATGTACAAGGAAGTTCAGAAACAATATGTTGAAAGAATTATGTGAAGAGGTTTCTGGGACTGTTCTTCGTAGCATTTATGATGGGGTGTTACCCCAAGTAGACAACTTATTGGATAAGAAGTTGCCAAAACACTTGCCTAAAGCTGTTGCAAATGTTCAGAAGGAAGTGGAGGCACTTAAGAAAGTTGTGTCTGAAACAACTCCAGTAGCAGGTACAACATTTGGTGCACTAGACAGACATATGCTTGAAGAATTATGGAATGATCTCAAGTCAAGGACTGGTGGTCATTCCAAGGGGGAAAAGTCGTCTGGTGACCAAACACTGAAGAAATTGTCACAAAGAGCATATGGCACTGAAGCCGGGCTACCTGAAAGAGCATATGGCACTGAAGCCGGGCTAACTGAAGGAGCTACTGGTACTGAAGCCAGTAAGCCCCGTTTGAGACCTTCCCAGATATTCCAACAACTCTGAAGTCAGTTAAGGGAAAACAACAAATGGAATCTGGAGAGGAAGAGCAAACTGGTGAAGATGCTGATGATGAAACATCCAAGAAGCTTGAACAAGAATGCATCATGATAGAAATTTTCAAAAGAAATCAAAAAGATGAACTGCTGGCCCATCAAAGGGAGATGGCAACAATGGGTACTCTGGATTCTTACAATGCTGGCAGGTTAGGCATTAATATTGAAGTATATAAAAAGATGAAGGTGACCCCAGAGTTCATCAATGTTTGAGTTTACTGGATGATGTTCATGTACGCTTTTTCTACGCCGAAGAGGAACAAGTCTATGATTCGATAATTTATGGCGTGAGTGTACCAGAACTCATCAGACAAAGAAAGGATGAACTGGTAAGTCTCCAGAAAAAGATCAGAAAGAATGCTGGTGCTCTGGAGATTGAGTACAGGAAGAGACTTACTGGTTTACCAAAGTTGACTGCCAGACAAATCAAAGCAATCAAAGATGCTGATGATGAAACATCCAAGAAGCTTGAACAAGAATGCATCATGATAGAAATTTTCAAAAGAAATCAAAAAGATGAACTGCTGGCCCATCAAAGGGAGATGGCAACAATGGGTACTCTGGATTCTTACAATGCTGGCAGGTTAGGCATTAATATTGAAGTATATAAAAAGATGAAGGATGACCCCAGAGTTCATCAATGTTTGAGTTTACTGGATGATGTTCATGTACGCTTTTTCTACGCTGAAGAGGAACAAGTCTATGATTCGATAATTTATGGCGTGAGTGTACCAGAACTCATCAGACAAAGAAAGGATGAACTGGTAAGTCTCCAGAAAAAGATCAGAAAGAATGCTGGTGCTCTGGAGATTGAGTACAGGAAGAGACTTACTGGTTTACCAAAGTTGACTGCCAGACAAATCAAAGCAATCAAAGATGCTGATGATGAAACATCCAAGAAGCTTGAACAAGAATGCATCATGATAGAAATTTTCAAAAGAAATCAAAAAGATGAACTGCTGGCCCATCAAAGGGAGATGGCAACAATGGGTACTCTGGATTCTTACAATGCTGGCAGGTTAGGCATTAATATTGAAGTATATAAAAAGATGAAGGATGACCCCAGAGTTCATCAATGTTTGAGTTTACTGGATGATGTTCATGTACGCTCTTTCTACGCTGAAGAAGAACAAGTCTATGATTCGATAATTTATGGCGTGAGTGTACCAGAACTCATCAGACAAAGAAAGGATGAACTGGTAAGTCTCCAGAAAAAGATCAGAAAGAATGCTGGTGCTCTGGAGATTGAGTACAGGAAGAGACTTACTGGTTTACCAAAGTTGACTGCCAGACAAATCAAAGCAATCAAAGATGCTGATGATGAAACATCCAAGAAGCTTGAACAAGAATGCATCATGATAGAAATTTTCAAAAGAAATCAAAAAGATGAACTGCTGGCCCATCAAAGGGAGATGGCAACAATGGGTACTCTGGATTCTTACAATGCTGGCAGGTTAGGCATTAATATTGAAGTATATAAAAAGATGAAGGATGACCCCAGAGTTCATCAATGTTTGAGTTTACTGGATGATGTTCATGTACGCTCTTTCTACGCTGAAGAGGAACAAGTCTATGATTCGATAATTTATGGCGTGAGTGTACCAGAACTCATCAGACAAAGAAAGGATGAACTGGTAAGTCTCCAGAAAAAGATCAGAAAGAATGCTGGTGCTCTGGAGATTGAGTACAGGAAGAGACTTACTGGTTTACCAAAGTTGTAAACTATTTATCAGTTGATGTATGTAATAATAGTTGCAATTTTTAATTCATATAAGTAAATGATCAGATTTAGTCTAAGTTAGAACTTAAATGATGAAACTGAAAACACTCATGATCTATAAAGTGTTTTCCAGTAACTTAGATTTTTTAGACTAATCAAACTTGTGTTTTTCAAGCATACAAAATGTATAGATTCAAGCTTGAAAACACTTGCATTATTTCTAAACAAATAGGGGGAATTTGTTAGGTCCAGATTTAGTCCAGATTTACTGGACTCGCTCCAGACTTGACTACTGGAGCCTCACTGAAGATCTGACCAGAAACGTGTTCTACTGGACCTACTCCAGACTTGGAATCTGGAGTCTCTCTGAAGATTTGTCCAGAAATAATGGAAGATCAGTGAGCAAAATACTTGTATAGGAAATCTGGAGTATTCTCCAGATGAGCTCACTGGACTTCACCCCAGTCCAGATCAACTCTACTGAAGACATTCTGACTGAAGTCAAAGACTGAAGTCTGAAGAAAGAAGACTGACAAATGGCGGAGTCCACTGGAAAGTCTTACCAGATCTGTACACTGGAGGATTGTTAGTGTTCTAGACCCTACAAGTCTGAACACTGATATCGAAGATTGACTTTTGCCTTTACACACTTTCCAAAGAACAATCCACTTGTTCTTTACCAAAGTATACGTGTGTAAAGGTGGTTGGATAAAAGGATACATAGTCATATTGATGTGACTTTATCCTTATTCCTTATCCAATACATTTAATGTTCTTGTCGGATCATTAAATGTATGCAACCATATTTGTACGGCACAAAATTCACTGGTGAATTTTGTTGCCTATAAATACAAAGTCATTTCTTTAAGAAAATACTTTTAAGCATACATTTTGCATTTAAGTGAATTTGTCCAAATACTCTCGATCTTAAACAGGGATACTTCACAACTTTAAGTATCTCGATCCAAAAGAGTTATTGATGCCCTACCTGGAGGATGAGTATCTCGAAGACTTGAGGACAAGTCTCTTTTTAGAGGGGGAGAATGATGCGGGAATGTCCAGATTCAATGAACCAAGTTTGACTGAAGCTGAGCTGGAGGAATCTGGAGAAAAGCAGTTGACTAAACTGAAGAAGGAATCGGAGCGAACCATACAGTCTGAACAAGCAATGTTAATTTTGCCAGCTGTATCACATTTTAACCATCTTTTTACTGAAACAACTCAGTCTCCAGTAGTGACCTTGCTCCAGTGGGAATTATCACCAGTGGCATCTGACGAGCTCCAGTTGCATCTGAAGGACTCCAGTGAAAATCAATTCTGAAGGGCTCCAGTAGTGAATACTGAAGGCCACCAGTGAAGTGCTCCAGATAAATGCTCCAGTTGTCTATAATAAAGTTTGCTTTAACTGAAGGTTGTGTGGGGTCAATAAGGACGTGGGTGTGGACGCGTGGCAGCTTTTTAGTGGATCAAAGAGGAGCGTGCAAAAGCATTAACATTCCTAACGGTATTGTGGGCCACTTGCAGAGGATTGTTCCTATGTGTCTATTTCCTATTGGTCCATTTTATTAGAGATTAGAACTTGACAGCTTTTCATATTATTTTATTATTATGTCGTTAATTCCTAGGTAGGATATGTGGCTATAAATAAGGCCTTTATTTCTCATTGTAAGGCAGTTAATATTGAATGAAATTAATAGAGCAGCCTCTATTTCTTACCAAAAATCTTCTTTTACCTTTATAGATCTTTTGATCTTGGTGGTTGGGAGTGGCCCCTTTATCAATATTTGTGGTGACTTGTTCTTTATCAAATATTGTGGTGAGGTCTTTTAAATCTTCGATTTCCTTTATCTATAATCGTGGTGGCTAGACCTTTATCGATTGTAGTGGTGGGGCGGAGTATTTCCTTTATCCTTGATTCCGGTGGCTTGGCTTTACGAGTCTTGGTGGTGGATTCTTTTTATCTATCATTTTACTTTATTGTCTCGTTTAGTTGTGTGTTTCATATAAAATCCAGAAAATACCAAAAATAGTCTTCCGCTGTCGTTTGTCGCGTGATTTACGCATCACCATCGAACTTAAGGGACTCACACAAGATCAGTATCTACTGATGAACAACCTGAAGCAAGGAGCCAAGGAAGTTGTGGAGTACATTAGAGAGTTTGAGCATCTGAAGACCAGAACTGGTGTGAATGAGACTGAAGAGCACACTATTGCCAGATTTCTTGGTGGTCTGAACGCTGCCATTACTGAGAAGATTGAGTTGCAGCCTATCTGGACATATGAAGGTGCATGCAAGATGGCTATCCAGATTGAGAGACAACTGAAAAAGAAGGTTCCGTACAAGTCATTCAGTAAGGTTCCTGCCAGTGCAAGTCAACCAGTTGCCAGTCAACCAGTTCCCAGATTTACTGAAACTGTCCAGAAAGCCTTCAGAGGCAAAGAAAAGGAAACTGGAGGAACGAAAGAACCAGTTGGAAGAAAATGTTTCAAGTGCCATGGCTTTGGTCACTTCCAGGCCCAGTGTCCTAATCAAAGAGCCTTGACTGCCAGGGAAATTGAATGTTTGCCAGATGTTGACACTGAAGAAGGCGAGCAGTGTATGATGAAGATGAAGAAGATGAAGAAGCTTATGTTGGTGTAGATATTGGAGAAATGTTGGTTGTCAGAAGGGTGATGCATGCTGATGAAGTTACCACTGATACTGCCCAGAGGGAGAACATTTTTCACTCCAGATGCACAGTCAAAGGAAAAGTTTGTGATCTGATCATTTTTTTTTGGGTAAAGGGGAATTTAAACCCCGGTAAGCTTTTATAAATCACCCAAAAGAAGATTATTACAAGTAGCTTGGCAAAGTACCAAACTAATTCATACATATGACATGCCATATGTATGTGAAACAATAACGTCACAAACGACCTAGCTGAACAATACATAAAAAAGGCTAATAACATCAAAAACATTAATAATACACCTCTAATATGTAAGTAACCAATATCAAACATCAACCTCTATCATTCTACCAAATCGAAACCAAATCTCAAACATGCACATCACAGTGAAGAGCTCAAAATGGCTAACCAAATGGAGACTCCTACCCTTAGATAAATCCAAAGGCCTGTCAGAGGGACACATTTAGAAGACTGGTTGACTTCTTAATGGCAAAACAATAAAAGTGATGTTTAATAAATGTTTACGTGATATCCAACTTCCATTCTTCTAGGATGCTTCTTCCTTGAATCTTTTTCTTGAACTTCATAGTGGCTAACTTTGTGATCTGATCATTGATGGTGGGAGTTGTGCAAATGCTGCTTCAACTTACATGGTAGAGAAACTGGCGCTACCTACAGTTAAGCACCCTCGACCTTACAAGTTGCAATGGCTCAATGAAGGGTCAGAGGTAAAAGTTAATCGTCAAGTTACTATCCCGTTTTCAATTGGGTCAGTTTATCAAGACAAAATTGTTTGTGATGTTGTACCTATGGATGCTTGTCATATTTTATTGGGTCGACCATGGTTATTTGATAATTATGTTCTTCATGATGGTCGAATGAACTCGTATTCTTTGAGTATAAGTGGGGTCACACTGACTTCTTTGAAGCCTAATGAACTGGTGAGAGTCAAAAAAGACCAGCCCAGTAAGCCTTTGTTTTTGTCTCAAGTTGAAGTCGAAGAAGAGTTATCTGAAGGCTCTCCAGTTATGATGTTACTTGTCGTAGAAAAATCTGAAGAGAAGGAGTTCACTGGTGTCCCCAGTCTCCTGAAGACTTTACTGAAGGAATTCACTGACGTTTTCCCTGAAGACCTACCAGAAGGTTTGCCACCAGTGAGAGGAATTGAGCATCAGATTGACTTGGTTCCAGGGTCAGTTTTACCAAACAAAGCTGCTTATAGGTGTTCACCCAATGAAGCTAAAGAGTTGCAGAGGCAAGTCGATGAGTTGGTTGAGAAGGGTTATGTGAGAGCAAGTATGAGTCCTTGTTCAGTACCAGCTCTCCTGGTCCCAAAGAAAGATGGCACGATGAGAATGTGTGTTGATAGCAGGGCCATCAACAATATAACCATTAAGTATAGATATCCCATTCCCAGATTGGATGATATGCTTGATGAGTTACATGGCTCCAGGGTATTTTCCAAGATTGATCTCAGAAGTGGCTATCACCAGATAAGGATGAAGGATGGAGATGAGTGGAAAACTGCTTTCAAGATCAAGGGAGGATTGTATGAATGGTTAGTTATGCCTTTTGGCTTATCTAATGCTCCCAGTACTTTCATGAGATTGATGAACGAAGTTCTCAGGCCACTCATTGGTCAGTTTGTTGTTGTATATTTTGATGATATTCTGGTATACTCAAACTCTGAAGCTGAACATGTTAATCATCTGAAGAGTGTATTTGAACTGTTGAGAAGACACCAGTTGTATGGCAAACTGGAGAAATGTGACTTTATGGTGGAGAGTGTGATATTTCTGGGGTATGTGGTGATGCGTAAATCACGCGACAAACGACAGCGGAAGACTACTTTTGGTATTTTCTGGATTTTATATGAAACAAACAACTAAACGAGACAATAAAGTAAAATGATAGATAAAAGAATCCACCACCAAGACTCGTAAAGCTAAGCCACCGGAATCAAGGATAAAGGAAACACTCCGCTCCACCACTACAATCGATAAAGGTCTAGCCACCACGATTATAGATAAAGGAAACCGAAGATTTAAAAGACCTCACCACAATATTTGATAAAGAACAAGTCACCACAAATATTTGATAAAGAACGGTCACCACAATATTTGATAAAGAACGAGTCACCACAAATATTGATAAAGGGGTCACTCCTAACCACCAAGATCAAAGATCTATAAAGGTAAAAGAAGATTTGTAAGAAATAGAGGCTGCTCTATTAATTTTCATTCAACATCAACTAACTTTACAATAAGAAATAGAACCTCTATTTATAGCCACATGCTCTACCTAGGAATTAACGACATAATAATAAAATAATACATAAAAGCTGTCATGTGCAAGCCACTAAGTAATTTGGACCAATAAAATATGGACACGTAAGCTTCTAGAAACATTCCCCTGCAAGTGGTCCCATAATATTGTTAGAAACGTTCTGTCACACGCGCCTTCTTTAACGGCTGTCATTCTTTTTTATTATTGGGCCCACAAACAACTTCAGTGGAGACTTTATTAATTGGTAACTGGAACATAAATTTGGACCGCAACTGGAGACAAAAACTGGAGCACGTCATCTGGAGGACCTTCAGTAGTGGTCACTGGAGCATTCATCTGGAGGACCTTCAGTAGTGGTCACTGGAGCATTCATCTGGAGGACCTTCAGTAGTGGTCACTGGAGCATTCATCTGGAGGACCTTCAGTAGTGGTCACTGGAGCATTCATCTGGAGGACCTTCAGTAGTGGTCACTGGAGCATTCATCTGGAGGACCTTCAGTAGTGGTCACTGGAGCATTCATCTGGAGGACCTTCAGTAGTGGTCACTGGAGCATTCATCTGGAGGACCTTCAGTAGTGGTCACTGGAGCATTCATCTGGAGGACCTTCAGTAGTGGTCACTGGAGCATTCATCTGGAGGACCTTCAGTAGTGGTCACTGGAGCATTCATCTGGAGGACCTTCAGTAGTGGTCACTGGAGCATTCATCTGGAGGACCTTCAGTAGTGGTCACTGGAGCATTCATCTGGAGGACCTTCAGTAGTGGTCACTGGAGCATTCATCTGGAGGACCTTCAGTAGTGGTCACTGGAGCATTCATCTGGAGCAGTCATCTGGAGCTTGCCACTGGAGAAATGTTACCACTGGTGACTGGACTGGTTCAGAAAAGACTTGTCTGAAATGGGCCACTGCTGGCAGAATCAACATGGCTTGTTTAGAGGGCATGATCAGTTCAGTTGCCTTCTTCAGTTCACTGGGTTCCTCCAGTTCAATGAATCTGGTCATTTCCGCATCATTCTCCCCCTCTGAAAAGAGACTTGTCCAGGTAGATCTCCCACATTAAAAGTACTTGAAACTGCCATGTCTCCAGGTAACTCAACCTTGTAAGCATTATCACCATATCTCTCCAGAATCTTGAACGGTAGTTTACTCTTTCTTTTTGCTGGAAACCTTTCTTTTCTAAGATGCACCCACACAAGATCACCTGGTGAAAAACTGGGTTGCTTTCTATTCTTGTTTGCTCTGGCCTTGTAACTGGCATTTGCCTTCTCTATTCTGGCCTTCACTTCTCCATGAATTCTCTTTATTTCTTTTGCTCTGGTTTCAGCTTCAATGCTTGCTTTTGGTTCAATCGAAAATGGAATTAAGTCAATGGGAGTCAGTGGATTGACACCATAACAAACTTCAAATGGGGATTTACTGGTGGAATAGTTAGGAGCTCTGTTGAAAGCAAATTCAGCATGAGCAAGCTTCAAATCCCAATCCTTCAGTGTCTTCTTCACCAGTGTTCTTAACAACATACCAATTGTTCTGTTCGTAACTTCAGTCTGTCCATCAGTCTGAGGATGGTGAGACGTACTGAACAACAATCTGGTGCCCATCAACCTCCATAGGGTCTTCCAGAAATAGCTCAAAAACTTCACATCTCGATCTGACACAATTGTCTTGGGAATTCCATGCAACCTGACAATCTCCTTAAAGAACAAATTCGCTACTGCTGAAGCATCATTGGTTGTGTTACAAGCGATAAAATGTGCCATTTTTGAAAACCTATCAACAACCACCATTATCGAATCTTTTCCCCTCTGTGTTCTGGGCAGTGCAACAATGAAGTCCATACTGAGATCTTCCCATGGCTGGTTTGGAACTGGAAGAGGAGTATACAAACCCTTGTGAAAAGTAGTCTTCGCCTGGTGACAAGTTGGACAGCGGCTGATAAGACTCTGGACATCCTTCAGTAGACTTGGCCAGTAGAAGTGTTCAGTGAGGATCTCTCCAGTCTTGTTAATGCCAAAATGGCCAGCTAAACCTCCTCCATGTGCTTCTCTTATCAGTAAATCTCTTATCGAACCCCTGGGAATGCACAACTTTCCATTTTTATACAAGAAACCATCTTGAACAACAAATGGCCCTTTCTGGTGAACTTCAGTGAGGTGATTAGCAAAGTCTGGATCAGTAGCATACAAATCTTTAATGAAAGAAAATCCAAGGACTCTTGCTTCCAGAATTGATAACAAGGAATATCTTCGTGACAATGCATCAGCAACAACATTACAAACTCCAGCCTTATGTTTTGAAACAAATGAATAAGATTGTAAGAATTCTACCCATTTGGCATGCCTGGCATTAAGCTTGTGTTGGCCGTTTATAAACTTCAGGGCTTCATGATCAGAGAATAAGACAAACTGCTTCGGCTTCAAATAATGTGACCAGTGAGTGATAGCACGAATAATTGCATAAAATTCCTTGTCATAAGTGCTATACTTCAGTTTAGAGCCGTTGAGCTTTTCACTGAAATATGCAACTGGACGCCCGGCTTGTACTAACACTGCACCAATACCTACTCCACTGGCGTCACACTCTAACTCGAACAACTGATCAAAATCTGGTAAAGATAGAACTGGAGCTGAACTGAGTTTTTCCTTCAGTGACTCAAATGCCAGTTGGGCTGAACTCGGCCAGTTGAACACACCTTCTTCAGTGTCGACATCTGGCAAACATTCAATTTCTCTTGCAGTCAAGGCTCTTTGATTGGGACACTGGGCCTGGAAGTGACCAAAGCCATGGCACTTGAAACATTTTCTTCCAACTGGTTCTTTCGATCCTCCAGTTTCCTTTTCTTTTCCTCTGAAGGATTTCTGGACAGTTTCAGTGAATCTGGGAACTGGTTGACTTGTACTGGCAGGAACCTTACTGAATGACTTGTACGGAACCTTCTTCTTCAGTGTCGACATCTGGCAAACATTCAATTTCTCTTGCAGTCAAGGCTCTTTGATTGGGACACTGGGCCTGGAAGTGACCAAAGCCATGGCACTTGAAACATTTTCTTCCAACTGGTTCTTTCGATCCTCCAGTTTCCTTTTCTTTTCCTCTGAAGGATTTCTGGACAGTTTCAGTGAATCTGGGAACTGGTTGACTGGCAACTGGTTGACTTGTACTGGTAGGAACCTTACTGAATGACTTGTACGGAACTTTCTTCTTCAGTGTCGACATCTGGCAAACATTCAATTTCTCTTGCAGTCAAGGCTCTTTGATTGGGACACTGGGCCTGGAAGTGACCAAAGCCATGGCACTTGAAACATTTTCTTCCAACTGGTTCTTTCGATCCTCCAGTTTCCTTTTCTTTTCCTCTGAAGGATTTCTGGACAGTTTCAGTGAATCTGGGAACTGGTTGACTTGTACTGGCAGGAACCTTACTGAATGACTTGTACGGAACCTTCTTCTTCAGTGTCGACATCTGGCAAACATTCAATTTCTCTTGCAGTCAAGGCTCTTTGATTGGGACACTGGGCCTGGAAGTGACCAAAGCCATGGCACTTGAAACATTTTCTTCCAACTGGTTCTTTCGATCCTCCAGTTTCCTTTTCTTTTCCTCTGAAGGATTTCTGGACAGTTTCAGTGAATCTGGGAACTGGTTGACTGGCAACTGGTTGACTTGTACTGGTAGGAACCTTACTGAATGACTTGTACGGAACTTTCTTCTTCAGTGTCGACATCTGGCAAACATTCAATTTCTCTTGCAGTCAAGGCTCTTTGATTGGGACACTGGGCCTGGAAGTGACCAAAGCCATGGCACTTGAAACATTTTCTTCCAACTGGTTCTTTCGATCCTCCAGTTTCCTTTTCTTTTCCTCTGAAGGATTTCTGGACAGTTTCAGTGAATCTGGGAACTGGTTGACTTGTACTGGCAGGAACCTTACTGAATGACTTGTACGGAACCTTCTTCTTCAGTGTCGACATCTGGCAAACATTCAATTTCTCTTGCAGTCAAGGCTCTTTGATTGGGACACTGGGCCTGGAAGTGACCAAAGCCATGGCACTTGAAACATTTTCTTCCAACTGGTTCTTTCGATCCTCCAGTTTCCTTTTCTTTTCCTCTGAAGGATTTCTGGACAGTTTCAGTGAATCTGGGAACTGGTTGACTTGTACTGGCAGGAACCTTACTGAATGACTTGTACGGAACCTTCTTCTTCAGTGTCGACATCTGGCAAACATTCAATTTCTCTTGCAGTCAAGGCTCTTTGATTGGGACACTGGGCCTGGAAGTGACCAAAGCCATGGCACTTGAAACATTTTCTTCCAACTGGTTCTTTCGATCCTCCAGTTTCCTTTTCTTTTCCTCTGAAGGATTTCTGGACAGTTTCAGTGAATCTGGGAACTGGTTGACTGGCAACTGGTTGACTTGTACTGGTAGGAACCTTACTGAATGACTTGTACGGAACTTTCTTCTTCAGTGTCGACATCTGGCAAACATTCAATTTCTCTTGCAGTCAAGGCTCTTTGATTGGGACACTGGGCCTGGAAGTGACCAAAGCCATGGCACTTGAAACATTTTCTTCCAACTGGTTCTTTCGATCCTCCAGTTTCCTTTTCTTTTCCTCTGAAGGATTTCTGGACAGTTTCAGTGAATCTGGGAACTGGTTGACGGAACTGGTTGACTGGCAACTGGTTGACTTGTACTGGTAGGAACCTTACTGAATGACTTGTACGGAACTTTCTTCTTCAGTTGTCTTTCAATCTGGATAGCCATCTTGCATGCACCTTCATATGTCCAGATAGGCTGCAACTCAATCTTCTCAGTGATGGCAGCGTTCAGACCACCAAGAAATCTAGCAATAGTGTGCTCTTCAGTCTCATTCACACCAGTTTTGGTCTTCAGATGCTCAAATTCTCTAATGTATTCCACAACTTCCTTGGCTCCTTGCTTTAGATTGTTCATCAGTAGATACTGATCTTGCTTGTACGACTGGGGAAGAAATCTCTTCTGCATAACCTCCTTCAGTTTGGACCAGGTCTTGATTTTACTTTTGCCCTTGTATTCTCTTTCAGATTTCATGTTATCATACCAAGATGAAGCATATTTCTTCAGTTTAATAATGGCAACCTTGAAGCTTTTTCTATCATCATAACCTTTTATCTCCATAATCCTGTCCATCACCTGGACCCATTCAAAATACTCTTCTGGGTTAGAAGATCCATTAAAATCTGGTGGATCTATCTTAATATCCCTAGTATCATCACCCTTATGCCTCCTACGCCTTTCTCTAGGATGTGGTTCATCAGAATCACTAGAGTGTCTAGGATTACTATCAGATCTTTCACTGGGGCCTTGAGATTCAGAATCTCTTTCACTGGCAACAACATTGTCTCGATTAAATCGTAAACCACCATCTTCTAACATATGAACAACTCTACCAAGTGCTTCTTGTAGATCTTCAATCTGTCTATCTCTCCTAGCATTATTAGCTTCGTCTAAAGTCATATTTCTTCTAAACGCCATTTATAACCAACAAATAACTCACAATCAATAGATCTAAGCAAATAACTAATAGATCTAAACAATCAATCAACAGATCTAAACAAACAATACCCCAACGGACAAAAAGATTAAGAAACCTTTTTAAACCTGGCTCTGATACCAAATTTGATGCGTAAATCACGCGACAAACGACAGCGGAAGACTATTTTTGGTGTTTTCTGGATTTTATACGAAACAAACAATAAAACGAGACAATAAAATTAGAATGATAGATAAAAGAATCCACCACCAAGACTCGTAAAGGCCAAGCCACCGGAATCAAGGATAAAGGAAATACTCCACCACAATATTTGATAAAGAATAAGTCACCACAAATATTGATAAAGGGGTCACTCCTAACCACCAAGATCAAAGATCTATAAAGGTAAAAGAAGATTTGTAAGAAATAGAGGCTGCTCTATTAATTTCATTCAACATCAACTAACTTTACAATGAGAAATAGAACCTCTATTTATAGCCACATGCTCTACCTAGGAATTAACGACATAATAATAAAATAATACATAAAAGCTGTTATGTGCAAGCCACTAAGTAATTTGGACCAATAAAATATGGACACGTAAGCTTCTAGAAACATTCCCCTGCAAGTGGTCCCATAATATTGTTAGAAACGTTCTGTCACACGCGCCTTCTTTAACGGCTGTCATTCTTCTTTATTATTGGGCCCACAAACAACTTCAGTGGAGACTTTATTAATTGGTAACTGAACATAAATTTGGACCGCAACTGGAGACAAAAACTGGAGCACGTCATCTGGAGGACCTTCAGTAGTGGTCACTGGAGCACGTCATCTGGAGGACCTTCAGTAGTGGTCACTGGAGCACGTCATCTGGAGGACCTTCAGTAGTGGTCACTGGAGCACGTCATCTGGAGGACCTTCAGTAGTGGTCACTGGAGCATTCATCTGGAGCTTGCCACTGGAGAAATGTTACTACTGGTGACTGAACTGGTTCAGAAAAGACTTGTCTGAAATGGGCTATAGCTGGCAGAATTAGCATGGCCTGCTCAGATGGCATTATTAGTTAAGTTCCCTTCAGTTCAGTTGGCTTCTCCAGTTCATTGGTGTCAGTCAGTTCAGTGAACCTGGACGTTTCCAAATCAATCCCCCCTTCTGAGAAAGGACTTGCTCTCAAGTCCTCGAGGTACTCATCTTCCAGATAAGGCATCAGATCCACGACATTAAAAGTGATGGAAACTGACATATCTCCAGGTAACTCGACTTTGTATGCATTATCACCATATCTCTCCAGAATCTTGAATGGTCCTTCAGCTCTGGGCATCAACTTGTTTTTCCTTCTTCCTGGAAATCTTTCTTTTCTGAGGTACACCCAAACTAGATCACCTGGAGCGAAACTGGGCTGCTTCCTATTCTTGTTTGCCTTGGCCTTGTAACTGGCATTTGCTTTCTCTATTATGGCCTTCACTTGTTCATGAATTTTCTTTATTTCTTTTGCTCTAGCTTCAGCTTCAATACTTGCTTTTGGTTCAATCGAAAATGGAAATTAAATCTGGAGCTTTCACTGGAGACTCAAATCTGGAGCATCCATCTGGAGACTAGACTGGAGCTGGTCACTGGAGTGCTTCAGTGGTAAACTTCACTGGTGGATCACTACTGGCCGCAACTGGAGAAACTTGCCACTGGAGAAATGTTACTACTGGTGACTGAACTGGTTCAGAAAAGACTTGTCTGAAATGGGCTATTGCTGGCAGAATTAGCATGGCCTGCTCAGATGGCATTATTAGTTAAGTTCCCTTCAGTTTAGTTGACTTCTCCAGTTCACTGGTGTCAGTCAGTTCAGTGAACCTGGACGTTTCCAAATCAATCCCCCCTTCTGAGAAAGGACTTGCTCTCAAGTCCTCGAGGTACTCATCTTCCAGATAAGGCATCAGATCCACGACATTAAAAGTGATGGAAACTGACATATCTCCAGGTAACTCGACTTTGTATGCATTATCACCATATCTCTCCAGAATCTTGAATGGTCCTTCAGCTCTGGGCATCAACTTATTTTTCCTTCTTCCTGGAAATCTTTCTTTTCTGAGGTACACCCAAACTAGATCACCTGGAGCGAAACTGGGCTGCTTCCTATTCTTGTTTGCCTTGGCCTTGTAACTGGCATTTGCTTTCTCTATTATGGCCTTCACTTGTTCATGAATTTTCTTTATTTCTTTTGCTCTAGCTTCAGCTTCAATACTTGCTTTTGGTTCAATCGAAAATGAAATTAAATCAATGGGAGTCAGTGGATTGACACCATAACAAACTTCAAACGGAGATTTACTGGTTGAATAATTTGGAGCTCTGTTGAAAGCAAACTCAGCATGAGCAAGCTTCAGATCCCAATCTTTCAGTGTCTTCTTCACCAGTGTTCTTAATAACATACCAATTGTTCTGTTTGTGACTTCAGTCTATCCATCAGTCTGAGGATGGTGAGACGTACTGAACATCAATCTGGTACCCATCAATCTCCATAAGGTCTTCCAGAAATAACTCAGAAACTTCACATCTCTATCTGAAACAATTGTTTTTGGAATCCCATGTAAATGAACAATTTCTTTGAAAAATAGATTTGCAACTGCTGAAGCATCATTTGTGGTGTTGCAGGGAACAAAATGTGCCATTTTTGAAAATCGATCAACAACACCATTATTGAGTCTTTTCCTCTCTGAGTTCTGGGCAGTGCAACAATGAAATCCATACTGAGATCTTCCCATGGCTGGCTTGGAACTGGAAGAGGAGCATACAGTCCTTTGTGAAAAGTAGCCTTCGCCTGGTGACAAGTTGGACAGCGACTGATGATATTCTGAACATCCTTCAGTAAACTTGGCCAGTAGAAGTGTTTAGTGAGGATCTCTCCAGTTTTGTTAATACCAAAATGGCCAGCCAGACCTCCTCCATGTGCTTCCCTTATCAGTAAATCTCTAATAGAACCCTTTGGAATACACAACTTTCCATTCTTGAATAAGAAACCATCTTGAACAACAAATGGTCCTTTCTGATTGGCTTCAGTGAGGCGATCAGCGAAGTCTGGATCAGCAGCGTACAACTCTTTAATGAAATAACATCGGCTGGTTTCACTATTGATTCTAAAGTTACTGATTTATTCTCAAATGGGGGATGGGATTGGCCGATTGAATGGAATAGCAGATTTCCAAGTGCTTCTCTACCGGTTTTTAATCCTCAAGTTCAAGACAAATTTGTTTGGAAGGACAGGGATGGGATCATTCGGGAGTTTTCAGTTAATTCTGTTTGGAATGAGTTACGACCAAGACATACTGCTGTTGATTGGTATGAACTTGTTTGGTTTAATTATTGCATTCCGAGACACGCATTCATCCTATGGCTGGTGTTCAGGAAACGACTCAAGACGCAAGATGTTTTAATGCAATGGGACATAAATCCAAATTTAGATTTGCGATGCCCATTTTGTAAAAATCAGCCTGATTCTCATTCCCATCTTTTCTTTGAATGTACCTATTCTATGCAGGTGTGGAATTGTGCTTTCATGAAAGCTGGTTTGCAACAACGACCAGCGAATTGGAACCTGATTATTGATCGATTGACTCCAAGAGCTAAAAAGAAGTCGATGCAAAATGTTATTGATAAGTTATTACTTGCAGCTTCAGTATACTTCCTATGGCAAGAAAGGAATGCTCGTCTATTTACAAATACATCAAGAACAGCTGAAGTGTTGGCTGAAATCATTCTCTCTACGGTTCGACTCAAGCTTTTAACCTTCAGATACAAAAGAACTTCAAATGTTGAGAGACTGCTGGCGGCTTGGGACCTTCCGGTTTTATTAGTTCAGTCTATGTAATCTCTCTTCTAGTCGAATTTCATGTTTAGATTTGAGTAGGTGTGTGGACGCTTTATATTTTGGTCTTGTATTGCACGATGTGCATGGATGTCTTGTAAGCCAACTAGCATTATGCTATGTTGCCTGTTCTTCATTTTAATAAAATTTCGAACCAGGGGTGACGGCCTTTTACCGAAAAAAACTCTTTAATGAAAGAAAATCCATGAACTCTTGCTTCCAGAATTGATAACAAAGCTTCTAGAAAGATTCCTGCTGCACAAGGGCCCACAAACCGTTAGGATTAATGTTGTCACACGCTCCTCCCTTATCTTCTTTGACAGCTGTCATTCCTTCTTTATCGGGTCCACAAACACGTGACTGAAACAAACTTTATTTGGAAAACTGGAAATTAAATCTGGAGCTTTCACTGGAGACTCAAATCTGGAGCATCCATCTGGAGACTAGACTGGAGCTGGTCACTGGAGTGCTTCAGTGGGTAAACTTCACTGGTGGATCACTGTAACACCCGTCGTTTAAAAATATGGATTTCCAAAAATTTTCGCCTAACGGCGTCAAAAGAAGCGGAAGTAAACTTTAAAAGACCAAACCAACAAAATCTGTTTGGTTCATTTATTAGTTGGTGTTACTAGCCATATCGTCAAAATAGGTTTAAATGGAAACCCATCGGTTGCCCAACATTAAACAACCGACAACATATTAAATACAAAGTCATTAAAGGTCTAAACATAAATCAATGTCTAGTGCGAGCAGCCACTATGGGTAAACTACAGCCAGCTTCAAGATCATCTACCCATGCCTCACATCTTTTCACATCTATCTGCTCACTAATGTTGGACCTAAGGGCACAACACATTTAAAAAGAACAAGTGTTAGCTAACGAATTAGCTAAGTAAGATAACACTTAGTTTATAAAGCATTTGTCCATTTAAAACGTTATAGAAAAGTCATTTGAATCATTAAGGCACTTATCACATCATGCATCACATCTCACATAACATATCATCACGTCAAACATCATCATAATAGGATGGATTATCCTAAATGTGCCTAGTCATCTTTTACATCTCATTTAACATATAAACATCTCTGTAAAATGTGACATAAGTCACTTACATTAGGTGTGACATAAGTCACTCATCATATATAAGGTGTAAGTTTGTGTGTAGGCGGTCATAAGACCTATCATATAACCTCACACCCGACTGGATGGACCACCATTCGGTAGTACATCAATGTCGTTAAGGAATGGCAAGCCAATCCTGGAGTAATCCGTATGTACAAGACAAGTGGGGTTGGTAAGACCTCCCATATTACTCTTCACGTTGTACCTCGTTGCAAGGAGCCACCCTAGCAACCACATCAAACGTACAACCCTGGCAAAGGCATGTACGGGTTAAGCTTAACACTTTCATCTCTATAAAATAGCTCAAGCATTTTCATCACATATAGTTTAGGTGTCCACATTACCTAAACATTAATCACATATCACATCACATCACATCTCATTAACGTTTGGGCCCTTAAACGTGCACGTGTCATGGCAACTTACAAAGTCTAGTGAACTAGATGTACAAGCCATGTAATCATCATATCTCACATATACACATGCACATATACATATTAAGAATCATCACATATCATACATTGCTACATTACGTACATCGTCACACATCTCATATCGTTACACATCATATGTCATTATCATCTATCGTCTCATATCGTATATCATTTATCTCACACCATAAATTATTACATATCGCATTTCATAACATCTCAAAGCATTTCATAGCATTTCATAGCATCTCATCTAAGAACATATCATCTCATAGCATATCATAGCATTTCATAGCATCTCATCTAAGAACATATCATCTCATAGCATATCATTACATCTCATGACATTACATCACATTTCAGAGCCTATCATTACATCTCGTATCATTGCATAACATTTCATAACATATCATTACATCTCATATCATAGGGACTGCATTTCAGGCCTCAATAGTCATGTACATAGCCCATATCACCTCCGTGTAACCCCGAATACCCATAAGCAATCAAGATAACATTTGGGAAGTTATTATATGAAAACTATGTTTTTTGTTGAACCCTCAGCGTGTCAAAGTAGTGTATCTTACCTCAAAGAAGCGCACGACAAATGATAACTACGTTACCGTGCAAAGCAAGTATTCCTGACCTCCTATAATCATTAAGCGATCATTAGACAAGCTAATACTCACATCATTAAGGTCATAACTCAGACCTAAACACCTATAAACATGACCCATGACAATGCTTTATGCATTGGAGGTTTGATTAATACATTAGGACTCATAGAATCCGACGAAACTCGACCTTCACTCACTAATTCAACCTTTCAGGAACTTGACATCAAGATCATCTTTTAAAAGCATTACCATTAGAAAATAGACTCTCTCACGATTCTGTGGATAGCTTATTTGTCAAAAACGGAGTTACGGTTCAAAAGTTATGGCCATTTGAAAATTCAGTCGCTGTTGCGCCGCAATGACTCATTGAGCCGCAACTTAACAATTCCAACTTTATGAACTATTGTCTTTATGATCTTTGGCTCTGCACTTTTCCTTTCAATAACTTGTCATATCATGAAATGACATCCAACACCTATGGCATAATCATTGTTGCATATGAACACAACAATAAATTTCGAGGCACCATCACACAATCATATGGTTTTACCAAGTTTCTAACTCATTCATTCTCTTTCCCATCAACCTAAGAGTGATAGGCATCACTTGAGTTCACCATTTTCCTCATACTTTGACAAACATCTTTAAAAATTTTCACATAACGGCCGTCTCGATTCAAAACATTCAGCCATTTACTTTCACACTTTAAGGGCACTTCTTGATCATACATCTTTTCTTTCATGTCCAAGGAAACGGTGCAATAGTTCACTATGAAATAAGCATTTTTGGACAACTTGCCTACTAATTGCTCATGTCATATCATTACCTTTAACTTCCCACGCAACTTTGTCTCTTATTCCAAGGAGACGTGACCACTCACTTCCGTCAGAGGACCATTAAACTCCTTGTATTGCCACCAAACTTTTGGTGTCTAGCCTTGGCTTTTAACCCAATCACACGTCAACATATAAAATTTACTACACCTCGTATCATAATAGGTCGTATCACACTTCAGGCGACATCCAAATGAGTCATGTCACCACGGTTCATAAACTTCCTCAAGTACAACTTTTGGTCATTTCGTTCTCGGATACCAAAATCTTACTTTTAGACTTATAGTTCCACGCTGGTTATTTATGAATTTTCAGAATCCACTCACATAATACCAACATCTTCGTCTCTAGAAACATCACCTTTGACTGGCTCATTGTAGACAAATGCTTACCATAACCTTATAGTCATGGAATTAAACATTAAATGGAACCATGTTCCTTTCAATTCTACGCGTCAGCTTCCACTTTAACTTTTACTCACTTTGGGCGAATTTAAAATTAGGCCTCTACTTGTAGAAAATCGCAGTAACGTTCCTTACACAGCATAATGTTCTTCATCATACTTAGAATAGGTAAGATTGTCCTCACTAAACGTAATGACTGAACGATCTAGAGAAAACTTTAAACTTTATCCCTTAAGTTCATGACATGGTAAGGACCCTTCATTTACATGCAGGTACTTCGAGAAACTCAATAGGGTCGTAATGAGGGTAGTAATAACTTTAGCGGGATTTTCATCATCAACAAATGGTAGCAACAATCGTAAATCTATCTTATAGAAGGACATACATCCCATAATCGGAAACATTAACTTCTTCCTATAAGTGAAAACAAAACGAAAGGTGTCTTTGAATAAAAGTAGCACTCGTCACACATCAATAAAAGGTTCGACCTCACGATCGCAACGAAACCGAGAACATTAATAGAACATCTCGAAACTATGGGTGGCCTCGACTTTAGAAGTATAATCTTTGCCTTTCCTAAGTAGATCACATAGGCGAGAAACATGATCAATTCGGAACCGAATGCTCCTGAAAACTGCTACTTCTTGTGATTTAAGTATCCATAGTTAACTCCGTCATCCAACCTCTTAACTTTTCATGCGTTTGCACATGCCCCGCATAAACTCAAAAACTCAGAATATGCGCCGCATACCATCTATGACTAGGAAAGATAATTTCAAACAAAACCTAAGCGTCTTCCTTACACAGCATAATGTTCTTCATCATACTTAGAATAGGTAAGATTGTCCTCACTAAACGTAATGACTGAACGATCTAGAGAAAACTTTAAACTTTATCCCTTAAGTTCATGACATGGTAAGGACCCTTCATTTACATGCAGGTACTTCGAGAAACTCAATAGGGTCGTAATGAGGGTAGTAATAACTTTAGCGGGATTTTCATCATCAACAAATGGTAGCAACAATCGTAAATCTATCTTATAGAAGGACATACATCCCATAATCGGAAACATTAACTTCTTCCTATAAGTGAAAACAAAACGAAAGGTGTCTTTGAATAAAAGTAGCACTCGTCACACATCAATAAAAGGTTCGACCTCACGATCGCAACGAAACCGAGAACATTAATAGAACATCTCGAAACTATGGGTGGCCTCGACTTTAGAAGTATAATCTTTGCCTTTCCTAAGTAGATCACATAGGCGAGAAACATGATCAATTCGGAACCGAATGCTCCTGAAAACTGCTACTTCTTGTGATTTAAGTATCCATAGTTAACTCCGTCATCCAACCTCTTAACTTTTCATGCGTTTGCACATGCCCCGCATAAACTCAAAAACTCAGAATATGCGCCGCATACCATCTATGACTAGGAAAGATAATTTCAAACAAAATCTAAGCGTCTTCCTTACACCCAAGCACAACCTTAAGACTTCGCAGCTCGAAGGTAACCTCACATCATAACATGGTGTTCATAGAATGGAAGAGCTTCATGGTTAAAAGGTTCAATCATCCATAGCGTTATCTTTTTTTTTCTTCAGCTTCATCTTTCTTTAACCCATAGATACACGTCTACTCTTCACGTGGTTAATTATGCCACCAACCAGTGATTCCATCATTCCCATATTCACTTCAGTCGGATCAACACAGACACAGTCTCACAAACACACACATGTCATGATACATTTACAATTACGTTCGCTATTGGAATTGTAACTGTATCCTTCCATACATGTGCCCGGTAACCCTTCTATGCGTCACCTACTTATAACCTTCAAAAATCCAGCATCAACTCTACTCATCAACTTCAAGTCCATGTCCTTTAAACTAGTAGACTTAACAACATTGACTACTAATCATTTCACTCCTCACTTATCTCAAAACTTCATTTAACTCCATGTACAACATAATCCTCATAAACATTTATTACGGCTATCACTTTCCATCGATCTTCTCACATTTCAACACACTTGAGGCATCAACATCATTATAGTTGTAACACGGTGTTTTCCATTGCCAAATTAGAGTACAATACATAAAAATCTCCTCAACTTCAAGTCCATGTCCTTTAAACTAGTAGACTTAACAACATTGACTACTAATCATTTCACTCCTCACTTATCTCAAAACTTCATTTAACTCCATGTACAACATAATCCTCATAAACATTTATTACGGCTATCACTTTCCATCGATCTTCTCACATTTCAACACACTTGAGGCATCAACATCATTATAGTTGTAACACGGTGTTTTCCATTGCCAAATTAGAGTACAATACATAAAAATCTCCTCAACTTCATTACTTTGCACACCAGTCAACACAAGCATGGCCATACAAACACGCTCGCGTCGTGATACACTTGCAATTATGTTCCGGACCATAATTGTAGTTGTATCCTTTCACATGCGTGTTCGTTACCACCATTGTGTATCACCTTCTTTTCCATCAATACCAATTCACATGATTTTCAGCACACACACAACATCTCATATCCTTTGCGGTCCTTGTCACTAACCCCAGGGGCTAACAACGTTGATGGAATGCCATTTCACCTAACTCTCCACTTCCATTCACCTCAGCTACTTCACACATAAGTTATGTCACACGTTTATTAAATCCAGTTAGGGAAACGATACATTACCTCGGGGACCGTTTATGGTAGCAATAGAACAACTTAGCGACGGAGAAGCGAGAAATGGAAGAATAAAGGCTAAAACACATATTCACATATCAATAAACAATCATCATATAGCCTTAATCCTACACTCTCACTCAATCCCAAACCCGTCCTAAGGCATTTCATCTCAAAGGCTAAGCATACCTACTTAAGCCTAACTTGATCTCTATTGGTTTAAGTCCAATTCCTATGGCATACCTATAGTCATTGGTTCACTTAAACCATTTCTCTGATACCAACTTGTAACACCCGTCGTTTAAAAATATGGATTTCCAAAAATTTTCGCCTAACGGCGTCAAAAGAAGCGGAAGTAAACTTTAAAAGACCAAACCAACAAAATCTGTTTGGTTCATTTATTAGTTGGTGTTACTAGCCATATCGTCAAAATAGGTTTAAATGGAAACCCATCGGTTGCCCAACATTAAACAACCGACAACATATTAAATACAAAGTCATTAAAGGTCTAAACATAAATCAATGTCTAGTGCGAGCAGCCACTATGGGTAAACTACAGCCAGCTTCAAGATCATCTACCCATGCCTCACATCTTCTCACATCTATCTGCTCACTAATGTTGGACCTGAGGGCACAACACATTTAAAAAGAGCAAGTGTTAGCTAACGAATTAGCTAAGTATGTAGCTGGGGATATAAAGCAGCCTAAGAATTGTAGCTGGGGATGGCGTAAACTATTGCAGCTTAGAGATGTAGTTAGGCCATTTTTATGGAAGAAAATTGGAGATGGAAGAAGCACGTCATTATGGTTTGATAAATGGGCTGATGTATGCCCATTAAACTCGTTAATTTCTCCTAGGCAGATTGCACAAGCCGGCCTCTCTTTAAGCTCAAATGTTGCTGATGTAATTCAAAATGGTGAGTGGAAATGGCCAACTGCTTGGCTTGATCTTTTTCCTGTTTTAATTAACCTTCCATCTATCAATTTACATGCAAATCAAATGGATACTATTGTTTGGAAGGAGTTGGATGGAAGGGAGAATGTGTTTTCCTCTAGAGTGGTTTGGAACTCGATTAGGATGAAGGGCAACGAGGTTAATTGGGCAAAAGTTATATGGAATTCGCATAGTATCCCTAGACATGCGTTTTTGGTATGGCTGATTATACGAGAGAAACTCAAAACCCAAGACAAAATGATGCAATGGAGTCGGTCGAGCGGCAACACAAACTACCAGCTTCTTTGTTGTTCCTTGTGCAAACAAGGACCGGACTCCCACTCACATTTGTTTTTTGAATGTAATTATTCTTCACAGGTATGGAAGAGGATTAAAGCTATGGTAAAAGTGCCTGATATGACTGATTCATGGGCTGACATACTCCAATGGCTTATTGTGAAGTCTAATTCAAGATCAGCAAAGAATGTAATTGGAAGATTACTGGTGGCAGCCACAGCTTACTTCATATGGCAAGAGAGGAACAATCGGTTATTTTCTAACCATGCTAGACCTCCGGACCAGATTGTTGAGCTCATTGCAACCACTGTCAGATTTAAATTGGTTACTATTCGGTTCAAGTATACTCCCGCAGTTGATTGTTTGTTGGAGGAATGGAAGGTACCACGCCATTTAGTGGTAAATCCAAGATAGGCGCTGCAAATCTGCATTTCAGTCTTTGCTAGATACAACACATTAGTTATGTTTGTTGCTACTAGTGTGTAGGTTTTTTCTATTGCTTAAATTGTTTTGCTTTCTAGCTTGTTAACATATATATGGCCTGTCATATATATGAATTGGTTGACACTCTGTCAATCCACTTGTACCTAAACTTTTCAGTGTTGTAGAATATAATTCATAGGGGTATCCCATTACCCAAAAAAAACGAATTAGCTAAGTAAGATAACACTTAGTTTATAAAGCATTTGTCCATTTAAAACGTTATAGAAAAGTCATTTGAATCATTAAGGCACTTATCACATCATGCATCACATCTCACATAACATATCATCACGTCAAACATCATCATAATAGGATGGATTATCCTAAATGTGCCTAGTCATCTTTTACATCTCATTTAACATATAAACATCTCTGTAAAATGTGACATAAGTCACTTACATTAGGTGTGACATAAGTCACTCATCATATATAAGGTGTAAGTTTGTGTGTAGGCGGTCATAAGACCTATCATATAACCTCACACCCGACTGGATGGACCACCATTCGGTAGTACATCAATGTCGTTAAGGAATGGCAAGCCAATCCTGGAGTAATCCGTATGTACAAGACAAGTGGGGTTGGTAAGACCTCTCGTATTACTCTTCACGTTGTACCTCGTTGCAAGGAGCCACCCAAGCAACCACATCAAACGTACAACCCTTCGGTAAAAGGCCATCACCCCTGGTACGAAATTTTATTAAAATGAAGAACAGGCAACATAGCATAATGCTAGTTGGCTTACAAGACATCCATGCACATCGTGCAATACAAGACCAAAATATAAAGCGTCCACACACCTACTCAAATCTAAACATGAAATTCGACTAGAAGAGAGATTACATAGACTGAACTAATAAAACCGGAAGGTCCCAAGCCGCCAGCAGTCTCTCAACATTTGAAGTTCTTTTGTATCTGAAGGTTAAAAGCTTGAGTCGAACCGTAGAGAGAATGATTTCAGCCAACACTTCAGCTGTTCTTGATGTATTTGTAAATAGACGAGCATTCCTTTCTTGCCATAGGAAGTATACTGAAGCTGCAAGTAATAACTTATCAATAACATTTTGCATCGACTTCTTTTTAGCTCTTGGAGTCAATCGATCAATAATCAGGTTCCAATTCGCTGGTCGTTGTTGCAAACCAGCTTTCATGAAAGCACAATTCCACACCTGCATAGAATAGGTACATTCAAAGAAAAGATGGGAATGAGAATCAGGCTGATTTTTACAAAATGGGCATCGCAAATCTAAATTTGGATTTATGTCCCATTGCATTAAAACATCTTGCGTCTTGAGTCGTTTCCTGAACACCAGCCATAGGATGAATGCGTGTCTCGGAATGCAATAATTAAACCAAACAAGTTCATACCAATCAACAGCAGTATGTCTTGGTCGTAACTCATTCCAAACAGAATTAACTGAAAACTCCCGAATGATCCCATCCCTGTCCTTCCAAACAAATTTGTCTTGAACTTGAGGATTAAAAACCGGTAGAGAAGCACTTGGAAATCTGCTATTCCATTCAATCGGCCAATCCCATCCCCCATTTGAGAATAAATCAGTAACTTTAGAATCAATAGTGAAACCAGCCGATGTTATTTCACGAGGAGTAAGCTTGTCATAAAGAGGACTAAAGGAGTTCCAATTATCATGCCAAGCAAAAGTATTACGGCCATTACCAATCTGACCCAAATAAAATGCCGAATAAGAGGTCGAAGTTTATGAGTATGAACCCATTTAACCCATAGCGATTCTTTGGAAGTCACAATATTCCATACATGGACAGAAAATAACGCAATATTGAACTGGTGTAGTTTGCGAAACGTACAACCCTGGCAAAGGCATGTACGGGTTAAGCTTAACACTTTCATCTCTGTAAAATAGCTCGAGCATTTTCATCACATATAGTTTAGGTGTCCACATTACCTAAACATTAATCACATATCACATCACATCACATCTCATTAACGTTTGGGCCCTTAAACGTGCACGTGTCATGGCAACTTACAAAGTCTAGTAAACTAGATGTACAAGCCATGTAATCATCATATCTCACATATACACATGCACATATACATATTAAGAATCATCACATATCATACATTGCTACATTACGTACATCGTCACACATCTCATATCGTTACACATCATATGTCATTATCATCTATCGTCTCATATCGTATATCATTTATCTCACACCATAAATTATTACATATCGCATTTCATAACATCTCAAAGCATTTCATAGCATTTCATAGCATCTCATCTAAGAACATATCATCTCATAGCATATCATAGCATCTCATCTAAGAACATATCATCTGATAGCATATCATTACATCTCATGACATTACATCACATTTCATAGCTTATCATTACATCTCGTATCATTGCATAACATTTCATAACATATCATTACATCTCATATCATAGGGACTGCATTTCAGGCCTCAATAGTCACATAGCTCATATCACCTCCCGTGTAACCCCGAATACCCATAAGCAATCAAGATAACATTTGGGAAGTTATTATATGAAAACTATGTTTTTTGTTGAACCCTCAGCGTGTCAAAGTAGTGTATCTTACCTCAAAGAAGCGCACGACAAATGATAACTACGTTACCGTGCAAAGCAAGTATTCCTGACCACCTATAATCATTAAGCGATCATTAGACAAGCTAATACTCACATCATTAAGGTCATAACTCAGACCTAAACACCTATAAACATGACCCATGACAATGCTTTATGCATTGGAGGTTTGATTAATACATTAGGACTCATAGAATCCGACGAAACTCGACCTTCACTCACTAATTCAACCTTTCAGGAACTTTACATCAAGATCATCTTTTAAAAGCATTACCATTAGAAAATAGACTCTCTCACGATTCCGTGGATAGCTTATTTGTCAAAAACGGAGTTACGGTTCAAAAGTTATGGCCATTTGAAAATTCAGTCGCTGTTGCGCCGCAATGACTCATTGAGCCGCAACTTATCTCTCTGAAATCCAATTGCGCCGCAACTATGTAGTTGCGCCGCAACTGGCTACGAACCAGCACATCAATCATCTTTTAACCTCCAAAACTTAACCAAACTCAACCCAAACGACCCCAAACCTTATGAACAACCTTTGAACCTTAAAATCCACCATATTAAGACCATAATTGATGCGGAAATGTCCAGATTCACTGGACTGGAGAAACCCAGTGAACTGAAGAAGCTAACTGAGCTGAAGGAAACCGAATTGATCATGCCATCTGAACAAGCCATGTTGATTCTGCCAGCAGTGGCCCATTTCAGACAAGTCTTTTCTGAACCAGTCTAGTCACCAGTGGTAACATTTCTCCAGTGGCAAGCTCCAGATGAGTGCTCCAGATGATTGCTCCAGTGACCACTACTGAAGGTCCTCCAGTGAAGTGCTCCAGATTTTGTCTCCAGTGGCAAGCTCCAGATGAGTGCTCCAGATGATTGCTCCAGTGACCACTACTGAAGGTCCTCCAGTGAAGTGCTCCAGATTTATGTTTCCAGTTTCCAATTAATAAAGTTCCCACTGAAGTCGTCTGTGGACCCAATAAAGAAGAATGACAGCTGTTAAGGAAAGCGCGTGTGACAAGACGTTTCTAACGGTATTATGGGACCACTTGCAGGGGAATATTTCTAGAAGCTTACGTGTCCATTTCTTAGTGGTCCAAATTAATTAGTGGCTTACACATGACAGCTTTTATTGTAATATTTTATTATTTCGATGATTCCTAGGAAATAGCTTGTGGCTATAAATAGAGACTTATTTTCATTGTAAAAAAGTTAGTTGATGTTGAATCAAAATTAATAGAGCAGTCTCTATTTCTTACAAAAATCTTCTTTTACCTTTAGAGATCTTTGATCTTGGTGGTTAGGAGTGACCCCTTTATCAATATTTGTGGTGACTTGTTCTTTATCAAATATTGTGGTGAGGTCTTTTAAATCTTCGGTTTCCTTTATCTGTAATCGTGGTGGCTAGACCTTTATCGATTATAGTGGTGGGGCGGAGTGTTTCCTTTATCCTTGATTCCGGTGGCCTGGCCTTTACGAATCTTGGTGGTGGATTCTTTATCTATCATTTTTATTTTATTGTCTTGTTTGATTGTTTATTTCATATAAAATCCAGAAAATACCAAAATAGTCTTCCGCTGTTGTCTGTCGTGTGATTTACGCATCAAATTTGGTATCGAGACAGGTTTAAAAAGGTTTCTTAATCTTTTTGTCCGTTGGGGTATTGTTTGTTCAGATCTGTTGAGGTTCTGTTTAAGATCTGTTGATTGATTGTTTAGATCTATTAGTTATTTGCTTAGATCTATTGATTGTGAGTTATTTGTAGGTTATAAATGGCGTTTAGAAGAAATATGACTTTAGACGAAGCTAATAATGCTAGGAGAGATAGACAGATTGAAGACCTACAAGAAGCACTTGGTAGAGTTGTTCATATGTTAGAAGATGGTGGTTTACGATTTAATCGAGAAAATGTTGTTGCCAGTGAAAGAGATTCTGAATCTCAAGGCCCTAGTGAAAGATCTGATAGTAATCCTAGACACTCTAGTGATTCTGATGAACCACATCCTAGAGAAAGGCGTAGGAGGCATAAGGGTGATGATACTAGGGATATTAAGATAGATCCACCAGATTTTAATGGATCTTCTAACCCAGAAGAGTATTTCGAATGGGTCCAGGTGATGGACAGAATAATGGAAATCAAAGGGTATGATGATAGAAAAAGCTTCAAAGTTGCCATTATTAAACTGAAGAAATATGCTTCATCGTGGTATGATAACATGAAATCTGAAAGAGAGTACAAGGGCAAAAGTAAAATCAAGACCTGGTCCAAACTGAAAGAGGTTATGCTGAAGAGGTTTGTTCCCCAGTCGTACAAGCAAGATCAGTATCTACTGATGAACAATCTAAAGCAAGGAGCCAAGGAAGTTGTGGAATACATTAGAGAATTTGAGCATCTGAAGACCAGAACTGGTGTGAATGAGACTGAAGAACACACCATTGCCAGATTTCTTGGTGGTCTGAACGCTGCCATTACTGAGAAGATTGAGTTGCAGCCTATCTGGACGTATGAAGGTGCATGCAAGATGGCTATCCAGATTGAGAGACAACTGAAGAAGAAGGTTCCGTACAAGTCATTCAGTAAGGTTCCTGCCAGTGCAAGTCAACCAGTTGCCAGATTTACTGAGACTGTCCAGAAAGCCTTCAGAGGCAAAGAAAAGGAAACTGGAGGAACGAAAGAACCAGTTGGAAGAAAATGTTTCAAGTGCCATGGCTTTGGTCACTTCCAGGCCCAGTGTCCTAATCAAAGAGCATTGACTGCTAAAGAAATTGAATGTTTACCAGATGTCGACACTGAAGAAGGTGAGCCAGTGTACGATGAAGAAGAAGAAGAAGAAGAAGAAGAAGAAGAAGAAGATGAGCCAGTGTACGAAGAAGAAGAAGAAGAAGAAGAAGCTTATGTTGGTGCAGATATTGGAGAGATGTTGGTTGTCAGGAGAGTGATGCATACTGATGAAGTTACAGCTGATACTGCTCAGAGAGAGAATATTTTCCACTCCAGATGCACAGTGAAAGGCAAGGTATGTGATCTGATCATCGATGGTGGCAGTTGTGCAAATGCTGCTTCAACTTACATGGTAGAGAAACTGGAACTACCAACAGTGAAGCATCCCAGACCTTACAAGTTGCAATGGTTAAGCGAAGGTTCTGAAGTAAAGGTAAATCGACAAGTCACTATTCCCTTTTCAATTGGTCAGTTTACCAAGATAAAATTATATGTGATGTTGTTCCCATGGATTCCTGTCACATTTTGTTGGGTCGACCATGGTTATTTGATAATTATGTTCATCATGATGGTCGTATGAATTCATATTCTCTGAATATAAGTGGAAAGAAGGTCACACTGACTTCTTTGAAGCCCACCGAACTGATGAAGGTCAAGAAGGATCAGCCCAGTAAGCCTTTGTTTTTATCTCAATCTGAAGTTGAAGAAGAGTTATCTGAAGGCTCTCCAGTTCTGATGCTACTGGTCGTTGAAAAGTATGAAGAGAAGAAGTCCACTGAAGTCCCCAGTTTACTGAAGTCATTACTGAAGGAGTTCAGAGATGTTTTTCCTGAAGATCTACCTGAAGGTTTACCTCCAGTTAGAGGTATTGAGCACCAGATTGACTTGGTTCCAGGTTCAGTTCTTCCAAACAAAGCTGCTTATCGTTGTTCTCCTAATGAAGCCAAAGAATTGCAAAGACAAGTAGATGAACTGGTCGAGAAGGGTTATGTCAGAGCAAGCATGAGTCCTTGTTCAGTTCCTGCTCTATTGGTCCCAAAGAAAGATGGAACGATGAGAATGTGTGTTGACAGCAGAGCCATCAACAATATAACTATTAAGTATAGATATCCTATTCCCAGATTGGATGATATGCTTGATGAGTTACATGGCTCCAGAGTGTTTTCAAAGATTGATCTCAGAAGTGGTTATCACCAGATAAGAATGAAGGATGGAGATGAATGGAAGACTGCTTTCAAAATCAAGGGAGGTTTGTATGAATGGTTGGTTATGCCTTTTGGCTTATCTAATGCTCCCAGTACTTTCATGAGACTGATGAACGAAGTTCTCAGGCCACTCATTGGCCAGTTTGTTGTTGTATATTTTGATGATATTCTGGTATACTCAAAATCTGAAGCTGAACATGTTAGCCATCTGAAGAGGGTATTTGAACTGTTGAGAAGACACCAGTTGTATGGCAAACTGGAGAAATGTGATTTTATGGTGGAAAGTGTAATATTCTTAGGATACGTTGTGTCTAAGAATGGTATTTCTATGGATCCTTCTAAAGTTGATGCCATCAGATCATGGCCAGTTCCAACTACAATCACTGAAGTAAGAAGTTTTCATGGACTGGCTTCTTTTTATAGAAGATTTATCAAGAATTTCTCTTCAGTTGTAGCTCCAATTACTGACTGCCTGAAGAAAGGTGTGTTCAACTGGCCGAGTTCAGCCCAACTGGCGTTTGAGTCACTGAAGGAAAAACTCAGTTCAGCTCCAGTTCTATCTTTACCAGATTTTGATCAGTTGTTCGAATTAGAGTGTGACGCCAGTGGAGTTGGTATTGGTGCAGTACTGGTGCAGAGTGGGCGTCCAGTTGCTTATTTCAGTGAGAAACTGAACGGATCAAAATTAAAGTATAGCACTTATGATAAAGAATTTTATGCAATTATTCGTGCTATCACTCACTGGTCACATTATCTGAAGCCGAAGCAGTTTGTCTTATTCTCTGATCATGAAGCCCTGAAGTTTATAAACGGCCAACACAAGCTTAATGCCAGGCATGCCAAATGGGTAGAATTCTTACAATCTTATTCGTTTGTTTCAAAACATAAGGCTGGAGTTTGTAATGTTGTTGCTGATGCATTGTCACGAAGATATTCCTTGTTATCAATTCTGGAAGCAAGAGTCCTTGGATTTTCTTTCATTAAAGATTTGTATGCTACTGATCCAGACTTTGCTAATCACCTCACTGAAGTTCACCAGAAAGGGCCATTTGTTGTTCAAGATGGTTTCTTGTATAAAAATGGAAAGTTGTGCATTCCCAGAGGTTCGATAAGAGATTTACTGATAAGAGAAGCACATGGAGGAGGTTTAGCTGGCCATTTTGGCATTAACAAGACTGGAGAGATCCTCACTGAACACTTCTACTGGCCAAGCCTACTGAAGGATGTCCAGAGTCTTATCAGTCGCTGTCCAACTTGTCACCAGGCGAAGACTACTTTTCACAAGGGTTTGTATACTCCTCTTCCAGTTCCAAACCAGCCATGGGAAGATCTCAGTATGGATTTCATTGTTGCACTGCCCAGAACCCAGAGGGGAAAAGATTCGATAATGGTGGTTGTTGATAGGTTTTTAAAAATGGCACATTTTATCGCTTGTAACACAACCAATGATGCTTCAGCAGTAGCGAATTTGTTCTTTAAGGAGATTGTCAGGTTGCATGGAATTCCCAAGACAATTGTGTCAGATCGAGATGTGAAGTTTTTGAGCTATTTCTGGAAGACCCTATGGAGGTTGATGGGCACCAGATTGTTGTTCAGTACGTCTCACCATCCTCAGACTGATGGACAGACTGAAGTTATGAATAGAACAATTGGTATGTTGTTAAGAACACTGGTGAAGAAGACACTGAAGGATTGGGATTTGAAGCTTGCTCATGCTGAATTTGCTTTCAACAGAGCTCCTAACTATTCCACCAGTAAATCCCCATTTGAAGTTTGTTATGGTGTCAATCCACTGACTCCCATTGACTTAATTCCATTTTCGATTGAACCAAAAGCAAGCATTGAAGCTGAAACCAGAGCAAAAGAAATAAAGAGAATTCATGGAGAAGTGAAGCCAGAATAGAGAAGGCAAATGCCAGTTACAAGGCCAGAGCAAACAAGAATAGAAAGCAACCCAGTTTTTCACCAGGTGATCTTGTGTGGGTGCATCTTAGAAAAGAAAGGTTTCCAGCAAAAAGAAAGAGTAAACTAATGCCCAGAGCTGAAGGTCCGTTCAAGATTCTGGAGAGATATGGTGATAATGCTTACAAGGTTGAGTTACCTGGAGACATGGCAGTTTCAAGTACTTTTAATGTGGGAGATCTAATGCCTTATCTAGAGGATGAGTACCTCGAAGACTTGAGGACAAGTCTCTTTTCAGAGGGGGAGAATGATGCGGAAATGACCAGATTCATTGAACTGGAGGAACCCAGTGAACTGAAGAAGGCAACTGAACTGATCATGCCCTCTGAACAAGCCATGTTGATTCTGCCAGCAGTGGCCCATTTCAGACAAGTCTTTTCTGAACCAGTCCAGTCACCAGTGGTAACATTTCTCCAGTGGCAAGCTCCAGATGAATGCTCCAGTGACCACTACTGAAGGTCCTCCAGATGAATGCTCCAGTGACCACTACTGAAGGTCCTCCAGATGACGTGCTCCAGTTGCGGTCCAAATTTATGTTCCAGTTACCAATTAATAAAGTCTCCACTGAAGTTGTTTGTGGGCCCAATAATAAAGAAGAATGACAGCCGTTAAAGAAGGCGCGTGTGACAGAACGTTTCTAACAATATTATGGGACCACTTGCAGGGGAATGTTTCTAGAAGCTTACGTGTCCATATTTTATTGGTCCAAATTACTTAGTGGCTTGCACATGACAGCTTTTATGTATTATTTTATTATTATGTCGTTAATTCCTAGGTAGAGCATGTGGCTATAAATAGAGGTTCTATTTCTCATTGTAAAGTTAGTTGATGTTGAATGAAAATTAATAGAGCAGCCTCTATTTCTTACAAATCTTCTTTTACCTTTATAGATCTTTGATCTTGGTGGTTAGGAGTGACCCCTTTATCAATATTTGTGGTGACTCGTTCTTTATCAAATATTGTGGTGAGGTCTTTTAAATCTTCGGTTTCCTTTATCTATAATCGTGGTGGCTAAACCTTTATCGATTGTAGTGGTGGGGCGGAGTGTTTCCTTTATCCTTGATTCCGGTGGCTTAGCCTTTACGAGTCTTGGTGGTGGATTCTTTTATCTATCATTTTACTTTATTGTCTCGTTTAGTTGTTTGTTTCATATAAAATCCAGAAAATACCAAAAATAGTCTTCCGCTGTCGTTTGTCGCGTGATTTACGCATCAGGTTCAAAGTGCATATTTTATTGGTCCAAATTACTTAGTGGCTTGCACATGACAGCTTTTATGTATTATTTTATTATTATGTCGTTAATTCCTAGGTAGAGCATGTGGCTATAAATAGAGGTTCTATTTCTCATTGTAAAGTTAGTTGATGTTGAATGAAAATTAATAGAGCAGCCTCTATTTCTTACAAATCTTCTTTTACCTTTATAGATCTTTGATCTTGGTGGTTAGGAGTGACCCCTTTATCAATATTTGTGGTGACTCGTTCTTTATCAAATATTGTGGTGAGGTCTTTTAAATCTTCGGTTTCCTTTATCTATAATCGTGGTGGCTAAACCTTTATCGATTGTAGTGGTGGGGCGGAGTGTTTCCTTTATCCTTGATTCCGGTGGCTTAGCCTTTACGAGTCTTGGTGGTGGATTCTTTTATCTATCATTTTACTTTATTGTCTCGTTTAGTTGTTTGTTTCATATAAAATCCAGAAAATACCAAAAATAGTCTTCCGCTGTCGTTTGTCGCGTGATTTACGCATCATTTTCAAAAATGGCACATTTTATTGGTCCAAATTACTTAGTGGCTTGCACATGACAGCTTTTATGTATTATTTTATTATTATGTCGTTAATTCCTAGGTAGAGCATGTGGCTATAAATAGAGGTTCTATTTCTCATTGTAAAGTTAGTTGATGTTGAATGAAAATTAATAGAGCAGCCTCTATTTCTTACAAATCTTCTTTTACCTTTATAGATCTTTGATCTTGGTGGTTAGGAGTGACCCCTTTATCAATATTGTGGTGAGGTCTTTTAAATCTTCGGTTTCCTTTATCTATAATCGTGGTGGCTAAACCTTTATCGATTGTAGTGGTGGGGCGGAGTGTTTCCTTTATCCTTGATTCCGGTGGCTTAGCCTTTACGAGTCTTGGTGGTGGATTCTTTTATCTATCATTTTACTTTATTGTCTCGTTTAGTTGTTTGTTTCATATAAAATCCAGAAAATACCAAAAATAGTCTTCCGCTGTCGTTTGTCGCGTGATTTACGCATCATTTTCAAAAATGGCACATTTTATTGGTCCAAATTACTTAGTGGCTTGCACATGACAGCTTTTATGTATTATTTTATTATTATGTCGTTAATTCCTAGGTAGAGCATGTGGCTATAAATAGAGGTTCTATTTCTCATTGTAAAGTTAGTTGATGTTGAATGAAAATTAATAGAGCAGCCTCTATTTCTTACAAATCTTCTTTTACCTTTATAGATCTTTGATCTTGGTGGTTAGGAGTGACCCCTTTATCAAATATTGTGGTGAGGTCTTTTAAATCTTCGGTTTCCTTTATCTATAATCGTGGTGGCTAAACCTTTATCGATTGTAGTGGTGGGGCGGAGTGTTTCCTTTATCCTTGATTCCGGTGGCTTAGCCTTTACGAGTCTTGGTGGTGGATTCTTTTATCTATCATTTTACTTTATTGTCTCGTTTAGTTGTTTGTTTCATATAAAATCCAGAAAATACCAAAAATAGTCTTCCGCTGTCGTTTGTCGCGTGATTTACGCATCATTATGAAAATGCACATTTTATTGGTCCAAATTACTTAGTGGCTTGCACATGACAGCTTTTATGTATTATTTTATTATTATGTCGTTAATTCCTAGGTAGAGCATGTGGCTATAAATAGAGGTTCTATTTCTCATTGTAAAGTTAGTTGATGTTGAATGAAAATTAATAGAGCAGCCTCTATTTCTTACAAATCTTCTTTTACCTTTATAGATCTTTGATCTTGGTGGTTAGGAGTGACCCCTTTATCAATATTTGTGGTGACTCGTTCTTTATCAAATATTGTGGTGAGGTCTTTTAAATCTTCGGTTTCCTTTATCTATAATCGTGGTGGCTAAACCTTTATCGATTGTAGTGGTGGGGCGGAGTGTTTCCTTTATCCTTGATTCCGGTGGCTTAGCCTTTACGAGTCTTGGTGGTGGATTCTTTTATCTATCATTTTACTTTATTGTCTCGTTTAGTTGTTTGTTTCATATAAAATCCAGAAAATACCAAAAATAGTCTTCCGCTGTCGTTTGTCGCGTGATTTACGCATCATTTTCAAAAATGGCACATTTTATTGGTCCAAATTACTTAGTGGCTTGCACATGACAGCTTTTATGTATTATTTTATTATTATGTCGTTAATTCCTAGGTAGAGCATGTGGCTATAAATAGAGGTTCTATTTCTCATTGTAAAGTTAGTTGATGTTGAATGAAAATTAATAGAGCAGCCTCTATTTCTTACAAATCTTCTTTTACCTTTATAGATCTTTGATCTTGGTGGTTAGGAGTGACCCCTTTATCAATATTTGTGGTGAGGTCTTTTAAATCTTCGGTTTCCTTTATCTATAATCGTGGTGGCTAAACCTTTATCGATTGTAGTGGTGGGGCGGAGTGTTTCCTTTATCCTTGATTCCGGTGGCTTAGCCTTTACGAGTCTTGGTGGTGGATTCTTTTATCTATCATTTTACTTTATTGTCTCGTTTAGTTGTTTGTTTCATATAAAATCCAGAAAATACCAAAAATAGTCTTCCGCTGTCGTTTGTCGCGTGATTTACGCATCATTTTCAAAAATGGCACATTTTATTGCTTGTAACACAACCAATGATGCTTCAGCAGTAGCAAATTTGTTCTTTAAGGAGATTGTCAAATTGCATGGAATCCCCAAGACGATTGTGTCAGATCGAGATGTGAAGTTCTTGAGTTATTTCTGGAAGACTCTTTGGAGATTGATGGGTACCAGATTGTTGTTCAGTACGTCTCACCATCCTCAGACTGATGGGCAGACTGAAGTCACTAACAGAATGATTGGTATGCTGTTAAGAACACTTGTGAAGAAGACACTGAAGGATTGGGATCTGAAGCTTGCTCATGCTGAGTTCGCTTTCAACAGAGCTCCTAACTATTCTACCAGTAAATATCCGTTTGAAATATGCTATGGTGTCAATCCACTGACTCCCATTGATTTAATTCCATTTTCGATTGAACCAAAAGCAAGCATTGAAGCTGAAACCAGAGCAAAAGAAATAAAGAGAATTCATGGAGAAGTGAAGGCCAGAATAGAGAAGGCAAATGCCAGTTACAAAGCCAAAGCAAACAAGAATAGAAAGCAACCCAGTTTTTCACCAGGTGATCTTGTGTGGGTGCATCTTAGAAAAGAAAGGTTTCCAGCGAAGAGAAAGAGTAAACTGATGCCCAGAGCTGAAGGTCCGTTCAAGATTCTGGAGAGATATGAGACATGGCAGTTTCAAGTACTTTTAATGTGGAAGATCTGATGCCTTATCTGGAGGATGAGTACCTCGAAGACTTGAGGACAAGTCTCTTTTCAGAGGGGGAGAATGATGCGGAAATGTCTAGATTCACTGGACTGGAGAAACCCAGTGAACTGAAGAAGCTAACTGAGCTGAAGGAAACCGAATTGATCATGCCATCTGAACAAGCCATGTTGATTCTGCCAGCAGTGGCCCATTTCAGACAAGTCTTTTCTGAACCATTCCAGTCACCAGTGGTAACATTTCTCCAGTGGCAAGCTCCAGATGAGTGCTCCAGATGATTGCTCCAGTGACCACTACTGAAGGTCCTCCAGTGAAGTGCTCCAGATTTTGTCTCCAGTGGCAAGCTCCAGATGAGTGCTCCAGATGATTGCTCCAGTGACCACTACTGAAGGTCCTCCAGTGAAGTGCTCCAGATTTTGTCTCCAGTGGCAAGCTCCAGATGAGTGCTCCAGATATTGTCTCCAGTGGCAAGCTCCAGATGAGTGCTCCAGATGATTGCTCCAGTGACCACTACTGAAGGTCCTCCAGTGAAGTGCTCCAGATTTTGTCTCCAGTGGCAAGCTCCAGATGAGTGCTCCAGATGATTGCTCCAGTGACCACTACTGAAGGTCCTCCAGTGAAGTGCTCCAGATTTATGTTTCCAAAGTTCCCACTGAAGTCGTCTGTGGACCCAATAAAGAAGAATGACAGCTGTTAAGGAAAGCGCGTGTGACAAGACGTTTCTAACGGTATTATGGGACCACTTGCAGGGGAATATTTCTAGAAGCTTACGTGTCCATTTCTTAGTGGTCCAAATTAATTAGTGGCTTACACATGACAGCTTTTATTGTAATATTTTATTATTTCGATGATTCCTAGGAAATAGCTTGTGGCTATAAATAGAGACTTATTTTCATTGTAAAAAAAGTTAGTTGATGTTGAATGAAAATTAATAGAGCAGTCTCTATTTCTTACAAAAATCTTCTTTTACCATTAGAGATCTTTGATCTTGGTGGTTAGGAGTGACCCCTTTATCAATATTTGTGGTGACTTGTTCTTTATCAAATATTGTGGTGAGGTCTTTTAAGTCTTCGGTTTCCTTTATCTGTAATCGTGGTGGCTAGACCTTTATCGATTATAATGGTGGGGCGGAGTGTTTCCTTTATCCTTGATTCCGGTGGCCTGGCCTTTACGAATCTTGGTGGTGGATTCTTTATCTATCATTTTTATTTTATTGTCTTGTTTGATTGTTTATTTCATATAAAATCCAGAAAATACCAAAGTTAGTCTTCCGCTGTTGTCTGTCGTGTGATTTACGCATCAATAATGATGTAATAAAATCTTTGATTAAATCCATACATGAATTGCATCATAAAACAATTGTTAATTCGACATCAATCAACCCTTTAATGACCTAGATCTGGTTCCAAATGACTTAAATGATTGAAAAGATATAAAATTAATGTTAATATACCTTTCCTACCTGTAGATCACAAAGAGGATGCAAAAGACTTGATCAAACACACTCGAATCACACGTTTTGATGGATTTTCGCTTAGGAAATTGATGGGGATCATGGGGGGCGGTTAGGGCTTGATACAAGGGAGAAGAAACTGATTGTGATAGTGATTAGGGTCTAATTAAACTCCTAATCCCGTTTTTAAGATTCACCCTACGTCAAAACTAGTCCCTAGGCTTCCAAACGTCACATTATTAGCCCAAAACACCTATAGGGACTACATACAACTTATTAAATACTTCAAGCACCTCAAAAGGCATATAACTACACCTTAAACACATTACTACATCAATCATTAAGGCATTCAAGCCTCAGATGTATAACACATTAACCACATCTAAGCATTAAATCTACCATAGACTTAACGGACACGTTATGTTGACTCAACGACTCAAGTCAACCGTTAATTAAAAAGTTTGGTATGTTACAATCACTACTGGTCGCAACTGGAGGAACTTGCCACTGGAGAAGTGTTACTACTGGCGACTGGGCTGGTTCAGTGAACACTTGTCTGAAATGGGCTATTGCTGGCAGAATTAGCATGGCCTGCTCAGATGGCATTATTAGTTCAGTTCCCTTCAGTTCAGTTGGCTTCTCCAGTTCATTGGTGTCAGTCAGTTCGGTGAACCTGGACATTTCCATATCAGTTAGCATAGCTAATTGCCAGTTCAGATCCATTTCTTCCAGATCCTCTGGATCAACCTGTTTGTAATCCTCCCTAACCAGATCAGGATCAGTTAGTTTTCCTCCAGTTAACTTCTCATGAGCAGACACAAACGAGGCCTACATGCCCAAATGTCCCTTAGCAGATCTTATGCTCATCGGCATTCCTGATAAACCCGTTATGAACAACCATAGCTGATTCCGGAGAAGTTACATACATCAAGTTGTCAGAATCCATAGTCATATTCAAATTCTCACTTTCTCCACTATAGAAGGCAGTAATGCCTCCACTTGAAGAACCTTTTCCCAAAGAAGCATTCGGCTTGCTATGATAGAGTTCGGACGTTGAATAAAATCACTGCTACCTGCTTCTTTTGACTTACGCTTCATGTCTTGACCCCTTAACTTTCGGATAATCTGATCCAAAGTCCATTTGCTAAAATCCGGATTTTGTTGGATTGATGTAACAAATCCCTCCCATTTGGTTGGAAGAGAGTCCAACAACTTCTCGATTACTTCCTCTGGATCAGGTTTGTCCCAAAATATGCCAACTCAACTAGCAAGTGACTGTAACGAATAAGTGTCTCATCAAGAGCTTCGTCTTTGAAACTTGTGAAAACATAGTACTGTTTCTTCAGCAAGTCTTTTCTTCTCTTCTTGAGATCTTCATCACCCTCAGAATGCTCCTTGAGTGCATCCCATAAGCCTTTTGGACTTTCATACTGCTCGAACAAGTGCAAAAATTCCCCTTGAAGAGCCATCCTTAGTGATCCTAAAGCCTTACTTTCAGCTTCGTAGTCCTTCTTCTGATCGACTGATATTGCTCATAAGTAGGTGCTTTTCCACCACTCGAACCAGCCTCCTTGTCATTTGGATCTCTTGCCACACTTGGGTGAACATACCCATTAATGATACAGATCCACATCCTGACATCCATAAGTCGGCAATATGATTCAAATCTGCCCTTCCAATTGATATATCTATCAAGGCTTATCAACTTGGCGGTGAATTGGCCTTTCCGATTTCATGATCCATCAAAATCAACTTATCAGCAAGGCTTGATAGTTTGAGAGTAATTGAGACGTCATTTTTTCACGAGCTAGTAAAATAATACGAATTGTTTAAGAATAAACGAAGTCACAAAATTAAAACAAGGTCGCAAAAGAAAACGAGGTCGCAATTAAGAACTCGAAGTCGTAATTGAACTAGCGAGGTCGTAAAGAGCTCACGAGGTCGCAAACGGGAAACGAGGTCGCAATTGAGCTAGCGAGGTCGTAATTAGTTACCCAGGTCGTAAATCGAACTGGATGAGGTAATACGAGCTGGTGAGGTCGCAAACGATGTTGTAATCATTGATCTTCTTGAATTCGAAAGTGTTGTAAACACCAACAGAGGTCACCAAAATGGTTTTCGATCGTAAACTTGTGAAAGAATCACGTAATACGACCCTAAACCAACGTTGTCTATCACCTACAAACTATAACCTTCCGGTATAAAACCTAGAGGCTCTGATACCACTTGTAAGTCCCCTGGAAACGGATCGTTAATAGCTTGTTACAGTTATCTTGAGATGCGGAATCCCTCACTATAACTCGGTGATTCACAAAGACAAATAAAAAGCCTTCAGATTATCTGCTGGTCGCAGATCTTCTCTAGGCCGTAGAACAGCTAATGACGACTATAACCTGCAAATATACTAGAAATTTTGACAAGTGTTCACCCTAAACCTGTTAGGGTTTGGTATTTATAGAGAAACAATTCGACTTGGGCTCTACATGCACGGGGTCGCAAATCCAGCCTCAGCTCACGACATAATTGCGAGGTCGCAATCTTGTCCTGCATCGTAATTGTCCCTGCAATTACGAGGTCACAATTGCTCTCTGAATTGCGAGGTCGCAATTTACATAATCAATTATACATTAAATACTTAAACTTAATCTAGTATTCTATGCATAATATGAAGTTCATTAATGACAATTACTTACAAAGACATATTACAAATAAGCCCAAACAATCTAGACTGTTATTGACATAAACATGTACTTACACTAGAATCACTAGAAGATTCAGATCTCTCACTAGGACCATGAGATTCAGAATTCCTCTCACTTATAATAACATGCTCTCGATTTAATCTTAAACCACCATCTTCCAACAGATTAACAACCCTTCCAACCCTTCCAAGTGTTTCTTGGAGATCTTCAATCTGCCTATCTTTTCTAATATTATGAGCTTCTTCTAAGTCATATTTCTTCTAAAGGCCATTAATATTCAACAAAATAACAACCACAATAATAGATCCAAATAAAGGACAAACAAACTTCAACAAAATAAAAGGATTAAGATAACCCTTATGAATATGAATCAACAAAAAATAACAAAAACCCAAGGATAAAAGATTAAGAAACCTTTTGAAACCTGCTCTGATACCAATTTGATGCGTAAATCACGCGACAAACGACAGCGGAAACTATTTTTGGTATTTTCTGGATTTTAGAAACAAAAAACAACAAAATAAAATAAATGATAGATAAAGAATCCACCACCAAGATTCGTAAAGGACTAGCCACCGGAATCAAGGATAAAGAAAACACTCCAACCCACCACTATGTTTGATAAAGGTCTAGCCACCACAAACACAGATAAAGGAATCGAAGATTTGACCTCACCACTATAATTGATAAAGGACAAACCACCACAACTATAGATAAAGGGGTCACTTCAAACCACCAAGATCTCAGATCCATAAAGGTAAATGAAGATTTTTAAAAAATAGAGGTTGCTCTATTAATTTCATTCAAACATCAACAACTACTTTACAATGATAAGTGAGCCCCGCTGTAAAAAACCCTATTTCTCTCTCACTATGGGCGATCCACCCCTCTCTCGCAAAACCCTTCTGATCTCGGAACTATTCATGCTATGGTAGGATTAATTAATTAATCTGGTCATGGATGTGATTGTCATTGTATTCGATTCTGGGAGATTTTTCTCTTTCAGATCGTCCTTGTCTGACCCTATTTCGATTTGATATAGGGTTTTTTCACATAGTGTTAGGGTTTTTTCTTTCCTGTTCGTTCATATAGTCTACGTTTCTTGTTGTCCGAGTTCTTTGTTGCATTGTTCTATGTGTTTATGAAGAGAGATAGTCCGTTTAATCTGCAAAAGTTAGAAGAAAGATTTAATCGTTTGAGAGAAAGTGGTATGTCTGGAAAAAAGAATAAAGGCAGAAACCCTAAAAAGGGTGGCAGCCCTAATTCTGGATCCAGGAAACCGGGGTCGACTTCTGCTGATGCAAAACATGTTAGTGGTGATATTAAGGCAGGTGGTGGTGCTCCTACTACCATGGAAACTCCTGCTGGTGGCGATTCAAGTTGCATTGATAAAGGGGTAAACCCTAATTTTGGGGATGAAGATCAGAACGCAAGTTCTGATTTAGATGATGCAACGATTCCGCAGGGTATTGCTAGTAAAGTTACTCATATTGATGGCAAATTCCAGCCACGATTGAGTAAGGAACAGTTGGATAATGGGTTGAAAACTCCACGGATTGAAAGTAAAGATCGAAGCCCTCTCAAGGTTAGGTTTTCGGAAAAGATGGAGGATATCCCTGTTATTTTTTGGGTAAGAGGGTAACAATCGTACCCCGGTTAGTATACATTCACCCAAAAACAATTAGAGTTCAGGCGACATGACTGAATGTCACATCGACTATTACACAAACATGCCAAACAAAAGCAACAAACCAGCCTAGATGGCGAGTGACAAACCACCCCCAAAGCTACCTATCTAGAACATAAATTTAAATACAAAATAAAATAACTAGATAAGCAGCAATCAAAAAGAACAGTTACGTTAGCTCCATCAGCAAAGGAGGAAGCTTCCATCGATCCAAAGTCTCTTGTACTCTTTTACTTTTTATGAATCTAAACGTCATAAGCTTGAGCCGAATTGTGGAAAGAATCACTTCAATTAGCTGAGCCTCAATTCTCTTCTTTTGTTGGAATAATCTTAAGTTTCTTTCTTGCCAAAGATGATAAACAGAGGTAGCTAAGACCAATTTGGATATAACACTAGCACAAGAATTTTTCTTTGACATAGGAATAATTCCACGAATAATGTCATCAAAAGCAACAGAATTCTGATTCAAACCCGCAGCAACATTGACTTCGACCCATACCCGTTTAGAGAAATCACATTCAAAAAATAAATGAGAGTGAGAATCCGGTTGATTACCACAAAACGGGCAGACCATACTCAAATTAGAATTTTGGTGCACATCCCATGGCCTCAACATATCTTGAGTTTTTAATTTTCTTTTAATGACGAGCCAAAGAAGAAAAGAAAACTTAGGCACACATTGTTTATACCAAACAATATGATACCAATCAACAAGAGGCGCACTAACCCGGAGATCATTCCATGCAATAGAGACCGAGAACTCCTCCAAGCTACCAGAATTGGACTTCCATTTCAAAGAATCCCTCAAATTTGAATCCAGAACAGGAGCGTTAATCGCCAAAACTTGCTGGTCCCAATTCGCCGGAAGCTTCCATACACCATTATCAACAATGTCTACCACTTTTGACTCCAAACTATGACCTGCATTCTTAATCATTCTAGGAGTAATATGATCTAATATCGGACAGCAATCTGCCCAGTTATCATACCACGCAGAAGCCAAATTACCATTACCAAGAACAAACCAAAAATGCTTTCTGATTGCGGGGCGAATTTGAAGAAGTTTCCTCCAACTCCAAGATAATACCTGAACATCCCAAAAATTCTTCCCCCGAAGCCTATGTGCATGTATCCACTTAACCCACAATGACTCTTTCAAAGTCAGTAAATTCCACACATGAGAAGTCATTAGAACAGAATTCCAAATATCCAGCCGTCGTATACCTGCAAAAGACAAACGACATCCCATGCTACTTTAGCCTGCCCTTTTTTCAAAACACCTTGGCTCCAAAGAAACCCGCGCAATATTTGTTCAATCTCAGTAGTCACCCTTGCAGGAAGTATAAACACTGAAGACCAATAAACGTGCATAGAAGATAAAACTGATTGAACAAGCTGCAATCGACCTGCAAAAGACAAAAATTTGTTTTTCCAATTGTTAACCCTATCTCGAATTCTTTCCACAAGCTCCTTGCAATCACGATAGATCAGTCTAGTTGACACCAAGGGAACACCCAAATACTTAACCGGTAATTTTCCTTCTTCAAACGGTAAAATACTCAGAATAGCAAGCTTCACATGATTAAGAACATTACAAAAGTAAGCAATGCTTTTCGGAATACTCAGGAGATAAACCAGAAACGCTTTTGAATTCTTCCAGAGCCTCCCACACCACCTTAGCAGAAGAAGCATCACCCCTCAAAAAGATAAACAAGTCATCAGCAAAACATAGGTTTGTAATCTTTGGATATCCCTGTTATGGAGGAGCTTAATCAGATTCACGATGGCAACACCATTGCTGCTAAAATGGTTGAGCAAAATAATGTTGTGAATGATGGTGCTCAATCTGGCTCGTATGCATCTAAGCTAAAGGGAGACAAGAAAACTCAAGTCAACTTTCGTACCCTTGAATCGAATGAGATGATGGAGGATGTGGATATTGTACTTCCGAGGGAATCAGTGAGAGTTGTGCAAAGTCGTTTTGCTAACACTTTATTTGGATATTTTATAGGAAAAAGGCAGGCATATCCTGTTGTCGAAAACTTTGTGAAGAATGCTTGGGCGAAATATGGGCTGCAACGTCTCATGATGAATTCTGCCGGGTTCTTCTTCTTCAAGTTTAATTCGAAGGAAGGTATGCAAAGTGTGCTAGAGAATGGTCCTTGGCTGATCCGTAATGTACCTATATTCCTTAATATTTGGTCCCCTACGGTCTTGTTGAGGAAAGAAGACATTAAATCAGTTGCGGTATGGGTTAAAATCCATAATGTTCCTATGGTTGCTTACACCGAAGATGGACTTAGCATGCTGGCAACTAAACTAGGCACCCCCAAAGTACTCGATACATATACGACTGCCATGTGTATGGAGTCTTGGGGGAGGAGTAGCTATGCAAGAGCATTGGTAGAGATTTCAGCGGAAAAAGACTTTAAAGATGAGCTAACAATGGCAATTCCAAACCTAGAAGGTGAGGGTTATGTAAAAGAAACAATGCAAGTTGAATATGAAGGTGGGCAATGTCCTAGATTAGCTGTAGCCATGAAGCTGTCCCAATCTGCAGATGTGGATGGCTTTCAGGAGGTTAAAAGAAAAAGAAAGTGAATCAGCAAAAGGGAGGTTTTCATGTGAATAATCAAAAACCCAAGATGATTTATCGGCCAATTGTTAAGTCAACCACTAATACTGGAGGAGCAAGTACTTCTAAAGATTCCATTATCTCGAATAATCCATATGAACCTTTATCTGATTATGGTGCTTCAGCCAATGATCCGGTTTATGTGGAAGTTCACTGAAGAGTTGAAGAAAACTGGTTGTTCTAAAAGTTCTACAGTGCATCATTTTGATAAATACGTAGATGATTTTGATGATGATGTAGACTAGCAAATTGAGATACACGAGGAGGCATCAACTCGCTGATCATATCTTGCACTGATTAGTTTTTTGTCTTTTCGGTTTTGTTTGCCTATCTTGTATTGTTATAGATAGGCTAGTAATTTGGATTTCCTTATGGTTGTTATTTGTTACATATATGGGGCCTGTCCCATATATGAACTAGTGTGATATTCAATCACACTACTTGGTTTGTAATGTTTTTGGGAGGTTTTTACCCTTTTACCCTGGGAGGTATATCCCTCCTTTCCCAAAAAATGAAATGAGCCCCTATTTATAGCCACAAATGCTATTTTCTAAAATAAAGAAAATACAATAATAAAATAAAATAATTAAAGGTTGTCATGGGCTAAGGACAACCACTACTTTAACAGCCAATAGGAAATGGACAGACAAAGCTTCTAGAAAGATTCCTTCTGCACAAGGACCCACAATCAGTCATTCACAACCACTGATGAAGGATTCCTCGAAAAGTTAAGGATTAGTAATCTTTTTTTTTTTTAGAAATCGAATGGATTCGGTCTTATACATACGCGAGGAAGGTAATCAAAAAAGAAAGAAGAGGAGTTCTTCTTTCTTTTATCACTTAGGAGCCGTGTGAGATGAAAGTCTCGTGCACGGTTTTGAATGAGAGAAAGAAGTGAGGAATCCTCTTTTCGACTCTAACTCTCCCACTCCAGTCGTTGCTTTTCTTTCTGTTACTTCGAAAGTAGCTGCTTCAGCTTTAGCCACTCGAATTTTCGATATTCCACTGGTGTATCACTACTGGTGGTTACTATAGACTCTTGCGATTAGAGCAGTGTTACTACTAACGACTGGACTGGTTCAGCGAAGACTTGTCTGAAATAAGCCACTGTTGGTAGAATGAACATGGCTTATTCAGATGACATTATCAGTCCAGTTTTAATTGCCAGTTCAGTTGACTTCTTCGTTGTTCTTCACCCAGCATACTCAGTCACGAACATTCAAACAAATATTCAGACCCTCGATGGCTCCAAGGTGACCTATTCATCCTGGATTAAACTCTTCAAGCTCCACGCCGTGCCCTATAAGGTCATTGATCATATTGACGATACCGAACCTCCACCTGAGACATCAGCCGATTTTGCATCCTGGAAAGAAATTGATGCCCTGGTTTTGCAGTGGATTTATAGCACGATATCAGATGATCTTCTGGTTCGGGTCTTGGAAACCGACTCAACAGCACGGGATGCTTGGGTCAAGATTGAGAAGATTTTCTTGAGCAACAAGAAAGCACGAGCGGCTGCCCTCGAAACAAAATTCATCAACCTTACACTGTCGGCATGATCTTCTCTGGACGATTACTGACAACAACTGAAAGATCTTGCTAATCAACTCGGAGAGGTTGATCAGCCCGTGAACGAGTCTCGCCTTGTGTTACAACTGGTACGTGGTTTACCCGCAGAATTTGACACAATTGTTTCTCTTATTAATTCACAGGACGCTAACTGGGATCTAGCTCAAACTGTGCTCAAAGATGAGGTCATTCGCCAAGCTGCTCGCCAAAGCCCTTCATCTGTCCTCGTCACCCCTCAAGCCCAAAACACCCAACAACCGCCTTCCACCCAGCCGCCACCTTCTCAGCCTTCCCACAACCCTAACCTGCCACCTTCAGGTTACCAACGAGGTCGGGGAAGGGGACGAGGGCAAGGTTACCGAGGTCGTGGACGTGGGGGTGGAGGTTTTCAGCAGCCTATTAACAGCACTTGGTCTTACCAAACAGCAGGGTACCCTCAATGGGCATGGTGGAATACACCTCCCTGCCCGTACCCAACTCAGCCTTCGTGGGGTCCTCCTCCCGGCCAGCAGGGACATCCATCATCTCCACAGGTTAACTTCATGTACCACCAGCCTGATCAGTCCCAGTTCACTCCAACAGCTCCTCAAGTTCAATAGCCAACCGGGTACAATTTTTATGCCCCACCGATCTCCAGGCAGCCTTTACAGCAGTGCAGTTACAGCAACCAGATCTTCTCTTGGCGCTAAACGACACGTCGCTCAAGACCAAGGTATGATTCAACAACCTTTATCTTCTCCTGTTAGTAGTAAAATTTTGGTGGGCAATGGTCAATGTTTACCAATATATGGATCTGGGACAGGTTTTCACAACATTTTTGACCGCACATACATCCTGCCCGACATCCTTTACAGCCCTAAAATCATTAAAAACCTTATATCTGTTCGACGTTTTACTCGAGATAATAACCTGTCTGTGGAATTTGACCCATTTTGTTTTTCTTTGAAGGACCTAACAACTGGACGAATTCTGTCGCGCCATAATAACACCAGGGATCTCTACACATTCACTGCTCCCAAGCTTCCACCCGCAGCTTGTTTCATTTCCATTACGTCTTTTCCTTGGCACGAGCGCTTCGGCCACCCTGGTGCTCAAGTTTTGGATGTTCTTAGTCGTACTTTCAATTTTCCATGTAATAAAGACAAGTCTTTTTGTCATTCATGTCAATTATCTAATAGCAAACGACTTCCTTTTTTTGCTTCCAATTCTTTTACCTTTTCACCTTTTGACATTATTCATTGTGACTTATGGACATCACCGGTAACTAGTAAAAGTGGGTATAAATATTACATGGTCCTAATTGATAATTTCTCACATTTTCTTTAGGTTTATCCATTAAAATACAAATCTGAAACTTTCCCGACTTTCATTAAATTCCACCGCTTAATTGCTACCCAATTTAACCGAAACATCAAAACATTCCAGTGTGACCTCGGGGGTGAATTAGATAACCATGCATTTAAAACATTTGCCAATCAACATGGTTTACTTTTCAGATTTTCTTGCCCACAAACATCTTCACAAAATGGCCGAGCGGAGCGTATGATTCGTCGCCTAAACGACATCATTCGTTCCCTACTCATTCATGCCAACTTACCACCTATTTTTTGGGTCGAAGCACTCCACACCGCAACCTATTTACACAACATTTTGCCCACAAAACGTCTAAACTTTTACACCCCGACATTTGCTCTGTACTTGCGTCATCCCGCATATGACCATTTATGAGTTTTTGGGTGTGCATGCTACCCAAACACATCTGCCACACAACCACACAAGCTTCACCCTCGTTCTGTTCGCTGCATATTCCTTGGATATCCCCCGGATTTCCGCAGCTACAGGTGTTTTGACCCCACCACCGATAGAGTTCACGTTTCTCGTCACGTCACCTTCGACGAGAACACTTTTCCATACACAATTCCCTCCTCTACCAGATCTTATGAATTTTTGGATGATCCAATCCCTTCCCCTTTTGTTTTCAACAACCCTATCCCGCCCACGGTAGCCTCGCCCCAGACCCAACCACGTACTACAACCTTTCCCCTTACCTACACCCGCCGAGCCAGACCTGCCCCTTCCAACTCGGCTGCCCAGCAGTCTTCTGCAGCTCCCCAACGCCTGAACAGTGCCCAGCCACCAGCACCCTCTGGTCACCCTACTACTAACACCCACCTATGGTCACCCGCTCCAAAGCCAAAACACATCAGCCAACAACATCCCAAACCTTTATATCTACATCCATCTCACCTGTTCCCACTACCTATGCCAAAGCCTTCGCGGATCCTAATTGGTTACATGCAATGCAAACCGAATTTTCTGCTTTACAGGTGAATGATACTTGGGAGTTGGTTCCAAGGCCGATTGATAGACCAATAATTAGATGCATGTGGTTATTTCGACATAAGTTCAAGTCTGATGGTTCTTTGGAAAGGTACAAAGCTCGTTTGGTTGTTAACGGGAAATCTCAAACGGTGGGCGTTGATTGTGAAGACACTTTTAGTCCGGTTGTCAAACCGGCTACTATTCGGACGGTTCTATCCTTAGCAGTCTCTCGGTCTTGGCCAATACATCAATTGGATGTTAAAAATGCATTTTACATCGGCATTTAAATGAGGTTGTATTTATGCATCAACCTCCTGGTTTTGTAGACAAACGTCATCCGGATTTTGTATGTCGTCTTAAGAAATCTCTATACGGGCTTAAATAAGCTCCTAGGGCATGGTATACTAGGTTTGCAAACTTTATTCTTTCAAGGGGATTGAAAAGCAGTATATGTGACACTTCTGTTTTCATCTATCACTCCGGATCTGACATAGCTTATTTGTTGCTCTATGTGGACGATATTGTGCTTACCGCATCGTCTCCTGCTCTACTTCGACAGCTTATAGATATGCTTTCCAAGGAATTTTCCATGACTGATTTGGGTACTCTTCATCACTTTTTGGGCATCACGGCTACTCGTCGTAAGAATGGTCTCTTTTTATCTCAGGCTCAATACACAAAGGACATCATTGCTCGTGCTTCCATGACAAACTGTAAACCATGTGTCACTCCGGTCGATTTGGCAGCCAAACTAAGTGCTATAGATGGTGCCCCCTTTAATGACCCTACTCTTTATCGAAGCTTGGCTGGAGCATTGCAATACCTCACTTTCACTCGCCCCGACATCTCGTACGCGGTTCAAAAGATTTGCCTCTTCATGCATGATCCCCGTGAACCTCACTTTATTTTTTTGAAACGTCTTATTCGGTATTTGCAGGGTACCATCGACTACGGTCTCCACATACATCATTCGGTCGCCACTTCTTTGGTCGCGTACTCTGATGCCGATTGGGGTGGCTGCCCTGATTCCCGTCGCTCGACCAGTGGATATTGTGTATTCCTTGGCAATAACTTAATCTCTTGGTCTTCTAAGCGACAACCGACCATTTCACGGTCTAGTGCCGAGACCGAATATCGAGGTGTTGCTAATGCGGTTGCCGAAGCCACGTGGATTTGTAATCTGCTTCTTGAGTTGCACTCTCCTTTACGACAAGCGTCCATTGTGTACTATGACAATGTTTCAGCCGTTTACCTTTCAGATAATCCTGTACAACACCAGCGTACTAAGCACATTGAAATTGATATACATTTTGTCCGAGAAAAGGTTCGCATAGGCCATATTCGGGTGCTTCATGTTCCGTCTTCCTTACAGTATGCAGATATTTTCACCAAGGGACTCTCTCGGCAATTATTTCAGACTTTTCGGTCCAGTTTGAACGTCTGTCCACCGCCCGTTCAACCTACGGGGGTGTCTTAGACGATAATAATGCCACCATTATTATAGGAATAGATTTATGTGAATTAGTTGTTTAATTATTGCTTGGTTTATCTTTTCCATATTTGATGTATATCTGTTCCTAAATTTCGGTTGTATGGTGCCTATTTAAAGGGCCTTTGTAAATCAATGATAAACACAAGAATTATTATACTATAAACACTTTTACAGGATTGCTATGATATCCCCAAAGGAAGCATCCAAGTTTTACTTCTTTTTTCGGTAAAAGGCCGTCACCCATGGCTATAATTATATATATCAATAAAAAATAGGCAATCTAGCTGAATTACTAGATTGACTTTACAGAACATGCACCTTGTGCAACAACCAAAGAAACCATACATCCCATCTAGAAGCTAAACAACTAAATGCAAAAACAAGAAGCTATTACGACACAAATAATTACACACTAATCGGTATTCGTCAGCAACGGAAGATCCCAAGCAATCCTTAGATCTTCCACTCTTGTTGTCTTCCTAAACCGAATAGTGAGCAGCTTCATTCTTACATTGGAAATAATCACATCAAATAGTTTAATAGCAGATCGCTTTCTGTTTGAGAAGATCCTTGCATTACGTTCTTGCCAAATAAAATACACCGAAGCCGCTAATAAAAATTTCAAAACAACTGAATATGCTGTTCTTTGATGAGCTACCAATAATACATCAGCCACAATGTCGTTCCATAAAAAAGAAGAACATTGAAACTGAGCTTTTATACGAACAGAATCCCAAACCTGTTTTTTTTTTGGGTAATGGGTTACCCCGATGACTTGTATTACAACAACCATGAAATGTTCAGTACAAGTAGTGTGATTGTGTATCACACTAATTCATTTACGTGACATGCCACATAAATGTAACCAAAATAAACCTCTAACTTTAGCCAGGTTTTCAAGCCTATCTACACGCTAAAACAAAACATGTACAATAGGCAGCAAAATAATTAAAAACAAGGAAACTAATCAGCTATTGTGGAAAACCGATTCACTTTCAATTCCCCATGCTTCCAGCAAACTTGTTACTCTAGTCGTCCTCTTATACTTGAGCGTCTTTAACTTTGAGCGAACTGTTGAAACATTCAAAAAATAAATGCTCATGAGAATCTGGCTGAATTTCACATAGAGGACATCAAAGACCAGATATATTCGAACGTAAATTCCATTGCTGAATCATGTCTTGTGTCTTCAATTTTCTAAGAACAGCCAACCAGAGAATAAAAGAATGTTTCGGTACACATTGATTGAACCAAACCATATTGAACCAAGGCACCCTGTTTGCTCTAGGACGAAGGTCTTGCCAAGCTATTAAAACCGAGAATCACATATATTACCACTTCTGTCGTTCCATTTAACAACATCAAGTTTTAGTGGATCCAAAACAGGTGGGCTGATGTACGAAAATCTAGTCCACCATTCATTCGTCCAGCTCCAATCACCATTAACAATAATATCCGAGACTTTCGAATCAAGAGTAAAACCTGCATTTACAATCAATCTGGGCGAGAGTTTGTCATATAAAGGTCCATGACTACTCCAATTATCAAACCACGAAAAACCGTTCTCCAGCTCCATGAAGCAACACCCCGAAGTTGAACCTCTTACCTTTCAACTTATACGAATGCACCCATTTAACCCAAAGCGGTTCCTTTAGAGAAACTATTCTCCAAATGTGAGTACATATAAGTGCAATATTAAAAGTTTCCAGCTTACGAACTCCTAAACCACCCTCCGCTTTAGGTAAACAAACTACCTCCCAAGCCACTTTCGATTTGCCTTTTCCAGACACGCCTTGATTCCAAAGAAACCCTCGAATAATCTGTTCTATGTCAAGAATAACGCGATTAGGGAGAATAAACACAGAAGACCAGTAGACATGCATAGATGAGAGCACTGAGTTGATAAGCTGAAGTCGGCCTGCAAAAGAAAGGAATTTATTTTTCCAGTCGTTAACTCTTTGCTTCACTTTTTCAATAAGCACCTTACAATCTCGTAGCATAAGTCTTGAAGAGATCAAAGGAACACCTAGATATTTCACCGGAAGTCTAACCTCTTCAAATGGAAGAATACTTAGAATAGATAGCTTCACATGATTAAGAACATTGCAAAAGAAAGCTGTGCTCTTAGGCAAGCTAGGAGCTAGCCCGGAAACCGATTTAAACTCATCCAAAGATTCCATGACAATCCTCGTAGAAGCAATATCAGCCCGGAGAAAGATAAAAAGATCGTCAGTGAAGCATAAGTTAATAATCTGCTGATCTTCACATTTCGGATGAAACCCAAAGTCTCCAGCCATCCTCACTCTACGCTTCAAGATCACAGTTAAAATCTCCATAACAAGAGTAAACAGATAAGGAGATAGAGGATCCCCTTGTTAACCTCGTCTACCATGAGTAATACCATTAATACAAATCGAGTAAGATGGAGTCGAAACACACTCCATAATCCAATGAATCATACGATCATGGAAGCCAAAACCCTTGAGAATACACCTGAGAAAATTCCAATCAACAGTATCATAGGCCTTTTGAATATCTACCTTAAAAGCAGCTCGAGGAAGGCCTCTATCAAGGTGGTAGTTGTGCATTAGCTCCTCCGTTAGAAGAATATTATCTGAAATTTGCCTTCCAGGAACAAATGCAGACTGATTGATGCTGATAAGATCCGCCAAACACCCCTTGAGCCTATTAGCTAGAAGCTTCGTGATACATTTAAAAATGACATTACACAAAGCAATAGGTCTATAATCATTAATATGAGAAGGAGATGAAACCTTTGGAATCAGAGAGATAACTGTATGATTAATTTCTCTAAGAAGCTTGCCATGCAAAAAGAAATCCTTGACTGCATTAATCACATCAAGACCCAAATATCCCATGCACCTTTAAAAAAACCAGCAGAAAAACCATCAGGTCCAGGTGATTTATGACCCATCGAAAAAATGGCATCCTTTACTTCTGAATCTAAAATATCAGCAACCATAGCAATTGCTTGATCCGAATTTAAACAAGAAGAAAATAAAGCCATCCAAATTTAACGAAGAAACCACACCTGGCTGTCCAATAAATTAATGTAATGTGCCTCAAAAGCAGATGCAATACCTTCGCCATCAGTTGTATTCCCATTAGAATCAATCAACAAATCAATTCTACTTCTTGCCACTCGATTTTTAACAACCTTATGGAAGTAAGCAGAATTAGAGTCACCAACACGAAGCCAATCTACTTTCGCCTTTTGTTTCAAAAATCTTTCTTCATCTATAAAAGCATCTTGATAGGCTTGCAAATAGGCTGCTTCTTCTTCTCGTAACACCTGATTAAAAGGCTCTTAGATTGTATTTCATCAAGTTCAGCCCGCAACAAGAAAACCTTTTTATGAATATTTCCTTTTTCAAACAAAAGCTTTCTGAGCGGTTTCTTTTAAATTTTCAACTTCTGAACAAGACAATACATAGGATAACCTGTGAACTCAGCCTTCCACACATCAGCAATAACTTCCTTGAACTTACCATTATGAAGTAACAGATTCGAAAACTTGAAAGACTTGGGTATAAACTTCGGCTTTAAAGGTAAACGAAGTACCGCAGGAGCATGATCCGAAATTCTATATGGTTGGAAAACAGCCGTGGCCCCAATGAAACAATCAAGAAAAGCTGTATTTGCCATGATACGATCAATCTTTTTAAGAGTCCCAGCAACACCTTTTGGTTTTTGATTCCAAGTAAAATGTAAACCAAACATGTTAACATCAAAGACTTCGAGCTCCTGGACACAATCTTGAAACTCCCTCATAGCAATATCAACAACAGATGATCCCACAGTAGAGTCTTCCAAAGTAAGTGCAACATTAAAATCTCCAAGACGACACCATGGAGCATCTTTAACAAAGGCTTTATGTGTGCATAAATTCTTCCATAGAAGGCGCCTATCAATATACCTGTTATGAGCATATACAAAAGAACACATAAACATTTTTTGATTAGCCTTAATAATAATCTGCGAGTGAATAACTTGATCAGATTGAGCAAGTATCATCACATCAACTAAATCGGGATTCCAGCCCTAAAGAATTCGGGAACCCTTATTACACAAGAGAGCATTAGACGTCCAACTCCACTTCCAAAATATTTTAGAACACATATGCGAAACCTTTGCAGGAGAGATGTGAGATTCAAGAATAGCACAAACACATATTTGGTTATCAGAAATGACTTGTCGAACCTCATTTTGTTTAGGGGTTTGGTTCAACCCCTAATATTCCAAGAGGCGACATTATACATTTGACACATTGATATCGGGAGTACTTGCCCCCTTACTCTCTTTCGTTCAAATATCATCTCCAGTTTCATCATATACATTTTCCAGATCATCAAAATCACAATCAGAATCAACATTATCAGTTTTTGAGTCACGCCTAATGTCTTGATTCCCATCAGTTTTCACTTCTTCCAAAATTCCATCATGTACATCTCTAACATCAGATCCATGCTTTAAACACGATACATCATCAACACCAAGAGCCGAAAATTTACTACTAGTTTCCACACGGGCATTATCCAAATTATGTTTCTCACTCTGAGAGGCCGAAGCTGATGGCTTTTGATTTCCAGCATGAGCAGTAGAGGTTGAGGCCTCATTTGCATTCTGTTTTGGACGGTAATAAAATGACGGTTTAGACTTGTTTAATCGAAGACCAGCAACAACATTGCCCCCTTTTTCAACCTGTTTCCCCTTCCCTTTTTTACGCACAACCGTAGTGAAGCCCTCATCATTAATTATCTCCTTTTGAGGTTTAGGCCTTTTCGGACAAACATTTTCTGCGTGCCCAAAAATTTTGCAATGAGAACAATGTGGCGGCTTCCATTCGCATTCTATAGAAATGGTCTCTTTTGAGAACCCATCACCATTAATATTCGGAATTGCAATAACCAGCTTATCTCGCATCATAAATTCAGCATTGAGTTCAATTAACGCCCTTGCATAACTATGTCTTCCCCAAGAGGCAAAACACATCTGGCTAGAGTATGAATCCAGTAAAATCGGTTTGCCCAACTTTGAAGCAATCATACTCAATCCATCCTCCGTATAAGCAACCAAAGGAACATCGTACAACTTAACCCAAACCGGAACTGAAGTAATCTCTTGTTTTGACAATGAAGTATTCGGCTTCCATTCATTAAGAAAAATAGGAGTTGAACGAATCATCCAAGGACCCCTTTCCAATACCTGATCCATACGATCCCTCGAACCAAATTGAAAAAAGAAAAATCCAGCATCATTCATCATAACTCGCTTCAATCCAAATTTAGCCCAAGTGTTTTTAACATAATTTTCAACAACGGAAAAGCAAGTCTATCACCCAAAAAATATCCATACAATGAATTAGCAAATCTAGACGTAACTTCTCTGATCGAATCAATTGGTAAGACTACATCTGCCCCTTCAACATTAGAATCAACATTCATAAATCGAAAATTTGCTTTCTTATCTGACATCGGTTTAATAGAGGCATCATTGGTCACAGCTGCAGCGTACGAAAATGGTTTCTTTGGGGCAACATCTCCCTCAATCGTAGCATTCGTTTCAGAAACATAATCAGGTTCTTTTAAAGGTGACTTAGGTTTCCATGACGTTTAAGAATTCGGACCGGATTAATAGTAGAACCACCCCTCCTTTTTTCTCCACCCGTTTAAGCTTAGCAATAACCGTCTTGGCTAGACACAATGAAAGTTCCAGCTCTCATTCAACAAAGACAGAAAAACGAAATGGAAATCGTAAACTAACCCATGAAAAACCATGCAGAAATATAGATCATATTTTGTAAAATAAAATTTAAAAAAAGAAACCCTAACCCTAATCGACAATCAGACAAGAAAGAAAACTAATTAAACCATAATCAGATGAAGATCAATGTTAAAAACAAGATGCACGAACAACGAATTAAAGAAAAATCAGAATTGAAAGTAGCATGGAGTTGCCAATAAGGGAGAGCGTTCTAGGTTTTTTTTTCCGACAAGACCATAATATCAATAAATTTACTTCTTTGTGCAAATCATTTTCAAAGGTTACCGATTGGACTAATATTTACCGATAATATACAGAATAATTGGGCATGCACTGAAGTTTGTGATTCGTTTGTCTTTTTATCCAGGAAAGTTTTAAGCAGTTCCCTATAGAGGCTTCATACATGCCTGAGGTTTTGAAGAGGCTATCTCTTGCACGACAAATATTTGATATGCTCCAGAACTGTTGCTAATTACACATTCAGCTCCAATTCATCATATTTTGAACGGCATATCATTCTCTATTTGTATATATAAGTACTTAATGTGTTACATATGATACTAAAACATGGTTATTACAAGTATAATATTTTTGAAAAAACATTTCTGATGAATGATGATTGTGTAAAACACAGTTTAGCTGCCTTTCACCCCACTTGACCCATTTTCCCTGTAGCTAGTTTTTCATATCTGACCTGCTTGAGTCTTAAGTCATAAACCTAATTGGCCATTCCATGTGAATGGGTTGAATTGGCACTTTTATCTCATATCATATTGTTTTTCATAACCTGGAAAATTCATCATTAGTGGAGCTTTAAAATGCCCTCATTTGGCTCATAAATAAAGCGGCTTGATTGTTTAGTGAAAATTAGTTTGTACTCAGTCATTTGCTATTCAAATCCATAAATATAACTTGTCTGGTTTTCTGTTGACCATTAAACAAAATCTGAGTGGCACACAACAAGAGTTTTGTTCCTTATTTGGCACTCCAGGCTTCCAAACCTTTGTTTTCACCCTGATACATCATATGAATGTCACAACGTGCTCGATTAATTTTAGGACTTCGGGGGTTTGTGCAAGTATGATTTTTTCTAGCGCTATTCAAATTTGTTTTCTTATTGTAGTTTCTCAAAAATGACTTCTTATAGGACAAGGCTGATAAAAGTTGGTTTCAACGTAATGCTGAATCAATCGATCTGATTGTTGAGGAAAATGACAGCGAGGAGGAACGAGTGAATAGTATCAGGAAAAAGAAATCAAGTTCTGCCCAACTAAAAAATCTACAACAGGTTTTCTCCTATTGTCTGTTAACATGCATTAAACTAGGAGCTTAATTCACTGGTTTCTCGCCCTCTGCAACCCAAATCATTCTCAAGTCGATATTTGGCAGGGGTAGCCACTCATACATATATTCCTTTGTTTCTCCAATTGCCTTTTTTATTAATTTGAAAGCTCTTTTAGATTGTTTCTTATATTCTTTATGATAGAAGTGTTGTGGAAGGTTACTATAGTACTCAGATGACAACCACAGTATTCGGCTTCCATTCATTAAGAAAAATAGGAGTTGAACGAATCATCCAAGGACCCCTTTCCAATACCTGAATTAATGGAATCTTATTACACGTTGTAATAAAACAGACAGATTTATCTAAACAAAATTGGTCGTGCAATTACATATCACAACAATCAAATGATGCGCTTCAGGAGCTAAAAATGTAAACTTAGCCATATCATTTGTTTTCAAGAAGATTTATCATGTGTCCCTCCTACCGTTTCAACACCAGAGTTTTTTCAGGCTGATATTTCACTACTTGTTCAACGACAGTTCGAAGAATTAGCGAGGCAGAAGCGTGGTGACTCTGCAAACCAAGGAGATAACAAGAGGAGAATGGTTGTTATTGGCCAGAATTGTGTTGAACCTCTCACAGCACTCAGGAGTAGTGGCCAAGAGGTAATTTTGATTCCTAAGCTGCCTTTTTTTAATTATTCTTTTCAGAAGCAGCATGATTGAAATCTATTTGTATGAACTATTTATCATATTTTTCAAATTGCATTCTATTTTCAGATTTCCATGGATACTAAAGCGGCTGTAGAAAAGCGAAGAAACTTGGACAACATACGACAAAAGAGGAATGAAGATAAAAAACGTACATTTCTAACCTTATAACAGAAAATCGTGCTTTTCATACTGAGAATCCTGTTTTTTATCTTGCTGATAATGTTGTCTTGTTACCCAGGATTGCAGATTAGAAGAGAAAGCAACGGAAAAAGCTGAAAGCAGGAGGTGATTAGGATGAAGCATATAGACCTAAATTATTTGCACTCTTTAGATAATCAATTATTCCATGTTAGATGAGATCAAAATTTTGTTCAAATTCATTAGTTTGATGCACCAATATTACTGTATAAGAGGTGTAGCAAACACAGGCTGTATTCCTTTCTAACACCAGAAGACAATAAAATCAATTTTGACCCACAAAAGCTACATATGGGTTGCTCCTTGTCAACTCTATATATGGACGTGAAACTGATTGGTAGTACTTAATTTTATGCAAGTACTATTATCTTAGAGCATTTTGGTCCATGAACCTAAAAAAGGGAAAACCGCAATCAACAATCTCAAAAGTAATGGTGTCTCGCTTCTTCTATCTCTCTTGCTTATTTTACTCTTTGATGTCTTCTGTTTTCCATTTCTACTACACGTAGCTCTTCCATCCAGTTCTTCCCAGCCACCAAAACTCGACGATCAATTGTTGCTTTTCTTATCACTTGAACCATCTCCAGCCACCCATGTTTGATACCCAGTTGCCCTCTTTCTGTCTTCTTTTGAATATTCTTCTTGTACATCATCTACATCCACATAACCATTTGCATGTGGTGGAGGCGGGGGTGCTCTTCTCTTGCTTTTGCCTCGGTTCTTTGTTTTACTCTTTGGCCTTCCCCATACAGTTTGAAATAACAAAGAAAGTGCCGACTGTCCGATGGGAATAGCCAATGCCATAAGGAATGCTTTCGGACCCGATGTCAACAACAAAGATGAGATTATGGGTGGAAGCATCCACCCAAATGATCTGAATGCCTGCACTGGTTACACATTCGTATGTTAATTCATTTTCACATGATCATGAGAATTTTTCCAACCATTCATACAAAAATGTGTAAAGTTGTTTGATGGACGAGGTTTTCCACCTTAGAGTTTGTTAAAGTGTGTAATTATGGCATTTATTTACTTGATTAAAAGTTCGTTGATTACATATATATTAAATTTGTCAATTTTATGTTTGTAGACAAACAAAATTGGGAGCATTATTTATTGCCATGGTTCTTTTCATCCTTATTAGCCAGGATCGACTAGTTTGGACCAATACTTAAAATCTTAGGCTTCTTAGTATCCGGATTCATAATGGACACAATTTGGTATAGCATTTTGACAGGATACTTGCAATTTTCTAAAATACCTAAGCGACAACACATTGAACCTAAGATCTTTGACCTTCAAAGTCAGAAAACACCATTTTTTCCCCCAATTCTTAAGCTTGGTTAAATAAGCAAGATTCTAAACTAGGGTGTTTAGATTAGCTTTTTTGCACGGGAATTTAAAAAATCTAATAAGCTAAACTTTTCACGATTATATGCTTATCAACGTGAGCTATGTAATTGGGAAAATAAAATAATTTGATCGACTTTTCAACGAGCCAACAGGTTAAATAAGCCTGTTGGAATTTCAATTTCTATAGGTTTATTTATAACTACTTTTTAGCTATATAAAACAAATTAACAAGAAAAATAATACCCAATCGCGTGAACATAGGGTGGAGATGGTGGTACGTATTCGAGAATATAAAACAAATAAAAAAAAAAATTACAATCACTGAAGTAAGAAGTTTTCACGGACTGGAGAAATAGATTGTCAAAACAAGTTTAGGTGTGTTAAGCACCTAGTTTCGACGCGATTGAGGAAAACGAAGATAGAAAACGAAGATAGAAAACGAACTTAGCGAAACGAAGATAGAAAACGAATTTAGCAAAACGAAGATAGAAAATTATCTTATTTTCGTTTTGAAGCTTACGAACTTAAGCTATCTTCGTTCAGTTGGAGGAATACCTAGTTTCGACGCGATTGAGGAAAACGAAGATAGAAAACGAACTTAGCAAAACGAAGATAGAAAACGAATTTAGCAAAACGAAGATAGAAAATTATCTTATTTTCGTTTTGAAGCTTACGAACTTAAGCTATCTTCGTTCAGTTTTTCACCTTACGAAGTTAAGCTATCTTCGTTCAGAACCTCACCTTAAGAACTTAAGCTATCTTCGTTTCAACCCTCATTTTCGTTTAAACATTAACTTTCCAATATCTTTGTTCTACCCAGCTTGCATGGGATCATGAGTTCAAAAGAGAGATCGACTAACTCCGGGGGTAATCCGCCTGGTCTTGCTTCAAAGATTAAGAATATTGATGGGAAGGTGAGACCACCTGTGAGGTCAATCCTGAAAAACCCTAATAAGGGTTCTAATGAGAAGAAAGCTGCTAAAGCTCGAAAAGCTGAATTAAAAGACCCAACAGGTGATAGTTCAAATGTTAATTCTGAGACATCTGCATCAAATCCCAAGGTAGAAGAATATGGTAACCCATTGTATGATGCGGAGGGGAAAGCTGAGGGTCCAAAAAACAATTCTACCAGTTCTAATACTAATAATGTGGAACGTGGTGAAGATGGGGAAGTGGATGGTAGCATGGATGATAATTCTGAATTTGTTAAACAACATGTGAATGATGGGAATTTAGGTGGTGGTTCTAATACTACCAATGAAACTCTTAGTTTTTCCGTGAATGGCGATGGTGTTGGTGATGGGATTCATCAATCTGTACCACCAGTTGCAAAGGTGGTGCAGCCTGATAAGGTGAACCAGTCTGATCCTCCAGTTGTTAATATCCCTTTTTCGTATGCAAAGGTGGTGCGATCTGATGTGAATAATAAACCAAAAGTTAATTTCCGTTCTTTGAGTGTGGAATTTAGTGTTGAAGGCATTGATTTGATTATTCCAAAAGAAGCTATTATGTCAGCAAATAGCAAATATGCTAATACTTTGGTTGGATATTTTCTTGGAAAAAGACTTGCTTTCCCCGTTGTTGAAAACTACGTGAAGAATGCTTGGGCTAAATATGGGTTTCAGCGTCTTATGATGAATGCATCCGGTTTCTTTTTCTTCAAATTTGAGGAGAAATCTGGTATGGAGAAAGTGTTAGAACAAGGACCATGGTTAATTCGCTCAGTTCCTCTTTTCCTTAATATTTGGACTCCTGATTTTAGTATGTCCGACATTAAGAAGGTCCCGGTTTGGGTAAAGATCCATAATGTACCTTTGGTTATATTTAATGAAGATGGTCTAAGCATGCTTGCGACCAAGCTTGGAAGACCAGTTGCTTTGGATGATTATACGAATTCCATGTGCATTAATGCATGGGGTCGTAGTAGTTATGCTCAGGCTCTTATTGAATTGGATGCAGATAATGAGCTAAAATCTGAGTTGACTGTTGGAATTCCTAATATGGTTGGTGATGGTTTTTCGAAAACACGTTATTAACATTGAGTACCAATGGAAACCTCCTCATTGTTCGACTTGCAAGGTGTTTAATCATGCAAGCGACCAATGCCCTAAATTGCCTAAAAAGGTCATACCAATTCCTAAAAAGGTTATATCAGAGGTGCACAGTGATGGTTTCCAGCTAGTTGGCAAAAAGAATGGTTCAAGGCAAGGATTTCCGGTCCAAAATCAGAAGAATAAGTTCGTATATCGGCCCGTGGTGAAACCAAAAACGAGTACTGATCAAGCAAGCACCTCTAAAGGGCAGATTCCAACCAAGAATTCGTTTGGAGTCTTGGTAGATGAAGATGGACAAAAAGGAGATGACCCGTTATCTGATTATGGGACTAAACAAAGTGTACCTGTACTTCGGGAAGCCACAGAAAGTGAAATGGCTGAAAAGGCAACGATGGATGCGGCATTTTCTGCTGATTCTGATAATGATGAAGTCGATGATGATTATGTGGTAAATATCTATGATGAATCTGATGATTTTATGGCTGCACATACGAAGCCTAATTCCACTTCTGAGGGGGCAAGCACTCCCGGTATGCACGGTTTTAATGGGTAGTATAGCTGCATGGAATATTAGGGGTTTGAACCGACCCCTCAAACAGAAAGAGGTTCGGCAGGTGGTAAGTGAAAATAATCTTAATGTTTGTGCTATCTTGGAATCCCATGTACATATTTCTAGTCTTATGGATGTGTGCAAAAGGGTGTTTAAAACTTGGGATTGGTCTTCTAATGCTTCGTCCTGTAGTAAGGGTACGAGGATTATTCTGGGGTGGAATTCTGAGGTTGTGGATGTTATGGTTTTGTTACATACGGATCAAGTCATACATATTCAGATTATATACAAGTTAGATCGAAAGGCTTTCTATTGTTCGTTTGTATATGCAGACAACTATTATGTTCATAGAAGATTATTATGGGATAATCTTTGTACACATCAGCATTTTATACAAGGAAAACCGTGGGTGTTGTTGGGAGACTTTAACTCAGCGATTAATTTGGAGGATAGCTTCTCTAGTTCTTCCAAAATTGATGTTGGTATGCGTGATTTTAAGGAGTGTATACAACAAATTGATGTAATGGATATTAATTCTTCCGGGTTCCATTTTACATGGACTCAAAAACCCAAGCATGGAACGGGAACATTGAAGAAAATTGATAGAATCATGGGAAACGTTCAGTTTTGTGATGAGTTTCAATCCGCTCATGCCATCTTTCAACCCTATAGAATCTCGGATCATACCCCATGTGTCTTGAAACTACCTAATGTTACTAGGCAAAGACCCAAACCATTCAAATTTGCTAACTTCCTAGTTCATAAGAAGGATTTTGCTGAAATGGTTAAAACTCATTGGGATACTCCTTTTACTGGATGCAAGATATACAGATTAGTGAAAAAGCTAAGACTTTTGAAACATCCGATCCGAAGTATGCTCTTTAGGCAAGGAAATCTGCATAATAAGGTAAGCTTCGTCTTGAGCTTGATAGCCTCCAAATAGCTATCGAGGCTGATCCTCTGATAAAGAATTAAGAAACCAGGAGATTGCTGCACTTTATGATTTTAAAGAGGCGGTTCTTGATGAGGAACGCTTCTTAAAACAAAAAGCCAAGTGATGCGGAAATGACCCCGAACCATTTCCACAAAAAAGGTTGGTTCGTATATTTGCTAATTGAAGTTCAGCAAGCAACCAATTACCCTTGGTTATCCTTTGTTAGCATTACACTACTGGTGTATATTGATCTTAATGCTAAATCGAGCACTGAAGTTATGCAACCAAATCAAGTGTTGCTGGTCTTAAAGTTCATCAGTGACAAAACAAGTCCTGATCAGCAACAAGTCTCGCTGAAACAACTTCAACTGATCATGACCAGTGAACTGGTCAGCACCAGATGCAACCAGCAAGTGCCCAGAACAGCAAGTAACACTTCAGTACATCATCAAGTCTTTCCTCAGCAAGTATTTATCAGTAACACTGGCCAGAGATGGGTGTTCAGTACTTTACTTCAGTTATACTTCAGTAAGCGTTCACCAGTAATGAAGTTTACCAGACCCATCTTAGTTACACTTCAGTGGCCCGTTTCAACTAGTTCTCAGTCCACCAGTGAAGTTAACCACTGGACAGCTTCAGTGAATAACGCCAGTAAGTTGCTTCAGTCGAAGTGCTCCAGATGGTATACTCCAGTGAAGGTTCTCCAGGTCCAGACTCCAGTGAAGCAATTTCAGATCCATGATCCAGTTGAAGATTCTCCAGATCGCTTCTCCAGTGAAGATTCTCCAGATCACTTCTCCAGTGAAGATTCTCCAGTGAAGATTCTCCAGATGCATTCTCCAGTAAAGATCCTCCAGATGCATTCTCCAGCGAAGATCCTCCAGATGCATTCTCCAGCGAAGATCCTCCAGATGCATTCTCCAGCGAAGATCCTCCAGATGCATTCTCCAGCGAAGATCCTCCAGATGCATTCTCCAGTGAAGATCCTCCAGATGCATTCTCCAGTGAAGATCCTCCAGATGCATTCTCCAGCGAAGATCCTCCAGATGCATTCTCCAGTGAAGATCCTCCAGATGCATTCTCCAGTGAAGATCCTCCAGATGCATTCTCCAGTGAAGATTCTTCAGATGCATTCTCCAGTGAAGATTCTTCAGATGCATTCTCCAGTGAAGATCTCTCCAGATGCATTCTCCAGCGAAGATCCTCCAGATGCATTCTCCAGTGAAGATTCTCCAGATCACTTCTCCAGTGAAGATTCTCCAGATGCATTCTCCAGTGAAGATCTCTCCAGATGCATTCTCCAGCGAAGATCCTCCAGATGCATTCTCCAGCGAAGATCCTCCAGATGCATTCTCCAGCGAAGATCCTCCAGATGCATTCTCCAGTAAAGATCCTCCAGATGCATTCTCCAGTGAAGATCCTCCAGATGCATTCTCCAGCGAAGATCCTCCAGATGCATTCTCCAGCGAAGATCCTCCAGATGCATTCTCCAGCGAAGATCCTCCAGATGCATTCTCCAGTGAAGATTCTCCAGATGCATTCTCCAGTGAAGATCCTCCAGATGCATTCTCCAGCGAAGATCCTCCAGATGCATTCTCCAGTGAAGATCCTCCAGATGCATTCTCCAGTGAAGATCTCCAGATGCATTCTCCAGCGAAGATCCTCCAGATGCATTCTCCAGTGAAGATCCTCCAGATGCATTCTCCAGTGAAGATCCTCCAGATGCATTCTCCAGTGAAGATTCTTCAGATGCATTCTCCAGTGAAGATCCTCCAGATGCATTCTCCAGTGAAGATCTCTCCAGATGCATTCTCCAGCGAAGATCCTCCAGATGCATTCTCCAGTGAAGATCCTCCAGATGCATTCTCCAGTGAAGATTCTCCAGATGCATTCTCCAGTGAAGATCCTCCAGATGCATTCTCCAGTGAAGATCCTCCAGATGCATTCTCCAGTGAAGATTCTCCAGATGCATTCTCCAGTGAAGATTCTTCAGATGCATTCTCCAGTGAAGATCTCTCCAGATGCATTCTCCAGCGAAGATCCTCCAGATGCATTCTCCAGTGAAGATTCTCCAGATGCATTCTCCAGTGAAGATCCTCCAGATGCATTCTCCAGCGAAGATCCTCCAGATGCATTCTCCAGTGAAGATCCTCCAGATGCATTCTCCAGTGAAGATCCTCCAGATGCATTCTCCAGTGAAGATCCTCCAGATGCATTCTCCAGTGAAGATTCTTCAGATGCATTCTCCAGTGAAGATTCTTCAGATGCATTCTCCAGTGAAGATTCTTCAGATGCATTCTCCAGTGAAGATCTTCCAGATGCATTCTCCAGCGAAGATCCTCCAGATGCATTCTCCAGTGAAGATTCTCCAGATGCATTCTCCAGTGAAGATCCTCCAGATGCATTCTCCAGTGAAGATCTCTCCAGATGCATTCTCCAGCGAAGATCCTCCAGATGCATTCTCCAGTGAAGATCCTCCAGATGCATTCTCCAGTGAAGATTCTCCAGATGCATTCTCCAGTGAAGATTCTTCAGATGCATTCTCCAGTGAAGATTCTTCAGATGCATTCTCCAGTGAAGATTCTTCAGATGCATTCTCCAGTGAAGATCTTCCAGATGCATTCTCCAGCGAAGATCCTCCAGATGCATTCTCCAGTAAAGATTCTCCAGATGCATTCTCCAGTGAAGATTCTTCAGATGCATTCTCCAGTGAAGATCTCTCCAGATGCATTCTCCAGCGAAGATCCTCCAGATGCATTCTCCAGTGAAGATTCTCCAGATGCATTCTCCAGTGAAGATTCTTCAGATGCATTCTCCAGTGAAGATCCTCCAGATGCATTCTCCAGTGAAGATCCTCCAGATGCATTCTCCAGTGAAGATTCTCCAGATGCATTCTCCAGTGAAGATCCTCCAGATGCATTCTCCAGTGAAGATCCTCCAGATGCATTCTCCAGTGAAGATTCTCCAGATGCATTCTCCAGTGAAGATCCTCCAGATGCATTCTCCAGTGAAGATTCTCCAGATCATTCTCCAGTGAAGATTCTCCAGATGCATTCTCCAGTGAAGATTAATAGAGCAGCCTCTATTTCTTACAAATCTTCTTTTACCTTTATAGATCTTTGATCTTGGTGGTTAGGAGTGACCCCTTTATCAATATTTGTGGTGACTCGTTCTTTATCAAATATTGTGGTGAGGTCTTTTAAATCTTCGGTTTCCTTTATCTATAGTCGTGGTGGCTAGACCTTTATCGATTGTAGTGGTGGGGCGGAGTGTTTCCTTTATCCTTGATTCCGGTGGCTTAGCCTTTACGAGTCTTGGTGGTGGATTCTCTATCGATCATTTTACTTTTATTGTCTCGTTTGTTATTTAATTCACATATAATCCAGAAAATATCAAAAAATAGTCTTCCGCTGTAGTTTGTCGCGTGATTTACGCATCACCAAGATTGAATGGTTAGAGGTGGGTGACTCTAATACTTTGTACTTTCACAACTCTGTTAAAGCAAGATCTCACAGGAGCCGGATAGAGAAGATTCAAGACGTTAATGGAGTTGATCATGAAGGGGGTGGTGTGGCTACTGCGCTTGTAAAACATTATGAAGACTTCCTGGGAACTGAAGGGCCTCCATCTTGTTTTAATCCTAATGAAGTTTTCAGAAGAACTATTAGTAGGCAAAAAGCGGATTATATGGTTCGAGCGATCACTGATGCTGAAATTAAAGAAGCTATGTTCTCAATTGATGAAAATAAAGCCCCGGGTCCTGATGGGTATACCTCGCTCTTCTTTATGAAGACTTGGGATATAACGGGAAAGGAGGTATGTCTTGCCATTCATGATTTCTTTAAGACTGGCAAAATTTTGAAAGAAATCAACCATACCTTCTTAGCATTGATTCCGAAAGTGTCCACTCCTAATAGAGTTACAGATTATCGCCCAATTTCTTGCTGCAATACAATATATAAATGCATTAGTAAAATTATTACTAATCGCATTAAGGATGGGTTGGACGATATTGTGGATATTAATCAATCCGCATTCATTCCGGGTAGGCTTATATCGGATAATATTCTTCTAACTCAAGAATTAATGCATAAATATCATCGTAAGATTGGCCCCCCCACGATGTGCTGCTAAGGTTGACATTCAGAAAGCATATGATACTGTTAATTGGAGCTTCTTAAGAGCAACATTAATTGGTTTTGGATTCAATCCGACTATGGTACATTGGATCATGTCTTGTGTTACCAGTGTTTCTTTCTCTATCAGCTTGCATGGTAATATTCATGGTCTTTTCCAAGGAAGACGATGCCTTAGACAGGGTGATCCCATGTCCCCATATCTCTTTACTATGGTTATGGAGGTGTTAACTCTGATGTTACACAAATCTGTGCAACATTCTCTGGGCTTCAGGTTTCATAACTTGTGTGGAGAACAACGAATTATTAACATTTGTTTTGCAGATGATCTCTTTCTCTTTGTCCGAGGTGATCTTGCTTCAGCCAAAGCTATTATGGACGGGCTTATGGAGTTTTCTAATGCCTCAGGACTTATGCCTAGTCTAGCTAAAAGCACGGCTTTCTTTTGTAATGTTCCTGATCGTATTAAGAGGGCTATTTTGGAGATCCTCCCATTTGAAGAAGGCTCTCTTCCGGTTCGTTATCTTGGTGTTCCACTTATTTCATCTAGACTTTTACACAAAGATTGCACAATTTTGGTTGAAAGGATGGAGGCTAGAATAAGTGATTGGAAGAACAAGTCTCTTTCGTTTGCTGGCAGGTTACAATTAATTAATTCAGTTCTCTCTTCCATGCATATTTATTGGGCTTCAGTTTTCATTCTCCCTGCTAGTATCATTTCTGATTTGGAAAAGAAGATGCGGGCTTTTTTATGGACTCAAGGACCCATGAGCAAAGGTAAAGCTAAGGTGGCATGGAAGGATTGTTGCCTTCCTAAGTATGAGGGGGAATTGGAATTAAAAGAATTTGTGATGTTAACAAAGCTCTTATGACTTCTCATGTATGGAGTATCTTGAATAATCGAAAGTCTCTTTGGGTTCAGTGGATTAATGTGCATAAACTCAAGGGAAGAAATTTCTGGGATGTCCCTTTGAAAGCTGGCTCAACATGGGGATGGGGTAAGCTTCTTCAATTGCGAGAAGTAATCCGACCACATATTAAGTATCTGATAGGGGATGGGTATACTACTTCAGCTTGGTTTGATAATTGGGCTTCTATTGGCCCTTTATGTAAGTTTATTACATATAGAGAGATGACTAGAGCGGGATTTCGTCTTGATGCAACTGTTAATGATGTTCTAACTAATGGACGCTGGAAATGGCCAATTGCCTGGTTTGATCTATTTCCAGTGCTTATAAATGTTACTCCTCCTGTTCTTCGTCCTGCTGTTTCTGATGTAATTACTTGGTATGATAATAATGGGAATGAAACTGGTTTTTCAGCCTCTTCTACATGGGAAACCATCCGAGTTAGAAGACCAGTTGTTCCTTGGGTTGATCTTGTTTGGTTTGCACATAGTATTCCGAGGCACTCATTTCATGTCTGGCTTATTATGAGAGAAAAACTGAAGACTCATGATAAGATGAAGCAATGGGATGTTAGTGGTTCTACTAACTTAAATCTACTTTGCTGTTCCCTCTGCAAGCGTGGACCTGATTCGCATCAACATTTATTTTTTGAATGTAATTACTCAATGCAGATTTGGAATTTGGTTCGCCCCTTAATGGGATTTCATGCGGTTTCAAACCGATGGACTGATATCACTTCAATGCTATTGTTGACATCAAAGCCTAATCTTGCCAAGACGGTTATTGCTAAGCTTTTGATTGCTGCTTCGGCTATTACTTATGGCAAGAGAGAAACTCCAGATTATTTTCTCCTAAAGAAAGATCGGTTGCTCAATTGCGTGATGTTATTGTGTCTACTGTCCGGATGAAGTTAGCCACTATGAAGTTCAAGAAAAAGATTCAAGGAAGAAGCATCCTAGAAGAATGGAAGTTGGATATCACGTAAACATTTATTAAACATCACTTTTATTGTTTTGCCATTAAGAAGTCAACCAGTCTTCTAAATGTGTCCCTCTGACAGGCCTTTGGATTTATCTAAGGGTAGGAGTCTCCATTTGGTTAGCCATTTTGAGCTCTTCACTGTGATGTGCATGTTTGAGATTTGGTTTCGATTTGGTAGAATGATAGAGGTTGATGTTTGATATTGGTTACTTACATATTAGAGGTGTATTATTAATGCTTTTGATGTTATTAGCCTTTTTATGTATTGTTCAGCTAGGTCGTTTGTGACGTTATTGTTTCACATACATATGGCATGTCATATGTATGAATTAGTTTGGTACTTTGCCAAGCTACTTGTAATAATCTTCTTTTGGGTGATTTATAAAAGCTTACCGGGGTTTAAATTCCCCTTTACCCAAAAAAAAACAAATAAAAATTAAATCTACCTTAAAAATCCACACACCGTCAATGAAGTCTTCAAGAATGTTAAGCCACTCATTTGCATCATCAACAACAACTTCATCATCATCATCAAAATCATAATTCCGTGTTCGGAAAGTCTCCGCATTCGAGTCCCACCGACGATTTTTGGCGTCCGTCCTGCGTCGGTAAAGAATAATAGTAGGTATTGTGCGGGGGTATATGATGAAAATGCCAGGTGGGTGGTGGATATGGATCCCTTGCCATGTTTGGTGGTCGCGTTGTTTCACAACCACCAAAGCTGGTGGTGGTGGTGGGTGTATGCGTGTCGGAAAAACTAAGACCATACGGGTTGGTACTTGGTCGGTTGGATGTTTTAAGGTTTGAGATATTGATGATGGTTTCCCACCAAAAAGAAGAAGAAAGGGAAAATGAAAAACGTTATCCTGGTATTGGATTCTTTGATAGGATAAGATAATGCTACTCTAGTGTGTGCGTGCGCGCTGTTTCCATTTAGACCCATAGTTGTTAACTCGTGACTCGTGATACGACTCGTTTTGTGAAATTTTGAATCGTGACTCGTATCGTAAGAGTCACATAATAAAAATATATAACAAAAATATATAATATTATGTATAAAAACATACATATATTGATAATCTTAAAAAATATATATGTATAATTAATGTGAAAAACTGTATAGTAAACATTGTTTTTGTAGTATTATATTTTTATTATAAAAATTTGATATAGTTTTTTTAGTGGATCTTTAATATCCAACAAAATTCAACCAAAATCCAAATAATACATGTAAATGATATATATTTAAATAGGCACATTATTTAAAAGAAAGATGATGAGGAAAAGATTCCATCCATAAAATATATAATCCCATTCACATCATTAAAATATTAGACCATCGTCCCTACATCTCATTCTCTTTCATTTGTGCAAACAAGGATAAAAAGTTTTGCTCTCTTTTTCCTTCATTCTTCACAGCAACTGATGACAAACGACAGCGGAAGATTATTTTTGGTATTTTCTGGATTTTTAGAAACAAACAACAATAAAAATAAAAGATAGATAAAGAATCCACCACCAAGATTCGTAAAGGACGAGCCACCGGAATCTAGGATAAAGGAAACACTCCAACCACCACTATGTTTGATAAAGGTCTAGCCACCACAAACACAGATAAAGGAATCGAAGATTTAAGATCTCACCACTATATTTGATAAAGGACGAACCACCACAAATATAGATAAAGGGATCACTTCAAACCACCAAGATCAAAGATCCATAAAGGTAAATGAAGATTTTTGGATAAGAAATAGAGGCTGCTCTATTAATTTCATTCAATCAATCAAGTCTACCTTACAATGAGAAATGAGCCTCTATTTATAGCCACTAATGCTATTTTCTAGAATTAAAGAAATACAATAATAAAAGAAATAAAAAGCTGTCATAAACATCAAGGACCACCACTATTTTTAGACAACCAATAGAAAAAGGGCATGTGCAGCTTCTAGAATTATTCCCTTAGAAATGGTCCCCACAATTGGCACATGCAAACCGTTAGGAAAGGTGTCACATCTAGTTGTCCATCCTTATCCATTTCCATAGCTGCCTAGCATAAACTTGGTATATTCCTTCTTTATTGGGTCCACTGCCATGTCACCGAAATAAACTGAACTGAACAAAACTGGTGACATTATTCTGGTACATCTGGACTGGAGTCGTTCTGATGCAGAAATGACCCCGAGTCATTTCCACAAAAAGGCTTGGCTCGTATATTTATTAATCAAAGATCAGAAAGCAACCATGTACCCCTGGATATCCTTTATTGGCATTATACTACTGGTGTATGTTGATCTTGATACTAATTCGAGTAATGAAGTTTTGCAACCAAGACAAAAGTCGTTGGTCTTAAAGTTCATTAGTGACAAAACAAGCCTTGATCAACAACAACTCTTCAGTAACTTCATTTCAATAGTGCTCCAGTTGGATCCTCCAGATGCATTCTCCAGTGAAGATCCTCCAGATCCAGGCTCCAGGCTCCAGTCTCCAGTCTCCAGTCTCCAGACTCCACTCCCTCCAGTCTCCAGACTCCAAGCTCTAGTCTCCAGGCTCCAGTCTCCAGATCCAGGCTCCAGGCTCCAGTCCCCAGTCTCCAGACTCCAGGCTCCAGTATCCAGTTTTCCAGTCTCCAGTCTCCAGTCTCCAGACTCCAGTCTCCAGTCTCCAGTCTCCAGTTTCCAGACTCCAGTCTCCAGTCCCCAGTCTCTAGACTCCAGGCTCCAGTCTCCAGTTTCCAGTCTCCAGTCTCCAGTCTCCAGACTCCAGGCTCCAGTCTCCAGTCTCCAGACTCCAGTCTCCAGTTTCCAGACTCCAGGCTCCAGTCTCCAGTCTCCAGACTCCAGGCTCCAGTCTCCAGTCTCCAGTCTCAGTCTCCAGTTTCCAGACTCCAGGCTCCAGTCTCCAGACTCCAGTCTCCAGTCTCCAGTTGACATGGCAGTGGACCCAATAAAGAAGGAATGGCAGCTGTTGACAGGGATAAGGAAGGCACGTGTGACAACGTTATTCCTAACGGTTTGTGGGCCCTTGTGCAGAAGGAATCTTTCTAGAAGCTTTGTGTGTCCTTTTCCTATTGGTGGATAAATTAGTGGTTGTCCTTAGCACATGACAGCCTTTTATTTATTTAATATTTGTATTTCTTTATTCCTAGGAAATAGCATGTGTGTGGCTATAAATAAGTGCTTAATTTCTCATTGTAAGGCAGTTAGTGGATGTTGATGAAAATTAATAGAGCAACCTCTGTTTCTTACAAATCTTCTTTTGCCTTTATAGATCTTTGATCTTGGTGGTTAGGAGTGACCCCTTTATCAATATTTGTGGTGACTTGTTCTTTATCAAATATTGTGGTGAGGTCTTTTAAATCTTCGGTTTCCTTTATCTATAATCGTGGTGGCTAGACCTTTATCGATTGTAGTGGTGGGGCGGAGTGATTCCTTTATCCTTGATTCCGGTGGCTTAGCCTTTACGAGTCTTGGTGGTGGATTCTTTTATCTATCATTTTACTTTATTGTCTCGTTTAGTTGTTTGTTTCATATAAAATCCAGAAAATAACCAAAAATAGTCTTCCGCTGTCGTTTGTCGCGTGATTTACGCATCAATTTGGTATCAAAGCCAGGTTCAAAAAAAAAAAAAAGTTTTCATGACTTTTTAGCCAGTTTTGAAAAAGGTTTCTTAATCTTTTTGTCCGTTGGGGTATTGTTTGTTTAGATCTGTTGAGGTTTTGTTTAGATCTGTTGATTGATTGTTTAGATCTATTAGTTATTTGCTTAGATCTATTGATTGTGAGTTATTTGTTGGTTAAAAATGGGTTATAATAGAAATCTTGCTTTAGAGAATTTTCGAAGAGATAGACAGCTTAAATCTCTTGAAAAACAAATGGGGATAATCTTAGATGTGTTAGAAAATCATGTGAGAGAAACAAAAAAGAAAAATTCTCGTAAGAAACTCACTGATTGCAATTTAAATCTTATGGAGATTAGATCAGTCCCTAATTCTTTCAAAAAGATAAAAGTTGAAGTCGATGTTGAACAAGAGCCTATTTATGATAAAGAAGAAATAAGTGATGTTGCTGATGACTTTTTACTCTTCAAGAGAACTGATCATTCACTTGATATGGATGACGTTCAGCAAGAAGATGATTTTTTCCAACCATGTGTTTATGATGACGATGGTGAAGAAGTAATTGAAGCTGACCTTGATGATTTCTTGCTGAATCGGAATACTAATCATTCTCGTGAAGTTAGTGTTGATGAATCCCAGCAAGGAAGTGTTATCCAGACTTGTTTTTGTTATGTTACTAGCGAAAAAGAGTCCATAAGAGCTGCTGGTGATAAATCATCGCTGATCCAAGAAGCCCAGCAAGTAGTACATTCGACTGGAACTCTCACTGATGAAGTCCAGCGAAAAGTGTACTCCAGTGAAGATTTTTGATAAGAAATAGAGGCTGCTCTATTAATTTCATTCAATCAATCAAGTCTACCTTACAATGAGAAATGAGCCTCTATTTATAGCCACTAATGCTATTTTCTAGAATTAAAGAAATACAATAATAAAAGAAATAAAAGGCTGTCATAGACATCAGGACCATCCACTAAACGCCCCCCCCACCCCCCCCGGCCCCCCCGCCCCTCCCCCACCGCAAAAAACCCACAGGCACAAAAAACCAACCCCCCCCCCCCCCCCCCCCCCCCCCCCCCCCCCCCCCCCCCCCCCCCCCCCCCCCCCCCCCCCCCCCCGGCCCCGGCCCCGCCCGCCCAACAAGGACCACCACTACTTTTAGACAACCAATAGAAAAAGGGCATGTGCAAGCTTCTAGAATTATTCCCTTAGAAATGGTCCCCACAATTGGCACATGCAAACCGTTAGGAAAGGTGTCACATCTAGTTGTCCATCCTTATCCATTTCCATAGTTGCCTAGCATAAACTTGGTATATTCCTTCTTTATTGGGTCCACTGCCATGTCACCGAAATAAACTGAACTGAACAAAACTGGTGACATTATTCTGGTACATCTGGACTGGAGTCGTTCTGATGCAGAAATGACCCCGAGTCATTTCCACAAAAAGGCTTGGCTCGTATATTTATTAATCAAAGATCAGAAAGCAACCATGTACCCCTGGATATCCTTTATTGGCATTATACTACTGGTGTATGTTGATCTTGATACTAATTCGAGTAATGAAGTTTTGCAACCAAGACAAAAGTCGTTGGTCTTAAAGTTCATTAGTGACAAAACAAGCCTTGATCAACAACAACTCTTCAGTAACTTCATTTCAATAGTGCTCCAGTTGGATCCTCCAGATGCATTCTCCAGTAAAGATCCTCCAGATGCATTCTCCAGTGAAGATCCTCCAGATCCAGTCCAGGCTCCAGTCTCCAGTCTCCAGTCTCCAGACTCCAGTCTCCAGACTCCAGGCTCCAGTCTCTCCAGTCTCCAGATCCAGGCTCCAGGCTCCAGTCCCCAGTCTCCAGACTCCAGGCTCCAGTATCCAGTTTCTCCAGTCTCCAGTCTCCAGTCTCCAGACTCCAGTCTCCAGTCTCCAGACTCCAGTCTCCAGTCTCCAGTCTCCAGTTTCCAGACTCCAGTCTCCAGTCCCCAGTCTCTAGACTCCAGGCTCCAGTCTCCAGTTTCCAGGCTCCAGTCTCCAGTCTCCAGTCTCCAGACTCCAGGCTCCAGTCTCCAGTCTCCAGACTCCAGTCTCCAGTTTCCAGACTCCAGGCTCCAGTCTCCAGTCTCCAGTCTCCAGACTCCAGGCTCCAGTCTCCAGTCTCCAGTCTCCAGTTTCCAGACTCCAGGCTCCAGTCTCCAGGCTCCAGGCTCCAGTGCTCCAGTCTCCAGTCTCCAGTTGACATGGCAGTGGACCCAATAAAGAAGGAATGGCAGCTGTTGACAGGGATAAGGAAGGCACGTGTGACAACGTTATTCCTAACGGTTTGTGGGCCCTTGTGCAGAAGGAATCTTTCTAGAAGCTTTGTGTGTCCTTTTCCTATTGGTGGATAAATTAGTGGTTGTCCTTAGCACATGACAGCCTTTTATTTATTTAATATTTGTATTTCTTTATTCCTAGGAAATAGCATGTGTGTGGCTATAAATAAGTGCTTAATTTCTCATTGTAAGGCAGTTAGTGGATGTTGATGAAAATTAATAGAGCAACCTCTGTTTCTTACAAATCTTCTTTTGCCTTTATAGATCTTTGATCTTGGTGGTTAGGAGTGACCCCTTTATCAATATTTGTGGTGACTTGTTCTTTATCAAATATTGTGGTGAGGTCTTTTAAATCTTCGGTTTCCTTTATCTATAATCGTGGTGGCTAGACCTTTATCGATTGTAGTGGTGGGGCGGAGTGATTCCTTTATCCTTGATTCCGGTGGCTTAGCCTTTACGAGTCTTGGTGGTGGATTCTTTTATCTATCATTTTACTTTATTGTCTCGTTTAGTTGTTTGTTTCATATAAAATCCAGAAAATAACAAAAATAGTCTTCCGCTGTCGTTTGTCGCGTGATTTACGCATCAATTTGGTATCAGAGCCAGGTTCAAAAAAAAAAAAGTTTTCATGACTTTTTAGCCAGTTTTGAAAAAGGTTTCTTAATCTTTTGTCCGTTGGGGTATTGTTTGTTTAGATCTGTTGAGGTTTTGTTTAAGATCTGTTGATTGATTGTTTAGATCTATTAGTTATTTGCTTAGATCTATTGATTGTGAGTTATTTGTTGGTTAAAAATGGGTTATAATAGAAATCTTGCTTTAGAGAATTTTCGAAGAGATAGACAGCTTAAATCTCTTGAAAAACAAATGGGGATAATCTTAGATGTGTTAGAAAATCATGTGAGAGAAACAAAAAAGAAAAATTCTCGTAAGAAACTCACTGATTGCAATTTAAATCTTATGGAGATTAGATCAGTCCCTAATTCTTTCAAAAAGATAAAAGTTGAAGTCGATGTTGAACAAGAGCCTATTTATGATAAAGAAGAAATAAGTGATGTTGCTGATGACTTTTTACTCTTCAAGAGAACTGATCATTCACTTGATATGGATGACGTTCAGCAAGAAGATGATTTTTTCCAACCATGTGTTTATGATGACGATGGTGAAGAAGTAATTGAAGCTGACCTTGATGATTTCTTGCTGAATCGGAATACTAATCATTCTCGTGAAGTTAGTGTTGATGAATCCCAGCAAGGAAGTGTTATCCAGACTTGTTTTTGTTATGTTACTAGCGAAAAAGAGTCCATAAGAGCTGCTGGTGATAAATCATCGCTGATCCAAGAAGCCCAGCAAGTAGTACATTCGACTGGAACTCTCACTGATGAAGTCCAGCGAAAAGTGTACTCCAGTGAAGCTTTTACTGATGAAGATCCAACTGAAGATCCAACTGAAGATCCAACTAGAGATCCATCAGTTGAAGTTCAACAAGCAATGTCTATATGCCTGAGGAAGAACTCCATACCTACTCAGTCACTACCAGACACAACTCAATGGCTTAAGGAAGGCATAGGGGTAACAACTACAAACCGAGCACTTGTGTTTAATTCCAGATTCGATTATTATGGTATGGGTTTTTGTGCTATTCCTATAAATGCTCGAATTTTGATGTTTGATAATGATTGTCATGATGGCCACTTGAACACTAGTTCATTGTGTGTTCGAAAGAGGCAAGTCCCTCTTAATCATTTACGGTCTGATGAAATGATTAAGGCTAAATCTGATTTATTGGTTGATCTTAAAATCAGTCAGCAGCACTTCTTATTTGATCTTAGAGCTGATTGGAAGGTTAAGTACAAGGTGAAAATGAAGAGTTATGTACCTGGTCTTATAAGAGGTAGTGAAGAGCAAGTCGAGACTGAGTATGGACTTAATTATAGGGTCAATTGTGAAAAAAAAGAATCAGTATGTAGTGTTTTCGGAAGTGTGTTCTGGTCTCTCAAGACAAATTTATGTCACTCTAGGGAATCATGAATTGCTTAGTCGCCCAGGAGTCGAAATGAAAAGCAATCTGGTTGGTATGTGTACTGGACGATACTTGGTCTTTCCAGTTCTATTCCTTGTTACTTTGAAGAAACGTGATTCGTATGTGTGGGTAGAGAAGTGTAATCTCATGATAAATGTGCTCATCGTTACAACAAGTATTGAAGAGAATAATCTGGTCTTTGTTGATATTTCCAAGTTTGATCGAGTTTCATATCTGTTGGTTCTTGAATCCGTAATGGATCTCGAAATTTCTCACTCTCTATCAGCAATCTTGGAAGTTGATGTGCTGGAATTTCTTTTATTCAAGAAATCTGAAAATTCAAGCTTTGTTACCGGCTGGGGATTACCAGAAGTCGTTTGTGACCTGAAGATGTTCAGAAATGAAAACTCGAGGCCTCACTTTAAGGACTTGAGGGAAAGTCCCAAAAAAGAGGGAGAGATTGATGCAGAAATGACCCCGAGTCATTTCCACAAAAAGGCTTGGCTCGTATATTTATTAATCAAAGATCAGAAAGCAACCATGTACCCCTGGATATCCTTTATTGGCATTATACTACTGGTGTATGTTGATCTTGATACTAATTCGAGTAATGAAGTTTTGCAACCAAGACAAAAGTCGTTGGTCTTAAAGTTCATTAGTGACAAAATAAGCCTTGATCAACAACAACTCTTCAGTAACTTCATTTCAATAGTGCTCCAGTTGGATCCTCCAGATGCATTCTCCAGTAAAGATCCTCCAGATGCATTCTCCAGTGAAGATCCTCCAGATCCAGGCTCCAGTCTCCAGTCTCCAGTCTCCAGGCTCCAGGCTCCAGGCTCCAGTCCCCAGTCTCCAGACTCCAGGCTCCAGTATCCAGTTTTCCAGTCTCCAGTCTCCAGTCTCCAAACTCCAGTCTCTAGTCTCCAGACTCCAGTCTCCAGTCTCCAGTTATCCAGGCTCCAGTCTCCAGTCTCCAGTCTCCAGTCTCCAGACTCCAGGCTCCAGTCTCCAGTTTCCAGACTCCAGGCTCCAGTCTCCAGTCTCCAGTCTCCAGTCTCCAGTCTCCAGGCTCCAGTCTCCAGTCTCCAGACTCCAGTCTCCAGTTTCCAGACTCCAGGCTCCAGTCTCCAGTCTCCAGACTCCAGTCTCCAGTCTCCAGTGCTCCAGTCTCCAGTCTCCAGTTTCCAGACTCCAGGCTCCAGTCTCCAGGCTCCAGGCTCCAGGCTCCAGTCTCCAGTCTCCAGTCTCCAGCCTCTAGTTGACATGGCAGTGGACCCAATAAAGAAGGAATGGCAGCTGTTGACAGGGATAAGGAAGGCACGTGTGACAACGTTATTCCTAACGGTTTGTGGGCCCTTGTGCAGAAGGAATCTTTCTAGAAGCTTTGTGTGTCCTTTTCCTATTGGTGGATAAATTAGTGGTTGTCCTTAGCACATGACAGCCTTTTATTTATTTAATATTTGTATTTCTTTATTCCTAGGAAATAGCATGTGTGTGGCTATAAATAAGTGCTTAATTTCTCATTGTAAGGCAGTTAGTGATGTTGAATGAAAATTAATAGAGCAACCTCTATTTCTAACAAATCTTCTTTTACCTTTATAGATCTTTGATCTTGGTGGTTAGGAGTGACCCCTTTATCAATATTTGTGGTGACTTGTTCTTTATCAAATATTGTGGTGAGGTCTTTTAAATCTTCGGTTTCCTTTATCTATAATCGTGGTGGCTAGACCTTTATCGATTGTAGTGGTGGGGCGGAGTGATTCCTTTATCCTTGATTCCGGTGGCTTAGCCTTTACGAGTCTTGGTGGTGGATTCTTTTATCTATCATTTTACTTTATTGTCTCGTTTAGTTGTTTGTTTCATATAAAATCCAGAAAATAACCAAAAATAGTCTTCCGCTGTCGTTTGTCGCGTGATTTACGCATCACGTTCACTGGTAAGCTTCATTGAAGGGTCTTGACTGGAGCCTGGAGACTGGAGGATCTTCACTGGAGAAGTGATCTGGAGGATCTTCACTGGAGAAGTGATCTGGAGGATCTTCACTGGAGAAGTGATCTGGAGGATCTTCACTGGAGAAGTGATCTGGAGGATCTTTACTGGAGAACTTCATTCATCAACCTCATGAAAGTACTATGAGCATTAGATAAGCCAAAAGGCATCACTAGCCATTCATAAAGACCTCCTTTAATTTTGAATGCAGTCTTCCACTCATCTCCATCCTTCATTCTAATCTGGTGATAGCCACTTCTTAGATCAATCTTAGAAAACACACTGGAGCCATATCTATACTTAATAGTTATATTATTAATGGCTCTACTATCAACACACATTCTCATCGAACCATCTTTCTTTGGAACCAGGAGAGCTGGGACTGAACAAGGACTCATACTTGCTCTCACATAACCTTTGGCAACCAACTCATCTACCTGCCTTTGCAACTCCTTTGCTTCAGTAGGTGAACACCTATAAGCAGCTTTGTTTGGAAGAACTGATCCTGGAACCAGGTCAATCTGGTGTTCAATACCCCTTACTGGTGGCAAACCTTCAGGTAGGTCTTCTGGGAAAACATCAGTGAATTCCTTTAGTAGAGACTTCAGGAGACTGGGGACTCCAGTGAACTCCTTGTCTTTAGTACACTCAAGCACCAGTAACATCATGACTGAAGTACCTCCAGTGAGTTCTTCTTCAACTTCAGTTTGGGACATAAACAAAGACTTGCTGGGCTGGTCTTTCTTATTAACTTTCAGCAACTCATTAGGTTTCAGAGAAGTCAAAGTGACTTTCTTCCCACTCACAAATAATGAATAAGAATTCATACGACCATTATGAAATACATAATTATCAAATAACCAAGGTCTACCCAATAAAATATGACAAGCATCCATAGGAACAACATCACAAACAATTTTATCTTGATAAACAGATCCAATGGAAAAAGGAATAGTAACTTGTTGATTAACTTTTACCTCAGATCCTTCACTGAGCCATTGTAGCTTGTAGGGACGAGGGTGCTTTACTGTAGGTAGTTCCAGTTTCTCTACCATGTAATTTGAAGCAGCATTGGCACAACTTCCACCATCAATGATCAGATTGCACACCTTGCCTTTAACAGTACATCTGGAATGAAAAATGTTCTCTCACTAGGCAGTATCAGTTACAACTTCATCAGTATGCATCACTCTTCAATTTCCCCAATATCTGCACCTACATATGCCTCTTCACTTTCATCATCATCGTACACTGGTTCACCTTCTTCAGTATCAACATCTGGTAAGCTTTCAATCTCCTTAGCAGTGAGTGCTCGCTGGTTGGGACACTGTGCCTGGAAGTGACCAAAACCGTGACACTTGAAGCATTTTCTTCCAACTGGTTCTTTTGATCCTCCAGTTTCTTTCTCCTTTCCTCTGAAGGATTTCTGACCAGTTTCACTGGGCTTCAGAACTGGTTGACTGGACTGGAAGAAACCTTAGTGAAAGGTTTGTACTGGACCTTCTTCTTCAGTTGCTTTTCAATCTGGAGGGCCAGTTTGCACGCACCTTCATAAGTCCAGATGGGCTGCAATTCTATCTTCTCAGTTAAGACAACATTTAGACCACCAAGGAATCTGGCGATAGTATGCTCTTCAGTTTCCTTCACTCCAGTTCTTGTCTTCAGTTGCTCGAATTCTCTAATATACTCCACAACTTCTTTAGTACCTTGCTTTAGATTATTCATCAGAAATACAACCTCTATTTATAGCCATATGCTATTTCCTAGGAATTAACGACATAATAAAATAATACATAAAAGTTGTAAAATGCTAAGCCACTAATTTATTTTGACCAATAGGAAATGGACAGCGTGGGGTTTCTAGGAACATTCCTCTGCAAGGGGTCCCACAATACCGTTAGAAATGTCATCGTCACACGCGCCTTCCTTTACAGCTGTCATTCTTCTTTATTGGACCCACAAACATGGGACTTCAGTGGACACTTTATTGACTGGAAACTGGAGACAAATTCTGGACTTCCACTGGAGGACCATCAGTGTTGGTCACTAGAGTATTCATCTGGAGCTGGTCATCTGGAGCGCTTCACTGAGTACTTCACTGGTGGACTACCAGAGTTGGTCACTGGAGAATCTTGCCACTAGAGAAGTGTTACTACTGGTGACTGGACCGGTTCAGAAAAGACTTGTCTGAAATGGGCCACTGCTGGCAGAATCAACATGGCTTTTTCAGATGGCATTATCAGTTCAACTTCCTTCAGTTCAGCTAGCTTCTTCAGTTCGCTGGCTTCCTCCAGTTCAGTGAACCTGGACATTTCCGCATCACTTTCTTTTCTCAGATGTACCCACACAAGATCACCTGGTGCAAAACTGGGTTGCTTCCTATTCTTGTTTGCCTGGCCTTGTAACTGGCATTTGCTTTCTCTATTCTGGCCTTCACTTCTTCATGAATTTTCTTGATTTCTTTCGCTCTGGCTTCAGCTTCAATACTTGCTTTTGGCTCAATCAAAAATGGAATTAAATCAATGGGGGTCAGTGGATTGACACCATAACAAACTTCAAATGGGGATTTACTGGTAGAATAGTTAGGAGCTCTGTTGAAAGCAAACTCAGCATGAGCAAGCTTCAAATCCCAATCTTTCAGTGTCTTCTTCACCAGTGTTCTTAATAACATACCAATTGTTCTGTTCGTGACTTCAGTCTGTCCATCAGACTAAGGATGGTGAGATGTACTGAACAACAATCTGGTAACCATCAGTCTCCATAAGGTCTTCCAGAAATAACTCAGAAACTTCACATCTCGATCTGACACAATTGTCTTGGGGATTCTATGTAATCTGACAATCTCTTTAAAGAACAAATTTGCTACTGCTGAAGCATCATTGGTTGTGTTACAAGCAATAAAATGTGCCATTTTCGAAAATCGATCAACAACCACCATTATTGAATCTTTTCCCCTCTGAGTTCTGGGCAGTGCAACGATGAAATCCATACTGAGATCTTCCCATGGTTGGCTTGGAACTGGAAGAGGAGTATACAATCCTTTGTGAAAAGTTGTCTTCGCCTGGTGACAAGTTGGACAACGACTGATGATGCTCTGGACATCCTTTAGTAGACTTGGCCAGTAGAAGTGTTCAGTGAGGATCTCTCCAGTTTTGTTAATGCCAAAATGGCCAGCTAAACCTCCTCCATGTGCTTCTCTTATCAGTAAATCTCTTATTGAACCCCTGGGAATGCACAACTTTCCATTTTTAAATAAGAAACCATCTTGAATAACAAATGGTCCTTTCTGGTGAGCTTCAGTGAGGCGATCAGAAAAATCTGGGTCAGCAGCATACAATTCTTTGATGAAAGAAAATCCAAGAACTCTTGCCTCCAGAATAGATAACAGTGAATATCGTCTGAAAAGTGCATCAGCAACAACATTAGCCACTCCAGCTTTATGTTTAGAAACAAAAGAATAAGACTGCAAAAATTCCACCCATTTTGCATGTCTGGCATTAAGTTTATGTTGACCATTGATGAACTTCAGTGCTTCATGGTCAGAAAATAAGACAAACTGCTTTGGCTTCAGATAATGTGACCAGTGAGTGATAGCACGAATTATTGCATAAAATTCTTTGTCATAAGTGTTATACTTCAGTTTAGAACCATTGAGCTTTTCACTAAAATAGGCAACTGGACGCCCTGCTTGTACCAGAACTGCACCAATACCTACTCCACTGGCGTCACACTCTAACTCAAACAACTGATCAAAGTCTGGCAATGATAGAACTGGAGCTGAACTGAGCTTTTCCTTCAGTGACTCAAAGGCCAACTGGGCTGACTTAGGCCAGTCAAACACACCCTTCTTCAGACAGTCAGTGATTGGAGCCACAACTGTAGAGAAATTCTTGATAAACTTCTGACTTCAGTGATTGTAGTAGGAACTGGCCATGATCTGATGGCTTCTACCTTTGAAGGATCCATAGAAATTCCTTCTTTTGAAACAACATACCCCAGAAATATTACACTCTCTACCATAAAATCACATTTCTCCAGTTTACCATATAACTGGTGTCTTCTTAATAGTTCAAAAACACTCTTCAGATGATTAATATGTTCAGCTTCAGATTTTGAATATACCAGAATATCATCGAAATAAACAACAACAAACTGACCAATAAGTGGCCTGAGAACTTCATTCATCAGTCTCATGAAAGTACTAGGGGCATTAGATAAGCCAAAAGGCATTACTAACCATTCATAAAGGCCTCCTTTAATTTTGAATGCAGTTTTCCACTCATCTCCATCCTTCATTCTGATCTAGTGATAGCCACTTCTGAGATCAATCTTAGAAAACACACTGGAGCCATGTAACTCATCAAGCATATCATCCAATCTGGGAATGGGATATCTATACTTAATAGTTATATTATTTATGGCCCTGCTATTAACACACATTCTCATCGAACCATCTTTCTTTGGGACCAGGAGAGCTGGAACTGAACAAGGACTCATGCTTGCTCTGACATATCCTTTGGCAACCAACTCATCTACCTGCCTTTGTAATTCCTTTGCTTCAGTAGGTGAACACCTATAAGCAGCTTTGTTTGGAAGAACTGAACCTGGAACCAGGTCAATCTGGTGTTCAATTCCTCTTACTGGTGGCAAACCTTCAGGTAGGTCTTCTGGGAAAACATCAGTGAATTCCTTCAGTAGAGACTTCAGGAGACTGGGGACTCCAGTGAACTCCTTCTCTTCAGTACGCTCAAGCACCAGTAACATCATAACTGGAGAGCCTCCAGTTAACTCTTCTTCGACTTCAGTTTGAGACATAAACAAGGACTTGCTGGGCTGGTCTTTCTTATTGATTTTCAGTAACTCATTGGGTTTCAGAGAAGTCAAAGTGACCTTCTTCCTACTTACAAATAACAAATAAGAATTCATAAGACCATTATGAAAAACATTATTATCGAATAACCAAGGTATACCCAGTAATATATGACAAGCATCCATAGGAACAACATTTTTTCGGTAAAAGGGCGTCACCCCTGGTTATAATATATATATCAATAAAACAGGCACTTGACTGAATGTCAAGACGACTTACAACCCATGCACAAACGTGCATCAACCAAAAGAAAGTGACATGCCACTTTCAGTATTACATATACAGAATCAAAAACAAATAAGACAGATTACAAAGACTTAGTTAATGAAATTGGAAGATCCCATGAAGTCAAGAACTGCTCCACCCGTCTTGTTCTCTTGTATCTACACGTAGCAAGCTTCAATCGAACAGTAGAGATGATACATGTAGCAACTTCATAAAATGGCCTTCGTTTTCGGTTAAACATCCGTGCATTCCTTTCTCGCCATATATAATAAACCGAAGCTGCTAGTACCAGTTTTGCCACAACACTAAACATAGACTTTGTCTTAGCAACAGGAAGAATCTCATTTTTAATGTCGTTCCAAACACCTGATTGATTAGACAAACCAGCCTTTACGCGCACCTCATTCCACACCTGTAAAGAGAATGAACACTCAAAAAACAAGTGACTATGGGAGTCCGGCTGCAATCCACAAAACACACAAACTTGAGGTAAAGCTGATGACGAGTGAGACATCCCAAGAGCTCACCAAATCCTGCGTTTTTAATTTTTGTTTAAATACCAGCCACAATATGAATGCATGTTTAGGAATGCGCTGATTGAACCACACCAAATGAAACCAGTCGACCATTGGAGAAGAATGTCGAATTGAATTCCAAACACGAGCAACAGAAAACTCATGAGTAACACCATTTGCGTCCCTCCAAAGCACCAAGTCACAAACATTTTCTCGCACCACAGGAGGATGTAGATTCGGCAACCGAGTATTCCACGAATCCGGCCATTTCCACTCTCCTCCTTGAACAATATCGCACACAGTAGCATCCATTCCAAATCCTGCATTTGCAATCTGCCGTGGAGAAACATAGGAAATTAAAGGGCCAGACTGATTCCAGTTATCAAACCAAGCCGACGCCAATCTTCCATTACCTATCTGAAACCAGAAAAACTGTCTAAGAACATTCCTACACTGAAGTAGTTTCCGCCAGCTCCAAGAGAGATTCCCTTGACAAGGGACCTCCCAAAAATTCTTGCCTCGTAATTTATAAGTATGAATCCATTTGACCCAAAGCGACTCTTTACGAGACATCAAATACCGAATATGAGAAGATAGCAAAGCAATATTAAACTGATTCAGGTTACGTAGCGCTAGTCCACCCTCCTCCTTAGGCAAACAAACAACCTCCCAGGCGACTTTAGCTTTACCTTTTTGAAGATCACCTTGACACCACAAAAAACCACGCATGATTTGCTCAATATCATTTAAAGTACTAGAGGGAAGAAGAAAAACTGAGGCCCGATAAACATGCATAGAAGAGATCACTGAAGAGATCAATTGAAGTCTTCCTGCAAATGATAAAAATTTATTTTTCCAATCTCCCACCCTTTTCTTCACCCGTTCTACCAGAACTTTGCAATCCCTGATCATTAACCGAGAAGAGATAAGCGGTACCCCTAAATACTTAACTGGTAAGGTCCCTTCTTCAAATGGTAGGACATTCAAAATATCCAATTTAACATGATTCAACACATTACAAAAATAAGTCGTACTCTTAGGGAGACTAGGAACAAGGCCTGAGACAAGCTTAAATTCCTCCAAAGCTTCCATGATCACTCTTGCTGAATTAACATCACCTCGCATAAATATAAACAAGTCATCTGCAAAACACAAGTTAATAATCTTATGTTCACGGCAGTGATGATGATAAGCAAAATCCTCCGAATTCCTCACTTTTCTTTTCAAGATTAAAGTAAGAATCTCCATGAACCAAGGTAAATAGATATGGAGACAACGGATCTCCTTGTGGCAAACCTTTTCTTCCCTTAAAAAAACCGTGAAGAACACCATTTATGTTAAGAGAAAATGATGTTGTAGTGACGCATTCCATGATCCAGCCAACCATACGCTCTGGAAATCCGAAACCAATCAGAATACTCTTCAAGAAGTCCCAATTAACCGTGTCATAAGCTTTTTGGATATCCACTTTAAGAGCACAACGAGGAGGGCCTCTATCCAGGTGATAATTATGCATAAGCTCCTGAGTCAAAAGAATATTATGCGTAAATCACGCGATAACAACAGCGGAAGACTATTTTTTTGGTATTTTCTGGATTTTATATGAAACAACAATTAAACAAGACGAATAAAGTAAAATGATAGATAAACGAATCTCCCACCAAGACTCGTAAAGGCCAAGCCACCGGAATCAAGGATAAAGGAAACACTCCGCCCACCACTACAACCGATAAAGGTCTAGCCACCACGATTATAGATAAAGGAAACCGAAGATTTAAAAGACCTCACCACAATATTTGATAAAGAACAAATCACCACAAATATTGATAAAGGGGTCACTCCTAACCACCAAGATCAAAAGATCTATAAAGGTAAAAGAAGATTTTTGTAAGAAATAGAGGTTGCTCTATTAATTTCATTCAACATCAACTTACATTACAATGAGAAATACAACCCCTATTTATAACCAAAACTATCTCCTAGGAATTAACGAAAAGTAATAATAAAATAATAAAATAATAAAAAGCTGTCTTGAACAAAAGACAACCACTAATTTATTAACCAATAAGAAAGGGACAAGCAATCTTCTAGAAGGATTCCTCCTGCAAGTGGGTCCACAAACCGTTATGAATAACGTTGTCACGCGCTCCTTCCTTATCATTCCTTCTTTATTGGGTCCCCACACGTGATCAGACTTTATTGGTAGGACTGGAAACTAAAATCTGGACCTCAACTGGTGACTTCATCTAGAGCGTTCATCAGTAGACTGGACTGGAGCTGGTCACTTGAGTGCTTCAGTGGAGAACTTCACTGGTGGACTTCTGGAAAGCTTACTGAAGGGTCTTGACTGGAACCTGGATCTGGAGACTGGATCTGGAGGATCTTCACTGGAGGATGCACCTGGAGGATCTTCACTGGAGGATGCACCTGGAGGATCTTCACTGGAGGATGCACCTGGAGGATCTTCACTGGAGGATGCACCTGGAGGATCTTCACTGGAGGATGCACCTGGAGGATCTTCACTGGAGGATGCACCTGGAGGATCTTCACTGGAGAATGCATCTGGAGGATCTTCACTGGAGAATGCATCTGGAGGATCTTCACTGGAGAATGCATATGGAGGATCTTTACTGGAGAAGTAATCTGGAGGCTTTTCAACTGGAGCATGGATCTGGAATTGCTTCACTGTAGTCTTGACCTGGAGAACCTTCACTGGAGTATTCCATCTGGAGCATTTCGACTGAAGCAACTTACTGGAGTTATTCACTGAAGTAAAACTGGAACCCATTTCTGAAGCCTCGTGACTGGAGCAAATTACTTGAGCTTTGACTGACGAGTCTTCACTGGTGTGCAACTGAAACATAGCTGTTAAGTTCACTGGTGGATGCTCGCTGAAGTATAACTTAAATAGAGCACTGGTCACCCACTTCTGACTAGTGTCACTGATAAATACTTGTTGAGGAACGACCTGCTGATGTAACCTTCTCACTGAAGTGTTACTAGTCATTCTGAACACTAGCTGATCACATCTGGTGTTGCCCCGTTCAGTGATCGTTGTTCTGGACACTCGCTGGTTGCATCTGGTGCTGACCAGTTCACTGGTCACGATCAGTTGAAGTTGCTTCAGCGAGAGTTGTTTCTGATCAAGACTTATTTTGTCACTGGCGGGCAGCAAGATCAGTAAGGCTTGTCTTATCACTTCAGTACTTGACTTAAGATCAGTATACACCAGTAGTTTAAATCCAATAAAGGATATCCAAGAGTTATTTGTTGCTTGCTGAACTTCATTTAATAAAAACACGAGCCAAATATTTATGCGGAAATGGCTCGGGGCCATTCCTGCATCAATCTCTCCCTCTTTTTGAGGACTTGCCCTCAAGTCCTTAAAGTAAGGTCTCGAGTTTCCATTTCTGAGCATCTTCAGGTCATAGCCAACTTCTGATAATTCCCACATTGTAACAAAGCTTGAATCTTCAGATTGTTTGAAACAAAAATATTTATGTACACCATCTCCCAAGGCCTCGACATTCATCATGGATTCAAGAACCAACAGATAGGAAACTTGATCAAACTTTGAGACATCATCAAAGACCAGATTATTCTCATCAATAGGAACAAGGATTAGAACTGGAAAGACTAAGTATCGCCCAGTACACATAACTGCCACATTGATTTTCATCTCGACTCCTGGGCTACTGAGCAATTCATGATTCCCAGATATGACAAACACTTTCCTTAAAAGACCAGAACATACTCCTACACACACTACATTCCGGTTCCTTTTCTTCTTACAATTGATCTTATAATTAAGTCCATACTCATTCTCGACTTGCTCTTCACTACCTCTGATAAGACCAGACACATATAATTTCATTTTATATTTAACATTCCCACTGGTTTCAAGATCGACTATACAAGAAACTGTTTGTAACCCTTCTTTAAACTCACATTTAAATTCAGCTCGGAATATTACAAGATCAGTTTGAAATAGTGCATAGTCATGGGTTTCACCAGTTAGAGTATACAGACCAGATTTCTGAAGTGTTAACAAACTGGGCACTTCAGCCCATACCATGGCCTTATCATATTTAGACATATCAGTAGGAACAAATAATTTAGTGACTTCAGCCTTAATCATTTCATCAGGACATAAATGATTAGGATTGACTTGACTCTTTCGAACACACAATGAACTAGTGTTCAAGTGGCCATTATGACAATCATTATCAATTATCGAAGGAAGAGCATTCATAATATAAGAACCCAAGCCATAATAATCGAATCTGAAATTAAACACAAGTGTTCGGTTAGTAGTGGTTACCCCTATGCCTTCCTTAAGCCATTGAATTGTAACTGGTAGTGACTCAGTAGGCTCAGAGCTCTTCATCAGGCAAATAGACATTGCTTGTTGAACTTCAACTGATGGATCTTCAGTTTGGTCTTCAGTGTGACCTTCGACTGGAGCTTTATCAGTGAAAGATTCACTGGAGTACACTTGTCGCTGGACTTCATCAGTGAGAGTTCCAGTTGAATGTACTGCGGGCTGGACTTCTTTGATCAGTGATGATTCTTCATTAGTAGCTCCTATAGATTCTTTCTCGCCAGTAACATAACAAAAACAAGTCTGGTAAACACTTCTTTGCTGGGATTCATCAACAGCTTCATGAAAATGATTAGCATTCTGAATCATCAAGAAATCATCAAGGTTAGCTTCAGTTACTTCTTCACCATCGTCATCATAAACACATGGCTGAAAAATATCATCTTCTTGCTGAACTTCATTCATTTCAAGTGAATGATCAGTTCTCTTGAAGACCAAAAAGTCATCAGCAACATCAAACATTTCTTCTTCATCATATATAAGCTCTTGCTCAACATCGGCTTCAACTTTTAACTCTTTAAAAGAATTAGGGGTTGATCTAATCTCCATGAAATTTAAATTGCAATCAGTGAGTTTCTTACGAGAATTTTTTTTTTGTTTCTCTCACATGATTTTCTAACACATCTAATATTATCCCCATTTGTTTTTCAAGAGATTTAAGCTGTCTATCTCTTCGAAAATTCTCTAAAGCAAGATTTCTTTTATAACCCATTTCTATTATCTAAATGAAAAGATAATCAAAATTAGATCTAGACAAGAGAGATCAGATCTGAAATTGGAAACCACAATTTCATGAATAAACACATTCAGATCTAAACAATAATATTCAAAGAAGAATCAGATCGGTGAAAGTTTGAGACAACTCTACCCAAACAGATTTTTTTAACAAAGAAACAAACACCAACAGATTAAAAAGATTAAGATAACCCTTTTGAATCTGACCCAACAAACAAAATAACAAAAACCCAAGGACTAAAAGATTAAGAAACCTTTTGGTAACCTGGCTCTGATACCAAATTTGATGCGTAAATCACGCGACAAACGACAGCGGAAGACTATTTTTGGTATTTTCTGGATTTTATATGAAACAAACAACTAAACGAGACAATAAAGTAAAATGATAGATAAAAGAATCCACCACCAAGACTCGTAAAGGCCAAGCCACCGGAATCAAGGATAAAGAACACTCCGCCCCACCACTACAACCGATAAAGGTCTAGCCACCACGATTATAGATAAAGGAAACCGAAGATTTAAAAGACCTCACCACAATATTTGATAAAGAACAAATCACCACAAATATTGATAAAGGGGTCACTCCTAACCACCAAGATCAAAAGATCTATAAAGGTAAAAGAAGATTTTTGTAAGAAATAGAGGCTGCTCTATTAATTTCATTCAACATCAACTTACTATTACAATGAGAAATACAACCCCTATTTATAACCAAAACTATCTCCTAGGAATTAACGAAAAGTAATAATAAAATATAATAAAAAGCTGTCTTGAACAAAAGACAACCACTAATTTATTAACCAATAAGAAAGGGACAAGCAATCTTCTAGAAGGATTCCTCCTGCAAGTGGTCCACAAACCGTTATGAATAACGTTGTCACGCGCTCCTTCCTTATCTTCTTTCGACAGCTGTCATTCCTTCTTTATTGGGTCCCCACACGTGATCAGACTTTATTGGTAGGACTGGAAACTAAAATCTGGACCTCAACTGGTGACTTCATCTAGAGCGTTCATCAGTAGACTGGACTGGAGCTGGTCACTTGAGTGCTTCAGTGGAGAACTTCACTGGTGGACTTCTGGAAAGCTTACTGAAGGGTCTTGACTGGAACCTGGATCTGGAGGATCGTTCACTGGAGAATGCATCTGGAGGATCTTCACTGGAGAATGCATCTGGAGGATCTTCACTGGAGAATGCATCTGGAGGATCTTCACTGGAGAATGCATCTGGAGGATCTTCACTGGAGAATGCATCTGGAGGATCTTCACTGGAGAATGCATCTGGAGGATCTTCACTGGAGAATGCATCTGGAGGATCTTCACTGGAGAATGCATCTGGAGGATCTTCACTGGAGAATGCATCTGGAGGATCTTCACTGGAGAATGCATCTGGAGGATCTTCACTGGAGAATGCATCTGGAGGATCTTCACTGGAGAATGCATCTGGAGGATCTTCACTGGAGAATGCATCTGGAGGATCTTCACTGGAGAATGCATCTGGAGGATCTTCACTGGAGAATGCATCTGGAGGATCTTCACTGGAGAATGCATCTGGAGGATCTTCACTGGAGAATGCATCTGGAGGATCTTCACTGGAGAATGCATCTGGAGGATCTTCACTGGAGAATGCATCTGGAGGATCTTCACTGGAGAATGCATCTGGAGGATCTTCACTGGAGAATGCATCTGGAGGATCTTCACTGGAGAATGCATCTGGAGGATCTTCACTGGAGAATGCATCTGGAGGATCTTCACTGGAGAATGCATCTGGAGGATCTTCACTGGAGAATGCATCTGGAGGATCTTCACTGGAGAATGCATCTGGAGGATCTTCACTGGAGAATGCATCTGGAGGATCTTCACTGGAGAATGCATCTGGAGGATCTTCACTGGAGAATGCATCTGGAGGATCTTCACTGGAGAATGCATCTGGAGGATCTTCACTGGAGAATGCATCTGGAGGATCTTCACTGGAGAATGCATCTGGAGGATCTTCACTGGAGAATGCATCTGGAGGATCTTCACTGGAGAATGCATCTGGAGGATCTTCACTGGAGAATGCATCTGGAGGATCTTCACTGGAGAATGCATCTGGAGGATCTTCACTGGAGAATGCATCTGGAGGATCTTCACTGGAGAATGCATCTGGAGGATCTTCACTGGAGAATGCATCTGGAGGATCTTCACTGGAGAATGCATCTGGAGGATCTTCACTGGAGAATGCATCTGGAGGATCTTCACTGGAGAATGCATCTGGAGGATCTTCACTGGAGAATGCATCTGGAGGATCTTCACTGGAGAATGCATCTGGAGGATCTTCACTGGAGAATGCATCTGGAGGATCTTCACTGGAGAATGCATCTGGAGGATCTTCACTGGAGAATGCATCTGGAGGATCTTCACTGGAGAATGCATCTGGAGGATCTTCACTGGAGAATGCATCTGGAGGATCTTCACTGGAGAATGCATCTGGAGGATCTTCACTGGAGAATGCATCTGGAGGATCTTCACTGGAGAATGCATCTGGAGGATCTTCACTGGAGAATGCATCTGGAGGATCTTCACTGGAGAATGCATCTGGAGGATCTTCACTGGAGAATGCATCTGGAGGATCTTCACTGGAGAATGCATCTGGAGGATCTTCACTGGAGAATGCATCTGGAGGATCTTCACTGGAGAATGCATCTGGAGGATCTTCACTGGAGAATGCATCTGGAGGATCTTCACTAGAGAATGCATCTGGAGGATCTTCACTGGAGAATGCATCTGGAGGATCTTCACTGGAGAATGCATCTGGAGGATCTTCACTGGAGAATGCATCTGGAGGATCTTCACTGGAGAATGCATCTGGAGGATCTTCACTGGAGAATGCATCTGGAGGATCTTCACTGGAGAATGCATCTGGAGGATCTTCACTGGAGAATGCATCTGGAGGATCTTCACTGGAGAATGCATCTGGAGGATCTTCACTGGAGAATGCATCTGGAGGATCTTCACTGGAGAATGCATCTGGAGGATCTTCACTGGAGAATGCATCTGGAGGATCTTCACTGGAGAATGCATCTGGAGGATCTTCACTGGAGAATGCATCTGGAGGATCTTCACTGGAGAATGCATCTGGAGGATCTTCACTGGAGAATGCATCTGGAGGATCTTCACTGGAGAATGCATCTGGAGGATCTTCACTGGAGAATGCATCTGGAGGATCTTCACTGGAGAATGCATCTGGAGGATCTTCACTGGAGAATGCATCTGGAGGATCTTCACTGGAGAATGCATCTGGAGGATCTTCACTGGAGAATGCATCTGGAGGATCTTCACTGGAGAATGCATCTGGAGGATCTTCACTGGAGAATGCATCTGGAGGATCTTCACTGGAGAATGCATCTGGAGGATCTTCACTGGAGAATGCATCTGGAGGATCTTCACTGGAGAATGCATCTGGAGGATCTTCACTGGAGAATGCATCTGGAGGATCTTCACTGGAGAATGCATCTGGAGGATCTTCACTGGAGAATGCATCTGGAGGATCTTCACTGGAGAATGCATCTGGAGGATCTTCACTGGAGAATGCATCTGGAGGATCTTCACTGGAGAATGCATCTGGAGGATCTTCACTGGAGAATGCATCTGGAGGATCTTCACTGGAGAATGCATCTGGAGGATCTTCACTGGAGAATGCATCTGGAGGATCTTCACTGGAGAATGCATCTGGAGGATCTTCACTGGAGAATGCATCTGGAGGATCTTCACTGGAGAATGCATCTGGAGGATCTTCACTGGAGAATGCATCTGGAGGATCTTCACTGGAGAATGCATCTGGAGGATCTTCACTGGAGAATGCATCTGGAGGATCTTCACTGGAGAATGCATCTGGAGGATCTTCACTGGAGAATGCATCTGGAGGATCTTCACTGGAGAATGCATCTGGAGGATCTTCACTGGAGAATGCATCTGGAGGATCTTCACTGGAGAATGCATCTGGAGGATCTTCACTGGAGAATGCATCTGGAGGATCTTCACTGGAGAATGCATCTGGAGGATCTTCACTGGAGAATGCATCTGGAGGATCTTCACTGGAGAATGCATCTGGAGGATCTTCACTGGAGAATGCATCTGGAGGATCTTCACTGGAGAATGCATCTGGAGGATCTTCACTGGAGAATGCATCTGGAGGATCTTCACTGGAGAATGCATCTGGAGGATCTTCACTGGAGAATGCATCTGGAGGATCTTCACTGGAGAATGCATCTGGAGGATCTTCACTGGAGAATGCATCTGGAGGATCTTCACTGGAGAATGCATCTGGAGGATCTTCACTGGAGAATGCATCTGGAGGATCTTCACTGGAGAATGCATCTGGAGGATCTTCACTGGAGAATGCATCTGGAGGATCTTCACTGGAGAATGCATCTGGAGGATCTTCACTGGAGAATGCATCTGGAGGATCTTCACTGGAGAATGCATCTGGAGGATCTTCACTGGAGAATGCATCTGGAGGATCTTCACTGGAGAATGCATCTGGAGGATCTTCACTGGAGAATGCATCTGGAGGATCTTCACTGGAGAATGCATCTGGAGGATCTTCACTGGAGAATGCATCTGGAGGATCTTCACTGGAGAATGCATCTGGAGGATCTTCACTGGAGAATGCATCTGGAGGATCTTCACTGGAGAATGCATCTGGAGGATCTTCACTGGAGAATGCATCTGGAGGATCTTCACTGGAGAATGCATCTGGAGGATCTTCACTGGAGAATGCATCTGGAGCATCTTCAGGTCATAGCCAACTTCTGATAATCCCCACATTGTAACAAAGCTTGAATCTTCAGATTGTTTGAAACAAAAATATTTATGTACACCATCTCCCAAGGCCTCGACATTCATCATGGATTCAAGAACCAACAGATAGGAAACTTGATCAAACTTTGAGACATCATCAAAGACCAGATTATTCTCATCAATAGGAACAAGGATTAGAACTGGAAAGACTAAGTATCGCCCAGTACACATAACTGCCACATTGATTTTCATCTCGACTCCTGGGCTACTGAGCAATTCATGATTCCCAGATATGACAAACACTTTCCTTAAAAGACCAGAACATACTCCTACACACACTACATTCCGGTTCCTTTTCTTCTTACAATTGATCTTATAATTAAGTCCATACTCATTCTCGACTTGCTCTTCACTATCTCTGATAAGACCAGACACATATAATTTCATTTTATATTTAACATTCCCACTGGTTTCAAGATCGACTATACAAGAAACTGTTTGTAACCCTTCTTTAAACTCACATTTAAATTCAGCTCGGAATATTACAAGATCAGTTTGAAATAGTGCATAGTCATGGGTTTCACCAGTTAGAGTATACAGACCAGATTTCTGAAGTGTTAACAAACTGGGCACTTCAGCCCATACCATGGCCTTATCATATTTAGACATATCAGTAGGAACAAATAATTTAGTGACTTCAGCCTTAATCATTTCATCAGGACATAAATGATTAGGATTGACTTGACTCTTTCGAACACACAATGAACTAGTGTTCAAGTGGCCATTATGACAATCATTATCAATTATCGAAGGAAGAGCATTCATAATATAAGAACCCAAGCCATAATAATCGAATCTGAAATTAAACACAAGTGTTCGGTTAGTAGTGGTTACCCCTATGCCTTCCTTAAGCCATTGAATTGTAACTGGTAGTGACTCAGTAGGCTCAGAGCTCTTCATCAGGCAAATAGACATTGCTTGTTGAACTTCAACTGATGGATCTTCAGTTTGGTCTTCAGTGTGACCTTCGACTGGAGCTTTATCAGTGAAAGATTCACTGGAGTACACTTGTCGCTGGACTTCATCAGTGAGAGTTCCAGTTGAATGTACTGCGGGCTGGACTTCTTTGATCAGTGATGATTCTTCATTAGTAGCTCCTATAGATTCTTTCTCGCCAGTAACATAACAAAAACAAGTCTGGTAAACACTTCTTTGCTGGGATTCATCAACAGCTTCATGAAAATGATTAGCATTCTGAATCATCAAGAAATCATCAAGGTTAGCTTCAGTTACTTCTTCACCATCGTCATCATAAACACATGGCTGAAAAATATCATCTTCTTGCTGAACTTCATTCATTTCAAGTGAATGATCAGTTCTCTTGAAGACCAAAAAGTCATCAGCAACATCAAACATTTCTTCTTCATCATATATAAGCTCTTGCTCAACATCGGCTTCAACTTTTAACTCTTTAAAAGAATTAGGGGTTGATCTAATCTCCATGAAATTTAAATTGCAATCAGTGAGTTTCTTACGAGAATTTTTTTTTTGTTTCTCTCACATGATTTTCTAACACATCTAATATTATCCCCATTTGTTTTTCAAGAGATTTAAGCTGTCTATCTCTTCGAAAATTCTCTAAAGCAAGATTTCTATTATAACCCATTTCTATTATCTAAATGAAAGATAATCAAAAATAGATCTAGACAAGAGAGATCAGATCTGAAATTGGAAACCACAATTTCATGAATAAACACATTCAGATCTAAACAATAATATTCAAAGAAGAATCAGATCGGTGAAAGTTTGAGACAACTCTACCCAAACAGATTTTTTTAACAAAGAAACAAACACCAACAGATTAAAAAGATTAAGATAACCCTTTTGAATCTGACCCAACAAACAAAATAACAAAAACCCAAGGACTAAAAGATTAAGAAGCCTTTTGGTAACCTGGCTCTGATACCAAATTTGATGCGTAAATCACGCGACAAACGACAGCGGAAGACTATTTTTGGTATTTTCTGGATCTTATATGAAATAAACAACAAACAAGACAATAACAAGTAAAACGATAGATAAAGAATCCACCACCAAGACTCGTAAAGGCCAAGCCACCGGAATCAAGGATAAAGGAACACTCCGCCCCACCACTACAACCGATAAAGGTCTAGCCACCACGATTATAGATAAAGGAAACCGAAGATTTAAAAGACCTCACCACAATATTTGATAAAGAACAAATCACCACAAATATTGATAAAGGGGTCACTCCTAACCACCAAGATCAAAAGATCTATAAAGGTAAAAGAAGATTTTTGTAAGAAATAGAGGCTGCTCTATTAATTTCATTCAACATCAACTTACTATTACAATGAGAAATACAACCCCTATTTATAACCAAAACTATCTCCTAGGAATTAACGAAAAGTAATAATAAAATAATAAAATAATAAAAAGCTGTCTTGAACAAAAGACAACCACTAATTTATTAACCAATAAGAAAGGGACAAGCAATCTTCTAGAAGGATTCCTCCTGCAAGTGGGTCCACAAACCGTTATGAATAACGTTGTCACGCGCTCCTTCCTTATCTTCTTTCGACAGCTGTCATTCCTTCTTTATTGGGTCCCCACACGTGATCAGACTTTATTGGTAGGACTGGAAACTAAAATCTGGACCTCAACTGGTGACTTCATCTGGAGCGTTCATCAGTAGACTGGACTGGAGCTGGTCACTTGAGTGCTTCAGTGGAGAACTTCACTGGTGGACTTCTGGAAAGCTTACTAAAGGGTCTTGACTGGAACCTGGATCTGGAGGATCGTAACTGGAACCTGGAAACTGGAGCCTGGAGTCTGGAGACTAGGGACTGGGGGACTGGAGCCTGGATCTGGAGGATCTTCACTGGAGGATGCACCTGGAGGATCTTCACTGGAGAATGCATCTGGAGGATCTTTACTGGAGAATGCATCTGGAGGATCTTCACTGGAGAATGCATATGGAGGATCTTTACTGGAGAAGTAATCTGGAGGCTTTTCAACTGGAGCATGGATCTGGAATTGCTTCACTGTAGTCTTGACCTGGAGAACCTTCACTGGAGTATTCCATCTGGAGCATTTCGACTGAAGCAACTTACTGGAGTTATTCACTGAAGTAAAACTGGAACCCATTTCTGAAGCCTCGTGACTGGAGCAAATTACTTGAGCTTTGACTGACGAGTCTTCACTGGTGTGCAACTGAAACATAGCTGTTAAGTTCACTGGTAGATGCTCGCTGAAGTATAACTTAAATAGAGCACTGGTCACCCACTTCTGACTAGTGTCACTGATAAATACTTGCTGAGGAACGACCTGCTGATGTAACCTTCTCACTGAAGTGTTACTAGTCGTTCTGAACACTAGCTGATCACATCTGGTGTTGCCCCGTTCAGTGATCGTTATTCTGGACACTCGCTGGTTGCATCTGGTGCTGACCAGTTCACTGGTCGCGATCAGTTGAAGTTGCTTCAGCGAGAGTTGTTTCTGATCAAGACTTATTTTGTCACTGGCGGGCAGCAAGATCAGTAAGGCTTGTCTTATCACTTCAGTACTTGACTTAAGATCAGTATACACCAGTAGTTTAAATCCAATAAAGGATATCCAAGAGTTATTTGTTGCTTGCTGAACTTCATTTAATAAAAACACGAGCCAAATATTTATGCGGAAATGGCTCGGGGCCATTCCTGCATCAAATATTATCCAAATTCTTCTTTCTGGAACAAATGCTGATTGATTAACACTAACAAGCTTATCAAGCGAATCCTTCAGTCTATTGGCAATTATCTTTGTAATACATTTGAATAAAACATTGCAAAGAGAAATTGGTCGAAAATCAGTGATATGTGAAGGAGTACCAACCTTGGGAATAAGTGCAATGACTGTATGATTAAGTTCCTTCAACAGCTTACCACTAACAAAGAAATCCTGGATCGCAAGAATCACTTCCTCCCCAATAACATCCCACGCATGCTTAAAAAAACATGCAGAAAAACCGTCAGGGCCTGGAGACTTATCATCACCCATAGAAAACATAGCTTGTTTTATTTCATCTCCAGAAACCGGCTTTATCATTCCTATGGCATTCCTAGGCATGCTTTCATTCTTTGGTTGGTTTTTAGAGGAAGACTCAAAACACAAGACTTAATGCTTCAATGGGATGCAAGTCTAGATCTTTGATGCCCGTTTTGCTCTTCTCAGCCGGATTCCCATTCCCACATATTCTTTGAATGTAGTTTTTGTATGCAGGTTTGGAATCGTGTTAACCAAAAGGTTGGATCTCAACCGAAGCCGCATAGCTGGGACTTGATTGTTGATATTCTTCTCCCAAGAGCAAAGAAGAGATCGGTTCGTAATGTTGCTGATAAACTTTGTCTTGCTGCGACAGTTTATTTTATTTGGCAAGAAAGGAATGCTAGATTGTTCAAACATGAATCTAGATCGGTGGATACATTAGTTGATGTGATTATGTCAAATGTTTGACTCAAGATGCTCACGTTCAGATACAAAAGAAGCTTGAATGTGGAGAGATTTCTTGCGGCTTGGGATCTTCCTGTGTTATTAGTTAATCACTAGAGTCTCTTTTCGCTATGTTATGCTTCTTATGTTTGTTTTTCTAGTTAATTGCTTATTTGGATGTAATCTGGTTTGTACGTTGGTGTGCATGGATGTTTTGTAAAGTCAACATAGTACTCAGCTATGTTGCCTGTTCTTTCATATTAATATATTCTGACCAGGGGTGACGGCCTTTACTGGAAAAAAAAGCTTGCTCAGAGGATAAGCCATTAACAAATAAGTCCGAAGTGTCAAGAGATGTAACTCCGCCATCCTGCCCAAGAAAATTCAAATAATGGTTAAGAAAAGCCGAAATGACCTGATCTCCATCATTTACATTTCCATTTGCATCCATGACCGCATCAATTCTGTTTCTAGCTGTCTTTGTTTTAACAACTTGATGAAAATATGCAGAATTTGAATCACCAACATTGAGCCAATCAACTTTAGCTTTTTGCTTAAGAAATCTTTCTTCATCCAATACTGCTTCATTAAACTCCTGAAGATACATGACTGCTTCATCTCTAAGCTCATTATTAAAAGGATCATGATCTAAAGCAATCTGTACTTCATCTAGTTTCGCCCTCAGCTTAGTAACCCTTTCATGCAAATTACCTTTATCATAAAGTAGTCTGCGAAACGGTTTTTTAAGAGCCTTCAACTTCTGCACCACTTTATAAATAGGATGGCCAATAACTTCAAGAGACCAACCTTCAGCAACAGTGTCTTTAAATTTATCATGATGAACCAACACGTTGGAAAATTTGAAAGGTTTAGGCCGATACTTAGAAGCTTTAGGAAACCTCAAAATAGCCGGCGCGTGATCAGAAGTCCTATAAGGTTGGAATAAAGCAACAGCACCTGAAAAAACACTTTGAAATTTAACATTAGCCAAAATCCGATCCAGTTTCTTCAATATACCATTGGTTCCATGTGGTTTCTGATTCCAAGTGAATTGTAATCCAATTCTATTAACATCCACCACTTCAATATCCCTCACACATTCATTGAATTCCCGCATGGCAATATCCATAACCGATGTACCACTAGTATGATCATTGAGGTTTAAAGTGGCATTGAAATCACCAAGTAAACACCACGGATTATCCCCGACAAATCTCTTATGCAAAGATAAATTATCCCATAATTCTCTACGTTGAACATATCTATTATGTGCATAAATAAATGAGCAAAAGACACTTTTATTATCAGCCTTAAAAATCACCTGGGAATGAATAACCTGATCCGACTGAGAAAGAACCATAAGATCAACAACATCCGGATTCCAGCCAATAATAATTCGAGGGCTTTTAACACACATAGCCATATTAGAAGCCCACCTCCAATTACGAAACACTCTACTACACACATTATTCAACATAACCGCCGAAACATGTGACTCCAAAATAGCACATACAGACAAATGATTATCTATAAGTACTTGTTGAACCTCTTTTTGCTTAGGGGTTTGGTTCATCCCCCGTATATTCCAAGTTGCGATGTTATACATTGGGCACACCAGAAGCAGGAGTGCTTGCCCCTGTAGTGCCGTAAGAGAATGATTGTTTGGATTCATCAAACACATCTTCAACTTCATCATCATCCGAATCAGGAATATCAAATGCCTTTTGAGGATCCCTCTAAAAATTAGGACCCCGACCACTATTACCAGGAACCTCATCCGCCTCATCAGAAAAAACAGCAAAAGAATTACTAGTACTCACATTTACCTTTGAAGTACTTGTAACATCACTTTTATTCTGATTAGGAACATTCAAATTCGGTTTATTAGGATCCACAGAAACCTGTGGTTTCTGTTTGTGCACCCATTTCGGTTTAGGTTTGTTCAACTTGACACCTTCAATCTGCTTATCCTTTGACTTCCTTTTTTTCCGGTTAACCATAGTAAAATCATCATCTTTTTGAACTTTTTTAGGTTTCTTAACCTGCAAAGGACACGTCCCATCCTCATGTCCAAAAACATGGCAATGCAAACATTGAGGAGGCAGCCATTCATATTCCACACTAATTACTTCTTTTGTTATTCCACTACCATCCACTTTCGGAATACCCACAATAATCTCCTCTTTCACTTGGCAATTCGCATCCAATTCTATCAAAGCCCTAGCATAGGAGTGTCTTCCCCAAGAATTAAAGCACATTTGACTCGTATAAGAATCTAACAAAATCGGATTACCAATATGTGAAGCGATCAGACTCAAACCATCTTCTGTATAAGCAGGAGAGGTACATCATAAAGTTTCACCCAAACAGGCACACTCTTCAGTTCAGTTTTATTCAAACTAGCATTCGGATTCCATTCATTCAGGAATATAGGGGTGGACCTGATCATCCACGGCCCCTTTTCAAGAACTTGAGTCATTCCATTCTTAGAATCAAATTGAAAAAAGAAGAAGCCAACACTATTCATCATAATCCGTTTAAGTCCAAACTTTGCCCAAGCATTTTTAACATATGCTTCCACAACCGGAAATGCTAACCTATCACCCAAAAAATATCCATATAAAGAGTTAGCAAACCGGTTGTTCACCTCAATTACAGAAGCTAATAGAAGAACCAAATCGACTCCTTCCATGTTGCTCTCAGGAACTAATTTTCTGAAATTCACTTTCTTTTGCCCAGCATCTTTTTGACTAATATTGTTCTCCTTTTTCAATGCAGATGCATAAGACTTCTGTTTCAGATCAGCACCTATCTCCGATTGATTTTCATCAGCTTGTACTTTCGATCCTTCACCATTATTGCCATTAATAGTTTCAGCTGAATCAGAACCAGAACCCTCATTACCATGAGGTGGCTGATTATTCTTCAAGCCTTCCATATTCGTAGCAGCCTCCTTGCCAACACCTCTAATAGGTTGCCTAATATTCAGATTACTCGTCTTTTTCAAAGAATTACAAAACGAATTAAGGTTAAAAGAAAAATCTCTCATTCAGGTCGTGACAAACCAATCACAATGAAACTCTAACCCATCTCACACCATGCACAGCCAAAGAAACAAAATATGAGAAAGCAGCAGGAAAAAGTAAAGCAAAAACCCTAACCCTAAAGAACCCTAATTTGATCTGAACCCTTAATCAATTAGGATACCCGGTTTAATCTAGGTATATTACTCAGAATATCCGGAAAAACACAATATACTAATCGATCAGAAAGAACAGAAACAAAAGAGAGGTTCTAGCGATTAAAACGAAAAGAATGAAACCCTAATTAAAACGAAAAAGAGCATCCTCTAACATGCACATCAACTGATTCAAAGAATCAATGAGAGGGACACATTAACAAGGAACCCTAGATCGAATTAAGAAGAGAAGCATGGGAAGAAGAACGATCGCCTAGCATAGGGAGAGAGAACTGGTATGATCGTCCTGTAACTATATGATATGTGGTTCACACACAATTTTATCTTGATAAATAGATCCAATGGAAAAAGGAATAGTAACTTGTCGGTTAACTTTTACCTCAGACCCTTCACTGAGCCATTGCAATTTGTAAGGACGAGGGTGCTTTACTGTAGGTAGTGCCAGTTTCTCTACCATGTAAGTTGAAGCAGCATTAGCACAACTCCCACCGTCAATGATCAGATCACACACCTTGCCTTTAACAGTACATCTGGAGTGAAAAATATTCTCTCGCTGGGCAGTATCAGTTGCAACTTCATCAGCATGCATCACTCTTCTTACCACTAGCATCTCTCCAACATCTGCACCTACATATGCTTCTTCACTTTCATCATCATCATACACTGGTTCACCTTCTTCAGTATCAACATCTGGTAAGCTTTCAATCTCTTTGGCAGTTAGTGCTCGCTGGTTAGGACACTACGCCTGGAAGTGACCAAAGCCATGACACTTAAAACATTTTTTTCCAACTGGTTCTTTTGATCCTCCAGTTTCTTTCTCCTTTCCTCTGAAGGATTTCTGAACAGTTTCACTAGGCCTGGTAACTGGTTGACTGGAACTGGAAGTAACCTTAGTGAAAGGTTTGTACTGGACCTTCTTCTTCAGTTGCTTTTCAATCTGGAGGCCAGTTTGCATGCACCTTCATAAGTCCAGATGGGCTGCAATTCTATTTTCTCAGTAATAGTAGCATTCAACCCACCAAGGAATCTGGCGATAGTATGCTCTTCAGTTTCTTTGACACCAGTTTGTCTTTAGTATCATCAACCTTATGTCTCCTTCTTCTTCTCCTAGACTGATTGGACTCTTCAGAATCACTTGAAGAATCTGGGGGTACTATCAGATCGCTCACTAGGACCTTGAGATTCATTATCTCTTTCTCCCACAGCAACATGTTCTCTATTAAACCTTAAACCACCATCTTCTAACAGATTAACAACCCTACCCAGTGTTTCTTGTAGGTCTTCAATCTGCCTATCCCTTCTAGCATTATGAGCTTCTTCTAATGTCATATTTCTTCTAAAAGCCATTTATATTCAACACACTTAATAGATCTATATCAGTAACAACTAGATCTAAACAACCAACAAACAGATCTAGAAAACTAAACTCAGATCTGATTAAATCGAAATGAGATCTAATCAAACAATACTCCAACGGACAAAAGATTAAGAAACCTTTTTCAAACCTGTCTCTGATACCAAATTTGATGCGTAAATCACGCGACAAACGACAGCGGAAGACTATTTTTGGTATTTTCTGGGTTTTAATATGAAACAAACAACAAACATGACAATAAAATAAAAATGATAGATAAAGAATCCACCACCAAGATTCGTAAAGGCCAAGCCACCGGAATCAAGGATAAAGGAAACCGAAGATTTAGACCTCACCACAATATTTGATAAAGAACAAGCCACCACAAATATTGATAAAGGGGTCACTCCTAACCACCAAGATCAAAAGATCTCTAAAGGTAAAAGAAGATTTGTAAGAAATAGAGGCTGCTCTATTAATTTCATTCAACATCAAAAACTCCTCTACAAAGAGAATTGAAGCCCCTATTTATAGCCACATGCTATTTTCTAGGAAAAGAAAATACAATAATAAAATAAATAAAAATGATAGATAAAGAATCCACCACCAAGATTCGTAAAGGCCAAGCCACCGGAATCAAGGATAAAGGAAACCGAAGATTTAGACCTCACCACAATATTGATAAAGAACAAGTCACCACAAATATTGATAAAGGGGTCACTCCTAACCACCAAGATCAAAAGATCTCTAAAGGTAAAAGAAGATTTGTAAGAAATAGAGGCTGCTCTATTAATTTCATTCAACATCAAAAACTCCTCTACAAAGAGAATTGAAGCCCCTATTTATAGCCACTTGCTATTTTCTAGGAAAAACAAGACAATAAAATAAAAATGATAGATAAAGAATCCACCACCAAGATTCGTAAAGGCCAAGCCACCGGAATCAAGGATAAAGGAAACACTCCGCCCCACCACTACAATCGATAAAGGTCTAGCCACCACGATTATAGATAAAGGAAACCGAAGATTTAGACCTCACCACAATATTCGATAAAGAACAAGCCACCACAAATATTGATAAAGGGGTCACTCCTAACCACCAAGATCAAAAGATCTCTAAAGGTAAAAGAAGATTTGTAAGAAATAGAGGCTGCTCTATTAATTTCATTCAACATCAAAAACTACTCTACAAAGAGAATTGAAGCCCCTATTTATACACCTTGCTTCAGATTATTCATCAGTAGATACTGATCTTGCTTGTACGACTGAGGAACAAATCTCTTCTGCATAACTTCCTTCAGTTTGGACCAGGTCTTGATTTTGCTCTTACCCTTATATTCCCTTTCAGATTTCATATTGTCATACCAAGATGAAGCGTATTTTTTTAGCTTAATAATGGCAACCTTAAAACTTTTTTTTATCATCATAACCTTTTATTTCCATAATCCTATCCATCACCTGAACCCATTCAAAGTATTCTTCTGGGTTTGATGAACCAACAAAATCTGGTGGATCTATCTTAATGTCTTTAGTATCATCAACCTTATGTCTCCTTCTTCTTCTCCTAGACTGATTGGACTCTTCAGAATCACTTGAAGAATCTGGGGGTACTATCAGATCGCTCACTAGGACCTTGAGATTCATTATCTCTTTCTCCCACAGCAACATGTTCTCTATTAAACCTTAAACCACCATCTTCTAACAGATTAACAACCCTACCCAGTGTTTCTTGTAGGTCTTCAATCTGCCTATCCCTTCTAGCATTATGAGCTTCTTCTAATGTCATATTTCTTCTAAAAGCCATTTATATTCAACACACTTAATAGATCTATATCAGTAACAACTAGATCTAAACAACCAACAAACAGATCTAGAAAACTAAACTCAGATCTGATTAAATCGAAATGAGATCTAATCAAACAATACTCCAACGGACAAAAGATTAAGAAACCTTTTTCAAACCTGGCTCTGATACCAAATTTGATGCGTAAATCACGCGAAAATGACAGCGGAAGACTACTTTTGGTATTTTATGAGTTTTTTTTGAAACAAAACAACAAAACAAGACAATAAAATAAAAAGGATAGATAAAGAATCCACCACCAAGATTCGTAAAGGACGAGCCACCGGAATCAAGGATAAAGGAAACACTCCGCCCCACCACTACAATCGATAAAGGTCTAGCCACCACGATTATAGATAAAGGAAACCGAAGATTTAGACCTCACCACAATATTCGATAAAGAACAAGCCACCACAAATATTGATAAAGGGGTCACTCCTAACCACCAAGATCAAAAGATCTCTAAAGGTAAAAGAAGATTTGTAAGAAATAGAGGCTGCTCTATTAATTTCATTCAACATCAAAAACTCCTCTACAAAGAGAATTGAAGCCCCTATTTATAGCCACATGCTATTTTCTAGGAAAAGAAAATACAATAATAAAATAAATAAAAAGCTGTCATGTGCTAAGCCACTAATTGATTTTGACCAATAGGAAATGGACAGCGTAGGTTTCTAGAAACATTCCCCTGCAAGTGGTCCCACAATACCGTTAGAAATGTCATCGTCACACGCGCCTTCCTTAACAGCTGTCATTCTTCTTTATTGGGCCCACAAACGACTTCAGTGGGGACTTTATTGATTGGAAACTGGAGACAGAAATTCTGGACCTCCACTGGAGACAAAATCTGGAGCATTCCTCTGGAGCTGGTCACTGGAGTGCTTTAGTGGAGTGTTGGTCACTGGTGGATTACCAGAGTTGGTCACTGGAGTGTTGGTCACTGGAGAATCTTGCCACTGGAGAAGTGTTACTACTGGTGACTGGACGGGTTCATTAAAAACTTGTCTGAAATGGGCTACTGCTGGCAAAATCAACATGGCTTGTTCAGATGGCATTATCAGTTCAGTTTCCTTCAGTTCGCTGGGTTTCTCCAGTTCAGTGAACCTGGACATTTCTGCATCATCCCTTCTAATATTATGAGCTTCTTCTAATGTCATATTTCTTCTAAAAGCCATTGATACTTAAGAAAATAACACCCACAATAACAGATCTAAACAGATGACACCAAACTTCAACAAACAAACAACAAAGACCCAAAAGATTAAGAAACCTTTTGTGAACCTGGCTCTGATACCAATTTGATGCGTAAATCACGCGAAAAATGACAGCGGAAGACTACTTTTGGTATTTTATGAGTTTTTTTTGAAACAAAACAACAAAACAAGACAATAAAATAAAAAGGATAGATAAAGAATCCACCACCAAGATTCGTAAAGGACGAGCCACCGGAATCAAGGATAAAGGAAACACTCCAACCCACCACTATGTTTGATAAAGGTCTAGCCACCACAAACGCAGATAAAGGAATCGAAGATTTAAGATCTCACCACTATATTTGATAAAGGACGAACCACCACAAATATAGATAAAGGGATCACTTCAAACCACCAAGATCAAAGATCCATAAAGGTAAATGAAGATTTTGGATAAGAAATAGAGGTTGCTCTATTAATTTCATTCAATCAAATCAAGACCCTTTTACAATGAGAAAATAAGCCCCTATTTATAGCCACACATGTTATTTTCTAGGAATAAAGAAATACAAATATTAAATAAATAAAAGGCTGTCATGTGCTAAGGACAACCACTAATTTATCCACCAATAGGAAATGGACAGACAAAGCTTCTAGAAAAGATTCCTCCTGCACAAGGGCCCACAAACCGTTAGGATTAACGTTGTCACACGCTCCTCCCTTATCATCTTCGACAGCTGTCGTTCCTTCTTTATTGGGTCCACAAACATGGGACTGAAACAAACTTTATTTATTGGAGACTGGTGACAACTCTGGAGCATCCAACTGGAGACTAAACTGGAATTGGTCACTGGAGTGCTTCAGTGGATATCTTCACTGGTGGGTCACTGCTGGTTGTCACTGGAGACTCTTGCCACTGGAGAAGTGTTACTCCTGGCGACTGGACTGGTTCAGTAAAGACTTGTCTGAAATGGGCCACTACTGGCAGAATCAACATGGCTTGTTCAGATGGCATTATCAGTTCAGTTTCCTTCAGTTCAGTTAGCTTCTTCAGTTCACTTGGTTTCTCCAGTTCAGTGAACCTGGACATTTCTGCATCAAAACCTGTTAAGGATAGTTTTCAAAATACATTTGATCGTAATCATTACATTACTATTACAAAATGACCCATCATAATTAACCAAAAACTTCTTGACTGTAACACTTTACATAAAAATAACTTTACCAAAATGACATATCACGAGCCAAGATCAAGAGGGTCACTACGGGTTCTAGCCACAATACCATTTTACCGCAAATAGCACATACTTCAAGTTTTACATTCAACTCAAATCTTCAAAGCACTTAACTTTGTTTCCACCTCCGGACAACCTATAAAAAGGGTAACAACTAAAAGAATAAGCCAAAGCTTAGTGAATAATCTTGCATACGTTTATACACTCGAAGGAGGGCAATGCATAAAGGGCTATCACATGTAGCCTATGGTACCGTCGTACCACATCTGCATGCTCACCTTTGTACTTTAACGCATTACATGGATCCATATTAGCAATATCAACACAATCAAATGCCACATGCATATCATAACAATAACGTGAGGTCTTAGGACTCATACTCAAAAGGTTCTTATGCCTCATACTCAAGAGGTTATTAGGCCTCATCAACAATAGCCCCTACTTAGGCTTAACGCCAAATCGATTACCACACACGGAATCCACCATCATATGGTAATCGACCCGACACATATATAAAAGTATGCAAGAATACTCACCTCCTCCGTGACAACTAACATTAATCAAGATGAGCGCATGAACACAATATAAGGCTTTCAACCTAGCAATAATTCACAAGCGCATATAAGTGTTAGTATTGTGGAAATATCTCAACGAAATTTATACGGCCATTTATATATGATGCAAGAAGGGTCACACGTGAAGAACATTGAAAGGCTAGTTGAACTTGTAAAAATATGTAAAATATAAAAACTTTCCAAAAATAGATTTGGAAATGAATTTCGTGCTGGTGCACATCTCTCGGTGACAAAAGCATTCTAGATGTGATATGTATTTTGTATTCAAGTCTTGTAATTTATATTGGAAATTACCGTCTGTTAATGAAATTACCTTTACATATGTTGTGATCATATTGGGATCTTTATATATGTTTTATATGTTGGTTTATTATTTATGTTTTGCAGGTACTTAACTTAAATACAACTAATCATTATAAGGATAATTAAGTTAATGTTGGATCTATGTTTACATAGATGAAACATTAACTTAAATATTCCTAAGTGTCATTTGAGTGTTCCTGGAAACAAGCAAAATGGGCTTGTAATGGAAACACTCAAATGGTTTGAGTGTTCTTGGAAACAAGCAAATTGGGCTTGTTGTGGGAACACTTAAACAGTTTGAGAGTTCTTGGGAACAAGCAAAATGGGCTTGGTCAAAAGAACACTCAAACATGTTTGCGTGTTCTTAGGAACACGCAAACAGGCCAAAACCCTTATGGCTTTATGGGCTTTACAGGAAACACGCAAAAAGGCAATGGGTCTTGCGTGTTTCAGCCCTTGCCTATAAATAGAGTGTGTGTGTGTGTGTTTGCGTGTCAAGGAGTACGAGTGGGAGAGAGAAACGAGCAATGTAAGATCAGGTCACCCTCGTTTGTCGGACCGTCGAAACGAGATTGACTAAGGATATGTTGAGGTGCGGAATCCCTCAAGATAACCACGGTTTCTATATCACCTTTTGTAAGATATATATATATCTATGCGTGAACATGTGCAATTTTAGAATCCCATGTTCTTTCTGATAATCTTCAGAGCTTATGTTCTAAGGTGTTTCCCAGATGGAATTGGGCTTCTAACGCTAGTTCTTGTGTTAAAGGGCCTCGTATTATTTTGGGATGGGATATTAATGTTGTTGATGTTATGATTGTATCTCAAACTGATCAGGTTATACACACTCAGATTATTCTTAAGGATGAAAAGAAGGCTCTACTGTGTTCCTTTGTTTATGCCCATAATCGTTATACTCAAAGGCGTGTTCTTTGGCATAATCTGGGTATGCATAAGGTTTATGTCCATAATAATGCATGGTGTATCTTAGGTGATTTCAATGCAGCTCTAAATTTGGAAGATAAATCATTTGGAAACTCTAATATGGATATTGCCATGAGGGAATTTAAAGAGTGTATTGATGCTATTGAGGTATCTGATGTTAATTCTGTTGGCCTACATTTTACATGGAATCAGAAACCACGGGGTAGTGATGGTTTGCTTAAAAAGATTGATCGTATTATGGCTAATGATAAGTTTTTGGATAGTTTTATGGGTGCTGTGGCTGTATTCCAACCCTATAAAATATCTGATCACTCTCCTGCTGTTTTGCGTTTGCCAAGGAAAGTTAAGTTTGTTCCTCGGCCGTTCAAGTTCTCCAATGTTTTAATACATGACCCAGGATTTAGGCAGGTTGTTGATTCGGCTTGGAAAACAGATGTGCAAGGGTTCCATATGTATCGAGTGGTAAAGATGTTAAAAGGGTTGAAGAAACCTTTACGTAAACTACTTTATGATAAAGGGAATCTGCATAGCAAGGTTGAACTGTTTAGAAAGGAATTGGATGATGTGCAAAAGTTGCTTGATTTGGATCCATTTAATTCTGTGTTAAGAGAGGATCATGCTGCTTGCCTTCATGCTTTTAACGAGGCAATTCTTGATGAGGAGCGCTTTTTGAAACAGAAAGCCAAGGTCGAATGGTTAAGGGTTGGTGACTCTAATTCGGCTTATTTTCATAAGGTTGTCAAGGGTAAAACAGCTTGTAATCGAATTGATGTGATTTCTGATTCCAATGGAAGGCTTCTTGATGGTGATGATGTGAAGCATGCTTTTATTGCACATTATACCCAATTTTTGGGACAAAGTGCGCCTGTTTCAAGATTAAATTCTTTACATCTTTTTGGTAACAGATTATCTCCGGAACAAGCTTCTTCAATGATTTCTGATGTTACGGATGAGGAAGTGAAAAGTGCCATGTTTTCTATGGGAGACGATAAATCTCCAGGACCGGATGGGTTTTCAGCTGGTTTCTTTAAAGCAGCTTGGAGTATTATTGGTGATGATATTATTAAGGCGATTAAAGAATTTTTCTCATCTGGCAATTTACTCAAGGAACTCAATCATACGGTTATTGCTTTACTCCCCAAGGTTAAGACACCTAATCTTGTCACGGATTTTCGGCCAATCTCTTTGTGTAATGTGTTGTTTTTTTAGGTAAGAGGATACAATTGTACCCCGGTTAGTATACAAATCACCCAAAAAAAAACAATGAAGTTCAGGCGACATGATTGAATATCATGTTGACTAGGTACAAACACAAGCTAAAAAAGCAACGACCAAAAACCAAACGTGGCAAGTAATTTGTCACTTCCACAACCTATCTAGAACTCGCTACAAAATATAGACATACAATGCAATCAAACTAGATAGGTACACAAATCCAAATACTAAGTAGGATTAAGTAATATAGTAGGAAGCTTCCAACGAACCAAGACCTCATCTACTCGTCTGTTCTTCTTGAATTTAAACGTCATCAACTTGAGACGAATTGTAGATAAGATTATCTCCACCAATTGACTTTCAGCCCGCTTCTTTTGCTGAAAAAGTCGAAGATTTCTTTCTTGCCAAACATGATAGACCGTGGTAGCTAGAACAAGTTTAGATATTACACTATCACACGAACTCTTCCTAGCAATAGGTATAAGATCCCGAATAATAACCTCCCAATTAACTGAACTCTGACTAACTCCTGCCGCAATAGTAACCTCCCTCCAAACTTTCGATGAATAAGGACATTCAAAGAAAAGATGAGAGTGAGAATCAGGGATAGTATTACAAAGGGAACAGACCAGAGCACAGTTATGATGAGTATCCCAAGCCCGTAGCATATCTTGTGTCTTCAGTTTCTGTTTAATAGCCAGCCATAGAAGAAACGAGTATTTAGGAATACATTCTTTAAACCAAACTATATGGAACCAATCAACAACAGGGGCCCGTGTACGTAAATCAGCCCAAGCTCTAGACACCGAGAAATCATCTAGTCGACCATCAGAACTTTGCCATTGTAACCTGTCCAAAGAATTAGACAATAAAATTGGGGGGGTTAGAAGATAAGACCTGTGGATCCCAAGTAATAGGCAACCTCCATGATCCATTCTCAATAATGTCCACCACTTTTGTATTAAGGTTATACCCAGCATCTCTAATCATTCGAGGTGTTACATGAGAAATAATTGAACACACCATCCAATTGTCAAACCAAGCCGACACAGCATGCCCATTACCAATCGTATACCAAAAATGTCTTCTAATGAGAGGCCGTATCTGTAACAGCTTCCGCCAACTCCAAGACAATGAACCTCTCAACGGCACCTCCCAAAAGCTTTTACCACGGAGTCGATAAGTATGAATCCATTTCACCCATAATGAGTCTTTAAGAGATAAAATGTTCCAGATATGCGCTGCCATAAGAACGACATTACAAATGTCTAATCGTCGCACTCCTAAACCACCTTCTTGCTTTGGAAGACACACTACCTCCCACGCAACTTTTGCCTGCCCCTTTTTTAAAACACCTTGACTCCATAAAAAACCCCGTAGCATCTGTTCAATCTCATTCGTAACCTTGGTAGGAAGAATAAACACCGAAGACCAGTATACATGAATTGATGATAACACAGATTGCACAAGTTGTAACCGACCAGCAAACGAGAGAAACTTGCATTTCCAGTTATCAATCCTGTTCCTTATACTTTCCAACAATTCCTTACAATCTCTATATAGTAATCTACTTGAGACTAAAGGAACACCAAGGTACCTAACCGGCAACCGCCCCTCCTCAAATGGTAATATATTTAGAATTTCAAGCTTGACATGATTAAGAACATTACAAAAATAAGCCGTGCTCTTAGGAAGGCTTGGAGATAAACCTGATACACTTTTGAATTCTTCCAAAGAGTCCCAAACCACTTGAGCTGACTGAGAATCACCACGAAGAAAGATGAATAAATCATCAGCAAAACATAAATTTGTAAGCCGTAATTTATCACAACAATGATGATACCGAAACTGATTCGTCTCATGAATCCTCCTCTGCAAAATTAATGATAATACTTCCATAACAAGCGTAAACAAGTAAGGTGATAAGGGATCACCCTGACGGAGACCCCTTTTTCCTTTAAAAAAACCATGAAGAGCTACGTCTGTAGCTCCAGTTATCCAATACGCTCAAACCTTTAGTCTTCTTCTTGAACTTCAGAGTAATCAACTTGAGGCGCACTGTATACACAATCCTGTCACGTATTTGCATTACAGATTGTTCATTAGAGGTGAATAACCTGCAATTCCTCTCCTGCCATATAAAGTATGCAGTGGCTGCTACAAGTAGTTTTCCAATCACAATCCTTGCAGAATTCGACCCACCCTTGTCATTAAGAGGCTGGTAATATCTTTCCAATTGCAAGACACATGTTGCAACATAGCTAGAGGTTTTACAAGATTCCACACCTGCGATGCATAATCACATTCAAAAAACAGATGTACATGGGAGTCAGGACCACGTTTGTAGAGTGAGCAACACATTAGATTCAGGTTAGTGGAACCACTAACATCCCAATGCTTAAGCTTGTCCTGAGTCTTCAGCTTTTCATTCATAATTAGCCATACAAGAAACGAGTGCCTAGGAATACAATGTGGAAACCATACAAGATCCACCCATGGTACACTTTGTTGTTGTAGTCGAATGGAATCCCACGTACAACCAGCTGAATACGACACTAGATTTCCTTCAGTATCCTTCCAAACAATTGAATCGGGTTTATTTTGTTGGAGAACAGGAGGATTAGCATTAATGAGCACAGGAAATAAGTCATACCAAGCAATCGGCCAAGTCTAGCTGATGCGGAAGTGTCCAGATTTACTGAACTGGAAAGACCCAGCGAACTGAAGAAGTTAACTGGACTGAAGGAAACTGAACTAATAATGCCATCTGAACAAGCCATGTTGATTCTGCCAGTAGTGGCCCATTTCAGACAAGTCTTTTCTGAGCCAGACCAGTCACCAGTAGTAACACTTCTCCAGTGGCGAGAAGCTCCAGTGACCAACTCTGATAATCCACCAGTGAAGATGTCCAGTAGCTTGCTCCATATGACTGCTCCAGATGAATGCTCCAGTGACCAACACTGAAGGTCCACCAGATGAATACTCCAGTGACCAACACTGAAGGTCCACCAGTGGCAGTCCAGATTTATGTTCCATTGTCCAGATAATAAAGTCCCCACTGAAGGCTTATATCTGTGGGTCCAATAAAGAAGGAATGACAGCTGTCAAGGAAGGAGCGTGTGACTAACGGTATTGTGGGACCACGTGCAGGGGGAGAATGTTTCTAGAAGCTTTACGTGTCCATTTTCCATTGGATAATTAATTAGTGGTGGTCCGTAGCACATGACAACTTTTTGAATATTTTATTGTATTTCGTTAATTCCTAGGTAGAGCATGTGGCTATAAATAGAGGTTTATTTTCCTTGTAAAAATAGTTAGTTGATGTTGAATGAAAATTAATAGAGCAGCCTCTATTTCTTACAAATCTTCTTTGACCTTTATAGATCTTTGATCTTGGTGGTTGGGAGTGACCCCTTTATCAATATTTGTGGTGGTTCGTCCTTTATCAAATATTGTGGTGAGGTCTCTTAAATCTTCGGTTTCCTTTATCTATAATCGTGGTGGCTAGGCCTTTATCGGTTGTAGTGGTGGGGCGGAGTGTTTCCTTTATCCTTGATTCCGGTGGCTTAGCCTTTACGAGTCTTGGTGGTGGATTCTTTTATCTATCATTTTACTTTATTGTCTCGTTTAATTGTTTGTTTCATATAAAATCCAGAAACTTTTCTAACTGTTCCCCTATTGATTCTCGATACCCGCTCCTTGGCACTAGTGAATTGCTATCAGAAGTCGCTATAATAAATGTCTCGAATTCGGTCTAACGACATCTTATTAATGCCCGGAAACTCAATAGCTAGCTTCCTTTTCTTCCCTTGAAGCAATTCACCGAGTAGGAAAAAATGAACTAAGAAGTAGGGCATAGAACAATGGATCAATTCATTCAACAAGATCCGTTCGGATCAGACCAGGATGAATGGGATTGAACTGCTGGAACAAAGAATTTACCCCCATAAAACTCTTCCACATAGTGCGATTAGTGTGTGAGACCGCGATCCACAAACTGACGCATGGGACGTAGCCTTCCTAGCCGCGTGCAGCCTACCTGCTGAAGACCGTAACGTAAGTAACTCAGCGCTCCATACGTGGGAAATGAAAGCAGAATTCGTTCGGATCCTCCCACATGTTCAATCTTTTTTTAGCGGTTTCCCCAGAGATCTTTATCATTAATGCAACCTTCATTTTGCTCATTCATGGAGTTGTATTTAGTACGTCTAAGAAATTTGATTATCCACCGTTAGTCAGTAATGTGGGTTGGCTTGGATTACTTAGTGTTGCGCGCCTAGGAGGGCAGCGCGCTTTGGGATGCGGAGGAGCTATTATCGCCCAGTTCCCTAACCTAATGCGGCACCGGGTTCGGACCGCAGGGAACCATAGCATGGGGGGCTTAGAATCCTTTTGCCGCCGCAAGGCTGGCTAATCGTACGCAGCAGGCTCGAAGACCCCTGGTTCTGGAAGGCACATGAGTCCGAACGCTATGTTGAATGTGCGACCGACACTAGGTAGGTACCTGTGCAGGTGAGGCGTCGGTCGGTCCTAAAAACGGCGGCAGCGGCGCGAGGAGTTAACAACCGAACGTGCTGCAACCTAGGGATCACCAGGCAGCTCTTTCGCTCTATAGGGATCGGGGGGGCATAGCACAATTCTTCTTGGATACCAAAAATAGTCTTTCGCTGCTGTCTGTCGCGTGATTTACGCATCAAATTTGGTATCAAAGACAAGTATAAAAAGGTTTCTTAATCTTTTTGTCCGTTGGGGTATTGTTTGTTTAGATCTCATTTCGATTTAGTCAGATCTGTTTGTTGGTTGTTTAGATCTAGTTGTTGCTGGTATAGATCTATTGTTTGTTGAATATAAATGTCTTTTAGAAGAAATATAACGTTAGATGAAGCTAATAATGCTAGGAGAGATAGGCAAATTGAAGATCTACAAGAAGCACTTGGTAGAGTTGTTCATATGTTAGAAGATGGTGGTTTACAATTTAATCGAGAAAATGTTGTTGCCAGTGAAAGAGATTCTGAATCTCAAGGTCCTAGTGAAAGATCTGGTAGTACACCTAGAAACTCTAGTGATTCTGATGACCCACATCCTAGAGAAAGGCGTAGGAGGCATAAGGGTAATGATACTAGGGATATTAAGATAGATCCACCAGATTTTAATGGATCTTCGAACCCAGAAGAGTATTTTGAATGGGTCCAGGTGATGGACAGAATAATGGAAATAAAGGGATATGATGATAGAAAAAGTTTCAAAGTTGCCATTATTAAACTTAAGAAATATGCTTCATCTTGGTATGATAACATGAAATCTGAAAGAGAGTACAAGGGCAAAAGTAAAATCAAGACCTGGTCCAAACTAAAGGAGGTCATGCAGAAGAGGTTTGTTCCCCAGTCGTACAAGCAAGATCAGTATCTACTGATGAACAATCTGAAGCAAGGAGCCAAGGAAGTTGTGGAGTATATTAGAGAATTTGAGCATCTGAAGACCAGAACTGGTGTGAATGAGACTGAAGAGCACACTATTTCCAGATTTCTTGGTGGTCTGAACGCTGCCATCACTGAGAAGATTGAGTTGCAGCCTATCTGGACATATGAAGGTGCATGCAAGATGGCTATCCAGATTGAAAGAAAACTGAAGAAGAAGGTTCCGTACAAGTCATTCAGTAAGGTTCCTGCCAGTGCAAGTCAACCAGTTGCCAGTCAACCAGTTCCCAGATTTACTGAAGCTGTTCAGAAATCCTTCAAAGGCAAAGAAAAAGAAACTGGAGGATCAAAAGAACCAGTGGGAAAGAAATGTTTTAAGTGTCATGGCTTTGGTCACTTCCAGGCCCAGTGTCCTAATCAAAGAGCCTTGACTGCCAAAGAGATTGAATGTTTACCAGATGTCGACACTGAAGAAGGTGAGCCAGTGTATGATGAAGATGAAGAAGAAGATGAAGAGTCTTATGTTGGTGCAGATGTTGGAGAAATGTTGGTTGTCAGAAGGGTGATGCATGCTGATGAAGTTACCACTGATATTGCCCAGAGGGAGAACATTTTTCACTCCAGATGCACAGTCAAAGGAAAAGTTTGTGACCTGATCATTGACGGTGGGAGTTGTGCTAATGCTGCTTCAACTTACATGGTAGAGAAACTGGCACTACCTACAGTCAAGCACCCTCGTCCATACAAGTTGCAATGGCTCAGTGAAGGATCTGAGGTAAAAGTTAACAGACAAGTTACTATTCCTTTTTCCATTGGATCTATTTATCAAGATAAGATTGTGTGTGATGTTGTTCCTATGGATGCTTGTCATATATTACTGGGTAGACCTTGGTTATTTGATACAATAATGTTTTTCATAATGGTCGTATGAATTCATATTCAGTATTTGTAAGTGGGAAGAAGGTCACTCTGACTTCTTTAAAACCCAGTGAAATATTGAAAATTAATAAGAAAGACCAGCCCAGTAAGCCTTTGTTTTTGTCTCAAGCTGAAGTCGAAGAAGAGTTATCTGAAGGCTCTCCAGTTATGATGTTACTGGTCGTGGAAAAATCTGAAGAGAAGGAGTTCACTGGTGTCCCAGTCTCCTGAAGACTTTACTGAAGGAATTCACTGACGTTTTCCCAGAAGACCTACCTGAAGGTTTGCCACCAGTGAGAGGAATTGAACACCAGATTGACCTGGTTCCTGGTTCAGTTCTTCCAAACAAAGCTGCTTACAGATGTTCGCCTAATGAAGCTAAAGAATTGCAGAGGCAAGTAGATGAGTTGGTTGCCAGAGACTATGTGAGAGCAAGTATGAGTCCTTGTTCAGTGCCAGCTCTCCTGGTTCCAAAGAAAGATGGTACAATGAGAATGTGTGTTGATAGCAGGGCCATCAACAATATAACCATTAAGTATAGATATCCCATTCCCTGATTGGATGATATGCTTGATGAGTTACATGGCTCCAGAGTGTTTTCCAAGATTGATCTCAGAAGTGGCTATCACCAGATAAGAATGAAAGATGGAGATGAGTGGAAAACTGCTTTCAAAATCAAGGGAGGTTTGTATGAATGGTTAGTTATGCCTTTTGGCTTATCTAATGCTCCCAGTACCTTCATGAGACTGATGAATGAAGTTCTCAGACCACTCATTGGTCAGTTTGTTGTTGTTTACTTTGATGATATTCTGGTGTATTCAAAATCTGAAGCTGATCATGTTAGCCATCTGAAGAAGGTATTTGAACTGTTGAGAAGACACCAGTTGTATGGCAAACTGGAGAAATGTGATTTTATGGTGGAAAGTGTGATATTCTTGGGATATGTTGTGTCTAAGAATGGAATTTCTATGGATCCCTCTAAGGTTGATGCCATCAGATCATGGCCAGTTCCAACTACAATCACTGAAGTAAGAAGTTTTCATGGACTGGCTTCTTTTTACAGAAGGTTTATCAAGAATTTCTCTACAGTTGTGGCCCCAATCACTGATTGTCTGAAGAAGGGTGTATTCGACTGGCCTAAGTCAGCCCAGTTGGCTTTTGAGTCACTGAAGGAAAAACTCAGTTCAGCTCCAGTTCTATCTTTGCCAGATTTTGATCAATTATTTGAATTAGACTGTGACGCCAGTGGAGTAGGTATTGGTGCAGTTCTGGTACAAGCAGGGCGTCCAGTTGCATATTTCAGTGAAAAGCTCAATGGCTCTAAACTGAAGTATAGCACTTATGACAAGGAATTTTATGCAATTATTCGTGCTATCACTCACTGGTCACATTATCTGAAGCCGAAGTAGTTTGTCTTATTCTCTGATCATGAAGCCCTGAAGTTTATAAATGGTCAACACAAGCTTAATGCCAGACATGCAAAATGGGTGGAATTTTTGCAAGTCTTATTCGTTTGTTTCTAAACACAAAGCTGGAGTAGCTAATGTTGTTGCTGATGCACTGTCCAGACGATATTCACTGTTATCAATTCTGGAAGCAAGAGTTCTTGGATTTTCTTTCATTAAAGAGTTGTATGCTACTGATCCAGACTTTGCTGATCACCTCACTGAAGCTAACCAGAAAGGACCATTTATTGTTCAAAATGGTTTCTTATTTTAAAATGGAAGGTTGTGCATTCTCAGGGGTTCAATAAGGGATTTGCTGATAAGAGAAGCACATGGAGGAGGTTTAGCTGGCCATTTTGGCATTAACAAGACTGGGGAGATCCTCACTGAACACTTCTACTGGCCAAGTCTACTGAAGGACATCCAGAATATTATCAGTCGCTGCCCAACTTGTCACCAGGCCAAAATGACTTTTCACAAGGGTTTGTATACTCCTCTTCCAGTTCCAAGCCAACCATGGGAAGATCTCAGTATGGATTTTATTGTTGCACTACCCAGAACCCAGAGGGGAAAAGATTTAATAATGGTGGTTGTTGATCGATTTTCGAAGATGGCACATTTTATTGCTTGTAACACAACCAATGATGCTTCAGCAGTAGCAAATTTATTCTTTAAAGAGATTGTCAGATTGCATGGAATTCCAAAGACAATTGTGTCAGATCGAGATGTGAAGTTTCTGAGTTATATCTGGAAGACTCTATGGAGGTTAATGGGTACCAGATTGTTGTTCAGTATGTCTCACCATCCTCAGACTGATGGACAGACTGAAGTCACGAACAGAACAATTGGCATGTTATTGAGAACACTGGTGAAGAAGACACTGAAAGATTGGGATCTGAAGCTTGCTCATGCTGAGTTTGCTTTCAACAGAGCTCCTAACTATTCTACCAGTAAATCCCCATTTGAAATCTGCTATGGTGTCAATCCACTGACTCCCATTGATTTAATTCCATTTTCGATTGAACCAAAAGCAAGCATTGAAGCTGAAACCAGAGCAAAAGAGATAAAGAAAATTCATGGAGAAGTGAAGGCCAGAATAGAGAAGGCAAATGCCAGTTACAAGGCCAGAGCAAACAAGAATAGAAAGCAGCCCAGTTTTTCACCAGGTGATCTTGTGTGGGTGCATCTGAGAAAAAAAAGGTTTCCAGCGAAGAGAAAGAGTAAACTGATGCCCAGAGCTGAAGGTCCGTTCAAGATTCTGGAGAGATATGGCGATAATGCTTACAAGGTTGAGTTACCTGGAGATATGGCAGTTTCAAGTACTTTTAATGTGGGAGATCTGATGCCTTATCTGGAGGATGAGTACCTCAAAGACTTGAGGACAAGTCTCTTTTCAGAGGGGGAGAATGATGCGGAAGTGTCCAGATTCACTGAACTGGAAAGACCCAGCGAACTGAAGAAGCTAACTGGACTGAAGGAAACTGAACTAATAATGCCATCTGAACAAGCCATGTTGATTCTGCCAGCAGTGGCCCATTTCAGACAAGTCTTTTCTGAGCCAGACCAGTCACCAGTAGTAACACTTCTCCAGTGGCGAGAAGCTCCAGTGACCAACTCTGATAATCCACCAGTGAAGATGTCCAGTAGCTTGCTCCAGATGACTGCTCCAGATGAATGCTCCAGTGACCAACACTGAAGGTCCACCAGATGAATACTCCAGTGACCAACACTGAAGGTCCACCAGTGGCAGTCCAGATTTATGTTCCATTGTCCAAATAATAAAGTCCCCACTGAAGGCTTATATCTGTGGGTCCAATAAAGAAGGAATGACAGCTGTCAAGGAAGGAGCGTGTGACTAACGGTATTGTGGGACCACGTGCAGGGGGAGAATGTTTCTAGAAGCTTTACGTGTCCATTTTCCATTGGATAATTAATTAGTGGTGGTCTGTAGCACATGACAGCTTTTTGAATATTTTATTGTATTTCGTTAATTCCTAGGTAGAGCATGTGGCTATAAATAGAGGTTTATTTTCCTTGTAAAAATCAGTTAGTTGATGTTGAATGAAAATTAATAGAGCAGCCTCTATTTCTTACAAATCTTCTTTGACCTTTATAGATCTTTGATCTTGGTGGTTGGGAGTGACCCCTTTATCAATATTTGTGGTGGTTCGTCCTTTATCAAATATTGTGGTGAGGTCTTTTAAATCTTCGGTTTCCTTTATCTATAATCGTGGTGGCTAGGCCTTTATCGGTTGTAGTGGTGGGGCGGAGTGTTTCCTTTATCCTTGATTCCGGTGGCTTGGCCTTTACGAGTCTTGGTGGTGGATTATTTTATCTATCATTTTACTTTATTGTCTCGTTTAATTGTTTGTTTCATATAAAATCCAGAAAATACCAAAAATAGTCTTCCGCTGTTGTCTGTCGCGTGATTTACGCATCACCAAATTTGATGCGTAAATCACGCGACAAACGACAGCGGAAGACTATTTTTGGTATTTTCTGGATTTTATATGAAACAAACAATAAAACAAGACAATAAAATTAGAATGATAGATAAAAGAATCCACCACCAAGATTCGTAAAGGCCAAGCCACCGGAATCAAGGATAAAGGAAACACTCCGCCCCACCACTACAATCGATAAAGGTCTAGCCACCACGATTATAGATAAAGGAAACCGAAGATTTAAAGACCTCACCACAATATTTGATAAAGAACAAGTCACCACAAATATTGATAAAAGGGTCACTCCTAACCACCAAGATCAAATATAAAGAAAATATTGTTCTACCCAGCTTGCATGGGATCATGAGTTCAAAAGAGAGATCGACTAACTCCGGGGGTAATCCGCCTGGTCTTGCTTCAAAGATTAAGAATATTGATGGGAAGGTGAGACCACCTGTGAGGTCAATCCTGAAAAACCCTAATAAGGGTTCTAATGAGAAGAAAGCTGCTGAAGCTCGAAAAGCTGAATTAAAAGACCCAACAGGTGATAGTTCAAATGTTAATTCTGAGACATCTGCATCAAATCCCAAGGTAGAAGAATATGGTAACCCTTTGTATGATGCGGAGGGGAAAGCTGAGGGTCCAAAAAACAATTTACCAGTTCTAATACTAATAATGTGGAACGTGGTGAAGATGGGGAAGTGGATGGTAGCATGGATGATAATTCTGAATTTGTTAAACAGCATGTGAATGATGGGAATTTAGGTGGTGGTTCTAATACTACCAATGAAACTCCTAGTTTTTCCGTGAATGGCGATGGTGTTGGTGATGGGATTCATCAATCTGTACCACCAGTTGCAAAGGTGGTGCAGCCTGATAAGGTGAACCAGTCTGATCCTCCGGTTGTTAATATCCCTTTTTCGTATGCAAAGGTGGTGCGATCTGATGTGAATAATAAACCAAAAGTTAATTTCCGTTCTTTGAGTGTGGAATTTAGTGTTGAAGGCATTGATTTGATTATTCCAAAAGAAGCTATTATGTCAGCAAATAGCAAATATGCTAATACTTTGGTTGGATATTTTCTTGGAAAAAGACTTGCTTTCCCCGTTGTTGAAAACTACGTGAAGAATGCTTGGGCTAAATATGGGTTTCAGCGTCTTATGATGAATGCATCCGGTTTCTTTTTCTTCAAATTTGAGGAGAACTCTGGTATGGAGAAAGTGTTAGAACAAGGACCATGGTTAATTCGCTCAGTTCCTCTTTTCCTTAATATTTGGACTCCGGATTTTAGTATGTCCGACATTAAGAAGGTCCCGGTTTGGGTAAAGATGCATAATGTACCTTTGGTTATATTTAATGAAGATGGTCTAAGCATGCTTGCGACCAAGGTTGGAAGACCAGTTGCTTTGGATGATTATACGAATTCCATGTGCATTAATGCATGGGGTCGTAGTAGTTATGCTCAGGCTCTTATTGAATTGGATGCAGATAATGAGCTAAAATCTGAGTTGACTGTTGGAATTCCTTATATGGTTGGTGATGGTTTTTCGAAACACGTTATTAACATTGAGTACCAATGGAAACCTCCTCATTGTTCGACTTGCAAGGTGTTTAATCATGCAAGCGACCAATGCCCTAAATTGCCTAAAAAGGTCATACCAATTCCTAAAAAGGTTATATCAGAGGTGCACAGTGATGGTTTCCAGCTAGTTGGCAAAAAGAATGGTTCAAGGCAAGGATTTCCGGTCCAAAATCAGAAGAATAAGTTCGTATATCGGCCCGTGGTGAAACCAAAAACGAGTACTGATCAAGCAAGCACCTCTAAAGGGCAGATTCCAACCAAGAATTCGTTTGGAGTCTTGGTAGATGAAGATGGACAAAAAGGAGATGACCCGTTATCTGATTATGGGACTAAACAAAGTGTACCTGTACTTTGGGAAGCCACAGAAAGTGAAATGGCTGAAAAGGCTGCGAAATTAAAGGCAACGATGGATGCGGCATTTTCTGCTGATTCTGATAATGATGAAGTCGATGATGATTATGTGGAAAATATCTATGATGAATCTGATGATTTTATGGCTGCACATACGAAGCCTAATTCCACTTCTGAGGGGGCAAGCACTCCCGGTATGCACGGTTTTAATGGGTAGTATAGCTGCATGGAATATTAGGGGTTTGAACCGACCCCTCAAACAGAAAGAGGTTTGGCAGGTGGTAAGTGAAAATAATCTTAATGTTTATGCTATCTTGGAATCCCATGTACATATTTCTAGTCTTATGGATGTGTGCAAAAGGGTGTTTAAAACCTGGGATTGGTCTTCTAATGCTTCGTCCTGTAGTAAGGGTACGAGGATTATTCTGGGGTGGAATTCTGAGGTTGTGGATGTTATGGTTTTGTCACATACGGATCAAGTCATACATATTCAGATTATATACAAGTTAGATCGAAAGGCTTTCTATTGTTCGTTTGTATATGCGGACAACTATTATGTTCATAGAAGATTATTATGGGATAATCTTTGTACACATCAGCATTTTATACAAGGAAAACCGTGGGTGTTGTTGGGAGACTTTAACTCAGCGCTTAATTTGGAGGATAGCTTCTCTAGTTCTTCCAAAATTGATGTTGGTATGCGTGATTTTAAGGAGTGTATACAACAAATTGATGTAATGGATATTAATTCTTCCGGGTTCCATTTTACATGGACTCAAAAACCCAAGCATGGAACGGGAACATTGAAGAAAATTGATAGAATCATGGGAAACGTTCAGTTTTGTGATGAGTTTCAATCCGCTCATGCCATCTTTCAACCCTATAGAATCTCGGATCATACCCCATGTGTCTTGAAACTTCCTAATGTTACTAGGCAAAGACCCAAACCATTCAAATTTGCTAACTTCCTAGTTCATAAGAAGGATTTTGCTGAAATGGTTAAAACTCATTGGGATACTCCTTTTACTGGATGCAAGATGTACAGATTAGTGAAAAAGCTAAGACTTTTGAAACATCCGATCCGAAGTATGCTCTTTAGGCAAGGAAATCTGCATAATAAGGTTAAGGAGCTTCGTCTTGAGCTTGATAGCCTCCAAATAGCTATCGAGGCTGATCCCTCTGATAAAGAATTAAGAAACCAGGAGATTGCTGCACTTTATGATTTTAAAGAGGCGGTTATTGATGAGGAACGCTTCTTAAAACAAAAAGCCAAGATTGAATGGTTAGAGGTGGGTGACTCTAATACTTTGTACTTTCACAACTCTGTTAAAGCAAGATCTCACAGGAGCCGGATAGAGAAGATTCAAGACGTTAATGGAGTTGATCATGAAGGGGGTGGTGTGGCTACTGCGCTTGTAAAACATTATGAAGACTTCCTGGGAACTGAAGGGCCTCCATCTTGTTTTAATCCTAATGAAGTTTTCAGAAGAACTATTAGTAGGCAAAAAGCGGATTATATGGTTCGAGCGATCACTGATGCTGAAATTAAAGAAGCTATGTTCTCAATTGATGAAAATAAAGCCCCGGGTCCTGATGGGTATACCTCGCTCTTCTTTATGAAGACTTGGGATATAACGGGAAAGGAGGTATGTCTTGCCATTCATGATTTCTTTAAGACTGGCAAAATTTTGAAAGAAATCAACCATACCTTCTTAGCATTGATTCCGAAAGTGTCCACTCCTAATAGAGTTACAGATTATCGCCCAATTTCTTGCTGCAATACAATATATAAATGCATTAGTAAAATTATTACTAATCGCATTAAGGATGGGTTGGACGATATTGTGGATATTAATCAATCCGCATTCATTCCGGGTAGGCTTATATCGGATAATATTCTTCTAACTCAAGAACTAATGCATAATTATCATCGTAAGATTGGCCCCCCACGATGTGCTGCTAAGGTTGACATTCAGAAAGCATATGATACTGTTAATTGGAGCTTCTTAAGAGCAACATTAATTGGTTTTGGATTCAATCCGACTATGGTACATTGGATCATGTCTTGTGTTACCAGTGTTTCTTTCTCTATCAGCTTGCATGGTAATATTCATGATCTTTTCCAAGGAAGACGAGGCCTTAGACAGGGTGATCCCATGTCCCCATATCTCTTTACTATGGTTATGGAGGTGTTAACTCTGATGTTACACAAATCTGTGCAACATTCTCCGGGCTTCAGGTTTCATAACTTGTGTGGAGAACAACGAATTATTAACATTTGTTTTGCAGATGATCTCTTTCTCTTTGGCCGAGGTGATCTTGCTTCAGCCAAAGCTATTATGGACGGGCTTATGGAGTTTTCTAATGCCTCAGGACTTATGCCTAGTCTAGCTAAAAGCACGGCTTTCTTTTGTAATGTTCCTGATCGTATTAAGAGGGCTATTTTGGAGATCCTCCCATTTGAAGAAGGCTCTTCCGGTTCGTTATCTTGGTGTTCCACTTATTTCATCTAGACTTTTACACAAAGATTGCACAATTTTGGTTGAAAGGATGGAGGCTAGAATAAGTGATTGGAAGAACAAGTCTCTTTCGTTTGCTGGCAGGTTACAATTAATTAATTCAGTTCTCTCTTCCATGCATATTTATTGGGCTTCAGTTTTCATTCTCCCTGCTAGTATCATTTCTGATTTGGAAAAGAAGATGCGGGCTTTTTTATGGACTCAAGGACCCATGAGCAAAGGTAAAGCTAAGGTGGCATGGAAGGATTGTTGCCTTCCTAAGTATGAGGGAGGAATTGGAATTAAAAGAATTTGTGATGTTAACAAAGCTCTTATGACTTCTCATGTATGGAGTATCTTGAATAATCGAAAGTCTCTTTGGGTACAGTGGATTAATGTGCATAAACTCAAGGGAAGAAATTTCTGGGATGTCCCTTTGAAAGCTGGCTCAACATGGGGATGGCGTAAGCTTCTTCAATTGCGAGAAGTAATCCGACCACATATTAAGTATCTGATAGGGGATGGGTGTACTACTTCAGCTTGGTTTGATAATTGGGCTTCTATTGGCCCTTTATGTAAGTTTATTACATATAGAGAGATGACTAGAGCGGGATTTTGTCTTGATGCAACTGTTAATGATGTTCTAACTAATGGACGCTGGAAATGGCCAATTGCCTGGTTTGATCTATTTCCAGTGCTTATAAATGTTACTCCTCCTGTTCTTCGTCCTGCTGTTTCTGATGTAATTACTTGGTATGATTATTATGGGAAGGAAACTGGTTTTTCAGCCTCTTCCACATGGGAAACCATCCGAGTTAGAAGACCAGTTGTTCCTTGGGTTGATCTTGTTTGGTTTGCACATAGTATTCCGAGGCACTCATTTCATGTTGGCTTATTATGAGAGAAAAACTGAAGACTCATGATAAGATGAAGCAATGGGATGTTAGTGGTTCTACTAACTTAAATCTACTTTGTTGTTCCCTCTACAAGCGTGGACCTGATTCGCATCAACATTTATTTTTTGAATGTAATTACTCATTGCAGATTTGGAATTTGGTTCGCCCCTTAATGGGATTTCATGCGGTTCCAAACCGATGGACTGATATCACTTCAATGCTATTGTTGACATCAAAGCCTAATCTTGCCAAGACGGTTATTGCTAAGCTTTTGATTGCTGCTTCGGCTTATTACTTATGGCAAGAGAGAAACTCCAGATTATTTTCTCCTAAAGAAAGATCGGTTGCTCAATTGCGTGATGTTATTATGTCTACTGTCCGGATGAAGTTAGCCACTATGAAGTTCAAGAAAAAGATTCAAGGAAGAAGCATCCTAGAAGAATGGAAGTTGGATATCACGTAAACATTTATTAAACATCACTTTTATTGTTTTGCCATTAAGAAGTCAACCAGTCTTCTAAATGTGTCCCTCTGACAGGCCTTTGGATTTATCTAAGGGTAGGAGTCTCTATTTGGTTAGCCATTTTGAGCTCTTCACTGTGATGTGCATGTTTGAGATTTGGTTTCGATTTGGTAGAATGATAGAGGTTGATGTTTGATATTGGTTACTTACATATTAGAGGTGTATTATTAATGCTTTTGATGTTATTAGCCTTTTTTATGTATTGTTCAGCTAGGTCGTTTGTGACGTTATTGTTTCACATACATATGGCATGTCATATGTATAAATTAGTTTGGTACTTTGCCAAGCTACTTGTAATAAACTTCTTTTGGGTGATTTATAAAAGCTTACCGGGGTTTAAATTCCCCTTTACCCAAAAAAAAAAAAAACAAATATTGATAAAGGGGTCACTCCTAACCACCAAGATCAAAAGATCTATAAAGGTAAAAGAAGATTTTTGTAAGAAATAGAGGCTGCTCTATTAATTTCATTCAACATCAACTAACTTACAATGAGTGATAAAACCTCTATTTATAGCCACATTCAAATTTGATTTACGCATCAAATTTGGTATCAGAGCCAGGTTTAAAAAGGTTTCTTAATCTTTTTGTCCATTGGGGTATTGTTTGTTTAGATCTCATTTTGATTTAGCCAGATCTGTTGATTGATTGTTCAGATCTACTGATTGTGAGTTGTTGTTGGTTATAAATGGCATATAGGCGAGATATGAATTTAGAGGAAGCTCATAATGTTAGAAGAGATAGGCAAATAGAAGATCTACAAGAAGCTCTTGGTAAAATAGTCCATATGTTAGAAGATGGTGGTTTACGATTTAATCGAGAAAATATTGTTACTAGTGAAAGAGATTCCGAATCTCAAGGTCCTAGTGAAAGATCTGATAGAACACCCAGAAACTCTAGTGAATCTGATGAACCACATCATAGAAAAAGGCGTAGGAGGCATAAGGGTGATGATACTAGGGATATTAAGATAGATCCACCATATTTTAATGGGTCTTCTAACCCAGAAGAGTATTTTGAATGGGTCCAGGTGATGGACAGAATAATGGAAATAAAGGGATATGATGATAGAAAAAGTTTCAAAGTTGCCATTATTAAACTTAAGAAATATGCTTCATCTTGGTATGATAACATGAAATCTGAAAGAGAGTACAAAGGCAAAAGTAAAATCAAGACCTGGTCCAAACTGAAGGAGGTCATGCAGAAGAGGTTTGTTCCCCAGTCGTAAAAGCAAGATCTGTATCTACTGATCTTCAATCTGAAGCAAGGAGCCAAGGAAGTTGTGGAGTATATTAGAGAGTTTGAGCATCTGAAGACCAGAACTGGTGTGAATGAGACTGAAGAGCACACTATTGCCAGATTTCTTGGTGGTCTGAACGCTGCCATTACTGAGAAGATTGAGTTGCATCCTATCTGGACATATGAAGGTGCATGCAAGATGGCTATCCAGATTGAAAGACAACTGAAGAAGAAGGCTCCGTACAAGTCATTCAGTAAGGTTCCTACCAGTACAAGTCAACCAGTTGCCAGTCAACCAGTTCCCAGATTTATTGAAGCTGTTCAGAAATCCTTCAAAGGCAAAGAAAAAGAAACTGGAGGATCAAAAGAACCAGTGGGAAAGAAATGTTTTAAGTGTCATGGCTTTGGTCACTTCCAGGCCCAGTGTCCTAATCAAAGAGCCTTGACTGCCAAAGAGATTGAATGTTTACCAGATGTCGACACTGAAGAAGGTGAGCCAGTGTATGATGAAGATGAAGAAGAAGATGAAGAGTCTAATGTTGGTGCAGATGTTGGAGAAATGTTGGTTGTCAGAAGAGTGATGCATGCTGATGAAGTTACCACTGATACTGCCCAGAGGGAGAACATTTTTCACTCCAGATGCACAGTCAAAGGAAAAGTTTGTGATCTGATCATTGACGGTGGGAGTTGTGCTAATGCTGCTTCAACTTACATGGTAGAGAAACTGGCGCTACCTACAGTTAAGCACCCTTGACCTTACAAGTTGCAATGGCTCGGTGAAGGATCAGAGGTAAAAGTTAATCGTCAAGTTACTATTCCGTTTTCAATTGGGTCAGTTTATCAAGACAAAATTGTTTGTGATGTTGTACCTATGGATGCGTGTCATATTTTACTGGGTAGACCTTGGCTATTTGACAATAATGTATTTCATAATGGTCGTATGAATTCATATTCAATATTTGTAAGTGGGAAGAAGGTCACTCTGACTTCTTTAAAACCCAGTGAAATATTGAAAGTTAATAAGAAAGACCAGCCCAGTAAGCCTTTGTTTTTGTCTCAAGCTGAAGTCGAAGAAGAGTTATCTGAAGGCTCTCCAGTTATGATGTTACTGGTCGTGGAAAAATCTGAAGAGAAGGAGTTCACTGGTGTCCCCAGTCTCCTGAAGACTTTACTGAAGGAATTTACTGACGTTTTCCCAGAAGACCTACCTGAAGGTTTGCCACCAGTGAGAGGAATTGAACACCAGATTGACCTGGTTCCAGGTTCAGTTCTTCCAAACAAAGCTGCTTATAGGTGTTCACCTACTGAAGCAAAAGAGTTGCAAAGGCAGGTAGATGAGTTGGTTGCCAGAGGCTATGTGAGAGCAAGTATGAGTCCTTGTTCAGTGCCAGCTCTCCTGGTTCCAAAGAAAGATGGTACAATGAGAATGTGTGTTGATAGCAGGGCCATCAACAATATAACCATTAAGTATAGATATCCCATTCCCAGATTGGATGATATGCTTGATGAGTTACATGGCTCCAAAGTGTTTTCCAAGATTGATCTCAGAAGTGGCTATCACCAGATAAGAATGAAAGATGGAGATGAGTGGAAAACTGCTTTCAAGATCAAGGGAGGTTTGTATGAATGGTTAGTTATGCCTTTTGGATTATCTAATGCCCCAGTACCTTCATGAGACTGATGAATGAAGTTCTCAGACAACTTATTGGTCAGTTTGTTGTTGTATATTTTGATGATATTCTGGTATACTCAAAATCTGAAGTTGAACATGTTAATCATCTGAAGAGTGTATTTGGAATCGGAAGTGTCCAGATTCACTGAACTGGAAAGACCCAACGAACTGAAGAAGCTAACTGGACTGAAGGAAACTGAACTAATAATGCCATCTGAACAAGCCATGTTGATTCTGCCAGCAGTGGCCCATTTCAGACAAGTCTTTTCTGAACCAGACCAGTCACCAGTAGTAACACTTCTCCAGTGGCGAGAAGCTCCAACGATCAATACTGATAACCCACCAGTAAAGTTCTCCAGTGACCAGCTCCAGATGAATGCCCCAGATGAATGCTCCAGTGACCACTACTGAAGGTCCACCAGTGAAGTGCTCCAGATTGTGTCTCCAGTAGAAGTCCAGATATCTATCTCCAGTTTCCAGATAATAAAGTCCCCACTGAAATCCTATGATTATGGGCCCAATAAAAAAAGAATGACAACTGTTGAAGGGAGGGCGCATAGGACAATGACGTTTCTAACAGTATTGTGGGACCACTTGCAGGGAATATTTCTAGAAGCCTACCTGTCCATTTCTTATTGGTCGAATAATTAGTGGCTGTCCTTAGCACATGACAGCTTTTTGATTATTTTATTGTATTTCGTTATTTCCTAGGTAGTAGCATGTGGCTATAAATAGAGGTTTTATTTCCCTTTGTAAAGTTAGTTGATGTTGAATGAAATTAATAGAGCAGCCTCTATTTCTTACAAAAATCTTCTTTTACCTTTAGAGATCTTTTGATCTTGGTGGTTAGGAGTGACCCCTTTATCAATATTTGTGGTGACTTGTTCTTTATCAAATATTGTGGTGAGGTCTTTTAAATCTTCGGTTTCCTTTATCTATAATCGTGGTGGCTAGACCTTTATCGATTATAGTGGTGGGGCGGAGTGTTTCCTTTATCCTTGATTCCGGTGGCTTAGCCTTTACGAGTCTTGGTGGTGGATTCTTTATCTATCATTTTAATTTTAATTGTCTTGTTTTATTGTTTATCTCATATAAAGTCCAGAAAATACCAAAAATAGTCTTCCGCTGTCGTTTGTCGCGTGATTTACGCATCAAAATAATATGTGGCCGTATAGTATCACGCATCAATAAAATTTTCCTCCAACCCCAAGCACTACCAGCATGTAATTTAACATCCCAAAAATTCCTGTCTTTGAGTTTGTTAGAATATATCCAATTAACCCAAAGGGACCTTCGTTTATTAACAATACTCCATATATGAGAAGTCATTAGCGCTTTGTTAACATCACGGATACGTCTAATACCAAGGCCCCCTCATATTTTGGGAGACAGCAATCTTTCCAAGCTACCTTTGCGTTCCCTTTTGCCATAAGTCCTTGGCACCAAAGAAATCCACGCATCTTTTTCTCCAAATCCTTTACAATACTAACCGGTAAAATAAACACAGAAGCCCAGTAAACATGCATAGATGTTAATACCGAGTTTATAAGTTGCAACCTGCCAGCAAAAGAAAGGGACTTGTTTTCCAATCACCAATTCTAGCTTCCATCTTTTCAACAAGCACGCTGCAGTCCTTATGTAAAAGTCTTGAAGAAATCAAAGGAACTCCTAAATAACGTACCGGTAATTGGCCTTCCTCTAAAGGGATTATACCAGAAATTGCTTGCTTTACATGGTCCGGAACATTACAGAAGAAAGCAGTGCTTTTTGCTAAGCTAGGAGTAAGACCCGAAGCCTTTGTAAACCTAATAAGGCAGTCCATCAAAATCTTGACTGATGCAATATCACCCCGAGCAAAAAGGAATAAGTCATCTGCAAAAACAAAGGTTAATAATACTGTTCTTCTTGTACTGGTTATGGAATCGAAAGTTAGGAGAATTCAGAGCTGAATTCTTCAAAATCAATGACAGAACTTCCATAACAAGTGTAAAAAGGTAAGGAGACATCGGGTCACCTTGTTGTAAACCCCTTTTCCCTTTAAAGTACCCATGGATATTACCATTAATACTCAAAGAGAAAGAAACACTAGTAACACATGTCATAATCCAGCTAACCATAGTGGGGTGGAAACCAAACCCCTCTAATATCGCCTTAAGGAACATCCAGTCAACCGTGTCATACGCTTTTTGGATATCCACCTTAAAAGCACATCTGGGTGGACCAATTTCCCTGTGATAATTATGCATTAATTCCTGTGTAAGTAAGATATTGTCAGAAATCCGTCTTCGAGGAACAAATGCTGATTGGTTTATATCAACAATGTCATCAAGGCCCTCCATTATTCTGTTGGTTATGATCTTGCTTATACACTTGTACAGAACATTACAACAGGAGATCGGTCTATAGTCAGTAACCAACCTAGGAGTAGGTATCTTTGGGATTAAAGCTAAGAAGGTATGATTGATTTCACTAAGAATACGACCTTTATTAAAGAAATCATGAATCGCAAGACAAACCTCTTTACCAATGGTATCCCAAGCCGACTTAAAAAACAAAGATGAATAACCATCTGGCCCGGGAGCTTTATTATCCCCAATCGAGAACATAGCCGCCTTTATTTCTTCATCAGTAACAGGTTGAACCATTTGTTGAGCTTTCTGATTGGTAAGTTTATTAATAAACAGCCCATCAGGATTAAAAACAGTTTCAGGCCCATTTGTACCAAGAAAGTTCGCATAATGATCAACTAAAGCCATGGCTACCCCACTACTCTCATGCTCCACCCCATGAACATCCGTTATCCTATCAGTTCTGGTTCGGTGGTGTCTAGCTTTAACCGAATTATGGGAAAATTTTGAATTAGAATCACCAACATCAAGCCAATCAATTTTTGATTTCTGTTTAAGAAACCATTCTTCATCAATCACAGCCTCTTTGAACTTATTACACACATCAGCTTCTTGGATTTTAAGATTGACGTCCCCCAGATTAAGATCAAGAGCTTTCTGAATTCTGTCAAGCTCATCTCTTAGAGTAGTAACACGAACGTGAATATTACCCTGTTTAAGTAGCAGCTTTCGCATAGGATGCTTCAGCTTTCTTAACTTCATAACCAACCTATACATTTTGCAACCCTAGATGCTGTAATTCCAATTATCCTTTACAATGTTCCCAAATTCCTCCTTATGAACTAAAAAATTTGCAAATTTAAAGGGCTTCGGACGGTCTCTAGTAACATTAGGAATCTTGAGCACACATGGGGAATGATCCGAAATCCTATATGGCTGAAATATAGCATGAGCAGTTGGGAATTCACGACAGAAATGGATATTACCCATTACTCTATCAAGTTTCTTCAAGATGCCATTTCCTGTTTTTAGCTTCTGCGTCCAAGTATAATGGATTCCTGAACAATTAACATCTATTACCTCAATGTCTTCAACACAATCTTTGAAGTCCCGCATTCCAATATTAATAGTTGAAGAGCCAAAGTAAATGTCTTCAAGGTTAAGAGCTGAATTGAAGTCACCAAGAATCACCCATGGCTTATCTTTAACAAACAGTTTATGACCAGAAAGATTAGTCCATAATCACCACTTCCGAATTCCAGCCTAAAATAATTCGAGTACCCTTTACACATACACTGCCATTCGAAGTCCAGTCCCATTTTCTAAAAACCTTCTTACAAACATCAAAAAGCTTTGAAACATCCACATGGGATTCTAAAATTGCACAACAGTTTAAATGATTTTCACTCACAACTTGTTGAACCTCCTTCTGTTTAAGGGGTCGGTTCAAACCCCGTATATTCCAAGTGGCGATGCTACCCATTTAAACCGTCCTCACCGGGAGTGCTTGCCCCCTCAGTCTGTGTTTTTTGCCGTGTACCAGCAGCCATATAAGCATCAAATTCAGAAAACACTTCTTCAACTTCATCATCCTCATCGTCTTCAATGTCATCAACCTTTTTTATATTAATAGGGTTACGTGTTTCCTCTGATTTATTCTCAACACTAATAGGCTCAAAAAGAGGTTCATTGCAACTAGGTCCATAGTCATTTAACAATTCATATTGATTCTTAGTAGGAACATGATGCTTGGACGTACTAACTACATTAGAGGAACTTGTCGACTTTGAAACCGGTCTGTATTCAAATTTCTGCTTTGGCTTGTTCATAGTAAAACCTGAATTACTTCTCTTTTTACTCTTCACTTCAATGAAACCATCATCGCCCACTTTTACAGCTTGTTTTGCTGCTGGTCGTACTCTCTTTGGGCATTCATCATTGTTATGTCCAAAAATACAGCATGTTGCACACCTTGGCGGTTTCCATTCATACTCAACACGCATAGTTTCCTTAACATAGTGTTCACCATCCAAAGTAGGAATCGCCATGGTTAATTCATCCTTAAACTCCATAGATGCCGAAATTTCTATTAAAGCTCTGGCATAACTGCTCCGGCCCCATGATTCAATACACATAGAGTTCGTATAAGCATCAAGAAGTTTGGGATTACCTAGTTTGGTAGCAAGCATGCTTAACCCATCATCAGTATATGCAGCGAGTGGTACGTTATGGATTTTTATCCAAACTGCTATATCTTTAATATCTTCTCTTTTCAATTTAGTAGTCGGTGACCATGTGTTCAGAAAGATAGGCATATTACATATAATCCATGGGCCACCTTCAAGCACATCCATCATACCTTTCTTCTCAGAAAATTTAAAGAAAAAGAATCCCTCAGCATTCATCATAATCTTTTGCAACCCAAATTTCTTCCAATTATTCTGAGCAAAATATTCCACAACAGGATAGGCAAGTCTATTACCTAGAAAATAGCCAAAAAGAGTGTTTGCAAATCTGTCCTGAACTACACGCACAGATTCCTTGGGAAGAACAATATCAACACCCTCATGTATCACACTTGTTTCAAGTTTCCTGAAATTCACCATCTTCTTGATTGAACCTATCTTTAGTTTAGCTGCATAAAATTGCTTTTCCTGATGAACTTGACTATTCGTATCCGTTTCAGCAACGTTTACATGTTTCTGACCAGTATTATCAACCATAGGTGGCGTCACATCATCACCAAGATGCTTGTTCTTACCATCAGCAGCAGTATCTTGTGTAGTACCAGAACCACTCGCCACATGTGGAGTTTCATCATCTTTAATATCAGCAGGTTTTGAGGCTGTTTGATCGAAATCTACCTTTCTGCTTCAATATTTTCAGGAGCTTTTCCAGCAACATCATATGATGATAAAAAAAAGTTTTAAGGTTGCCATTATTAAGCTTAAAAAGTATGCTTCATCTTGGTATGACAATATGAAATCTGAAAGGGAGTATAAAGGTAAGAGTAAAATCAAGACCTGGTCCAAACTGAAGGAAGTTATGCAGAAAAGATTTGTTCCTCAGTCGTACAAGCAAGATCAGTATCTACTGATGAATAATCTGAAGCAAGGTGCTAAAGAAGTTGTGGAGTATATTAGGGAGTTTGAGCAACTGAAAACAAGAACTGGTGTCAAAGAAACTGAAGAGCATACTATCGCCAGATTCCTTGGTGGGTTGAATGCTACTATTACTGAGAAGATAGAATTGCAGCCCATCTGGACTTATGAAGGTGCATGCAAACTGGCCCTCCAGATTGAAAAGCAACTGAAGAAGAAGGCCCAGTACAAACCTTTCACTAAGGTTACTTCCAGTTCCAGTCAACCAGTTACCAGGCCCAGTGAAACTGTTCAGAAATCCTTCAGAGGAAAGGAGAAAGAAACTGGAGGATCAAAAGAACCAGTTGGAAGAAAATGTTTTAAGTGTCATGGTTTTGGTCACTTCCAGGCGCAGTGTCCCAACCAGCGAGCACTCACTGCTAAGGAGATTGAAAGTTTACCAGATGTTGATACTGAAGAAGGTGAACCAGTATATGACGATGATGAAAGTGAAGAGGCATATATAGGTGCAGATGTCAGAGAAATGCTGGTAGTCAGAAGAGTGATGCACACTGATGAAGCTGCAACTGATACTGCTCAGAGAGAGAATATTTTTCATTCCAGATGTACTGTTAAAGGCAAAGTGTGTAATCTGATCATTGACAGTGGGAGTTGTGCTAATGCTGCTTCAACTTACATGGTAGAGAAACTGGAACTACCTACAGTCAAGCACCCTCGTCCTTACAAGTTGCAATGGCTCATGAAGGATCTGAGGTAAAAGTTAATCGACAAGTTACTATTCCTTTTTCTATTGGATCAGTTTATCAAGATAAATTTGTTTGTGATGTCGTTCCTATGGATGCTTGTCATATATTACTGGGTAGACCTTGGTTATTTGATAATAATGTTTTTCATAATGGTCGTATGAATTCTTATTCATTATTTGTAAGTGGGAAAAAGGTCACTCTGACTTCTTTAAAACCCAATGAATTATTGAAAATTAACAAGAAAGACCCGCCCAGCAAGTCTTTATTTATGTCCCAAACTGAAGTAGAAGAAGAGTTAACTGGAGGCTCTCCAGTTATGATGTTACTGGTGATTGAGCGTACTGAAGAGAAGGAGTTCACTGGAATCCCCAGTCTCCTGAAGTCTCTACTGAAGGAATTCACTGATGTTTTTCCAGAAGACCTACCTGAAGGTTTGCCACCAGTAAGAGGAATTGAACACCAGATTGACCTGGTTCCAGGTTCAGTTCTTCCAAACAAAGCTGCTTACAGATGTTCACCTACTGAAGCAAAGGAGTTGCAAAGGCAAGTAGATGAGTTGGTTGCCAAAGGTTATGTTAGAGCAAGCATGAGTCCTTGTTCAGTTCCAGCTCTCCTGGTCCCAAAGAAAGATGGTTCGATGAGAATGTGTGTTGATAGCAGGGACATAAATAATATAACTATTAAGTATAGATATCTCATTCCCAGATTGGATGATATGCTTGATGAGTTACATGGCTCCAGTGTGTTTTCTAAAATTGATCTCAGAAGTGGTTATCACCAGATCAGAATGAAAGATGGAGATGAGTGGAATGATGCATAAATCACGCGACAAACGACAGCGGAAGACTATTTTTTTGGTATTTTCTGGATTTTATATGAAACAAACAATAAAACAAGATAATAAAATTAGAATGATAGATAAAAGAATCCACCACCAAGATTCGTAAAGGCCAAGCCACCGGAATTAAGGATAAAGGAAACACTCCGCCCCACCACTACAATCGATAAAGGTCTAGCCACCACGATTATAGATAAAGGAAACCGAAGATTAAAAGACCTCACCACAATATTTGATAAAGAACAAGTCACCACAAATATTGATAAAGGGGTCACTCCTAACCACCAAGATCAAAAGATCTATAAAGGTAAAAGAAGATTTTTGTAAGAAATAGAGGCTGCTCTATTAATTTCATTCAACATCAACTAACTGCCTTACAATGAGAAATTAAGCACCTATTTATAGCCACACACATGCTATTTCCTAGGAATAAAGAAATACAAATATTAAATAAATAAAAGGCTGTCATGTGCTAAGGACAACCACTAATTTATCCACCAATAGGAAAAGGACAGACAAAGCTTCTAGAAAGATTCCTTCTGTACAAGGGCCCACAAACCGTTAGAAATAACGTTGTCACACGTGCCTTCCTTATCCCTGTCAACAGCTGTCATTCCTTCTTTATTGGGTCCACTGCCATGTCAACTGGAGTCTGGAAACTGGAGACTGGAGACTGGAGAGTGGAGCCTGGAGTCTGGAGACTGGAGACTGGAGCCTGGAGTCTGGAAACTGGAGACTGGAGACTGGAGCCTGGAGTCTGGAGACTGGAGACTGGAGACTGGAACCTGGAAACTGGAGACTGGAGCCTGGAGTCTGGAGACTGGAGCCTGGAGTCTAGAGACTGGGACTGGAGTTGGAAATGGAGACTGGAGCTCTGGAGACTGGAGACTGGAGACTGGAGCCTGGAGTCTGGAGATTGGAGGATCTTCACTGGAGCCTGGATCTGGAGCATATTCACTGGAGGATGCACCTGGAGGATCTTCACTGGAGAATGCACCTGGAGTATCTTTACTGGAGAATGCATCTGGAGGATCTTCACTGGAGAATGCATCTGGAGGATCTTTACTGGAGAATGCATCTGGAGAATCTTTACTGGAGAATGGATCTGGAGGATCCAACTGGAGAATGCATCTGGAGGATCTTTACTGGAGAATGCATCTGGAGAATCTTTACTGGAGAATGGATCTGGAGGATCCAACTGGAGCCTTGAAACTGGAGCATCTCACAGGAGTGCAACTGACGGATACTCGCTGAAGTGTCACTGGTCAGTAGCACTATTGAAATGAAGTTACTGAAGAGTTGTTGTTGATCAAGGCTTGTTTTGTCACTAATGAACTTTAAGACCAACGACTTTTGTCTTGGTTGCAAAACTTCAATACTCGAATTAGTATCAAGATCAACATACACCAGTAGTATAATGCCAATAAAGGATATCCAGGGGTACATGGTTGCTTGCTAATCTTTGATTAATAAATATACGAGCCAAACTTTTTGTGGAAATGACTCTGGGTCATTTCTGCATCAGGAAGACTGCTTTCAAAATTAAAGGAGGCCTTTATGAATGGTTAGTAATGCCTTTTGGCTTATCTAATGCTCCTAGTACTTTCATGAGACTGATGAATGAAGTTCTCAGGCCACTTATTGGTCAGTTTGTTGTTGTTTATTTCGATGATATTCTGGTATATTCAAAATCTGAAGCTAAACATATTAATCATCTGAAGAGTGTATAACTATTGAGAAGACACCAGTTATATGGTAAACTGGAGAAGTGTGATTTTAAGGTAGAAAGTGTAATATTTATGCGATATGTTGTTTCAAAAGAAGGAATTTCTATGGATCCTTCAAAGGTAGAAGCCATCAGATCATGGCCAGTTCCTACTACAATCACTGAAGTAAGAAGTTTTCACGGACTGGCATCTTTTTACAGAAGGTTTATCAAGAATTTCTCTACAGTTGTGGCCCCAATCACTGATTGTCTGAAGAAAGGTGTGTTTGACTGGCCTAATTCAGCCCAGTTGGCCTTCGAGTCACTGAAGGAAAAGCTCAGTTCAGCTCCAGTTCTATCCTTGTCAGATTTTGATCAGTTGTTTGAGTTAGAGTGTGACGCCGGTGGAGTAGGTATTGGTGCAGTTCTGGTACAAGCAGGGCGTCCAGTTGCCTATTTCAGTGAAAAGCTCAATGGTTCTAAACTGAAGTATAACACTTATGACAAGGAATTTTATGCAATTATTCGTGCTATCACTCACTGGTCACACTATCTGAAGCCAAAGCAGTTTGTCTTATTTTCTGACCATGAAGCACTGAAGTTCATTAATGGTCAACATAAGCTATTACCAGACATGCAAAATGGGTGGAATTTTTGCAGTCTTATTCTTTTGTTTCTAAGCATAAAGCTGGAGTGGCTAATGTTGTTGCTGATGCACTGTCCAAGACGATATTCACTGTTATCTATTCTGGAAGCAAGAGTTCTTAGATTTTCTTTCATCAAAGAATTGTATGCTGCTGATCCAGATTTTTTTGATCGCCTCACTGAAGCTCACCAGAAAGGACCATTTGTTGTTCAGGATGGTTTCTTATTTAAAAATGGAAAGTTGTGCATTCCCAGGGGTTCAATAAGAGATTTACTGATAAGAGAAGCACATGGAGGAGGTTTAGCTGGCCATTTTGGCATTAACAAAACTGGAGAGATCCTCACTGAACACTTCTACTGGCCAAGTCTACTGAAGGATGTCCAGAGTATCATCAGTCGCTGCCCAACTTGTCACCAGGCGAAGGCAACTTTTCACAAAGGGTTGTATACTCCTCTTCCAGTTCCAAGCCAACCATGGGAAGATCTCAGTATGGATTTCATTGTTGCACTGCCCAGAACTCAAAGGGGTAAAGATTCAATAATGGTGGTGGTTGATTGATTTTCAAAAATGGCACATTTTATTGCTTGTAACACAACCAATGATGCTTCAGCAGTAGCAAATTTGTTCTTTAAGGAGATTGTCAGATTACATGGAATTCCCAAGACAATTGTGTCAGATCGAGATGTGAAGTTTCTGAGTTATTTCTGGAAGACCTTATGGAGACTGATGGGCACCAGATTATTGTTCAGTACGTCTCACCATCCTCAGACTGATGGACAGACTGAAGTCACGAACAGAACAATTGGTATGTTATTAAGAACACTGGTGAAGAAGATACTGAAAGATTGGGATCTGAAGCTTGCTCATGCTGAGTTTGCTTTCAACAGAGCTCCAAAATATTCAACCAGTAAATCCCCGTTTGAAGTTTGTTATGGTGTCAATCTACTGACTCCCATTGATTTAATTCCATTTTCGATTGAACCAAGGGCAAGTATTGAAGCTGATCTACAGGAACTTGTTAAACAGTTAAGGGTTTTGTTTCTTTTCGTTTTTAGTAGGGTTTTAGGGTTTTTCTTTTGCTGCTCGTAATATAGTTACTTTTTTTGCTAGCTTGTTTTCTTGTTTGCTGCATGGTGATAGAGTGTGTATGAAGAGGGATAGTCCTTTCGATCTGAAAGCTTTAGAGGAACGATTCAATAAGATTAGACAGGATTCAATGTCCGGAAAGAAAAAGAAGAAGGGTGGCAGTCCTCATAAGGGGGAAAACCCTAATTCGAATACTAATAAAGGTGTTACCTTCATCAAATCCGTCTATGGCTGATGTGAATTCAGGTGGTGGTTCTAATACCACTATCGAAACTCCTGGTTTTGCTGAGAAAATTGATGATGGTCAGATGAATGATGATAATGGAAAGCAACAAACAAATTTTTCACTTCGTGTCGATGATATTAATAAAGTTGCTAATATTGATGAAAATTGTCCTCCATCCGAAAAACCTGAAACAAACAAAGAGGAGGATAAAAACACTATGAGTGGTGATGGGGAAAAGCAGGCGAGTGAGAAGGAGGTCAGCCCAGATTCTATGATGGGCAAACCCACTGAATATAATGATGCTTTTCTTAAGAAACCAGATGGTCTGGATGCTCCTGAGGTTACACCTACGTATGCTGCCAAACTCAAGAGTGGATCAATGAAGCTAGAAAACAGTGTGAATCGTGATGGTGTGGATATAGTTCTCCCAAAGGAATCGGTTCGTGTTGTCCAAGACAGATTTGCTAATACATTGTTTGGTTATTTTTTGGTGATAGACTTGCTTATCCTGTTGTTGAATACTATGTCAAGACTAATTGGACTAAGTTTGGTCTCCAAAAAGTAATGATGAATGCGGATGGATTTTTCTTCTTCAAATTCAATGATAAAAAAGGGATGTTGAAGAGGGAGGTCCTTGGCTTATACGGAGTATGCCTATTTTTTTGAATATTTGGTCACCCACAGCAAAGCTAAAAAAGGATGATATCAAAGAAGTAGCAGTGTGGATTAAAATCCACAATGTTCCTATTGCTGCATATACGGATGATGGACTGAGCTTGCTAGCTACTAAGTTGGGAAATCCAAAAATGCTTGATTCTTACACGAGTACCATGTGCACTGAATCATGGGGCAGAAGTAGTTATGCAAGGGCATTGATTGAGATCTCAGCTGAGAATGAGTTTAGGGATTATTTAACAATGGCAATTCCTGTTCTAGATGATGATCACTATGTTAATGAAACAATGCGAGTAGAGTATGAATGGCGACCACAGAGGATTGCTACATGTTGTATATTTGGACATAATACAGATGTGTGCCCAAAGAGAGTTAGAACAGCCAGCAAACCAGCGAATTTAGTTGATAATGATGGCTTTACTGAGGTTAGAGGAAGAAAGAAGGGATCGTACAAGGCTGGGTTTCCACTTAACAAACAGAAAACAAGAGTTGAATATAGACCAGTTGTTAATCAGAAGCAACAAAAAGATGTGCCTAGCACTTCTGGTACGAAGGAATGTGAGGGGACGAGTTCGTCTAAATCACAGATTCACACCCATAACTCATATGAGCTATTGAACGATTATGGAAAAGGTGAATCTGAACCAGTTCTTCGAGAGTATACTGAAGAAGAGAGAGCTGAAATGGAAAAAGAAAAACAATCAAATTTGGTGGATGGAGATTCGGATGATGAGGAAATTGTTAATTTAGAGGCTGAACATTGTGAAGTACCGAATGAACCAGTTAAAACTTCTGAGGGGGCAAGCACTCCCGGTAAAGATGGTTTTAATGGGTAGTATAGCTTCATGGAATATAAGGGGGTTGAACCGCCCTCTGAAACAAATGGAGGTTCGACAGGTAGTGCAAGAGAATCATTTGAATCTCTGTGCTATTATGGAGTCGCATATTGATGTAAGTAAACTGTTCGACACTTGTAAAAAGATATGTAGGACCTGGAATTGGACTTCAAATGGTGGTTTGTGCAGCAAGGGCACACGAATAATACTTGGGTGGGATACGGATTTAATTGATTTAATGGTGATTTCACAAACAGATCAGGTTATACACACTCAAGTAATTTTCAAGATGGACCAGAAAGCTTTGTTTTGCTCGTTTATCTATGCAGATAACTATTATAAAAGAAGGAGAGAGCTTTGGAATGACCTTGTTAAACATAAAGCTTTCGTCCATGATAAACCATGGGTTATTATGGGTGACTTCAATTCATCACTTAATCTTGAGGATAATTTGTTGGGATCTTCAACGATGAGTATAGGAATGCGGGATTTTAATGAATGTATTAATGAAATTGAAGTGTTGGATATCAACAGCTCGGGGATACATTTCACATGGAATCAGAAGCCGAAAAAGGGAATTGGGATCTTTAAGAAGATTGATCGCATTATGGGGAATATGAAATTTGTAGATGATTATCCAGCTGCAAACGCTTCATTCCTTCCATATAGAGTATCGGACCATTCACCATGTGTACTCAAACTCCCTTCGATAACAAGATCTAGACCAAAACCTTTTAAATTTGCTAACTTTCTTGTTTATAAACAGGGCTTCATGGAAGCAGTGGAACGTGAATGGGTAGAGGAGATTACTGGGCATTTTATGTTTCGTGTTGTTAAGAAGCTTAAGAATATCAAAACTCCTATGCGCAAGCTCCTCCTTAAACAAGGCAACTTGCATGCTCGGGTTGATGAATTGCGTAAAGAACTGGACACTATTCAGATTGCCATAGACAAAGATCCCATGGACTTATCATTAAGAGATAAGGAAGCTCAGATCCTCAATGATTTTAAAGATGCACAGCTTGATGAAGAGAGATTCCTTAAGCAGAAATCAAAAGTGGAATGGCTTGATGTTGGTGATGCTAACTCGACTTTTTTCCATAAATCTTTAAAATGCAAAAATCATAGGTCACGTATTGAGTCTGTGAAAGATATGCAAGGAGTCACTCATGATGGAGGGGATGCTCAGAAAGCATTTGTTGATCATTATACAAATATGTTTTGGGTGAGAAAGGCACCACGACTATCTATCCTTCTCCAGATCTGTTTAGACGAGTGTTGGAACATAATAAGGCTGCTAATATGGTACGAAATGTCACTGATGAAAAGATAAAACAAGCCATGTTCGATATTGGGGAAAATAAAGCTCTCGGGCCTGATGGATAGACCTCAGCTTTCTTTAAAAATGCTTGGAGTGTTGTTGGACGTGAGGTATGCTTAGCAATTCATGAATTTTTTCGCAATGGGAGGTTGCTTCAACAGATCAATCACACCATCATTGCCTTGATTCCAAAGGTTACTACTCCTTCCTCTATCAATGATTATCGTCCTATCTCTTGTTGTAACACTTTATACAAATGTATTAGTAAGATTCTTACTAATAGAATAAAGGAAGGATTGCATGATATTGTCAGTATCAATCAATCGGCATTTGTCCCAGGAAGACGGATCTCAGATAACATTTTACTCACCCAGGATCTAATGCATAACTATCATAGGAATGTTGGACCCCCACGATGTGCTTTTAAGATAGACATTCAGAAAGCCTATGACACGGTGGATTGGAACTTTCTTAAGGAAGTCCTAATTGGTTTCGGGTTCCACAGAACTATGATCAAATGGATTATGCTTTGTGTCACTACCGCATCCTATTCCCTAAGCATAAATGGTAACTTACATGGGTACTTTAAAGGGAAAAGAGGTTTAAGGCAGGGTGACCCTCTATCACCATACCTTTTTACCCTAGTAATGGAAGTGCTAACGCTTGTTTTAAATAAATCTGTCTCCCTTGCATCCAATTTCAGGTATCATCATAAGTGTGAGAAACAGAGTATCATTAACTTATGCTTTGCTGACGATCTGTTTGTTTTTTCACGTGGTGAAGTCAGATCTGCTAAAGTTATTATGGAATCAATCAATACATTTAGTGACATGTCAGGGCTTGTACCAAGTTTACCAAAAAGTACTGCCTACTTTTGTAATGTTTCAGATTCTACTAAACGGTCTATCCTTGATATTTTGCCATTTGAAGAAGGGAGCTTACCTGTTAGATATCTTGGAGTCCCACTGATTTCGACCCGTCTACTCTTTAAAGACTGTAAGATGCTAATAGAAAGAATGGAGAAACGGATCACTGATTGGAAGACTAAGTCTTTATCTTTTGCTGGGAGACTTCAATTGATTAAATCGGTTTTATCATCTTTGCATATTTATTGGGCATCTGTATTTATTCTTCCACAGCGTATCATTGATGACTTGGAGAATAAAATGAGAGGCTTTCTATGGAACCAAGGTGATATGGTAAAAGGGAAAGCGAAAGTAGCCTGGAAACAGGTGTGTCTGCCAAAATCAGAAGGAGGACTTGGGATAAGAAGAATTGCTGATTTTAATAAGGCATTAATGGTTAATCATATTTGGAGCCTTCTAAACCATAGGGAATCTTTATGGGTTAAGTGGATTCACTCTTATAGGTTAAAAGACAGAAGCTTTTGGGATGTTCCAATTCCACAGAATTGTAGCTGGGGGTGGCGGAAAATTTTACAGTTAAGGCAACAAGTGCGCCCTCATATATGGTCATCTATTGGAGATGGAAATGGCACTTCAGTTTGGTTTGATAAATGGGCAGAGGGGTGCCCGCTTCGTGATCAGATTTCAACTCGTGAAATACATAGGGCAGGTTTCCATCTTGATGATAAAGTGGCTGATTTGATCGATCAAGGTAATTGGAGATGGCCTGTCGCTTGGTATGATCTTTTTCCTGTCTTAATTGGGTTACCGAACATACAACTATCACTGACTACAAATGATACTTTGATTTGGAAAGATCTTGAAGGAAATGAATTATCGTTTACTTCAAGTGTAGTTTGGGACTCGGTTCGGTTTAAACAAGATTGTGTTCCATGGTATAGAGCTGTTTGGTTTCCACAAATGATACCAAGACATGCTTGCTTAATGTGGCTAATTATGAGGCGTAAGCTAAGAACTCAAGACAAGATAATGAAGTGGTGTGCTGGAGGCAATATGAATTACAATCTAGTTTGCTGTCCTTTATGCAAGCAAGGACCAGATTCACATAACCATTTGTTTTTTGAGTGTTCTTTTTCTAAACAGGTTTGGGAACAAGTTCGTCATTTGGCTCAAATGCAGCAAGTGAGTCCTAGATGGGAAGACATTGTTAGTTGGTTGCTGCCAAGAAACAAATCCAACTCGGCTAAGAGTGTGATTGGAAAGCTGCTTGTAGCTGCTTCTGCCTATTTCATTTGGCAGGAAAGGAACAGCAGGCTTTTCTCTAACAAGTTCAGACAAATAGAGCAAATTTGTGATCTGGTGGCGACTACTATACGTCTAAAGCTAGTCACGTTGAGGTTCAAGCACACGGCCAAAGTAAATCAGTTTGTAGAAGCCTGGAATCTACCACGAATGCTTGTGGTATATGATGAAGTGACCTGATGCAAATTGTCTATAGCATCTAGTTGTAGTCTTAGTGATCCTGTATAGCTAAGATATAGAGTATGGTATAATCTAGATTGCGTTTATCGCTTGCTTCACATATGCATGGCATGTCATGCATATGAACTAGTATGGTAACTCAACCATACTACTTGCTTTGTAATGTTTGGTTATGGTATAAAATTCACAGGGATATCCCATTAACCAAAAAAAAAATAAATAAATTATTAATTATAAGTAGTCTAATTAATTAAATGAGTTAACGGGTTGTATAATTAATTAGTTAATAGTCCAAATTAATTAATAAGTGATTAATTGATAAGGAAAGTCCGGTCTGTCCCACCAAAGCCCCAAGGGCGGTTATAAAACCATCCAAGGGAGGGAGGCGAATTTTCGTGTATTGGAGGATTTCTACTCTTGGAATCTTGTTTCCGAAATCTTCTATCTCAATGAGGAATCTTCTCTACCGCAACGAGGTTAGTTTGTATTTAATTAAGTTACTTATATTGCATGCATGTGGATCTTGGAAAGGGATATTAAAATAGTTTTAATAGTTTATTCACACGCTTTCGCTACGTACTTTGAATTGAATTTTTGAAAACCTAAATTTTGTCACTCAAACCGGGTCGATCACCCGACCCATTTATTGTTTTTCGGTTACTAAAATCCCAACACTAAGATTGTTGAAGTTCTTGACCATCATTAGTGACAAGCTATTCGCTCTATTCCACTTTCCAAAATTCGCTTTCTGAGCCTGGAAGAGTTAGCAGTAATAGCAGTGGGTTCATTATAGTCAAGATCTAGCATCTCCAGAGTTAGAGGTAATTAATCTTTTCATGAAGCAAAGTTTGCACTGGCTCAATGCCTAAGTTAGGTACTTCAGTGGAGATAAGGAAGATATAAATTTATGATACAAGCAATAGAAGATTATTAAAGTAATGCCTAAAATAAGTAGGCCTAATAGTAATATTTTTATAGTAACATGATTAACTATCTAAGCAGACTAAGTAATGTCTCTTAAAGTAATGGAACTAAAGTAATGCCTAAAATAAGTAGGCCTAATAGTAATGTTCCTTAAAATAATGAGACTATGACCATTATAGTAATGAAGCTAGTGATATTTAAGCCTATTGTAAACACCAAAGCAATAGGCTAAAGTAAGGCTCTACTTAGATGTTACATCACCTTTGGGCAGAAATAACTAATATCTAAGTAAATATGAGCATTAATAATTGTGTATATTATGCATGTAAATAGTACTTTTGGCACACAAAGCAAATTAAGTCACCTTTGGGCAGAATTATATTTAGTGTTTATTGTGCAAAAAGGAAAAGAACTTAGTGTTTATTATGCAAAAAGAAAAGAACACAACATGAGAATCACATTTGACCTTTGGGCACAAATGATAAAACCTATACATAAGTGAAATCGTATTCGACAATTAAGGAGAACCCGACAAGTAAGTAAGATTCAACAATTATAAGAACTTGACAAGGTAAGTCGAATTCAACAGAAGAGCTTGATAAGTGAGTCGAACTCAATAAATAAATCAAAATCTTAAATAAGGTCGAATTTCAATAAAATAAATCAAATTCAAGTTGAAATAAGGTTGAATTCAATAATGACTAAATCAAAATCTTAAAATAAGGTCGAATTTAATAAAAATAAATCAAATTCAAGTTAAAATAAGGTTGAATTCAATAAGACTAAATCAAAATCTAAAATAAGGTCGAATTTAATAAAAATTAAATCGAATTCAATTGAAATAAGGTTGAATTCAATAATGAAAGACGAATTTATAAAGACTAAATCAAAATCTCAAAATAAGGTCGAATTCAATAAGACTAAATCAAATTCAACTTAAATAATCGAATTCAATAAAGACTAAATCAAATTCAACATAAAATAAGGTCGAATTCAATAAAGACTAAATCAAATTCAACTTAAATAAAATCGAATTCAAAAATAAGGAATTCAATAATGAAAGACGTAATATTGATTAAAGACTAAATCAAATTCAACTTGAAATAAATCGAATTCAAAAATAAGGTTGAATTCAATAAGAATAAATCAAAATCTTAATATAAGTTCGAATTTAATAAAAATTAAATCGAATTCAAGTTGAAATAAGGTTGAATTCAATAATGACTAAATCAAAATCTCAAAATAAGGACAAATTCAATAATGAAAGAACGTAATATTGATTAAAGACTAAATCAAATTCAACTTGAAATAAAATCGAATTCAATAAAGACTAAATCAAAATCTCAAAATAAGGTCAAATTCAATAAAGACTAAATCAAATTCAACATAAAATAAGGTCGAATTCAATAAAGACTAAATCAAAATCTAAAAATAAGGTCGAATTTAATAATGAAATTGATGCAGAAATTTCCAGGTTCACTGAACTGACTGACACCAGTGAACTGGAGAAACCAAGTGAACTGAAGAAGCTAACTGACCCGATAATGCCATCTGAACAAGCCATGTTGATTCTGCCAGTAGTGGCCCATTTCAGGCAAGTATTTACTGAATCAGTCCAGTCGCCAGTAGTAACACTTCTCCAGTGGCAAGTTTCTCCAGTTGCGGCCAGTAGTGATCCACCAGTGAAGTTTACTACTGAAGCACTCCAGTGACCAGCTCCAGTCTAGTCTCCAGATGGATGCTCCAGACTTAAGTCCCCAGTGGAAGTTCCAGATTTACGTCCCAGTTTTCATTAATAAAGTTTGTTCCAGTCACATGTTTGTGGACCCAATAAAGGAGGAATGACAACTGTCAAAGACGATAAGGGAGGGGGTGTGACAACGTTAATCCTAACGGTTTGTGGGCCCTTGTGCAGAAGGAATCTTTCTAGAAGCTTTGTCTGTCCATTTCCTATTGGTGGATAAATTAGTGGTTGTCCTTAGCACATGACAGCCTTTTATTTATTTAATATTTGTATTTCTTTATTCCTAGAAAATAGCATGTGTGGCTATAAATAGGGGCTTATTTTCTCATTGTAAAGTAGTTTTTGATGTTGAATGAAATTAATAGAGCAGCCTCTATTTCTTATCCAAAAATCTTCATTTACCTTTATGGATCTTTGATCTTGGTGGTTTGAAGTGATCCCTTTATCTATATTTGTGGTGGTTCGTCCTTTATCAAATATAGTGGTGAGATCTTAAATCTTCGATTCCTTTATCTGTGTTTGTGGTGGCTAGACCTTTATCAAACATAGTGGTGGGTTGGAATGTTTCCTTTATCCTTGATTCCGGTGGCTCGTCCTTTACGAATCTTGGTGGTGGATTCTTTATCTATCTTTTATTTTTGTTGTTGTTTGTTTCTAAAAATCAGAAAAAATACCAAAAATAGTCTTCCGCTGTCGTTTGTCGCGTGATTTACGCATCAGAAATAAGGTCGAATTCAATAAAGACTAAATCAAATTCAACTTAAAATAAGGTTGAATTCAATAAAGACTAAATCAAAATCTTAAAATGAGGTCGAATTCAATAATAAAATAAGGTCGAATTTTTTTGGGTAAAGGGAATTAAAACCCCGTTGATTTTATAACAACACTCAAATGAAAAAGGTACAAGTAGTGTAGCAGAATACTACACTAGTTCAAAGGGGTTTAAATCGTCCCCTGAAACAAAACGAGGTCAAGAAGGTCATTGATGATAATAAGTTGCAAGTTTGTGCCATTATGTAATCACATATGGACATTGGAAAGTTGTTTAATGTATGTAAGAAGATTTGTGGTACTTGGGATTGGAATTCAAATGGGAATTTGTGTGATAAGGGTACTCGTATCATTCTTGGATGGAATCCTGATCTTGTGGATGTTATGATCATTTCACAAACTGCTCAGGTGATTCATACACAGATTGTGTTTAAGGTTGACAACAAGGCTTTGTTTTGTTCATTTGTTTATGCTAAAAATCATTATAAGGAACGTAGGGAGCTTTGGAATGACTGTGTATGCATAAACTTTTTACGAAAGACAAACCTTGGTGTATCTTGGGTGATTTCAACTCGTCCCTTAACTTGGAAGATAATTTTTCTGGGTCATCATCTATTAGCATTGGTATGAGAGAGTTTAAGGAATGTGTGGATAGGATCGAAGTTTTGGATGTAAACAGGTCTGGATTGCACTTTACTTGGAATCAAAAGCCAAAAAAAGGTGTGGGAATCATGAAGAAGATTGATAGAGTTATGGCTAATATCCAATTTATGGCTGAATTTTCGGGAGCACATGCCATTTTTCAACCTTATAGGGTTTCTGGTCATTCACCATGTGTCCTTAAATTACCAAATGTTGCAAGGTCTAGGCCAAAGGTGTTTAAATTTGCAAATTTTCTGGTAAACAAGGATGGATATAAGGAGTTGGTGGCTAACACTTGGGCGATGGAGGTTGATGGACATAATATGTACAAAGTGGTTTATCCGGTATGGTCCGAGTGGAGTTTTGGAAACGTTAGTTATGATCCGCGTAATATCGAGAGGAAAGGTATCAAACCAACAATATCGCGCAAACGTTAGGTATCATTTAAGTAATTAACTCTAAACTAAATCGCATACAATTTCAGTCTAAGCTCTAATCCATTTGCAAAAATGAACAACTACAAATCTATGATTAAACTAAAAGTTCTAACTAACAGTTCATCTTACCAAAGCTAATATCGCTTAATTATCGTCATCTTTTTTCTACTTGCAAAGCTTATTTCTCAAAATTGTTTTTAGACACAATAAAAACAAGAAAATTTGAAATTTTTTGCATGACACAAGTAGTAGAAAACTTGAAATTTTCAAACAATAAAACACCGGGTTTTTCCTATTCCATCCCCCACACTTAAATTGTACAACGTCCTCGTTGTACCAGACATTGAAAAACAAAAAGGGAAATAGGAAAAACTAAAATAAAAGTTAAGGAATAACGAAACTTCCGGTTGAAGATGGCATATGTAGAGCGACTGTGAATGATAATCTTCCAAGCTTGAGTCGACTCCATTTGATGGCGATCCATTGAAGTTTCTCCATCTTCTTTTCTTTTTGGTATTTTCTGATTTTTTTGGATTTTTTTGGTTTTTTCACGATCTGCTGTGCTGGTCGGGGCTATAAGCAGCGCTGGTGGTGGCTCTGAGCGGCGCTGGTAATCCTCTTAAGCGGCGCTGAAAGCTTTTGGAAGTTGTTTCGACGTCTGACTTTCCTCACGCCTCGGTGCCGACACTCCCTCACACTTAGCTTTTGACCAAGTGTATATCTTATCCTTCAGACGGTAAAATAAAATGCTCCTGCACATTTTAATCAAAATATCAAAATGGAAATAACAAGATAAAACTAAAAATAAATGAAATAAAAATAAAAGTAAAAACAAAACGATTGCAATAAGTTACTTGTTTCTTGAATCCATTCAAAGCTTGCATCTGTGAATCTAAAGATAAATCTCATACAAAACATGTCACAAATGCTAATATACTAAAAACAAAAACTTAATTGCAATTAGTCACAATTTCTAAAAAGATAAAAATAAAAAAAATAAAAATAAAAAAACGGCTTGGGTTGCCTCCCAAGAAGCGCTAAGTTTAACGAGTCTTCAGCCGGACTCGGCCTAGGAACTAGGTTGAGGAAGAATACGGGGTCGGCCGGGGGCCGGTTCCCGTTGGATAGCGTTCGAAGTGACTTATAACTTCTTTCGCGTGAAGTTCTCTTCTCTCCTCCAAGCTTCCCGTGTTCCTTCGTGCTTTATTGCTTCAACCATTTCTCCAGTCGATCGGTACTTGATTTCAGAGCTGGCTCGGGTGGTAACGGATGAATTTTCGCGATTTTCAGAGGTACAGGGGGTACTAGCGGCGCTGGGTAAGCCTCCCAGCGGCGTTGGTTGGATTCTGTTTGAAACTGAATGCCTCCAGCGGCGCTGGTTGGCTCCTGTTTGATACAGGATGCCACCAGCGGCGCTGGTGGGTCTGTGGCAGTGCCCGATTTTCTAGTTGTGCACGATTCGACTTTCCTTTCTTCATGCTTTCAGTTTGCTTTTTACCTCTCTTTCTCTTCAAGTCTCCTATCTATGTAAAGCTTTTTCATTTGTTCCAAGAATTCCTCTCTCTGTTCTTTCTTGTCTCTTTTATCGGCTTCCATCTTCTCTTCACTTTTGCCATACACTTCTTCTTTAAGGAACTTGTAGGCCACATTCATTCCGACTTCAGTAAGTTCTTTCCCCAAAACTCTTTTTAACATATCCAAGCTCTCGGTTCTCAATCCATCAACGAGTTTCCTCATTAAACTAACACGATCAAATTCATGAATGTTGCAATACTCATAAAGTACTTTTATTCTTCTTCATGCTACCTTCACTGTCTCTCCGTTCCTTTGCTCAAAGTGTCGTAGCATATCTCTCAAAGTATATTGATGACACATTCTTTGCCAATAAGGGAGTGCTTCCCCTTTCTTAACTTCTTCTATTAGCACTTGTGTTTTCTCCCATTCCTTGTTGCCGTTTTCTTCTTCTTCTCCAAATATTTCAAACTCGGCTTCATAGATTCCATCGTCCAAGACTTTCATTCTAAATTCAGCTGGTTGATTGTGAAAACATCCATAGAGCGCTTTATCATAGCTCAACGGGCATAATCTTCCATCCCGTAATAGAAGAAATCGGTACATTCTAAGTCGTGACAATATGTCTTCCTCATACTCTCTTAACGATCTGTTTCATACACTCCCATGCATCTTGTACCCTCTCATATTCTTCTTGTTTGAGATTTTGCATATCCAATATGGGGTCGGTCATTTCAAAGTCGATGTATATCATCATGCTTATCCATATATTCACCTTCATCGCTTATCTTTTCTTCTTCAACTTTGATTGATTTGACTTCGTGCTCGAATATGGGGTATAAGTCCTTGCCATACCATCTCCAGAACCCAATCGGTACACGAATCTTCTCCGAATTCCTAGAGTCTTGCTGAAACGACTGCTTTTCAGCACTTGCCGGAGCCTTGAGCGGCGCTGGGATATCCAATGAGTGGCACTGGCTGTGCCCAGAGGTTCCCAATTCTTCTTTTGCCTCGCACTTCAGATTTCCGCTGACCATGTGCTGCTCGGCATACTTCTAATCATACTTTCTTTTTCCAGGTTATCTTTGAAATCCCTTGCAATTTGAGCTCTTTTAACGCCTCATGGTTTTCATTGTACTTGTGCGCCTCACGATTCACCTTTCCCTCAAGGAATTCGAAAGCTTCTTCAAGTTTATTCAAAAGTAGATGCCTCGCACCTCCTAATTATGTCTTGCCCTTTCTTCTGGAAGTAGTCCATTGTAAAACCAAATAACGTAATCTGCGGGTTCTAACCTTTTATTCTTGACCATTTCAACCGTTTCTCTCATCCGAAGCCACACATTCTCCCATGTTTAAAACCGTAATTGCTCAAAACATTCAATGCTATGCCTTAAGACTCCTTCCCAACTGTTATTTCGTGGCTTGCAAGAGGTGACGATGTTAAACAGAAAAAATTTCGACAGTTCAGTTTTGGGTAGCGGCGCTGGTGAGCCCCTACCAGCGGCGCTAGAAACTCCGACACCAGCTTTGATTTCTCTTTTTACCTTTCTGTTAGCATCATTCAGTCCCGAAACAGGCTGTTCGGATCGATTCCAATGCATTTATCCATTCCTAACTGAAACACACTACGGTGAAAGAAAAAGAAAACAAAAATGATTAGTAACTTCAAAACAAACAAAACAAAACTTAAACTTAAACAAACTAATCTTAACAACTAAAAACTTAAAAAGAAAAATATTTTTGGATTTTTGAAATTTAAGAAAAATGAGAATACTAGCTAAACTAAAGTAGACTAAAAGAAAATAAATCCTAAAAAAGATTCAATGTTCCAAGCATTTACGGAACAAATAAGATACAAATACGAATCAATAGATCGAATATGAACCATTGGCTCATGATACCACATGTTAGAATAAATATGATTCAATTCGTATTATAAAGATAATGAAATATGATAATAACAATATTTATACAGTAAAACCTCTATAAATTAATAATGTCGGGACCGAGATATTTTATCAATTTAACGAGATATTATTATATCGATAAATTAATATTTTATTAATTTAAAGAGGTTTTACGATGTAAGTTGTTGAAAAGACATTCGTGTTACGAGTATGCATTATCAACACAAAATGGATATGAATCTGATGCGGGAATGTCCAGATTCAACGAACCAAGTTTGACTGAAGCTGAGCTGGAGGAATCTGGAGAAAAGCAGTTGACTAAACTGAAGAAGGGATCTGAGCGAACCATGCAGTCTGAACAAGCAATGTTAATAGTGCCAGCTGTATCACATTTTAACCATCTATTTTCTGAAACAACTCAGTCTCCAGTAGTGACCTTGCTCCAGTGGGAATTATCACCAGTGGCATCTGACAAGCTCCAGTTGCATCTGAAGGACTCCAGTGAAAATCAATTCTGAAGGGCTCCAGTAGTGAATACTGAAGGCCACCAGTGAAGTGCTCCAGATAAATGCTCCAGTTGTCTATAATAAAGTTTGCTTTAACTGAAGGTTGTGTGGGGTCAATAAGGACGTGGGTGTGGACGCGTGGCAGCTTTTTAGTGGATTAAAGAGGAGCGTGCAAAAGCATTAATATTCCTAACGATATTGTGGGCCACTTGAGGAGGATTGTTTCTAGAAGCCTTATGTGTCTATTTCCTATTGGTCCAAATTAATTAGTGGCTTGCACATGACAGCTTTTGTATTATTTTATTATTTTGTCGTTGATTCCTAGGTAAGAGTATGTGGCTATAAATAAGGCCTTTATTTCTCATTGTAAGTCAGTTGATGTTGAATGAAAATTAATAGAGCAGCCTCTATTTCTTACAAATCTTCTTTTACCTTTATAGATCTTTGATCTTGGTGGTTAGGAGTGACTCCTTTATCAATATTTGTGGTGACTTGTTCTTTATCAAATATTGTAGTGAGGTCTTTTAAATCTTCGGTTTCCTTTATCTATAATCGTGGTGGCTAGACCTTTATCGATTGTAGTGGTGGAGGAGTGTTTCCTTTATCCTTGATTCTGGTGGCTTAGCCTTTACGAGTCTTGGTGGTGGATTCTTTTATCTATCATTTTACTTTATTGTCTCGTTTAGTTGTTTATTTCATATAGAATCCAGAAAATACCAAAAATAGTCTTCCGCTGTCGCTTGTCGCGTGATTTACGCATCAAATTTGGTATCAGAGCCAGGTTTGCAAAAGGTTTCTTAATCTTTTGGTTGTCGTTGTTTGATTGTTTAGATCTGTTGGTTATTTGTTTAGACCTATTGATTGTGAGTTGTTTGCTGGTTATAAATGGCTTTTAGAAGGAATATGACTTTAGATGAAGCTAATAATGCTAGGAGAGATAAACAGATAGAAGATATACAAGAAGCTCTTGGTAGAGTTGTTCATATGTTAGAAGATGGTGGTTTAAGATTTAATCGAGAAAATGTTGTTCCAAGTGAAAGAGATACTAAATCTCAAGGTGGTAGTGAAAGATCTGATAGTAATCCTACACACTCTAGTGATTCTGATGAGCCACGTCCTAGAGAAAGGCGTAGGAGGCATAAGGGTGATGATACTAGGGATATTAAGATAGATCCACCAGATTTTAATGGGTCTTCTAACCCTGAAGAGTATTTTGAATGGGTCCAGGTGATGGACAGGATTATGGAGATAAAAGGTTATGATGATAGAAAAAGCTTCAAAGTTGCCATTATTAAACTGAAGAAATATGCTTCATCCTGGTATGATAACATGAAGTCTGAAGGGAATATAAAGGCAAAAGCAAAATCAAGACCTGGTCCAAACTGAAGGAAGTTATGCAAAAGAGATTTGTTCCCCAGTCGTACAAGCAAGACCAGTACTTACTGATGAACAATCTGAAACAAGGAGTTAAGGAGGTTGTAGAATACATTAGAGAGTTTGAGCATCTGAAGACCAGAACTGGTGTGAATGAAACTGAAGAGCACACTATAGCCAGATTTCTTGGTGGTCTGAACGCTGCCATTACTGAGAAGATTGAATTGCAGCCTATTTGGACATACGAAGGTGCATGTAAACTGGCTATCCAGATTGAAAGACAACTGAAGAGCACACTATAGCCAGATTTCTTGGTGGTCTGAACGCTGCCATTACTGAGAAGATTGAATTGCAGCCTATTTGGACATACGAAGGTGCATGTAAACTGGCTATCCAGATTGAAAGACAACTGAAGAAGAAGGTTCCGTACAAGTCATTCAGTAAGGTTCCTGCCAGTGCAAGTCAACCAGTTGCCAGTCAACCAGTTGCCAGATTTACTGAAGCTGCTCAGAAATCCTCCAGAGGGAAAGAAAAAGAAACTGGAGCTTCTAAAGAATCAGTTGGAAGAAAATGTTTCAAGTGTCATGGCTTTGGTCACTTCCAGGCCCAGTGTCCTAATCAAAGAGCATTGACTGCTAAAGAAATTGAATGTTTGCCAGATGTTGACACTGAAGAAGGTGAGCCAGTGTATGACAAAGAAGAAGATGAAGAGTCTTATGTTGGTGAAGATGTTGCAGAAATGTTGGTTGTCAGAAGAATGATGCATACTGATGAAGTTACCACTGATACTGCCCAGAGGGAGAACATTTTTCACTCCAGATGCACAGTCAAAGGGAAAGTTTGTGATCTGATCATTGATGGTGGGAGTTGTGCTAATGCTGCTTCAACTTACATGGTAGAGAAACTGGCACTACCTACAGTTAAGCACCCTCGTCCATACAAGTTACAATGGCTAAGTGAAGGATCAGAGGTTAAAGTCAACAGACAAGTTACTATTCCTTTTTCCATTGGATCTATTTATCAAGATAAAATTGTTTGTGATGTTGTACCTATGGATGCTTGTCATATTTTGTTGGGTCGACCATGGTTATTTGATAATTATGTCCTTCATGATGGTCGTATGAACTCGTATTCTTTGAGTATAAGTGGAAAGAAAGTCACACTGACTTCTTTGAAACCTAATGAACTGATGAAAGTCAAGAAGGATCAGCCCAGTAAGCCTTTGTTTTTGTCTCAAGCTGAAGTCGAAGAAGAGTTATCTGAAGGCTCTCTAGTTCTAATGCTACTGGTCGTTGAAAAGTCTGAAGAGAAGAAGCCCACTGAAGACCCCAGTTTACTGAAGTCATTACTGAAGGAGTTCAGAGATGTTTTTCCTGAAGATCTACCTGAAGGTTTACCTCCAGTTAGAGGTATTGAGCACCAGATTGACTTGGTTCCAGGCTCAGTTCTTCCAAACAAAGCTGCTTATCGTTGTTCTCCTAATGAAGCCAAAGAATTGCAAAGACAAGTAGATGAACTGGTCGAAAAGGGTTATGTCAGAGCAAGCATGAGTCCTTGTTCAGTTCCTGCTCTACTGGTCCCAAAGAAAGATGGAACGATGAGAATGTGTGTTGATAGCAGAGCCATCAACAATATAACTATTAAGTATAGATATCCTATTCCCAGATTGGATGATATGCTTGATGAGTTACATGGCTCCAGAGTGTTTTCAAAAATTGATCTCAGAAGTGGTTATCACCAGATAAGAATGAAGGATGGAGACGAGTGGAAAACTGCATTCAAAATCAAAGGAGGCTTATATGAATGTTTAGTGATGCCTTTCGGCTTGTCAAATGCCCCCAGTACATTCATGAGGCTAATGAATGAAGTTCTGAGGCCACTTATAGGTCAGTTTGTTGTTGTTTACTTTGATGATATTCTGGTGTACTCTAAATCTGAAGCTGAACATGTTGGTCATCTGAAGAAAGTATTTGAACTACTAAGAAGACACCAGTTGTATGGAAAAATGGAGAAATGTGATTTTATGGTGGATAGTGTGATATTTCTGGGGTATGTTGTGTCGAAAAATGGGATTTCAATGGATCCATCGAAGGTAGAAGCCATCAGATCGTGGCCAGTTCCTACAACCATCACTGAAGTTAGAAGTTTTCATGGACTGACATCATTCTATCGAAGGTTCATAAAGAACTTTTCTACAGTTGTGGCTCCTATCACTGATTGTCTGAAGAAAGGTGTGTTCAACTGGCCAAGTTCAGCTCAACTGGCGTTCGAAGCACTGAAGGGGAAGCTCAGTTCAGCTCCAGTTCTATCCTTACCAGATTTTGATATGCTATTTGAACTTGAATGTGATGCTAGTGGAGTTGGTATTGGTACAGTACTGGTGCAGAGTGGGCGTCCAGTTTTTTTTTTTTTTTTTTTTTTTTTTTTTTTTTTTTTTTTTTTTTTTTTTTTTTTTTTTTTTTTTTTTTTTTTTTTTTTTTTTTTTTTTTTTTTTTTTTTTTTTTTTTTTTTTTTTTTTTTTTTTTTTTTTTTTTTCTTTTTTGGAGTTGGTATTGGTGCAGTACTGGTGCAGAGTGGGCGTCCAGTTGCTTATTTCAGTGAGAAACTAAACGGATCAAAATTAAAGTATAGCACTTATGATAAAGAATTTTATGCAATAATTCGTGCTATCACTCACTGGTCACATTATCTGAAGCCAAAACAGTTCGTATTGTTTTCTGATCATGAAGCACTGAAGTTCATTAATGGTCAGCATAAGCTTAATGCCAGGCATGCAAAATGGGTGGAATTTTTGCAATCTTATTCATTTGTTTCAAAGCACAAGGCTGGAGTTTGCAATGTTGTTGCTGATGCACTATCACGAAGATATTCTTTATTATCAGTTCTGGAAGCAAGAGTACTTGGATTTTCTTTTATAAAGGAGTTATATGCTGCTGATCCAGATTTTTCTGAGAAAGTTACTGAAGCTAATCTGAAAGGACCATTCACTGTTCAAGATGGTTTCTTATTCAAGAATGGTAAGTTGTGCATTCCAAGGGGTTCAATAAGAGATTTATTAATAAGGGAAGCACATGAAAGAAAAAGAAAACAAAAATGATTAGTAACTTCAAAACAAACAAAACAAAACTTAAACTTAAACAAACTAATCTTAACAACTAAAAACTTAAAAAGAAAAATATTTTTGGATTTTTGAAATTTAAGAAAAATGAGAATACTAGCTAAACTAAAGTAGACTAAAAGAAAATAAATCCTAAAAAAGATTCAATGTTCCAAGCATTTACGGAACAAATAAGATACAAATACGAATCAATAGATCGAATATGAACCATTGGCTCATGATACCACATGTTAGAATAAATATGATTCAATTCGTATTATAAAGATAATGAAATATGATAATAACAATATTTATACAGTAAAACCTCTATAAATTAATAATGTCGGGACCGAGATATTTTATCAATTTAACGAGATATTATTATATCGATAAATTAATATTTTATTAATTTAAAGAGGTTTTACGATGTAAGTTGTTGAAAAGACATTCGTGTTACGAGTATGCATTATCAACACAAAATGGATATGAATCTGATGCGGGAATGTCCAGATTCAACGAACCAAGTTTGACTGAAGCTGAGCTGGAGGAATCTGGAGAAAAGCAGTTGACTAAACTGAAGAAGGGATCTGAGCGAACCATGCAGTCTGAACAAGCAATGTTAATAGTGCCAGCTGTATCACATTTTAACCATCTATTTTCTGAAACAACTCAGTCTCCAGTAGTGACCTTGCTCCAGTGGTAATTATCACCAGTGGCATCTGACGAGCTCCAGTTGCATCTGAAGGACTCCAGTGAAAATCAATTCTGAAGGGCTCCAGTAGTGAATACTGAAGGCCACCAGTGAAGTGCTCCAGATAAATGCTCCAGTTGTCTATAATAAAGTTTGCTTTAACTGAAGGTTGTGTGGGGTCAATAAGGACGTGGGTGTGGACGCGTGGCAGCTTTTTAGTGGATCAAAGAGGAGCGTGCAAAAGCATTAATATTCCTAACGATATTGTGGGCCACTTGAGGAGGATTGTTTCTAGAAGCCTTATGTGTCTATTTCCTATTGGTCCAAATTAATTAGTGGCTTGCACATGACAGCTTTTGTATTATTTTATTATTTTGTCGTTGATTCCTAGGTAAGAGTATGTGGCTATAAATAAGGCCTTTATTTCTCATTGTAAGTCAGTTGATGTTGAATGAAAATTAATAGAGCAGCCTCTATTTCTTACAAATCTTCTTTTACCTTTATAGATCTTTGATCTTGGTGGTTAGGAGTGACTCCTTTATCAATATTTGTGGTGACTTGTTCTTTATCAAATATTGTGGTGAGGTCTTTTAAATCTTCGGTTTCCTTTATCTATAATCGTGGTGGCTAGACCTTTATCGATTGTAGTGGTGGAGGAGTGTTTCCTTTATCCTTGATTCTGGTGGCTTAGCCTTTACGAGTCTTGGTGGTGGATTCTTTTATCTATCATTTTACTTTATTGTCTCGTTTAGTTGTTTATTTCATATAGAATCCAGAAAATACCAAAAATAGTCTTCCGCTGTCGTTTGTCGCGTGATTTACGCATCAAATTTGGTATCAGAGCCAGGTTTGCAAAAGGTTTCTTAATCTTTTGGTTGTCGTTGTTTGATTGTTTAGATCTGTTGGTTATTTGTTTAGACCTATTGATTGTGAGTTGTTTGCTGGTTATAAATGGCTTTTAGAAGGAATGTGACTTTAGATGAAGCTAATAATGCTAGGAGAGATAAACAGATAGAAGATATACAAGAAGCTCTTGGTAGAGTTGTTCATATGTTAGAAGATGGTGGTTTAAGATTTAATCGAGAAAATGTTGTTCCAAGTGAAAGAGATACTAAATCTCAAGGTGGTAGTGAAAGATCTGATAGTAATCCTACACACTCTAGTGATTCTGATGAGCCACGTCCTAGAGAAAGGCGTAGGAGGCATAAGGGTGATGATACTAGGGATATTAAGATAGATCCACCAGATTTTAATGGGTCTTCTAACCCTGAAGAGTATTTTGAATGGGTCCAGGTGATGGACAGGATTATGGAGATAAAAGGTTATGATGATAGAAAAAGCTTCAAAGTTGCCATTATTAAACTGAAGAAATATGCTTCATCCTGGTATGATAACATGAAGTCTGAAAGGGAATATAAAGGCAAAAGCAAAATCAAGACCTGGTCCAAACTGAAGGAAGTTATGCAAAAGAGATTTGTTCCCCAGTCGTACAAGCAAGACCAGTACTTACTGATGAACAATCTGAAACAAGGAGTTAAGGAGGTTGTAGAATACATTAGAGAGTTTGAGCATCTGAAGACCAGAACTGGTGTGAATGAAACTGAAGAGCACACTATAGCCAGATTTCTTGGTGGTCTGAACGCTGCCATTACTGAGAAGATTGAATTGTAGCCTATCTGGACATACGAAGGTGCATGTAAACTGGCTATCCAGATTGAAAGACAATTGAAGAAGAAGGTTCCGTACAAGTCATTCAGTAAGGTTCCTGCCAGTGCAATTCAACCAGTTGCCAGATTTACTGAAGCTGCTCAGAAATCCTCCAGAGGGAAAGAAAAAGAAACTGGAGCTTCTAAAGAACCAGTTGGAAGAAAATGTTTCAAGTGTCATGGCTTTGGTCACTTCCAGGCCCAGTGTCCTAATCAAAGAGCATTGACTGCTAAAGAAATTGAATGTTTGCCAGATGTTGACACTGAAGAAGGTGAGCCAGTGTATGACAAAGAAGAAGATGAAGAGTCTTATGTTGGTGAAGATGTTGCAGAAATGTTGGTTGTCAGAAGAATGATGCATACTGATGAAGTTACCACTGATACTGCCCAGAGGGAGAACATTTTTCACTCCAGATGCACAGTCAAAGGGAAAGTTTGTGATCTGATCATTGATGGTGGGAGTTGTGCTAATGCTGCTTCAACTTACATGGTAGAGAAACTGGCACTACCTACAGTTAAGCACCCTCGTCCATACAAGTTACAATGGCTAAGTGAAGGATCAGAGGTTAAAGTCAACAGACAAGTTACTATTCCTTTTTCCATTGGATCTATTTATCAAGATAAAATTGTTTGTGATGTTGTACCTATGGATGCTTGTCATATTTTGTTGGGTCGACCATGGTTATTTGATAATTATGTCCTTCATGATGGTCGTATGAACTCGTATTCTTTGAGTATAAGTGGAAAGAAAGTCACACTGACTTCTTTGAAACCTAATGAACTGATGAAAGTCAAGAAGGATCAGCCCAGTAAGCCTTTGTTTTTGTCTCAAGCTGAAGTCGAAGAAGAGTTATCTGAAGGCTCTCTAGTTCTAATGCTACTGGTCGTTGAAAAGTCTGAAGAGAAGAAGCCCACTGAAGACCCCAGTTTACTGAAGTCATTACTGAAGGAGTTCAGAGATGTTTTTCCTGAAGATCTACCTGAAGGTTTACCTCCAGTTAGAGGTATTGAGCACCAGATTGACTTGGTTCCAGGCTCAGTTCTTCCAAACAAAGCTGCTTATCGTTGTTCTCCTAATGAAGCCAAAGAATTGCAAAGACAAGTAGATGAACTGGTCGGAAAGGGTTATGTCAGAGCAAGCATGAGTCCTTGTTCAGTTCCTGCTCTACTGGTCCCAAAGAAAGATGGAACGATGAGAATGTGTGTGACAGCAGAGCCATCAACAATATAACTATTAAGTATAGATATCCTATTCCCAGATTGGATGATATGCTTGATGAGTTACATGGCTCCAGAGTGTTTTCAAAAATTGATCTCAGAAGTGGTTATCACCAGATAAGAATGAAGGATGGAGACGAGTGGAAAACTGCATTCAAAATCAAAGGAGGCTTATATGAATGGTTAGTGATGCCTTTCGGCTTGTCAAATGCCCCCAGTACATTCATGAGGCTAATGAATGAAGTTCTGAGGCCACTTATAGGTCAGTTTGTTGTTGTTTACTTTGATGATATTCTGGTGTACTCTAAATCTGAAGCTGAACATGTTGGTCATCTGAAGAAAGTATTTGAACTACTAAGAAGACACCAGTTGTATGGAAAAATGGAGAAATGTGATTTTATGGTGGATAGTGTGATATTTCTGGGGTATGTTGTGTCGAAAAATGGGATTTCAATGGATCCATCGAAGGTAGAAGCCATCAGATCGTGGCCAGTTCCTACAACCATCACTGAAGTTAGAAGTTTTCATGGACTGGCATCATTCTATCGAAGGTTCATAAAGAACTTTTCTACAGTTGTGGCTCCTATCACTGATTGTCTGAAGAAAGGTGTGTTCAACTGGCCAAGTTCAGCTCAACTGGCGTTCGAAGCACTGAAGGGGAAGCTCAGTTCAGCTCCAGTTCTATCCTTACCAGATTTTGATATGCTATTTGAACTTGAATGTGATGCTAGTGGAGTTGGTATTGGTGCAGTACTGGTGCAGAATGGGCGTCCAGTTGCTTATTTCAGTGAGAAACTAAACGGATCAAAATTAAAGTATAGCACTTATGATAAAGAATTTTATGCAATAATTCGTGCTATCACTCACTGGTCACATTATCTGAAGCCAAAACAGTTCGTATTGTTTTCTGATCATGAAGCACTGAAGTTCATTAATGGTCAGCATAAGCTTAATGCCAGGCATGCAAAATGGGTGGAATTTTTGCAATCTTATTCATTTGTTTCAAAGCACAAGGCTGGAGTTTGCAATGTTGTTGCTGATGCACTATCACGAAGATATTCTTTATTATCAGTTCTGGAAGCAAGAGTACTTGGATTTTCTTTTATAAAGGAGTTATATGCTGCTGATCCAGATTTTTCTGAGAAAGTTACTGAAGCTAATCTGAAAGGACCATTCACTGTTCAAGATGGTTTCTTATTCAAGAATGGTAAGTTGTGCATTCCAAGGGGTTCAATAAGAGATTTATTAATAAGGGAAGCACATGGAGGAGGTCTAGCTGGACATTTTGGAATCAACAAAACTGGAGAGATTCTGACTGAACACTTCTACTGGCCAAGTCTACTGAAGGACGTCCAGAGTATTATCAGTCGCTGTCCAACTTGTCACCAGGCAAAGACAACTTTTCACAAAGGTTTGTACACTCCTCTTCCAGTTCCAAACCAACCTTGGGAAGATCTCAGTATGGATTTTATTGTTGCACTGCCCAGAACCCAGAGGGGAAAAGATTCTATAATGGTGGTTGTTGATAGATTCTCAAAAATGGCTCATTTTGTTGCTTGTAATACAACAAATGATGCTTCAGCTGTAGCGAGTTTGTTCTTTAAGGAGATTGTCAGATTACATGGAATTCCTAAATCCATTGTTTCTGATCGAGATGTGAAGTTTTTAAGCTATTTCTGGAAGACTCTCTGGAGACTGATGGGTACCAGATTGATGTTCAGTACGTCTCACCATCCTCAGACTGATGGACAGACTGAAGTCACGAACAGAACAATTGGTATGTTATTGAGAACACTGGTGAAGAAGACGCTGAAGGATTGGGATCTGAAGCTTGCTCATGCTGAGTTTGCCTTCAATAGAGCTCCAAATTATTCAACCAGTAAATCCCCATTTGAAGTTTGTTATGGTGTCAACCCACTAACTCCTATTGATTTGATTCCTTTTTCGATTGAACCAAGGGCAAGTGTTGAAGCAGAGACCAGAGCAAAAGAAATCAAGAAGATTCATGAACAAGTGAAGACCAGAATTGAGAAAGCAAATGCCAGTTACAAGGCCAAGGCAAACAAGAACAGGAAGCAGCCCAGTTTTTCACCAGGTGATCTTGTTTGGGTGCATCTCAGAAAGGAAAGATTTCCAGCCAAGAGAAAAAGCAAACTGATGCCCAGAGCTGACGGTCCATTCAAGATTCTGGAGAGATATGGAGAAAATGCTTACAAAGTTGAACTCCCTGGAGATATGTCAGTCTCTAGTACATTCAATGTTGGTGATCTGATGTCTACCTGGAGGATGAGTATCTCGAAGACTTGAGGACAAGTCTCTTTTTAGAGGGGGAGAATGATGCGGGAATGTCCAGATTCAACGAACCAAGTTTGACTGAAGCTGAGCTGGAGGAATCTGGAGAAAAGCAGTTGACTAAACTGAAGAAGGGATCTGAGCGAACCATGCAGTCTGAACAAGCAATGTTAATATTGCCAGCTGTATCACATTTTAACCATCTATTTTCTGAAACAACTCAGTCTCCAGTAGTGACCTTGCTCCAGTGGGAATTATCACCAGTGGCATCTGACGAGCTCCAGTTGCATCTGAAGGACTCCAGTGAAAATCAATTCTGAAGGGCTCCAGTAGTGAATACTGAAGGCCACCAGTGAAGTGCTCCAGATAAATGCTCCAGTTGTCTATAATAAAGTTTGCTTTAACTGAAGGTTGTGTGGGGTCAATAAGGACGTGGGTGTGGACGCGTGGCAGCTTTTTAGTGGATCAAAGAGGAGCGTGCAAAAGCATTAATATTCCTAACGATATTGTGGGCCACTTGAGGAGGATTGTTTCTAGAAGCCTTATGTGTCTATTTCCTATTGGTCCAAATTAATTAGTGACTTGCACATGACAGCTTTTGTATTATTTTATTATTTTGTCGTTGATTCCTAGGTAAGAGTATGTGGCTATAAATAAGGCCTTTATTTCTCATTGTAAGTCAGTTGATGTTGAATGAAAATTAATAGAGCAGCCTCTATTTCTTACAAATCTTCTTTTACCTTTATAGATCTTTGATCTTGGTGGTTAGGAGTGACCCCTTTATCAATATTTGTGGTGACTTGTTCTTTATCAAATATTGTGGTGAGGTCTTTTAAAATCTTCGGTTTCCTTTATCTATAATCGTGGTGGCTAGATCTTTATCGATTGTAGTGGTGGAGCGGAGTGTTTCCTTTATCCTTGATTCCGGTGGCTTAGCCTTTACGAGTCTTGGTGGTGGATTCTTTTATCTATCATTTTACTTTATTGTCTCGTTTAGTTGTTTATTTCATATAGAATCCAGAAAATACCAAAAATAGTCTTCCGCTGTCGCTTGTCGCGTGATTTACGCATCAGAATCACTTGCTTATTTATCTTGATGTAAATAATGAAGGTTATGAGATTCAAAGCATTAAAGAAATTATGGCGAAATCATTCAAAATCTGGTTAATGACGAAGTTGAGGATGATCCAATAGCTTTAAAAAGAAATATTGTAAACGACAACAACTCTTCACAACTTTTTGTAGCAATACAAAAAACAATGTCGCAACTCTTGAGTACAATGAGAAGATTTAAAGATAAGCTCAATATAGATTTGAAGTTCAACAAAAAAATAAGTGGCTTTTTACTAAGCAATCTTAAAATTTGGAAGATCCTAATAATTATTAATTTATAGTTTCGTTGGGACCAATATAAATACACTGAGATTTCAAAAAAGTTATTATCTTATTATTTTATTGATTGAGGTCCAATTTTGTACTTGGACCGGACAATTTATTAATTTTATCGAGGTTATTAATTTATCGAGTATCAATTTATAGAGGTTCTATGTACCTGACGATCTAGAGGACCCTGTAAGAGCAAGAATGTTTGTCATTGATTGTTTTCCCAAAACGAGATGATTGTATTTAATGGGATATGTTTTTTGGGAGAGAAATGCACACACAAAATAAGGTGGAAGATTGATGTTGTTTCAATTTAAGAAAAATAAAAATGATTTTTAAAATGAAATAAAACACTGGTTTTAAATTTATAAAATGTTGTACAAGTAATTACCTCAAACTAAAAACACAATAACAAGCAGAGAACCCGGTCAAGTGTAGTATAGTAAGTGATAAGTACATGATCGTTCGCAGGGACGCTTGCACTACCTAGTCTAATAAAATGTGTAATTCTAGCGGTTGGGGGTTGTCATGATTTCCTATTTAAATACAAAAAACAATGTCGCAACTCTTGAGTACAATGAGAAGATTTAAAGATAAGCTCAATATAGATTTGAAGTTCAACAAAAAAATAAAAAATAAGTAAAATAAAAGGAAGGCCACAACCGCTTGGTCTAGCGAGAAGCCTCTTTTAGTCTAGAAACTAAGAATTGAAAAGGAGTAACAATAATTTAAAACAAATACTTGTTTGGCATCTCCGATCACATGTAATATGACAATTATTATCCTATTCATTGCTAGTCTGTTGGAAAACTTATTCACGGTTCAGATTCTCCCTAGATTCACTTCGCCTATGTAGTAGTGCTGTCGCTAGACTCACACTACCCTTTAAACAGATTATCATTAGATTCACTGTTCAAGCATTATTATCTAAGTTTGTGTTATGGTTCTGGATCTGTCTGCTAAAACTGAATCACCTTTTACAACTAATTATAGACCGATTGGTGTTTTCCATCCTAATTATATTAGTCCTAGTGAATGATTATAGACCGATCATCAAAAATAAACTAATATATCAAGATATAGAACCAAGAACAATATGAAGAACTCATTAACCATGGATCTAGGACAAACAGTAAACACAATCCAACAGATCTAACAATTAAACACGATAAATAAAAGTCTACATGATCATATCAATCCAAACAAGTATTCAGCCTACAAGCTAGACATTATTAAAGGAATAACAAAGTCTGAAAAGATTAAAGACATTGTTTACCAACAATAAAAGTAAAGAAGAATGATAGATCTAGGTTGATGATGAAGATCAAGAGATTTTAGAAGCTCCAAATCCTCTTTGATGGTTGCCAAAATCGACCTAGGGTTTATATGGGACGTCCGGTGGCTGTAAAACTGCTCTCTTTTGAGTCTGATGGTTTATTCTTCTATTTATAAGACACAGAGTCGGTTCTGGTCGTTGGTCACCCAGCGGTGCTGCGAAGGAGCTCCCAGCAGCGCTGAGCGCTTCTGTTCCTCCACCAGCGGCGCTGGATGACCAGCGGCGCTGGTTGCTCCGCAACTTCCAGATATTCTTTGTTTGACTTCCGTTTCACCTTCTTGTGTCTTGTAAAGTCCATTGGCCTTCATGTTGAGTTGATAGATGTCATTTACCCTCATTCGCATCTTCCGTGAACCTGCGTTAATATTACATCAAGTACCAAAAGTTCACGTTTATAAACTCATTTAGACATTGAAATGTGGCCAAATGGTAGGGGAGATAATCACCAAATGGACGCTCATCAAAGATTAGTCTTGAAATGGTTATAAATGGCTCTTTATTCATAGAGAGAGCATTTACAACTTTAGTCCCTGATGTTTAGTATGTGCAATATAAGTCCCCGTAGTTCAAATCATGTAATGGAAATCCCTATAGTATGTCTTTAAAAGTAAATATGTCCATCGTATATTTACTAGGCATAGGGATTTCAATTATCGTCATCAATTATCATATTACGAATGACGATCAGTGACGGTCATATCTAACGTTGTTCCAACAAAGAAAACAAGGATTCTCCATAGGGAAACAAAAAAAAAAGCCTACTATGATATATAAACCAGTGGTGAAGCCCAAAGAGGTTAAAGAGGGATCGGTTAAGGAGAGAGCGATGCAGGAACAAAAGAAGAAAGTTGGGTTTTTAGATGAACTCTCGGATGATGATGAAGTTATTTTTGATGAATCTACACAGTACAAGACAAATGCAAATGATTCAAAGGGAACTACTGAAGGGGCAAGCACTCCTGTTACAAAGGTTCCTGATGGGTAGTATAGCTTCATGGAACATAAGGGGGTTGAACCGCCCTTTGAAACATAAAGAGGTTCGGCATGTGGTGCTTGAACATCACCTAAACTTGTGTGCCATTATGGAGTCTCATGTGGATGTCAATCGTCTGTAAGAAGTAGGTCTTGGGATTGGACATCCAATGGTAGGCAACCCAAGCTTTGTTTTGTTTTTTTTTCTATTTACTTTTATGTTTTTAGAAATTGTGACGAATTGCGAAAAAGTTTTTGTTGTAATATTATCATTTGTGATATGTTTTGTATAAGATTGTCTTTAGATTCACAAAGCTTTGAATGGATTCAAGAAACAAGTAACTTATTGCAATTGTATTTGTTATTTTTATTTCGTGTTTTTTTAGTTTTAGCTTGTTATTTTCGTTTTGATATTATGATTGAAGTGTGCAGGAGGAGTTTATGTTAGCGTGTGAAGGATAAGTTATCCAGTTAGTTGAAATCTAAGTGTAGGGACGTGTCGTCACCAAGCCATGTGGAAAGTCAGACATCGAAACAACTTGTAGGAGCTTCCAACGCCGCTCATGGAGTCACCAGCGCCGCTGGTCTACTCCAGACCACTTCCAGCGCCGCTCATATCTCCGCCAGCATACCAGATCACGAAAAAAATTAAAAAAAATCAGAAAAACCCAAAAATCAGAAAAATCAGAAAATCAGAAAAAATCAAAAAAAGAAGATGGAGGCACTTCAATGGATCGCCATCAAAGAAGTCGACACAAGCTTTAATGTTTATTATTCGCAGTCGCTCAACATATGCCATCTTCAACAACATCAAATACCTAAACCCGGAAAGTTTCGTAGTTATTTATCTTTTTATTTTGGTTTCTCCTATTTCCCTTTTGTTTTTCAATGTGTAGTACAATGAGGACGTTGTACAATTTAAGTGTGGGAGGATGGAATAATAAAAACCTGGTTTTGTTTTTATTTGAATTTCAAGTTTTCTACTACTTATTTCACGCAAAATTTTTCCAATTTTTGTTTTTATTGTGTCTGAAAACAAATTTTGAGAAATAAGCTTTGCTAGTAGACAAAAAATGATGATAAATAAGCGATATTAGCTTTGGTAAGATTAACTGTTAGTTAGAACTTTTAGTTTAATCATAGATTTGCGGCTGTTCATTTTTTCCAAATGGATTATAGCTTAGAATGAAACGGTATGCGGTTTAGTTTTTTATAGCACATTTAACCGGATTTTAAGATGCCTAGCAATTGGAACTATGTAGTTATTGGTATAGGTATATTAATTGGACTTTAATGCGTTAAGTGCTTGTGTAAGATCTGCTATTAATTTCTAAATAATTGCATACTTAGTAACTGTATAAGTCATCTGGGGTCTCTGATTATATCTAATGTACGAATAATGTAGAAATCTTAAGAAACACAATCGGTAGATTAATAAAAGAGTTCTAAGAGCTATTAAATGAATGAATATATACACATCAAGTTATGTCACTTTGCGCGTGGGGAACAACCGACTTGTCACCGCTGTTTTGATGTAAGGAAACTCTAACCATTAGTTGAGTTATGTCGCTCTGCGAGTGGGGAACCACCAACCTGTCACCGTTGTCTTAACTATCAAAGATGATAATTATCGTACAACTGTTTTAGTGTCTAGCTAGGGGGCATGACTGTAGTGTGAGAGTATGTCTAAGTAGTGATTCACAAGTACAACTTGATGCGTAAATCACGCGACAAACGACAACGGAAGACTATTTTTTGTATTTTTTGAGTTTTTTTTAATCAAAACAACAAAACAAGACAATAAAATAACAAGGGTAGATAAAGAATCCACCACCAAGATTCGTAAAGGACGAGCCACCGGAATCAAGGATAAAGGAAACACTCCAACCCACCACTATGTTTGATAAAGGTCTAGCCACCACAAATACAGATAAAGGAATCGAAGATTTTGGATCTCACCACTATATTTGATAAAGGACGAACCACCACAAATATAGATAAAGGGATCACTTCAAACCACCAAGATCAAAGATCCATAAAGGTAAATGAAGATTTTGGATAAGAAATAGAGGTTGCTCTATTAATTTCATTCAATCAAATCAAGACCCTTTTACAATGAGAAAATAAGCCCCTATTTATAGCCACACATGCTATTTTCTAGGAATAAAGAAATACAAATATTAAATAAATAAAAGGCTGTCATGTGCTAAGGACAACCACTAATTTATCCACCAATAGAAAATGGACAGACAAAGCTTCTAGAAAAGATTCCTCCTGCACAAGGGCCCACAAACCGTTAGGATTAACGTTGTCACACGCTCCTCCCTTATCATCTTCGACAGCTGTCGTTCCTTCATTATTGGGTCTACAAACATGGGACTGGAAAAACTTTATTTATTGGAGACTGGTGACAACTCTGGAGCATCCAACTGGAGACTAAACTGGAACTGGTCACTGGAGTGCTTCAGTGGATATCACTGTTGGTTGTCACTGGAGACTCTTGCCACTGGAGAAGTGTTACTCCTGGCGACTGGACTGGTTCAGTAAAGACTTGTCTGAAATGGGTCACTACTGGCAGAATCAACATGGCTTGTTCAGATGGCATTATCAGTTCAGTTTCCTTCAGTTCAGTTAGCTTCTTCAGTTTACTTGGTTTCTCCAGTTCAGTGAACCTGGACATTTCTGCATCACAACTAATAATAAAATAAAATGTCTTGCTTGTAGCTATTAAAACTGACTGCTATACAAACTTGAATTAAGTGCTTAATAGTCTGGATTGAGAAGTAAGATTGAGCTGTATGACAGTTGGAATTATAGAACCGTTTTAGAAGTATAAACATAAATAAAAGGTTAACTTTTAGTTTTGATCAACTAATTATCTTTGCCTCTAAGTTATAGCTTTCTGATTTTTTCTTAAGCTTTCTCAAAACATTTTGCATGACTAATCTTTTTTGGTAAAAGGCTGTCATGTGCTAAGGACAACCACTAATTTATCCACCAATAGAAAATGGACAGACAAAGCTTCTAGAAAAGATTCCTCCTGCACAAGGGCCCACAAACCGTTAGGATTAACGTTGTCACACGCTCCTCCCTTATCATCTTCGACAGCTGTCGTTCCTTCATTATTGGGTCTACAAACATGGGACTGGAAAAACTTTATTTATTGGAGACTGTTGACAACTCTGGAGCATCCAACTGGAGACTAAACTGGAACTGGTCACTGGAGTGCTTCAGTGGATATCACTGTTGGTTGTCACTGGAGACTCTTGCCACTGGAGAAGTGTTACTCCTGGCGACTGGACTGGTTCAGTAAAGACTTGTCTGAAATGGGTCACTACTGGCAGAATCAACATGGCTTGTTCAGATGGCATTATCAGTTCAGTTTCCTTCAGTTCAGTTAGCTTCTTCAGTTTACTTGGTTTCTCCAGTTCAGTGAACCTGGACATTTCTGCATCACAACTAATAATAAAATAAAATGTCTTGCTTGTAGCTATTAAAACTGACTGCTATACAAACTTGAATTAAGTGCTTAATAGTCTGGATTGAGAAGTAAGATTGAGCTGTATGACAGTTGGAATTATAGAACCGTTTTAGAAGTATAAACATAAATAAAAGGTTAACTTTTAGTTTTGATCAACTAATTATCTTTGCCTCTAAGTTATAGCTTTCTGATTTTTTCTTAAGCTTTCTCAAAACATTTTGCATGACTAATCTTTTTTGGTAAAAGGCTGTCATGTGCTAAGGACAACCACTAATTTATCCACCAATAGAAAATGGACAGACAAAGCTTCTAGAAAAGATTCCTCCTGCACAAGGGCCCACAAACCGTTAGGATTAACGTTGTCACACGCTCCTCCCTTATCATCTTCGACAGCTGTCGTTCCTTCATTATTGGGTCTACAAACATGGGACTGGAAAAACTTTATTTATTGGAGACTGGTGACAACTCTGGAGCATCCAACTGGAGACTAAACTGGAACTGGTCACTGGAGTGCTTCAGTGGATATCACTGTTGGTTGTCACTGGAGACTCTTGCCACTGGAGAAGTGTTACTCCTGGCGACTGGACTGGTTCAGTAAAGACTTGTCTGAAATGGGTCACTACTGGCAGAATCAACATGGCTTGTTCAGATGGCATTATCAGTTCAGTTTCCTTCAGTTCAGTTAGCTTCGTTCAGATGGCATTATCAGTTCAGTTTCCTTCAGTTCAGTTAGCTTCTTCAGTTTACTTGGTTTCTCCAGTTCAGTGAACCTGGACATTTCTGCATCACAACTAATAATAAAATAAAATGTCTTGCTTGTAGCTATTAAAACTGACTGCTATACAAACTTGAATTAAGTGCTTAATAGTCTGGATTGAGAAGTAAGATTGAGCTGTATGACAGTTGGAATTATAGAACCGTTTTAGAAGTATAAACATAAATAAAAGGTTAACTTTTAGTTTTGATCGACTAATTATCTTTGCCTCTAAGTTATAGCTTTCTGATTTTTTCTTAAGCTTTCTCAAAACATTTTGCATGACTAATCTTTTTTGGTAAAAGGCTGTCATGTGCTAAGGACAACCACTAATTTATCCACCAATAGAAAAAGGACAGACAAAGCTTCTAGAAAGGTGAGAGTGAGAGTCCAGTTGCGTGTCACAAAGAGGACAAACAACTGGACCACCTAAAGTCGAGCTCTGAACATCCCAATGGGTTAGCATATCTTGCGTTTTAAGTTTTCTTTTGAGAACCAACCACATTAAGAACGCATGCTCAGGTATACCATGAGAATACCACACTATAGAGAACCATGGGACTTCTTTATCACGATTCCTTATGTCATTCCAAACGGTATTGACTGAAAGCTCCGTTATCAATCCATTTCTATTCCTCCAGACCACTTTATCTGGTTGTGTGGTTAGAGTAGGGCAAATTGCGTTAGGGAATTTGCCATCCCATTCCTGCGGCCATGCCCAATTTCCCTCATTAACCAAACTCGCTACCAAGGTATCATGTTGAAAACCAGCTTGCACAATCGATCTATGAGAAATAGAGTCGATCAATGGACTACGAGTAGAAATAAGAGCATAATTAAATATATCTAGTTTGCGAACACCCAACCCTCCTTCTCGTTTAGGAAGACAAACAATATCCCAAGCCACCTTCGCTTTACCTTTTTTCATTTCTCCTTGGCACCACAAAAATCCTCTTATAATACACTCTATTTCATGAATAATTCGAGTAGGAATAACAAATACCAGTAAACCTGTAAAGATGAAAGAACAGAATTTACCAATTGTAATCTACCTGCAAAAAAGAGGAACTTATTCCTCCAGTCCGAAACTCGCCTCTGAACTCTTTCCACCAGCTCCTTGCAATCTCGTAAGTACAATCTGGAAGAGATCAAGGGTACTCCAAGGTACTTAACTGGTAGAGTACCCTCTTCAAAAGGGAAGACATTCAAGATTGCCAACTTAACAAGGTTTAAAACATTACAGAAGAACGCAATACTTTTAGGTAGACTAGGTGTAAGGCTAGATACACTCTTAAATTCCTCAAGTGAATCCATTATAACTCGAGCTGAATTAACATCACCATGTGCAAAAAGAAACAAATCATCCGCAAAACACATATTCACAAGTTTTAGCTCAGAACATTGATGATGATATCGAAAGCTACTAGAAGCATCAACCCTTCTTTGCGGCATCAAAGTAAGGACTTCCATGACCAAAGTAAACAGATATGGAGATAACGGATCACCTTGTCTGAGGCCCCGCTTTCTAGCAAAAATCCATGCAATGAACCATTTATACAAATAGAAAAGGAAGTTGTCGACACACACTCCATGATCCAGTTAACCATCCTCGCATGAAATTCGAACCCATAAAGAATTGTCCTCAGAAGTTCCCAGTCCACAGTATCATACGCTTTTTGAATGTCAACCTTAAACGCACACCTAGCCGGACCCCTATCCAGATGATAGTCATGCATCAGCTATTGGCACGTAAGAATATTATCTAAATTTCTACTTCCAAAAGTGACTTCCCCTAATAAAGTTACTGATTTCAGACCTATATCCTTGTGCAATATTTTATTTAAATGTATTACCAAGATAATTGAAAATAGGATTAAGGATGCATTAAGTGGATTGGTTTGCCTGAATCAATCTGCTTTTATCCCTGGGAGGAGCATTGCAGATAATATATTACTGACCCAAGAGTTAATGCATAATTACCATTTAGATAGAGGCCTGGCGAGATGTGCTTTTAAAGTTGACATTCAGAAAGCATATGAAGTTGATTGGAGATTCTTAAAAAAGATTCTTTTGGGTTTTGGTTTTGATGCGAAAATGGTCCATTGGATCATGACATGCGTGGCGACCTCATCTTTTTCTTTAAGTATTAATGGCATGTTTCATGGTTTTTTTGCGGGTAAGAGGGGTTTGAGACAAGGTGACCCACTGTCGCCTTACTTGTTTACATTAGTTATGGAAGTGTTAACTCTAATTCTGATGAAGCGAGTTAAGTTATATGAGGAGTTTTGATGCGTAAATCACGCGACAAACGACAGCGGAAGACTATTTTTGGTATTTTCTGGATTTTATGAAATAAAATAAACAAACACGAGACAACAAAGTAAAAAGATAGATAAAAGAATCCACCACCAAGATTCGTAAAGGCTAAGCCACCGGAATCAAGGATAAAGGAAACACTCCGCCCCACCACTATAATCGATAAAGGTCTAGCCACCACGATTACAGATAAAGGAAACCGAAGATTTAGACCTCACCACAATATTTGATAAAGGACGAACCACCACAAATATCGATAAAGGGGTCACTCCTAACCACCAAGATCAAAGATCTCTAAGGGTAAAAGAAGATTTTTGTAAGAAATAGAGGTTGCTCTATTAATTTCATTCAACATCCAAAACTAACTTACAATAAGAAATAAAGCCTCTATTTATAGCCACATGTTATTTTCTAGGAAAAGAAAATACAATAATAAAATAAATAAAAAGCTGTCATGTGCTAAGCCACTAATTGTTTTTTGGCCAATAGGAAATGGACAGAGTAGGTTTCTAGAAACATTCCCCTGCAAGTGGTCCCACAATACCAGTTAGAAATATCGTTGTCACACGTGCCTTCCTTATCCCTGTCAACAGCTGTCATTCTTCTTTATTGGGTCCACAAACATGGGACTTTAGTGGGGACTTTATTGATTGGAATCTGGAAACAAAAATCTGGACTTCCACTGGAGACAAAATCTGGAGCATTCATCTGGAGACTAGACTGGAGCTGGTCACTGGAGTGCTTCAGTGGATATCTTCACTGGTGGATTACCACTGTTGGTCACTGGAGAGTCTTGCCACTGGAGAAGTGTTACTACTGGTGACTGGACTGGTTCAGTAAAGACTTGTCTGAAATGGGCCACTACTGGCATAATCAACATGGCTTGTTTAGATGGCATTATCAGTTCAGTTTCCTTCAGTTCAGTTAGCTTCTTCAGTTCGCTGGGTTTCTCCAGTTCAGTGAACCTGGACATTTCTGCATCATTCTCCTCCTCTAAAAAGGGACTTGTCCTCAAGTCCTCGAGGTACTCATCCTCCAGATAAGGCATCAGATCTCCCACATTAAAAGTACTTGAAAATGCCATATCTCCAGGTAGCTCAACTTTGTAAGCATTATCACCATATCTCTCCAGAATCTTGAAGGGTCATTCAGCCTTGGGCATCAGTTTACTCTTCCTCTTTGCTGGAAACCTTTCTTTTCTTAGATGCACCCAAACAAGATCACCTGGTGCAAAACTGGGCTGCTTTCTATTCTTGTTTGCCTTGGCCTTGTAGCTGGCATTTGCTTTCTCTATTATGGTCTTCACTTGTTCATGAATTTTCTTTATTTCTTTTGCCCTGGTTTCAGCTTCAATACTTGCCTTTGGTTCAATCAAAAATGGAATTAAATCAATGGGAGTCAGTGGATTGACACCATAACAAACTTCAAACGGGGATTTACTGGTTGAATAATTTGGAGCTCTATTGAAAGCAAACTCAGCATGAGCAAGCTTCAGATCCCAATCTTTCAGTGTCTTCTTCACCAGTGTTCTTAATAACATACCAATTGTTCTGTTCGTGACTTCAGTCTGTCCATCAGTCTGAGGATGGTGAGACGTACTGAACAATAATCTGGTACCCATCAGTCTCCATAAGGTCTTCCAAAAATAACTCAGAAACTTTACATCTCTATCTGAAACAATTGTCTTTGGAATCCCATGCAAACGAATAATTTCCTTGAAAAATAGATTTGCAACTGCTGAAGCATCATTTGTGGTGTTGCAGGGAATAAAATGTGCCATTTTTGAAAATCGATCAACCACCACCATTATTGAATCTTTACCCCTTTGAGTTCTGGGCAGTGCAACAATGAAATCCATACTAAGATCTTCCCATGGTTGGCTTGGAACTGGAAGAGGAGTATACAACCCTTTGTGAAAAGTTGCCTTCGCCTGGTGACAAGTTGGGCAGCGACTGATGATACTCTGGACATCCTTCAGTAGACTTGGCTAGTAGAAGTGTTCAGTGAGGATCTCTCCAGTTTTGTTAATGCCAAAATGGCCAGCTAAACCTCCTCCATGTGCTTCTCTTATTAGTAAATCTCTTATCGAACCCCTGGGAATGCACAACTTTCCATTTTTAAATAAGAAACCATCCTTGAACAACAAATGGTCCTTTCTGGTGAGCTTCAGTGAGGCGAATCAGAAAAATCTGGATCAGCAGCATACAATTCTTTGATGAAAGAAAATCTAAGAACTCTTGCTTCCAGAATAGATAACAGTGAATATCTCCTTGACAGTGCATCAGCAACAACATTAGCTACTCCAGCTTTGTGCTTAGAAACAAAAGAATAAGACTGCAAAAATTCCACCCATTTTGCATGTCTGGCATTAAGCTTGTGTTGACCATTAATGAACTTCAGTGCTTCATGATCAGAAAATAAGACAAACTGTTTTGGCTTCAGATAATGTGACCAGTGAGTGATAGCACGAATAATTGCATAAAATTCTTTGATGAAAGAAAATCCAAGAACTCTTGCTTCCAGAATAGATAACAGTGAATATCTCCTTGACAGTGCATCAGCAACAACATTAGCTACTCCAGCTTTGTGCTTAGAAACAAAAGAATAAGACTGCAAAAATTCCACCCATTTTGCATGTCTGGCATTAAGCTTGTGTTGACCATTAATGAACTTCAGTGCTTCATGATCAGAAAATAAGACAAACTGTTTTGGCTTCAGATAATGTGACCAGTGAGTGATAGCACGAATAATTGCATAAAATTCTTTGTCATAAGTACTATACTTCAGTTTAGAACCATTGAGCTTTTCACTGAAATATGCAACTGGACGCCCTGCTTGTACCAGAACTGCACCAATACCCACTCCACTTGCATCACATTCCAACTCAAATAACATATCAAAATCTGGCAAAGATAGAACTGGAGCTGAACTGAGCTTTTCATTCAGTGACTCAAAAGCCAACTGGGCTGACTTAGGCAAGTCAAATACACCTTTCTTCAGACAGTCAGTGATTGGAGCCACAACTGTAGAGAAATGTTTGATAAATCTTCTATAAAAAGATGCTAGTCCATGAAAACTCCTAACTTCAGTGATTGTAGTTGGAACTGGCCATGATCTGATGGCTTCCACCTTTGAGGGATCCATAGAAATTCCTTCTTTTGAAACAACATACCCCAGAAATAATACACTCTCTACCATAAAATCACATTTCTCCAGTTTACCATATAACTGGTGTCTTCTCAATAGTTCAAATACACTCTTCAGATGATTAATATGTTCAGCTTCAGATTTTGAATATACCAGAATATCATCGAAATAAACAACAACAAACTGACCAATAAGTGGCCTGAGGACTTCATTCATCAGTCTCATGAAAGTACTAGGAGCATTAGATAAGCCAAAAGGCATTACTAACCATTCATAAAGGTCTCCTTTAAATTTGAATGCAGTCTTCCACTCATCTCCATCTTTCATTCTGATCTGGTGATAACCACTTCTGAGATCAATTTTAGAAAACACACTGGAGCCATGTAACTCATCAAGCATATCATCCAATCTGGGAATGGGATATCTATACTTAATAGTTATATTATTTATGGCCCTCTACCAACACACATTCTCATCGAACCATTTTTCTTCGGGACAAGGAGAGCTGGGACTGAACAAGGACTCATACTTGCTCTGACATAACCTTTGGCAACCAACTCATCTACCTGCCTTTGCAACTCCTTTGCTTCAGTAGGTGAACATCTATAAGCAGCTTTGTTTGGAAGAACTGAACCTGGAATCAGGTCAATCTGGTGTTCAATTCCTCTTACTGGTGGCAAACCTTCAGGTAGGTCTTCTAGGAAAACATCAGTGAATTCCTTCAGTAGAGACTTCAGGAGACTGGGGACTCCAATGAACTCCTTCTCTTCAGTACGCTCAAGCACCAGTAACATCATAACTGGAGAGCCTCCAGTTAACTCTTCTTCTACTTTTTTTTCGGTAAAAGGCCGTCACCCCTGGTTAGCTTTATATATACCAATAAAGATCAGGCATATTGACTGAGTGCCAATATGACTAGTACAAAATCATGCAAAGCAATAAAACATGTAAACTGACAGGCCAGTCTACAAGAAACCCAAGACACATCGACCTACACTCGAAACAAGTGACAAACCACTTACATGAACAAAGACGACTCCTAGACGTAATTAAAACAACACGACTAGAAGGAACACAACCTCCTACATATTTCTTCTAATTAAAGAAGTGGGCAGCTTCCAAATATCCAACATGCGATCCACTCTACAATTAGGCTTGTAGCGAAATGAACACAACTTCAGACGAACTGTAACTACAATTTCCTGTATGAGCTGCTGTGGAGAGCGCTTCTTTTGCGAAAATAAACGTCCATTCCGTTCTTGCCATATGAAATAAGTTGAAGCAGCTAGTACTAACAAGGTCAAGCTAAGCATCTTGAAAGATTAGGTAAGAAGTCTGCTGAGCTGCACAACAAGATCAAAGGGATGATGAGGAAGACCAAGATCCAAGTGGTTCCAGACAGCAGAAGGAAATTCAAAGAGTTCCGACCTCAAACGTCAATGCAACTCAGGGGGAGCAAGTCCAGCAAGGCCAATCTGGCAAAGGCAAATCGGGCCAAGCTGCTGGCACATCAAATGCTCCTTCATCTGATCAACCGGCCGTAGAGGAAGTGGCTGGTATCCAGGAACAACCGGTTGTAGAAGAAGTGGTCGGCATTCAGGTCATACCAACTATTGAGGAAGAAGTTGGAAGTGAACTCCTGGACGTTGCTGCGTACTTTAATTTTGATGAGTATGGGAGCATGTTTGACAATCCGTCAGACTATTCAGCTCAAGACAAGTGTTCATATCTTAATGCAATACTTGATCTTCTCAATCCAAAAGAAAAGGGATCGGATGAGCTATCTCTATAAGTAACTGTTGCCGAGGGCAAGGTTGGGGTAGACAATCAAACAGAGTCAGGCTCTAATCTAGAGATAAGTCCTGTTGATGTGATTGAAAAGAAGATCATGAGTCCAGTGGATGCAACACCTGAAGTTCCTGATGACAGGGTGATGGCCAACACTTAGGAGACAGACGAAGACTTGAAGACCACATCTAGATGCTAGTGTCAAGGGGGAGACTGTTGATGCACGTCTTTCGGTGACAAAAGCATTCTAAATGTGATATGTATTTTGTATTCAAGTCTTGTAATTTATATTGGAAATTACCGTCTGTTAATGAAATTACCTTTACATATGTTGTGATCATATTGGGATCTTAATATATGTTTTATATGTCGGTTTATTATTTATGTTTTGCAGGTACTTAACATGGATGTAAACAACACATATAAAGGGTAATTAAGTTAATGTTGGATCTATGATTACATAGATGGAACATTAACTTGAATATTCCTAAGTGTCATTTGAGTGTTCCTGGAAACAAGCAAAATGGGCTTGTAATGGAAATACTCAAATGGTTTGAGTGTTCTTGGGAACAAGCAACATGGGCTTGATCAGAGAACACTTACAAGTTTGAGAGTTCTTGGGAACAATGTGCTTTTAAAGTAGACATACAGAATCAACCCTTTCTCTCTCACCCTCAATGGCGATTTTGTTCCCTTTCAATGTCTCCCTAGCTGATTTCGATTTAGATTAGCTTATAAATGTGTCCCTCTCACTAATCCCTGGATTGGTTGAAATGCATGTTTGAGTTTTTCTATTTCGTTTTCTTGTTAAGGTTTCAATCTTTTATTTTCGTCAAAAACACCCTAGTTTTTTGTCTGATTTCCTGATTGATTACCAGGGTTATTTTCGCGACTAACATTGGTTAGTTTAGCTAGATACTATGATCCTGTTAATTGATTAAGGGGGTCCGATCTGTAGATTAGGGTTTTATGAGGGTTAGGGTTTCTTTCGATTTTGTTACGTTGGAGTTGTTCTTGGTTCTTGGCTGATTTGATTCTGCATGATTCTTATTTGTATATGAAGGGAGAGTGGTCGTTCGATATAAAAGAATTGAGTGATCGTATTACAGATTAAAGGGAAGTGCTTGTGGGCAGCCATTGCCTACTACTGTTGAGATGCCTGGTAAGTAAAATAAAGGTCGAAGTCCTACCAAGGGTGGTAGCCCTAAGAATAAGGGCAGCTCAAGGTCGGGGGATACAAAACATGATTCGTGTGATCAACAGAATATGGAGAACAATGACAATCCAAGTATCGATTCTGGTCATGGTAATAGCAAGAATAATGACAATCAAACATTGAAACTCCTGTTGGTGATCCTAATGGTATAAACAACATGGCTGAGCAAGAAGTACCTCCTACTGATGCATCTAACAACATAGGAAAAGTTACGAATGCTTATCCTACATCTTTCGATGAGCATGTCGAGGGACATGAAGAGAATAAAATTGATAACAATGAGGTTACTATCAAGAGTTCTGGTTTGGGAGCTGATTCTACTCAAGATAATAAGCTAAAAAGCCCTACCCTTGATGGTAATGAACCTACAAAAATGACTCTGATATCTTATGCTTCCAAGCTAAAGGAGAACGCTGCTCCAAGGAAGGTTAATTTCAGGCTTCTGGAATCAAATGAGGTTGTTGAAAATTCTGATATTGTAATTCCTAAGGAAGCAATTCGACAGGTACAATCAAGGTTCTCCAATAACATATCAAAATCTGGCAAAGATAGAACTGGAGCTGAACTGAGCTTTTCATTCAGTGACTCAAAAGCCAACTGGGCTGACTTAGGCAAGTCAAATACACCTTTCTTCAGACAGTCAGTGATTGGAGCCACAACTGTAGAGAAATGTTTGATAAATCTTCTATAAAAAGATGCTAGTCCATGAAAACTCCTAACTTCAGTGATTGTAGTTGGAACTGGCCATGATCTGATGGCTTCCACCTTTGAGGGATCCATAGAAATTCCTTCTTTTGAAACAACATACCCCAGAAATAATACACTCTCTACCATAAAATCACATTTCTCCAGTTTACCATATAACTGGTGTCTTCTCAATAGTTCAAATACACTCTTCAGATGATTAATATGTTCAGCTTCAGATTTTGAATATACCAGAATATCATCGAAATAAACAACAACAAACTGACCAATAAGTGGCCTGAGGACTTCATTCATCAGTCTCATGAAAGTACTAGGAGCATTAGATAAGCCAAAAGGCATTACTAACCATTCATAAAGGTCTCCTTTAAATTTGAATGCAGTCTTCCACTCATCTCCATCTTTCATTCTGATCTGGTGATAACCACTTCTGAGATCAATTTTAGAAAACACACTGGAGCCATGTAACTCATCAAGCATATCATCCAATCTGGGAATGGGATATCTATACTTAATAGTTATATTATTTATGGCCCTGCTACCAACACACATTCTCATCGAACCATTTTTCTTCGGGACAAGGAGAGCTGGGACTGAACAAGGACTCATACTTGCTCTGACATAACCTTTGGCAACCAACTCATCTACCTGCCTTTGCAACTCCTTTGCTTCAGTAGGTGAACATCTATAAGCAGCTTTGTTTGGAAGAACTGAACCTGGAATCAGGTCAATCTGGTGTTCAATTCCTCTTACTGGTGGCAAACCTTCAGGTAGGTCTTCTAGGAAAACATCAGTGAATTCCTTCAGTAGAGACTTCAGGAGACTGGGGACTCCAGTGAACTCCTTCTCTTCAGTACGCTCAAGCACCAGTAACATCATAACTGGAGAGCCTCCAGTTAACTCTTCTTCTACTTTTTTTTCGGTAAAAGGCCGTCACCCCTGGTTAGCTTTATATATACCAATAAAGATCAGGCATATTGACTGAGTGCCAATATGACTAGTACAAAATCATGCAAAGCAATAAAACATGTAAACTGACAAGCCAGTCTACAAGAAACCCAAGACACATCGACCTACACTCGAAACAAGTGACAAACCACTTACATGAACAAAGACGACTCCTAGACGTAATTAAAACAACACGACTAGAAGGAACACAACCTCCTACATATTTCTTCTAATTAAAGAAGTGGGCAGCTTCCAAATATCCAACATGCGATCCACTCTACAATTAGGCTTGTAGCGAAATGAACACAACTTCAGACGAACTGTAACTACAATTTCCTGTATGAGCTGCTGTGGAGAGCGCTTCTTTTGCGAAAATAAACGTCCATTCCGTTCTTGCCATATGAAATAAGTTGAAGCAGCTAGTACTAACAAGGTCAAGCTAAGCATCTTGAAAGATTAGGTAAGAAGTCTGCTGAGCTGCACAACAAGATCAAAGGGATGATGAGGAAGACCAAGATCCAAGTGGTTCCAGACAGCAGAAGGAAATTCAAAGAGTTCCGACCTCAAACGTCAATGCAACTCAGGGGGAGCAAGTCCAGCAAGGCCAATCTGGCAAAGGCAAATCGGGCCAAGCTGCTGGCACATCAAATGCTCCTTCATCTGATCAACCGGCCGTAGAGGAAGTGGCTGGTATCCAGGAACAACCGGTTGTAGAAGAAGTGGTCGGCATTCAGGTCATACCAACTATTGAGGAAGAAGTTGGAAGTGAACTCCTGGACGTTGCTGCGTACTTTAATTTTGATGAGTATGGGAGCATGTTTGACAATCCGTCAGACTATTCAGCTCAAGACAAGTGTTCATATCTTAATGCAATACTTGATCTTCTCAATCCAAAAGAAAAGGGATCGGATGAGCTATCTCTATAAGTAACTGTTGCCGAGGGCAAGGTTGGGGTAGACAATCAAACAGAGTCAGGCTCTAATCTAGAGATAAGTCCTGTTGATGTGATTGAAAAGAAGATCATGAGTCCAGTGGATGCAACACCTGAAGTTCCTGATGACAGGGTGATGGCCAACACTTAGGAGACAGACGAAGACTTGAAGACCACATCTAGATGCTAGTGTCAAGGGGGAGACTGTTGATGCACGTCTTTCGGTGACAAAAGCATTCTAAATGTGATATGTATTTTGTATTCAAGTCTTGTAATTTATATTGGAAATTACCGTCTGTTAATGAAATTACCTTTACATATGTTGTGATCATATTGGGATCTTAATATATGTTTTATATGTCGGTTTATTATTTATGTTTTGCAGGTACTTAACATGGATGTAAACAACACATATAAAGGGTAATTAAGTTAATGTTGGATCTATGATTACATAGATGGAACATTAACTTGAATATTCCTAAGTGTCATTTGAGTGTTCCTGGAAACAAGCAAAATGGGCTTGTAATGGAAACACTCAAATGGTTTGAGTGTTCTTGGGAACAAGCAACATGGGCTTGATCAGAGAACACTTACAAGTTTGAGAGTTCTTGGGAACAATGTGCTTTTAAAGTAGACATACAGAATCAACCCTTTCTCTCTCACCCTCAATGGCGATTTTGTTCCCTTTCAATGTCTCCCTAGCTGATTTCGATTTAGATTAGCTTATAAATGTGTCCCTCTCACTAATCCCTGGATTGGTTGAAATGCATGTTTGAGTTTTTCTATTTCGTTTTCTTGTTAAGGTTTCAATCTTTTATTTTCGTCAAAAACACCCTAGTTTTTTGTCTGATTTCCTGATTGATTACCAGGGTTATTTTCGCGACTAACATTGGTTAGTTTAGCTAGATACTATGATCCTGTTAATTGATTAAGGGGGTCCGATCTGTAGATTAGGGTTTTATGAGGGTTAGGGTTTCTTTCGATTTTGTTACGTTGGAGTTGTTCTTGGTTCTTGGCTGATTTGATTCTGCATGATTCTTATTTGTATATGAAGGGAGAGTGGTCGTTCGATATAAAAGAATTGAGTGATCGTATTACAGATTAAAGGGAAGTGCTTGTGGGCAGCCATTGCCTACTACTGTTGAGATGCCTGGTAAGTAAAATAAAGGTCGAAGTCCTACCAAGGGTGGTAGCCCTAAGAATAAGGGCAGCTCAAGGTCGGGGGATACAAAACATGATTCGTGTGATCAACAGAATATGGAGAACAATGACAATCCAAGTATCGATTCTGGTCATGGTAATAGCAAGAATAATGACAATCAAACATTGAAACTCCTGTTGGTGATCCTAATGGTATAAACAACATGGCTGAGCAAGAAGTACCTCCTACTGATGCATCTAACAACATAGGAAAAGTTACGAATGCTTATCCTACATCTTTCGATGAGCATGTCGAGGGACATGAAGAGAATAAAATTGATAACAATGAGGTTACTATCAAGAGTTCTGGTTTGGGAGCTGATTCTACTCAAGATAATAAGCTAAAAAGCCCTACCCTTGATGGTAATGAACCTACAAAAATGACTCTGATATCTTATGCTTCCAAGCTAAAGGAGAACGCTGCTCCAAGGAAGGTTAATTTCAGGCTTCTGGAATCAAATGAGGTTGTTGAAAATTCTGATATTGTAATTCCTAAGGAAGCAATTCGACAGGTACAATCAAGGTTCTCCAATAACATATCAAAATCTGGCAAAGATAGAACTGGAGCTGAACTGAGCTTTTCATTCAGTGACTCAAAAGCCAACTGGGCTGACTTAGGCAAGTCAAATACACCTTTCTTCAGACAGTCAGTGATTGGAGCCACAACTGTAGAGAAATGTTTGATAAATCTTCTATAAAAAGATGCTAGTCCATGAAAACTCCTAACTTCAGTGATTGTAGTTGGAACTGGCCATGATCTGATGGCTTCCACCTTTGAGGGATCCATAGAAATTCCTTCTTTTGAAACAACATACCCCAGAAATAATACACTCTCTACCATAAAATCACATTTCTCCAGTTTACCATATAACTGGTGTCTTCTCAATAGTTCAAATACACTCTTCAGATGATTAATATGTTCAGCTTCAGATTTTGAATATACCAGAATATCATCGAAATAAACAACAACAAACTGACCAATAAGTGGCCTGAGGACTTCATTCATCAGTCTCATGAAAGTACTAGGAGCATTAGATAAGCCAAAAGGCATTACTAACCATTCATAAAGGTCTCCTTTGAATTTGAATGCAGTCTTCCACTCATCTCCATCTTTCATTCTGATCTGGTGATAACCACTTCTGAGATCAATTTTAGAAAACACACTGGAGCCATGTAACTCATCAAGCATATCATCCAATCTGGGAATGGGATATCTATACTTAATAGTTATATTATTTATGGCCCTGCTACCAACACACATTCTCATCGAACCATTTTTCTTCGGGACAAGGAGAGCTGGGACTGAACAAGGACTCATACTTGCTCTGACATAACCTTTGGCAACCAACTCATCTACCTGCCTTTGCAACTCCTTTGCTTCAGTAGGTGAACATCTATAAGCAGCTTTGTTTGGAAGAACTGAACCTGGAATCAGGTCAATCTGGTGTTCAATTCCTCTTACTGGTGGCAAACCTTCAGGTAGGTCTTCTAGGAAAACATCAGTGAATTCCTTCAGTAGAGACTTCAGGAGACTGGGGACTCCAGTGAACTCCTTCTCTTCAGTACGCTCAAGCACCAGTAACATCATAACTGGAGAGCCTCCAGTTAACTCTTCTTCTACTTTTTTTTCGGTAAAAGGCCGTCACCCCTGGTTAGCTTTATATATACCAATAAAGATCAGGCATATTGACTGAGTGCCAATATGACTAGTACAAAATCATGCAAAGCAATAAAACATGTAAACTGACAGGCCAGTCTACAAGAAACCCAAGACACATCGACCTACACTCGAAACAAGTGACAAACCACTTACATGAACAAAGACGACTCCTAGACGTAATTAAAACAACACGACTAGAAGGAACACAACCTCCTACATATTTCTTCTAATTAAAGAAGTGGGCAGCTTCCAAATATCCAACATGCGATCCACTCTACAATTAGGCTTGTAGCGAAATGAACACAACTTCAGACGAACTGTAACTACAATTTCCTGTATGAGCTGCTGTGGAGAGCGCTTCTTTTGCGAAAATAAACGTCCATTCCGTTCTTGCCATATGAAATAAGTTGAAGCAGCTAGTACTAACAAGGTCAAGCTAAGCATCTTGAAAGATTAGGTAAGAAGTCTGCTGAGCTGCACAACAAGATCAAAGGGATGATGAGGAAGACCAAGATCCAAGTGGTTCCAGACAGCAGAAGGAAATTCAAAGAGTTCCGACCTCAAACGTCAATGCAACTCAGGGGGAGCAAGTCCAGCAAGGCCAATCTGGCAAAGGCAAATCGGGCCAAGCTGCTGGCACATCAAATGCTCCTTCATCTGATCAACCGGGTGATAGTTCTTGATCTGACTCAAACCCTAATCTGTTCTCTAAGGATATTCATAAGGTAAACCCTAATTCAGGTGGTGATGACCAGATCCATGGGACTAAACAAAAGGTTTCTTATGCTGACACTGTTAAAAACGATTCTACATCCCAAAAATAAACAGCTAAGAAAGCTAATTTTCGTTTCATGAATGTTGAATCTGAAGTAGAGGGAGCGGATTTGGTTATTCCTATTGATGCAGTTTAGGAAGTCACAAGCAGATTCTCTAATTCATTGTATGGCTATTTTCTGGGTGACAGACTTGCGTTCCCCGTTGTTGAAAGCTATGTCAAAAATACCTGGGCAAAGTTTGGTTTAAAGCGGGTAATGATGAATGATGCTGGATTTTTCTTTTTTCAATTTAATTCACGTGAGGGTATGGAAAAAGTATTGGAAAGAGGTCCATGGTTGATACGATCTGCTCCTATTATTTTAAATGAATGGTCACCCAATTCTTCATTGTCAAAACAGGATTTAACCACCATTTCAGTTTGGGTGAAGCTTTATGATGTACCTCTAGTGGCCTATACTGAAGATGGACTTAGTATGATTGCATCTAAGATTGGTAAGCCGAAACTGTTAGACTTTTATACTAGTCAGATGTGTTTTGATTCCTGGGGACAGCATAGTTATGCTAGAGCTTTGATAGAACTTGATTCAAAGACTAAGTTAAGTGATCAAATAGTTGTGGCAATTCCGAATATAAAAGATCCTGGTTTTTCTAAACAAGTGGTGTATGTTGAATATGAATGGAAACCTCCTCATTGTTCCCATTGTATGGTATTTGGACATAAAGACTCATCCTGTCCATCTAAACCTAAGCCGGCAAAAGAGACAATCATAGAGGATGGTTTTACTTTAGTTGCACGTAAGAAAGGTAAAATGAAACAAGGTGATAAAGGGGAAAAACAGGTGGCTGGAGTTTCGGTTTACTAAACCGAAACCACATTTTGTTTATCGGCAAAAACAAGGTTCAAATGGGGCTTCTACCTCCCATAGTGATTCCTTGAAACCACCTTATTCTGACCCTAAGGGTGGTGGTTCAAAATTGCCCACAAAACAAGTTTCGTCTTCTACAAATATTCAAGTAGAAACAAGTAACAAATTTTCAGCTTTGGTGGTGGACGATGTATCTTGTTTGAAAAGGGGGACTGATGTAAGGGACATTCATGAAAAGTATTGGAAAGAGGTCCATGGTTGATACGATCTGCTCCTATTATTTTAAATGAATGGTCACCCAATTCTTCATTGTCAAAACAGGATTTAACCACCATTTCAGTTTTGGTGAAGCTTTATGATGTACCTCTAGTGGCCTATACTGAAGATGGACTTAGTATGATTGCATCTAAGATTGGTAAGCCGAAACTGTTAGACTTTTATACTAGTCAGATGTGTTTTGATTCCTGGGGACAGCATAGTTATGCTAGAGCTTTGATAGAACTTGATTCAAAGACTAAGTTAAGTGATCAAATAGTTGTGGCAATTCCGAATATAAAAGATCCTGGTTTTTCTAAACAAGTGGTGTATGTTGAATATGAATGGAAACCTCCTCATTGTTCCCATTGTATGGTATTTGGACATAAAGACTCATCCTGTCCATCTAAACCTAAGCCGGCAAAAGAGACAATCATAGAGGATGGTTTTACTTTAGTTGCACGTAAGAAAGGTAAAATGAAACAAGGTGATAAAGGGGAAAAACAGGTGGCTGGAGTTTCGGTTTACTAAACCGAAACCACATTTTGTTTATCGGCAAAAACAAGGTTCAAATGGGGCTTCTACCTCCCATAGTGATTCCTTGAAACCACCTTATTCTGACCCTAAGGGTGGTGGTTCAAAATTGCCCACAAAACAAGTTTCGTCTTCTACAAATATTCAAGTAGAAACAAGTAACAAATTTTCAGCTTTGGTGGTGGACGATGTATCTTGTTTGAAAAGGGGGACTGATGTAAGGGACATTCATGATGGGGTATTAGAAGAGGTTCCAGCTGCTGAACAGGGCAATTTAAGGCGTGATTCTCATGATTTTGTTGATGATTCTGATAGTGACTTTGAGGAGAATATTTATGATGAGCATTCTGAAACTGTGAGAAAAGAAATAAAGGGGGCAAGCACTCCCAATTCCGATGTTCTCAATGTATAACATCGCATCATGAACATAATGGGAATGAACCAAGCCCCTAAACAGAATGAGGTTCGGCATGTTATCTTGGATAATCAATTATGTGTTTGTGCAATTCTTGAATCACATGTGTCTTCTACTAATCTTTCTAGATTGTGTTCTAAGATTTTTTGGAAGTGGAGTTGGGCGTCTAATGTGAAAGTGTGCAGAAAAGGCTCGCGCATTATTTTGGGTTGGAACCCTGATTTGGTGGATGTGATGATTCTTAATCAATCTGACCAAGTTTTTCATGCGCAGGTTATTATCAAATCTAGTAAAAAAGTTTGCTTCTGCTCTTTCATTTATGCCCATAACCGATATATTGATCTAAGAGTTTTGTGGACAAGCTTAATTGAACACAAGACTTTTGTCCGTGATGCGCCTTGGTGTCTTCTTGGAGACTTTAATGTCGCTCTAAATCTTGAAGATTCCACTGTGGGGTCTTCGACTTTTGACATTGCTATGAGAGAGTTTAATGATTGTATCCAAGAGCTAGAAGTGTCTGATGTTAATATGATTCGTCTACATTTTACTTGGAATCAAAAACCTCAAGGCGGTAATGGTACCCTCAAGAAAATTGATCGGATTATGGCTAACCAAGCTTTCTTTGATGGTTTTATTGGTGCAACAGCTGTGTTTCAGCCGTATATAATTTCTGATCATGCGCCTTCTGTTCTCCGAATTCCAGTGAAGTCGAAATTCATCCCAAAGTCTTTCAAGTTTTCTAATCTACTTCTTCATAACAGTAAGTTCAAAGAAGTTGTGTCTGATGTTTGGAAAAGTGAATTCTCAGGCTATCCTATGTACCGACTAGTTCAAAAGCTCAAGCTTGCAAAGAAGCCACTTCGACAGCTGTTATATGAGAAAGGCAATGTTCATAAAAAAAAGTTATCCATTTACGAGCAGAACTTGATCAGGTACAACTTGCACTTGATAAAGATCCTCATAATCGTGTTCTCAGAGACGAGGAAGCAGCCTATTTACAAGCTTTCAAAGATGCTGTTCTTGATGAAGAAAGATTTCTGAAGCAAAAAGCAAAGGTAGAATGGTTTCATGTAGGAGATTCGAATTCAGCCTACTTTCATAAAGTAGTTAAAAGTCGAACCTCTAAAAGCAGGATTGATATGTTTGTTGACACTAATGGTATTATCATTGATGGTGATGGTGTTTCAAAAGCTTTTGAGGATCACTATCTTAATTTTTTGGGTCAGCCAGGAGTGGTATCTCATCTTAATTTGCATAATCTCTTTTCTTCTTGCTTATCGACCACCAAAGCTCATGATATGATTCGTGAGATTTCTAATTCAGAAGTTAAAGATGCAATTTTTGAAATGGGCGATGATAAGTCGTTGGGATATTGTTAGACCTGATGTGATTGAAGCAGTTAAAGATTTCTTTGTAAGTGGCAAGCTACTTCGAGAGATAAACCGATTATTGCCCTTGTGCCAAAGGTCTCTTCTCCTTCTCGGGTCACTGACTATCGACCCATTGCACTTTGTAATGTCATTTTTAAGTGCATTACAAAACTTATATCTAATAGAATTAAAGAATGCTTATCGGATCTGGTGAGTGCTAATCAATCGGTTTTTTATCCTGGAAGACGAATCTCTGACATTATTATGCTTACCCAGGAACTTATGCACAACTACCATCTTGATAGAGGGCCGCCTAGAGCAGCATTTAAAGTTGACATTCAAAAGGCGTATGATACAGTTGATTGGAATTTTCTTAGAGGCATTCTCCAGGGGTTTGGATTCCATGACCGTATGATACATTGGATCATGGAATGTGTTTCTACTCCTTCTTATTCGATCTGTATTAATGGTGTTCAGCATGGATTCTTCCATGGAAGGCGTGGTTTACGGCAAGGTGATCCACTGTCTCCATATCTCTTTACATTGGTCATGGAAATTCTGACTCTCATCATAAAGCGTAATGTTAATAATGCTGAGAATTTCGGTTTTCATCCCCAATGTGAAGGTCAGAAACTGGTTAATCTTTGTTTTGCGGATGATTTGTTTATTTTTATGAGAGGGGATATTGATTCGGCAAAGGTTATTATGGATTCTCTTAAAGAGTTTAAAATGGCTTTCATCAGTTCATTATGCTTCAAAGAAGTCAGTGTGACCTTCTTTCCACTTATACTCAAAGAATACGAGTTCATACGACCATCATGAAGAACATAATTATCAAATAACCATGGTCGACCCAATAAAATATTACAAGCATCCATAGGTACAACATCACAAACAATTTTGTCTTGATAAACTGACCCAATTGAAAACGGAATAGTAACTTGACGATTACCTTTTACCTCTGATCCTTCACTGAGCCATTGCAACTTGTAAGGTCGAGGGTGCTTAACTGTAGGTAGCGCCAGTTTCTCTACCATGTAAGTTGAAGCAGCATTAGCACAACTCCCACCATCAATGATCAGATCACAAACTTTTCCTTTGACTGTGCATCTGGAGTGAAAAATGTTCTCCCTCTGGGCAGTATCAGTGGTAACTTCACCAGCATGCATCACTCTTCTGACAACCAACATTTCTCCAACATCTGCACCAACATAAGATTCTTCATCTTCTTCTTCATCTTCATCATACACTGGCTCACCTTCTTCAGTGTCGACATCTGGTAAACATTCAATTTCTCTGGCAGTCAAGGCTCTTTGATTAGGACACTGGGCCTGGAAGTGACCAAAGCCATGGCACTTGAAGCATTTTCTTCCAACTGGTTCTTTCGTTCCTCCAGTTTCTTTCTCTTTGCCTCTGAAGGATTTCTGGATAGTTTCAGTAAATCTGGGAACTGGTTGACTGGTAACTGGTTGACTTGCACTGGCAGGAACCTTACTGAATGACTTGTACAGAACCTTCTTCTTCAGTTGTCTTTCAATCTGGATAGCCATCTTGCATGCACCTTCATATGTCCAGATAGGCTGCAACTCAATTTTCTCAGTAATGGCAGCGTTCAGACCACCAAGAAATCTGGCAATAGTGTGCTCTTCAGTCTCATTCACACCAGTTCTGGTCTTCAGATGCTCAAACTCTCTAATGTACTCCACAACTTCCTTGGATCCTTGCTTCAGATTGTTCATCAGTAGATACTGATCTTGCTTGTACGACTGGGGAACAAACCTCTTCTGCATGACCTCCTTCAGTTTGGACCAGGTCTTGATTTTACTTTTGCCCTTGTACTCTCTTTCAGATTTCATGTTATCATACCAAGATGAAGCATATTTCTTAAGTTTAATAATGGCAACTTTGAAACTTTTTCTATCATCATAACCCTTTATTTCCATTATTCTGTCCATCACCTAGACCCATTCAAAATACTCTTCTGGGTTAGATGACCCATTAAAATCTGGTGGATCTATCTTAATATCCCTAGTATCATTATCCTTATGCCTCCTACGCCTTTCTCTGGGATGTGATTCATCAGAATCACTAGAGTGTCTAGGATTACTATCAGATCTTTCACTAGGGCCTTGAGATTCAGAATCTCTTTCACTGGCAACAACATTTTCTCGATTAAATCGTAAACCACCATCTTCTAACATATGACAACTCTACCAAGTGCTTCTTGTAGATCTTCAATTTGCCTATCTCTCCTAGCATTATTAGCTTCATCTAACGTCATATTTCTTCTAAAAGCCATTTATATTCAACAAACAATAGATCTATACTAGCAACAACTAGATCTAAACAACCAACAAACAGATCTGACTAAATCGAAATGAGATCTAGACAAACAATACCCCAACGGACAAAAAGATTAAGAAACCTTTTTAAACCTGGCTCTGATACCAAATTTGATGCGTAAATCACACGACAGACAACAGCGGAAGACTAATTTTGGTATTTTCTGGATTTTATATGAAATAAACAATCAAACAAGACAATAAAATAAAAATGATAGATAAAGAATCCACCACCAAGACTCGTAAAGGCTAAGCCACCGGAATCAAGGATAAATGAAACACTCCGCCCCACCACTACAACCGATAAAGGTCTAGCCACCACGATTATAGATAAAGGAAACCGAAGATTTAAAAGACCTCACCACAATATTTGATAAAGAACAAGTCACCACAAATATTGATAAAGGGGTCACTCCTAACCACCAAGATCAAAGATCTATAAAGGTAAAGAAGATTTGTAAGAAATAGAGACTGCTCTATTAATTTTCATTCAACATCCCACTAACATTACAATGAGAGATAAAACCTCTATTTATAGCCACATATGCTCTACCTAGAAATTAACGACAAAATAATAAAATAATACATAAAAGCTGTCATGTGCAAGCCACTAATTAATTTGGACCAATAAGAAATGGACACGTAAGTTTCTAGAAATATTCCCCTGCAAGTGGTCCCACATTACCGTTAGAAACGTCTTGTCACACGCGCCTTCCTTAACAGCTGTCATTCTTCTTTATTGGGTCCACAGACGACTTCAGTGGGAATTTTATTAATTGGAAACTGGAAACATAAATCTGGACCGCCACTGGAGACAAAATCTGGAGCACTTCACTGGAGGACCTTCAGTAGTGGTCACTGGAGCATTCATCTTCATCTGGAGCAGTCATCTGGAGCTGGTTACTGGAGCATTCATCTGGAGCTGGTCACTAGAGAACTTTTACTGGTGGATTATCAGTGTTGATCACTGGAGCTTGCCACTGGAGAAATGTTACCACTGGTGACTGGACTGGTTCAGAAAAGACTTGTCTGAAATGGGCCACTGCTGGCAGAATCAACATGGCTTGTTCAGATGACATGATCAGTTCGGTTTCCTTCAGCTCAGTTAGCTTCTTCCAGTTCACTGGGTTTCTCCAGTCCAATGAATCTGGACATTTCCGCATCATTCTCCCCCTCTGAAAAGAGACTTGTCCTCAAGTCTTCGAGGTACTCATCCTCAGATAAGGCATCAGATCTCCCACATTAAAAGTACTTGAAACTGCCATGTCTCCAGGTAACTCAACCTTGTAAGCATTATCACCATATCTCTCCAGAATCTTGAACGGACCTTCAGCTCTGGGCATCAGCTTACTCTTTCTCTTCGCTGGAAACCTTTCTTTTCTCAGATGCACCCACACAAGATCACCTGGTGAAAAACTGGGCTGCTTTCTATTCTTGTTTGCTCTGGCTTTGTAACTGGCATTTGCCTTCTCTATTTTGGCCTTCACTTCTCCATGAATTTTCTTTATCTCTTTTGCTCTGGTTTCAGCTTCAATGCTTGCTTTTGGTTCAATTGAAAATGGAATTAAATCAATGGGAGTCAGTGGATTGACACCATAGCATATTTCAAACGGAGATTTACTGGTAGAATAGTTAGGAGCTCTGTTGAAAGCGAACTCAGCATGAGCAAGCTTCAGATCCCAATCCTTCAGTGTCTTCTTCACCAGTGTTCTTAACAGCATACCAATTGTTCTGTTGGTAACTTCAGTCTGTCCATCAGTCTGAGGATGGTGAGACGTACTGAACAACAATCTGGTACCCATCAATCTCCATAGAGTCTTCCAGAAATAACTCAAGAACTTCACATCTCGATCTGACACAATCGTCTTGGGGATTCCATGCAATCTGACAATCTCCTTAAAGAACAAATTTGCTACTGCTGAAGCATCATTGGTTGTGTTACAAGCAATAAAATGTGCCATTTTGAAAACCTATCAACAACCACCATTATTGAATCTTTTCCCCTCTGAGTTCTGGGGAGTGCAACAATGAAATCCATACTGAGATCTTCCCATGGCTGGTTTGGAACTGGAAGAGGAGTATACAATCCTTTGTGAAAAGTAGTCTTCGCCTGGTGACAAGTTGGACAGCGACTGATAATACTCTGGACATCCTTCAGTAGACTTAGCCAGTAGAAGTGTTCAGTGAGGATCTCTCCAGTCTTGTTAATGCCAAAATGGCCAGCTAAACCTCCTCCATGTGCTTCTCTTATCAGCAAATCCCTTATTGAACCCCTGGGAATGCACAACCTTCCATTTTTAAATAAGAAACCATTTTGAACAATAAATGGTCCTTTCTGGTTAGTTTCAGTGAGGTGATCAGCAAAGTCTGGATCAGCAGCATACAACTCTTTAATGAAAGAAAATCCAAGAACTCTTGCTTCCAGAATTGATAACAGTGAATATCGTCTGGAAAGTGCATCAGCAACAACATTACAAACTCCAGCTTTATGCTTTGAAACAAAGGAATAAGACTGTAAGAATTCTACCCATTTGGCATGTCTGGCATTAAGTTTGTGTTGACCGTTTATAAACTTCAGTGCTTCGTGGTCAGAGAATAAGACAAACTGTTTCGGCTTCAGATAATGTGACCAGTGAGTGATAGCACGAATAATTGCATAAAATTCTTTATCATAAGTACTAAAAGTCGTTGGTCTTAAAGTTCATTAGTGACAAAACAAGCCTTGATCAACAACAACTCTTCAGTAACTTCATTTCAATAGTGCTACTGACCAGTGACACTTCAGTGAGTTTCCGTCAGTTGCACTCCTGTGAGATGCTCCAGTTTCAAGGCTCCAGTTGGATCCTCCAGATGGATTCTCCAGTTGGATCCTCCAGATCCATTCTCCAGTAAAGATTCTCCAGATGACTTCTCCAGTGAAGATCCTCCAGATGCATTCTCCAGTAAAGATTCTCCAGATGATTTCTCCAGTGAAGATCCTCCAGATGCATTCTCCAGTAAAGATCCTCCAGATGCATTCTCCAGTAAAGATCCTCCAGATGCATTCTCCAGTGAAGATCCTCCAATCTCCAGTCTCCAGTCTCCAGTCTCCAGGCTCCAGTCTCCAGGCTCCAGTCTCCAGGCTCCAGTCTCCAGTCTCCAGACTCCAGGCTCCAGTCTCCAGGCTCCAGTCTCCAGTTTCCAGGCTCCAGTCAAGACCTTCAGTGAAGCTTACCAGTGAACGACTCCAGTCAAGAAATACCAGAATAAAGTCACCAGTTTTGTTCAGTTCAGTTTATTTCGGTGACATGGCAGTGGACCCAATAAAGAAGGAATGACAACTGTTGACAGGGATAAGGAAGGCACGTGTGACAACGTTATTTTAACGGTTTGTGGGCCCTTGTGCAGAAGGAATCTTTCTAGAAGCTTTGTCTGTCCTTTTCCTATTGGTGGATAAATTAGTGGTTGTCCTTAGCACATGACAGCCTTTTATTTATTTAATATTTGTATTTCTTTATTCCTAGGAAATAGCATGTGTGTGGCTATAAATAAGTGCTTAATTTCTCATTGTAAGGCAGTTAGTTGATGTTGAATGAAATTAATAGAGCAGCCTCTATTTCTTACAAAATCTTCTTTTACCTTTATAGATCTTTTGATCTTGGTGGTTAGGAGTGACCCCTTTATCAATATTTGTGGTGACTTGTTCTTTATCAAATATTGTGGTAAGGTCTTTTAAATCTTCAGTTTCCTTTATCTATAATCGTGGTGGCTAGACCTTTATCGATTGTAGTGGTGGGGCGGAGTGTTTCCTTTATCCTTGATTCCGGTGGCTTGGCCTTTACGAATCTTGGTGGTGGATTCTTTTATCTATCATTTCTAATTTTATTGTCTTGTTTTATTGTTTGTTTCATATAAAATCAAGAAAATACCAAAAATAGTCTTCCGCTGTCGTTTGTTGCGTGATTTACGCATCAAATTGGTATCAGAGACAGGTTACCAAAAGGTTTCTTAATCTTTTAGTCCTTGGGTTTTTGTTATTTTGTTTGTTGGGTCAGATTCAAAAGGGTTATCTTAATCTTTTTTAATCTGTTGGTGTTTGTTTCTTTGTTAAAAAAATCTGTTTGGGTAGAGTTGTCTCAAAATTTCACAGATCTGATTCTTCTTTGAATATTATTGTTTAGATCTGAATGTGTTTATTCATGAAATTGTGGTTTCCAATTTCAGATCTGATCTCTCTTGTCTAGATCTATTTTTGATTATCTTTTCATTTAGATAATAGAAATGGGTTATAATAGAAATCTTGCTTTAGAGAATTTTCGAAGAGATAGACAGCTTAAATCTCTTGAAAAACAAATGGGGATAATATTAGATGTGTTAGAAAATCATGTGAGAGAAACAAAAAAGAAAAATTCTCGTAAGAAACTCACTGATTGCAATTTAAATTTCATGGAGATTAGATCAGCCCCTAATTCTTTCAAAAAGATAAAAGTTGAAGTCGATGTTGAACAAGAGCCTATTTATGATGAAGAAGAAATGTGTGATGTTGCTGATGACTTTTTGCTCTTCAAGAGAACTGATCATTCACTTGATATGGATGACGTACAGCAAGAAGATGATTTTTTCCAACCATGTGTTTATGATGACGATGGTGAAGAAGTAATTGAAGCTGACCTTGATGATTTCTTGCTGAATCGGAATGCTAATCATTCTCGTGAAGTTAGTGTTGATGAATCCCAGCAAGGAAGTGTTAGCCAGACTTGTTTTTGTTATGTTACTAGCGAAAAAGAGTCCATAAGAGCTGCTGGTGATAAATCATCGCTGATCCAAGAAGCCCAGCAAGTAGTATATTCGACTGGAACTCTCACTGATTAAGTCCAGTGAAAAGTGTACTCCAGTGAAGCTTTTACTGATGAAGATCCAACTGGAGATCCATCAGTTGAAGTTCAACAAGCAATGTCTATATGCCTGAGGAAGAACTCCATACCTACTCAGTCACTACCAGTCACAACTCAATGGCTTAAGGAAGGCATAGGGGTAACAACTACAAACCGAGCACTTGTGTTTAATTCCAGATTCGATTATTATGGTATGGGTTTTTGTGTTATTCCTATAAATGCTCGAATTTTGATGTTTGATAATGATGTCATGATGGCCACTTGAACACTAGTTCATTGTGTGTTCGAAAGAGGCAAGTCCCTCTTAATCGTTTACGGTCTGATGAAATGATTAAGGCTAAATCTGATTTGTTGGTTGATCTTAAAATCAGTCAGCAACACTTCTTATTTGATCTTAGAGCTGATTGGAAGGTTAAGTATAAGGTGAAAATGAAGAGTTATGTACCTGGTCTTATAAGAGGTAGTGAAGAGCAAGTCGAGACTGAGTATGGACTTAATTATAGGGTCAATTGTAAGAAAAAAAGGAATCAGTATGTAGTGTTTTCGGAAGTGTGTTCTGGTCTCCCAAGACAAATTTATGTCACTCTAGGGAATCATGAATTGCTTAGTCGCCCAGGAGTCGAAATGAAAAGCAATCTGGTTGGTATGTGTACTGGACGATACTTGGTCTTTCCAGTTCTATTCCTTGTTACTTTGAAGAAATGTGATTCGTATGTGTGGGTAGAGAAGTGTAATCTCATGATAAACGTGCTCATCGTTACAACAAGTATTGAAGAGAATAATCTGGTCTTTGTTGATATTTCCAAGTTTGAATCCGTAATGGATCTCGAAATTTCTCACTCTCTATCAGCAATCTTGGAAGTTGATGTGCTGGAATTTCTTTTATTCAAGAAATCTGAAAATTCAAGCTTTGTTACCGGGTGGGGATTACCAGAAGTCGTTTGTGACCTGAAGATGTTCAGAAATGAAAACTCGAGGCCTCACTTTAAGGACTTGAGGGCAAGTCCCAAAAAAGAGGGAGAGATTGATGCAGAAATGACCCCGAGTCATTTCCACAAAAAGGCTTGGCTCGTATATTTATTAATCAAAGATCAGCAAGCAACCATGTACCCCTGGATATCCTTTATTGGCATTATACTACTGGTGTATGTTGATCTTGATACTAATTCGAGTATTGAAGTTTTGCAACCAAGACAAAAGTCGTTGGTCTTAAAGTTCATTAGTGACAAAACAAGCCTTGATCAACAACAACTCTTCAGTAACTTCATTTCAATAGTGCTACTGACCAGTGACACTTCAGCGAGTATCCGTCAGTTGCACTCCTGTGAGATGCTCCAGTTTCAAGGCTCCAGATGGATCCTCCAGATGGATTCTCCAGTTGGATCCTCCAGATGCATTCTCCAGTAAAGATCCTCCAGATGCATTCTCCAGTAAAGATCCTCCAGATGCATTCTCCAGTAAGATCCTCCAGATGCATTCTCCAGTAAAGATCCTCCAGATGCATTCTCCAGTGAAAGATCCTCCAGATGCAATCTCCAGTGAATATGCTCCAGATCCAGGCTCCAGTGAAGATCCTCCAATCTCCAGCTCCAGGCTCCAGTCTCCAGTCTCCAGTCTCCAGGCTCCAGTCTCCAGTCTCCAGTTTCCAGACTCCAGGCTCCAGTCTCCAGTCTCCAGTCTCCAGTCTCCAGTCTCCAGTCTCCAGTCTCCAATTTCCAGACTCCAGGCTCCAGTCTCCAGTCTCCTGTAAGATCCTCCAGATGCATTCTCCAGTAAAGATCCTCCAGATGCATTCTCCAGTAAAGATCCTCCAGATGCATTCTCCAGTAAAGATCCTCCAGATGCATTCTCCAGTAAAGATCCTCCAGATGCATTCTCCAGTAAAGATCCTCCAGATGCATTCTCCAGTAAAGATCCTCCAGATGCATTCTCCAGTAAAGATCCTCCAGATGCATTCTCCAGTAAAGATCCTCCAGATGCATTCTCCAGTAAAGATCCTCCAGATGCATTCTCCAGTGAAGATCCTCCAGATGCATTCTCCAGTAAAGATCCTCCAGATGGATTCTCCAGTTGGATCCTCCAGATGCATTCTCCAGTAAAGATCCTCCAGATGCATTCTCCAGTAAAGATCCTCCAGATGCATTCTCCAGTAAAGATCCTCCAGATGCATTCTCCAGTAAAGATCCTCCAGATGCATTCTCCAGTAAAGATCCTCCAGATGCATTCTCCAGTAAAGATCCTCCAGATGCATTCTCCAGTAAAGATCCTCCAGATGCATTCTCCAGTAAAGATCCTCCAGATGCATTCTCCAGTAAAGATCCTCCAGATGCATTCTCCAGTGAAGATCCTCCAATCTCCAGACTCCAGGCTCCAGTCTCCAGTCTCCAGTCTCCAGGCTCCAGTCTCCAGTCTCCAGGCTCCAGTCTCCAGGCTCCAGTCTCCAGGCTCTAGTCTCCAGTAGATCCTCCAGATGCATTCTCCAGTAAAGATCCTCCAGATGGATTCTCCAGTTTAGATCCTCCAGATGCATTCTCCAGTAAAGATCCTCCAGATGCATTCTCCAGTAAAGATCCTCCAGATGCATTCTCCAGTGAAGATCCTCCAGATGCATTCTCCAGTAAAGATCCTCCAGATGCATTCTCCAGTAAAGATCCTCCAGATGCATTCTCCAGTAAAGATCCTCCAGATGCATTCTCCAGTGAAGATCCTCCAGATGGATTCTCCAGTTTAGATCCTCCAGATGCATTCTCCAGTAAAGATCCTCCAGATGGATTCTCCAGTTTAGATCCTCCAGATGCATTCTCCAGTAAAGATCCTCCAGATGCATTCTCCAGTAAAGATCCTCCAGATGCATTCTCCAGTGAAGATCCTCCAGATGCATTCTCCAGTTGGATCCTCCAGAAGATTCTCCAGTTGGATCCTCCAGATGCATTCTCCAGTAAAGATCCTCCAGATGCATTCTCCAGTAAAGATCCTCCAGATGCATTCTCCAGTAAAGATCCTCCAGATGCATTCTCCAGTAAAGATCCTCCAGATGCATTCTCCAGTAAAGATCCTCCAGATGCATTCTCCAGTAAAGATCCTCCAGATGCATTCTCCAGTAAAGATCCTCCAGATGCATTCTCCAGTAAAGATCCTCCAGATGCATTCTCCAGTAAAGATCCTCCAGATGGATTCTCCAGTTTAGATCCTCCAGATGCATTCTCCAGTAAAGATCCTCCAGATGCATTCTCCAGTAAAGATCCTCCAGATGCATTCTCCAGTAAAGATCCTCCAGATGCATTCTCCAGTGAAGATCCTCCAATCTCCAGACTCCAGGCTCCAGTCTCCAGTCTCCAGTCTCCAGGCTCCAGTCTCCAGTCTCCAGTCTCCAGGCTCCAGTCTCCAGTTCAGGCTCCAGACTCCAGGCTCCAGTCTCCAGTCTCCAGTTTCCAGTCTCCATTTTAACGGTTTGTGGGCCCTTGTGCAGAAGGAATCTTTCTAGAAGCTTTGTCTGTCCTTTTCCTATTGGTGGATAAATTAGTGGTTGTCCTTAGCACATGACAGCCTTTTATTTATTTAATATTTGTATTTCTTTATTCCTAGGAAATAGCATGTGTGTGGCTATAAATAAGTGCTTAATTTCTCATTCCTAGGAAACAGCTGTTAAGGAAGGCGCGTGTGACAAGACGTTTCTAACGGTATTGTGGGACCACTTGCAGGGGAATATTTCTAGAAGCTTACGTGTCCATTTCTTATTGGTCCAAATTAATTAGTGGCTTGCACATGACAGCTTTTATGTATTATTTTATTATTTTGTCGTTGATTCCTAGGTAGAGCATGTGGCTATAAATAGAGGTTTTATCTCTCATTGTAAAAGTAGTTGATGTTGAATGAAAATTAATAGAGCAGTCTCTATTTTTTACAAATCTTCTTTTACCTTTATAGATCTTTGATCTTGGTGGTTAGGAGTGACCCCTTTATCAATATTTGTGGTGACTTGTTCTTTATCAGATATTGTGGTGAGGTCTTTATAAATCTTCGGTTTCTTTATCAATATTTGTGGTGATTGTTCTTTATCAATATTTGTGGTGATTGTTCTTTATCAATATTTGTGGTGACTTGTTCTTTATCAATATTTGTGGTGAGTTCTTTATAATATCTTGTGGTGATGTTCTTTATCAATATTTGTGGTGACTTGTTCTTTATCAATATTGTGGTGAGTCTTTATAAATCTTTGGTGATTTCTTTATCATATTATTGTTTAGATCTGAATGTGTTTATTCATGAAATTGTGGTTTCCAATTTCAGATCTGATCTCTCTTGTCTAGATCTATTTTTGATTATCTTTTCATTTAGATAATAGAAATGGGTTATAATAGAAATCTTGCTTTAGAGAATTTTCGAAGAGATAGACAGCTTAAATCTCTTGAAAAACAAATGGGGATAATATTAGATGTGTTAGAAAATCATGTGAGAGAAACAAAAAAGAAAAATTCTCGTAAGAAACTCACTGATTGCAATTTAAATTTCATGGAGATTAGATCAGCCCCTAATTCTTTCAAAAAGATAAAAGTTGAAGTCGATGTTGAACAAGAGCCTATTTATGATGAAGAAGAAATGTGTGATGTTGCTGATGACTTTTTGCTCTTCAAGAGAACTGATCATTCACTTGATATGGATGACGTACAGCAAGAAGATGATTTTTTCCAACCATGTGTTTATGATGACGATGGTGAAGAAGTAATTGAAGCTGACCTTGATGATTTCTTGCTGAATCGGAATGCTAATCATTCTCGTGAAGTTAGTGTTGATGAATCCCAGCAAGGAAGTGTTAGCCAGACTTGTTTTTGTTATGTTACTAGCGAAAAAGAGTCCATAAGAGCTGCTGGTGATAAATCATCGCTGATCCAAGAAGCCCAGCAAGTAGTATATTCGACTGGAACTCTCACTGATTAAGTCCAGTGAAAAGTGTACTCCAGTGAAGCTTTTACTGATGAAGATCCAACTGGAGATCCATCAGTTGAAGTTCAACAAGCAATGTCTATATGCCTGAGGAAGAACTCCATACCTACTCAGTCACTACCAGTCACAACTCAATGGCTTAAGGAAGGCATAGGGGTAACAACTACAAACCGAGCACTTGTGTTTAATTCCAGATTCGATTATTATGGTATGGGTTTTTGTGTTATTCCTATAAATGCTCGAATTTTGATGTTTGATAATGATCGTCATGATGGCCACTTGAACACTAGTTCATTGTGTGTTCGAAAGAGGCAAGTCCCTCTTAATCGTTTACGGTCTGATGAAATGATTAAGGCTAAATCTGATTTGTTGGTTGATCTTAAAATCAGTCAGCAACACTTCTTATTTGATCTTAGAGCTGATTGGAAGGTTAAGTATAAGGTGAAAATGAAGAGTTATGTACCTGGTCTTATAAGAGGTAGTGAAGAGCAAGTCGAGACTGAGTATGGACTTAATTATAGGGTCAATTGTAAGAAAAAAAGGAATCAGTATGTAGTGTTTTCGGAAGTGTGTTCTGGTCTCTCAAGACAAATTTATGTCACTCTAGGGAATCATGAATTGCTTAGTCGCCCTGGAGTCGAAATGAAAAGCAATCTGGTTGGTATGTGTACTGGACGATACTTGGTCTTTCCAGTTCTATTCCTTGTTACTTTGAAGAAATGTGATTCGTATGTGTGGGTAGAGAAGTGTAATCTCATGATAAACGTGCTCATCGTTACAACAAGTATTGAAGAGAATAATCTGGTCTTTGTTGATATTTCCAAGTTTGAATCCGTAATGGATCTCGAAATTTCTCACTCTCTATCAGCAATCTTGGAAGTTGATGTGCTGGAATTTCTTTTATTCAAGAAATCTGAAAATTCAAGCTTTGTTACCGGGTAGGGATTACCAGAAGTCGTTTGTGACCTGAAGATGTTCAGAAATGAAAACTCGAGGCCTCACCTTAAGGACTTGAGGGCAAGTCCCAAAAAAGAGGGAGAGATTGATGCAGAAATGACCCCGAGTCATTTCCACAAAAAGGCTTGGCTCGTATATTTATTAATCAAAGATCAGCAAGCAACCATGTACCCTGGATATCCTTTATTGGCATTATACTACTGGTGTATGTTGATCTTGATACTAATTCGAGTATTGAAGTTTTGCAACCAAGACAAAAGTCGTTGGTCTTAAAGTTCATTAGTGACAAAACAAGCCTTGATCAACAACAACTCTTCAGTAACTTCATTTCAATAGTGCTACTGACCAATGACACTTCAGCGAGTATCCGTCAGTTGCACTCCTGTGAGATGCTCCAGTTTCAAGGCTCCAGATGGATCCTCCAGATGGATTCTCCAGTTGGATCCTCCAGATCCATTCTCCAGTAAAGATTCTCCAGATGACTTCTCCAGTGAAGATCCTCCAGATGCATTCCTCCAGTGAAGATCCTCCAGATGATCCTCCAGTTGGATCCTCCAAATGGATTCTCCAGTTGGATCCTCCAGATGCATTCTCCAGTAAAGATCCTCCAGATGCATTCTCCAGTGAAGATCCTCCACATGCATTCCAGCTCCAGTCCAGGCTCCAGTGAAGATCCTCCAATCTCCAGTCTCCAGGCTCCAGTCTCCAGTTTCCACTCCAGCTCCAGCTCCAGTCTCCAGTCTCCAGGCTCCAGTCTCCAGTTTCCAGGCTCCAGTCAAGATCCTTCAGTGAAGCTTACCAGTGAACGACTCCAGTCAAGAAATACCAGAATAAAGTCACCAGTTTTGTTCAGTTCAGTTTATTTCGGTGACATGGCAGTGGACCCAATAAAGAAGGAATGGCAACTGTTGACAGGGATAAGGAAGGCACGTGTGACAATGTTATTTTAACGGTTTGTGGGCCCTTGTGCAGAAGGAATCTTTCTAGAAGCTTTGTCTGTCCTTTTCCTATTGGTGGATAAATTAGTGGTTGTCCTTAGCACATGACAGCCTTTTATTTATTTAATATTTGTATTTCTTTATTCCTAGGAAATAGCATGTGTGTGGCTATAAATAAGTGCTTAATTTCTCATTCCTAGGAAACAGCTGTTAAGGAAGGCGCGTGTGACAAGACGTTTCTAACGGTATTGTCGGACCACTTGCAGGGGAATATTTCTAGAAACTTACGTGTCCATTTCTTATTGGTCCAAATTAATTAGTGGCTTGCACATGACAGCTTTTATGTATTATTTTATTATTTTGTCGTTAATTCCTAGGTAGAGCATGTGGCTATAAATAGAGGTTTTATCTCTCATTGTAAAGTTAGTTGGATGTTGAATGAAAATTAATAGAGCAGTCTCTATTTTTTACAAATCTTCTTTTACCTTTATAGATCTTTGATCTTGGTGGTTAGGAGTGACCCCTTTATCAATATTTGTGGTGACTTGTTCTTTATCAAATATTATGGTGAGGTCTTTTAAATCTTCGGTTTCCTTTATCTATAATCGTGGTGGCTACACCTTTATCGATTGTAGTGGTGGGGCGGAGTGTTTCCTTTATCCTTGATTCCGGTGGCTTGGCCTTTACGAATCTTGGTGGTGGATTCTTTTATCTATCATTTTAATTTTATTGTCTTGTTTTATTGTTGTTTCATATAAAATCCAGAAAATACCAAAAATAGTCTTTCGCTGTCGTTTGTCACGTGATTTACGCATCAGATATCTATACTTAATGGTTATATTGTTGATGGCCCTGCTATCAACACACATTCTCATCGTACCATCTTTTTTTGGGACCAGGAGAGCTGGCACTGAACAAGGACTCATGCTTGCTCTGACATAACCTCTGGTAACCAACTCATCTACTTGCCTCTGCAACTCTTTAGCTTCATTGGGTGAACACCTATAAGCAGCTTTGTTTGGCAGAACTGACCCTGGAACCAAGTCAATCTGGTGCTCAATTCCTCTTACTGGTGGCAAACCTTCAGGTAGGTCTTCTGGGAAATAAAGTCTTCAGGAGACTGGGGACACCAGTGAACTCCTTCTCTTCACATTTTTCTACGACCAGTAACATCATAACTGGAGAGCCTTCAGATAACTCTTCTTCGACTTCAGTTTGAGATAAAAACAAAGGCTTACTGGGCTGGTCTTTCTTGACTTTCATCAGTTCATTATGCTTCAAAGAAGTCAGTGTGACCTTCTTTCCACTTATACTCAAAGAATACGAGTTCATACGACCATCATGAAGAACATAATTATCAAATAACCATGGTCGACCCAATAAAATATTACAAGCATCCATAGGTACAACATCACAAACAATTTTGTCTTGATAAACTGACCCAATTGAAAACGGAATAGTAACTTGACGATTACCTTTTACCTCTGATCCTTCACTGAGCCATTGCAACTTGTAAGGTCGAGGGTGCTTAACTGTAGGTAGCGCCAGTTTCTCTACCATGTAAGTTGAAGCAGCATTAGCACAACTCCCACCATCAATGATCAGATCACAAACTTTTCCTTTGACTGTGCATCTGGAGTGAAAAATGTTCTCCCTCTGGACAGTATCAGTGGTAACTTCACCAGCATGCATCACTCTTCTGACAACCAACATTTCTCCAACATCTGCACCAACATAAGACTCTTCATCTTCTTCTACATCATCATCATACACTGGCTCACCTTCTTCAGTGTCGACATCTGGTAAACATTCAATTTCTCTGGCAGTCAAGGCTCTTTGATTAGGACACTGGGCCTGGAAGTGACCAAAGCCATGGCACTTGAAGCATTTTCTTCCAACTGGTTCTTTCGCTTCCTCCAGTTTCTTTCTCTTTGCCTCTGAAGGATTTCTGGACAGTTTCAGTAAATCTGGGAACTGGTTGACTGGTAACTGGTTGACTTGCACTGGCAGGAACCTTACTGAATGACTTGTACGGAACCTTCTTCTTCAGTTGTCTTTCATTCTGGATAGCCATCTTGCATGCACCTTCATATGTCCAGATAGGCTGCAACTCAATTTTCTCAGTAATGGCAGCGTTCAGACCACCAAGAAATCTAGCAATAGTGTGCTCTTCAGTCTCATTCACACCAGTTCTGGTCTTCAGATGCTCAAACTCTCTAATGTACTCCACAACTTCCTTGGATCCTTGCTTCAGATTGTTCATCAGTAGATACTGATCTTGCTTGTACGACTGGGGAACAAACCTCTTCTGCATGACCTCCTTCAGTTTGGACCAGGTCTTGATTTTACTTTTGCCCTTGTACTCTCTTTCAGATTTCATGTTATCATACCAAGATGAAGCATATTTCTTAAGTTTAATAATGGCAACTTTGAAACTTTTTCTATCATCATAACCCTTTATTTCCATTATTCTGTCCATCACCTGGACCCATTCAAAATACTCTTCTGGGTTAGATGACCCATTAAAATCTGGTGGATCTATCTTAATATCCCTAGTATCATTATCCTTATGCCTCCTACGCCTTTCTCTGGGATGTGATTCATCAGAATCGCTAGAGTGTCTAGGATTACTATCAGATCTTTCACTGGGGCCTTGAAATTCAGAATCTCTTTCACTGGCAACAACATTTTCTCGATTAAATCGTAAACCACCATCTTTTAACATATGAACAACTCTACCAAGTGCTTCTTGTAGATCTTCAATTTGCCTATCTCTCCTAGCATTATTAGCTTCATCTAACGTCATATTTCTTCTAAAAGCCATTTATATTCAACAAACAATAGATCTATACTAGCAACAACTAGATCTAAACAACCAACAAACAGATCTGACTAAATCGAAATGAGATCTAGACAAACAATACCCCAACAGACAAAAAGATTAAGAAACCTTTTTAAACCTGGCTCTGATACCAAATTTGATGCGTAAATCACATGACAGACAACAGCGGAAGACTAATTTTGGTATTTTCTGGATTTTATATGAAATAAACAATCAAACAAGACAATAAAATAAAAATGATAGATAAAGAATCCACCACCAAGACTCGTAAAGGCTAAGCCACCGGAATCAAGGATAAAGGAAACACTCTGCCCCACCACTACAACCGATAAAGGTCTAGCCACCACGATTATAGATAAAGGAAACCAAAGATTTAAAAGACCTCACCACAATATTTGATAAAGAACAAGTCACCACAAATATTGATAAAGGGGTCACTCATAACCACCAAGATCAAAGATCTATAAAGGTAAAAGAAGATTTGTAAGAAATATAGACTGCTCTATTAATTTCATTCAACATCAACTAACTTTACAATGAGAGATAAAACCTCTATTTATAGCCACATGCTCTACCTAGGAATTAACGACAAAATAATAAAATAATACATAAAAGCTGTCATGTGCAAGCCACTAATTAATTTGGACCAATAAGAAATGGACACGTAAGCTTCTAGAAATATTCCCCTGCAAGTGGTCCCACAATACCGTTAGAAACGTCTTGTCACACGCGCCTTCCTTAACAGCTGTCATTCTTCTTTATTGGGTCCACGGACGACTTCAGTGGGAACTTTATTAATTGGAAACTGGAAACATAAATCTGGACCGCCACTGGAGACAAAATCTGGAGCACTTCACTGGAGGACCTTCAGTAGTGGTCACTGGAGCATTCATCTGGAGCAGTCATCTGGAGCTGGTTACTGGAGCATTCATCTGGAGCAGTCATCTGGAGCTGGTTACTGGAGCATTCATCTGGAGCTGGTCACTGGAGAACTTTTACTGGTGGATTATCAGTGTTGATCACTGGAGCTTGCCACTGGAGAAATGTTACCACTGGTTCAGAAAAGACTTGTCTGAAATGGGCCACTGCTGGCAGAATCAACATGGCTTGTTCAGATGGCATGATCAGTTCGGTTTCCTTCAGCTCAGTTAGCTTCTTCAGTTCACTGGGTTTCTCCAGTCCAATGAATCTGGACATTTCCACATCAAATGTTCTTAACCATGTGAAGCTTTCAGTGCTTAATATACTCCCTTTTGATGAAGGGAGACTTCCGGTTAAATATTTCGGGGTTCCATTGGTTTCATCTAGATTAATGATTCGTGACTGTCAAGTTCTGATTGAGAAAGTGAAAAAACGAGTTGGGGATTGGAAAAATAAATTCCTATCTTTTGCTGGCCGCCTTCAACTTATCAATTCAGTTATCTCTTCCATGCATGTATTTTGGTCTTCAGTGTTCATTCTTCCAAACCGAGTTATTCTTGATATTGAACAGATTATGAGAGGTTTCTTGTAGAGTCAAGACTCTTCTCGTCGAGGTAAGTCAAAAGTTGCTTGGGATATCGTTTGCTTACCTAAAGATGAAGGGGGGGTTGGGCATTAGAAAGCTTGAAATGTTTAACATTGCTCTTATGTCAACTCATATATGGCGGATTCTATCTGTCGAAGACTCTCTATGGGTTAAGTGGATTCATATGTATAAACTTCGTGGTAAAAGTTTTTGGGAGGTTCAATTGCGAGGCAATGCATATTGGAGTTGAAGGAATCTGCTTCAAGTACGTCAAGTTGTTCGGAACCACTTCTGGCATCAGCTTGGGGATGGTACTTCCACATCTGCATGGTTTGATTCTTGGTGTATTCATGGTCCATTGTTTGACAAACTGACGCCTAGATTGATTTCTAATGCTGGATTTTGTCTCTCATCATCAGTTGCGGATGTTGTTCCTAATCGGAATTGGGCTTTACCGGATGCTTGGTGGTCTAAGTTTGATTATTTTGAGCCGCCAGTACTAGACAATCACAAATCTGATGAGGTTAAATGGGTGGATCGCAATGGTCAGAAATGTGAATTCTCAGTCGCTCTAGCTTGGGAGAATGTTCGACCTCCTGCTGCTAAGGTTCCTTGGTATAATATGGTTTGGTTCTCTAATTGTATACCAAAGCACTCTTTCATTTTGTGGCTAGCTGTATTACGGAAACTGAAAACGCAAGATGTTGTTCAACAATGGGATTTGTCGATGGCTGCTGGTCCTCATGCGCTTCTTTGTCCGCTATGTGGATCTCAACCGGACTCTCATGTGCATCTTTTCTTTGATTGTAGTTATTCCTCTCAGGTGTGGAATATGATTAGAAATAAGGCTCAATTTAAGTGTTCTTCTTCAACTTGGAATGCTATTGTGCCAATTGTCATACAGATTTCGCATAGAAGAACTACTGTAGCTATTGTGTTGAATTTGTTACTAGCTGCCTCGGTCTATTTCATCTGGCAAGAACGGAACGCAAGATTATTTTCCAATAAATGAAGGCATCATGATAAACTCTGTGCGACTATCATCTCGACTGTAAGAATGAAGTTGCTGACAATCCCTTTCAAAAGGACGGCTCGAGTTGAAGACTTAAGAATAGCTTGGGATTTAAAATCAGCCTATGATGCTGATTAATTCTTTGTGTCTTTGTATTCAATTCTTTTGTATTTGATTAATGTATAGTGGGCTACTAGGCTTTGGTTGTTGCACTTAGTGCATGGTTTGTAAAAAGTCAATCTAGTACTCAACTAGATTGCCTGCACTTTATTTGATATATATATTATAGCCAGGGGTGACGGCCTTTTACCGAAAAAAAAGTATGGGGTTTCTAAGGTTATGATGAATACGAACGATTTTTTCTTTTCTAAATTTAACTCGAAGGATGGGCTAATTCGTAACACTCCTATCTTTCTCAAGACTTGGTCTCCAACTGAAATACCTAAAAAAGATGAAATCAAAACAGTTCCAGTTTGGGTTAAAATGCACAATGTGCCTTTGGCAGTGTACTCAGATGATGGGCTGAGCCTTTTGGCTTCCAAGATCGGTACACCTAAGCTACTTGATAACTACACAGCTGCTATGTGTGTAGAGTCGTGGGGTCGTAGCAGCTATGCGAGGGCAATGGTAGAATTAAATGCAGATAAAGAGATCAAGGAGAGCCTTGTAGTTGCCATCCCACATTTGGAGGGAGAAGGACATGTTAAAGAGATGATAAAGGTAGAATTCGAATGGAAACCTCCCAGATGTTCACTTGTTGTATCTTTGGACATGCACTATCTCAATGTCCTAAGAGAGTGCAACCTGCACCAATAGTAACAACGAAAGTTGATGATCAAGGATTTCAACAAGTGAAGAAAAAAGCTAAAGCTAAACAGGGTTTCCCTCAAAAGAAACCTACACAAAATTTTAAGTATCTACCTAAAGCTAATGTGACTGGGGCTAGCTCTTCAGGTACAAAACCTTCTTCAGCTCCTGTTACAATTAGTAACTCGTTTGGTATCTTAAATGCGAAACATGATGAAAATATGAAGGATAGCAAGCTAAAAGAAAATAACAAGTACAAAGTGTATGTTGATTCGGAAGGAGATGAAGTGATTGATATCATTGAAACTGAAACCTCAAATTTCATGGCTGCGAATACGGATGTTAAAGCTACTGAGGGGCAAGCACTCCCGGAGAAGAGGTTTCTAATGGGTAGTATCGCAGCATGGAACATTAGGGGGTTGAACCGCCCTCTAAACAAAATGAGGTTCGACAGGTTGTAGTAGAAAATAAGTTGAATTTTTGTGCTATTATGGAATCTTATGTGGATGTCTCGAAACTTTTTACTGTTTGCAAGAAGGTTTTAGAACTTGGGACTGGACATCAAATGGGTCCCTTTGTGATAAAGGTACACACATTATCTTAGGTTGGAATTCAGACCTTGTAAGTGTTATGGTTTTAGCACAAACAGGTCAAGTAATGCACGTTCAGATTGTATATGCTAACAATCATTATTGGGACTGAAGGGAATTATGGATGAGTTTGTGTGCCGATAAATCTTTTATTCGAGATGCTCCTTGGGTAGTGATGGGGGATTTTAACTCGTCCCTTCTTTGGAAGATAACTTTTATGGCTCGTCGACTATTAGCATTGGAATGAGGAAGTTCAAAGAATGTGTTGAGGAGACTGAACTTATGGATATATTAACAGTTCTGGATTTCATTTTACATGGACACAGAAACCTAAAAAAGGTGTTCGTATTTTTTTTCGGTAAAAGGCCGTCACCCCTAGTTAATTTTATATATTAAATAAAGAACAGGCGCTTGACTGAATGTCAAGACGACTTACAACCCATGCACAAAGTGCAACATCCAAGATGAAGTGACATGCACTTCCAGATTACAAATAAAGTCAGATCGGCTGCTCAAGTTAAAGACATGATTATCAAGACGGTTCGCTACAGATTGGCAACTATTCGCTTCAAGAAATCAGTTGGTGTAGCTCGATATTTAGAGAGATGGAAGATTCCGAACTTGACACAATTGGAGGTTGTTTAGTGATTGCTTTCTGTTCTCTTGCTAAGTAGTAGCCTAGCTTGGTTTACATTGCATTTTATTCTTGTTGATGTAATGTTTAGTTGGTTGTTAGCTTTAGCGTGTTTACATACTTACGGCATGTCGTATGTATGAACTAGTGTGACACTCTGTCACATTACTTGTAATTCATTTTGATATTAATAGAATCATTGGGGTAACCCATTACCCAAAAATACTATCAAGAAAAAATAAATTACATGGCAGAATAACTTACATGGCATCTATTAATAAAAACGGTAAATCCCACGACGTCAGGAAATGCCACTCTACGTGTCTTCTTGTAACGGCATGTAAGCAAGTCTTCTTTGTAAACAATCTCGCATTCCGTTCTTTCCAAATGTCATAAACAGTAGCTGCAAGCACAAGTTTAGCTATAACACTTTGGATTGAATTCTTCCTTGCAAACGGAATAATTTCATTAATAACATCCTCCCAAACATATGAGGTGTTAACTAATCCAGCTTTCACTCGAACAATATCCCACACATGCCTTGAATACGAGCACTCAAAAAACAAATGACTATGCAAATCTTGAAGCAATCCACATAATCCACAAACATGAGGTATTGTTGGCTGCGACATCACATCCCATCGACTCAATAAATCTTGACTTTTCCCCCCTCTCACGTCCATACACTCTCCCACACACACACACTCTTTTCATTTTAGTAAAACACAACACACACATATTTTCTCTCAAAAATTCTGCACTTCCCCTTCCTTTTTCTTCCTCCATTTTTGGCTCAAATAATCAAGAAAAACAAGAACAAAAATCATTCTAAACTATATTAATAATAAGGGTTAAGCAAGGGTTGTTTCAAGATAAGATTAAGGGTTGTTTCAAGCTTGGATTAAGGGTTATTAGGAGCATAAATAGGTCAAGATAAATAATAAGGGTTAAGCAAGGGTTGTTTCAAGATAAGATTAAGGGTTGTTTCAAGCTTGGATTAAGGGTTATTAGGAGCATAAATAGGTCTGAAAATTCTGCCCATTTTTCACCTTCAAAACCAAGTTCTTCAAGGGTATAAATCTTCATCTCTTTACTAGATCTATATTGTTCTTGTTTATGTTCAAAGGTTTTATCAAAATTTTATGTTTTCTTCTTGTTTTCCTTGTAATATACACTTGATGAAGGCAAGTTGATAGGATCTTTCTCCTCATGCATATGCATGTCGAAATCTATGAGAAAGATCCAAGGATTCAACAAGTTTAAGACCCAAAAGTGTTGTTATAGATTAGTAGCTTTTAAAGTGATTTTCCTTTCATAGATCTATATTGTTCTTGTTTATGTTCAAAGGTTTTATCAAAATTTTATGTTTTCTTCTTGTTTTCCTTGTAATATACACTTGATGAAGGCAAGTTGATAGGATCTTTCTCCTCATGCATATGCATGTCGAAATCTATGAGAAAGATCCAAGGATTCAACAAGTTTAAGACCCAAAAGTGTTGTTATAGATTAGTAGCTTTTAAAGTGATTTTCCTTTCGATAGATCTATATTGTTCTTGTTTATGTTCAAAGGTTTTATCAAAATTTTATGTTTTCTTCTTGTTTTCCTTGTAATATACACTTGATGAAGGCAAGTTGATAGGATCTTTCTCCTCATGCATATGCATGTCGAAATCTATGAGAAAGATCCAAGGATTCAACAAGTTTAAGACCCAAAAGTGTTGTTATAGATTAGTAGCTTTTAAAGTGATTTTCCTTTCATAGATCTATATTGTTCTTGTTTATGTTCAAAGGTTTTATCAAAATTTTATGTTTTCTTCTTGTTTTCCTTGTAATATACACTTGATGAAGGCAAGTTGATAGGATCTTTCTCCTCATGCATATGCATGTCGAAATCTATGAGAAAGATCCAAGGATTCAACAAGTTTAAGACCCAAAAGTGTTGTTATAGATTAGTAGCTTTTAAAGTGATTTTCCTTTCATAGATCTATATTGTTCTTGTTTATGTTCAAAGGTTTTATCAAAATTTTATGTTTTCTTCTTGTTTTCCTTGTAATATACACTTGATGAAGGCAAGTTGATAGGATCTTTCTCCTCATGCATATGCATGTCGAAATCTATGAGAAAGATCCAAGGATTCAACAAGTTTAAGACCCAAAAGTGTTGTTATAGATTAGTAGCTTTTAAAGTGATTTTCCTTTTCATAGATCTATATGTTTTTGTATATTTTGAAGAATATATTTCTGAGATTTTTCATTAAAAAGATGTTTTTATGTTGTTGAAAGTTAGATCTATAAAGATTGGTATTGAAAAGTGTTGATTTGAATGAATGCATGTTAGATCTAAGAAAGTTGAATCTTGTTGTTGGATTATGAGATGGATATGAACTTGTATTAAGTGAAAAATATGTTAAAAGAGGTATAATAATCTGGAAATTTGATGTTAAGAGGTATAAAAATAAAGTATTAATCTTGTAAATGATGAACTTAAGTGTTAATAAAGCAAGAATGGTCATTGGTGAGTTGTTTGGACCCAAATACCTTCTGACAGAATCATTCTCCTGTCTTTGGACGGATAAACTGAACATGTGAGGGCCGTTTCAAGAAAAACTTTCAAAATAAAAGTTGTAGATAAAAGAGTTAAGTTTAACCTCCAACTGGAATCACTCAAAAACACTAAACCAAACCAAAGATATGATTTTTCTACCAAAAGTGGTCAAAACTGGATTTTTGTCTTAAGGTTGAGTCAACTTTGACGATTTTTAATTTCTTAACTAATAGGTTTCAGAAGTTTAAACTTGGTGTGAACTGAGTTCAAAGTGTCCCTAACTTAAAATAAAATTGGAAGATTTTTCTTAAATGTTCATCATAGAAATCTTTTATAAAATATATTGAGTCGCACAGCAGCAAGCTTTCTGACCAACTTTGGTTTTGTAATTTTTAGAGGTAGTAAACAATGTCTGAAAATTTAGCAAAAATTCACATAAATATAGGACACATATATGTCTCTGTACAAAAATCACCAACGTCCAAATAATTCAACTTAATCAAGAAAAACAAGAACAAAAATCATTCTAAACTATATTAATAATAAGGGTTAAGCAAGGGTTGTTTCAAGATAAGATTAAGGGTTGTTTCAAGCTTGGATTAAGGGTTATTAGGAGCATAAATAGGTCCAAAAATTCTAAGGGTTGTTTCAAGATTAAGCAAAGGGTTATTTCAAGATAAGATTAAGGGTTGTTTCAAGATCAAATATAAGTAAGATTAATAATAAGGGTTAAGCAAGGGTTGTTTCAAGATAAGATTAAGGGTTGTTTCAAGCTTGGATTAAGGGTTATTAGGAGCATAAATAGGTCTGAAAATTCTGCCCATTTTTCACCTTCAAAACCAAGTTCTTCAAGGGTATAAATCTTCATCTCTTTACTAGATCTATATTGTTCTTGTTTATGTTCAAAGGTTTTATCAAAATTTTATGTTTTCTTCTTGTTTTCCTTGTAATATACACTTGATGAAGGCAAGTTGATAGGATCTTTCTCCTCATGCATATGCATGTCGAAATCTATGAGAAAGATCCAAGGATTCAACAAGTTTAAGACCCAAAAGTGTTGTTATAGATTAGTAGCTTTTAAAGTGATTTTCCTTTTCATAGATCTATATGTTTTTGTATATTTTGAAGAATATATTTCTGAGATTTTTCATTAAAAAGATGTTTTTATGTTGTTGAAAGTTAGATCTATAAAGATTGGTATTGAAAAGTGTTGATTTGAATGAATGCATGTTAGATCTAAGAAAGTTGAATCTTGTTGTTGGATTATGAGATGGATATGAACTTGTATTAAGTGAAAAATATGTTAAAAGAGGTATAATAATCTGGAAATTTGATGTTAAGAGGTATAAAAATAAAGTATTAATCTTGTAAATGATGAACTTAAGTGTTAATAAAGCAAGAATGGTCATTGGTGAGTTGTTTGGACCCAAATACCTTCTGACAGAATCATTCTCCTGTCTTTGGACGGATAAACTGAACATGTGAGGGCCGTTTCAAGAAAAACTTTCAAAATAAAAGTTGTAGATAAAAGAGTTAAGTTTAACCTCCAACTGGAATCACTCAAAAACACTAAACCAAACCAAAGATATGATTTTTCTACCAAAAGTGGTCAAAACTGGATTTTTGTCTTAAGGTTGAGTCAACTTTGACGATTTTTAATTTCTTAACTAATAGGTTTCAGAAGTTTAAACTTGGTGTGAACTGAGTTCAAAGTGTCCCTAACTTAAAATAAAATTGGAAGATTTTTCTTAAATGTTCATCATAGAAATCTTTTATAAAATATATTGAGTCGCACAGCAGCAAGCTTTCTGACCAACTTTGGTTTTGTAATTTTTAGAGGTAGTAAACAATGTCTGAAAATTTAGCAAAAATTCACATAAATATAGGACACATATATGTCTCTGTACAAAAATCACCAACGTCCAAATAATTCAACTTAACCAAAAATGACTACTCAACATTTTATGAAAATAAGTGTTAAAACAGAAAATTCCAAGTAAAAGTTCTCCACAATAAAATAAGCTAAAAGTCACTAGATTGCAACTTTAACCAACTCCAACAATCTCGTAACAAAAAGTATTATAAACCTACTGAGAATATGTCAAATAAAAGTTATAAAACTTAACTTGGTTATTAAATGGCAAAGGCAAGCCTACAAATCACTAATTCGGTTCATATAAGCACTAACCGAAAGCTTTAAATTGCACACATCACACCACCACCACTATCACGACTTAAGGCACCAAAATATAATCAAAATTCTGTAAATAATGAAATAAGAATGAAAATCCATTTTGACGCATTTGAATTGCTTGGAAAATGAGGCAAAAATCACTATTTCGGTAAACGATTTATAAGCTTAGAATCCTCAAAATGAGCGAGACACAAGAGAGGTTGAATTGATATGATTTTTACCATGGTAAAAGTTGCCTAAAAGGCCTGGGATTTTTAGCCAAAAAGTTGTGTGGTGATTTCTAAGAATTTATATTAATTATTAAATTTAAATGATAATTAAAAAGGTAAATAAATAAATTATATAAATCATGAAATTGGTTAAATAATCATAACCAATGATGAAAGTGACTAAAACCTACTGGAGTAAAATCATTTTAAGTTAAAGAACAAATGTCATATAATTTAGAAATAATTAAGTAAGTGAAAATCACTAATTAATAACTATTTTTAAATTAATAAGAAAATTTACATAAATAAATATATATATCACAATATTCTAAGTTAAAAAGCATAATAATCAGAATATAACCCAAATATAATTAACCACAAATTATAAAGGCAAGTGAGGTACTTAAAAGTATTTTTAAAGAATTATTTGGTTAATAAATCAAGAAAATGAATAAATAATTAATTAAATAATATTAAATTAAATATAATTATAAATCAGAAATAAATAAATATTAATATTATAATAAATATGAAATTGGTTAAATAATCACAACCAATGATAAATGACTAAAAACTAAAAAATATTTCAAGTCAAAAATAAATAAATAAATAAATAAATAAATAAATAAATAAATAAATAAATAAATAAATAAATAAATAAATAAATAAATAAATAAATAAATAAATAAATAAATAAATAAATAAATAAATAAATAAACCCTGTCGGTAATCCTTAAATAAATAAATAAATAAATAAATAAATAAATAATTAATTATTAAATTTAAATGATAATTAAAAAGGTAAATAAATAAATAAATAAATTATATAAATCATGAAATTGGTTAAATAATCATAACCAATGATGAAAGTGACTAAAACCTACTGGAGTAAAATCATTTTAAGTTAAAGAACAAATGTCATATAATTTAGAAATAATTAAGTAAGTGAAAATCACTAATTAATAACTATTTTTAAATTAATAAGAAAATTTACATAAATAAATATATATATCACAATATTCTAAGTTAAAAAGCATAATAATCAGAATATAACCCAAATATAATTAACCACAAATTATAAAGGCAAGTGAGGTACTTAAAAGTATTTTTAAAGAATTATTTGGTTAATAAATCAAGAAAATGAATAAATAATTAATTAAATAATATTAAATTAAATACATAGTCATAAATCAGGAAGTATTCATAAATATTACTATTATGAAGTTACAAATGTCAAATATTATAATCAAGCAAAGCTCACAATGGGAACCATGATAATCAAAGGCAAGCTACCGCAATTCTAACAACTTATAACTACACGTATAATGAAAGTGACCCTTTTACACCAACACTCTCTACAACCAAAAAGATGCAAATATTAACAATATACTTGGATCCCAAAATTTATGACAACATAACGAAAGTGGCATTTCTTAGTGATGGCTTAAGATAGGAACTTACGTATATTAGTCCTATCGTAGGGATAGTCTTGGCTTGAAGTGTGATTGAGGAATATGACGGATATATGGTCAAGGAAGCAATAGATGAGAAGTACCCATTTTGGATGAGTGAATATAATATGCGGCATATCAAGGTGAGTCATAGCCCCCTTTCAAACTCTTTTATATGTTTACTTACGGGGTGAAAAGCATGATTAATTAAAATGACTTTCTCTTATGAAATGATTCTTTGAAATAATGATAATGATATGGGAATTATATTGTATGTTCAACGTGTTATATGTTATATGATGAGCTTGAGTACTGTCAAACGGTGGTCCCCTGTACACTACTATTAACTCATTTGAGGCCTGTAGTTAGAGGGTTGCGCAACTAGGACTTGTCCCCTCATCCACTATTATAGGTAACGGTGGGATGTTTGGTCTGCCTTGGTGGCCACCTTCATCGCCAGTCTGGCCTCGCGGTGCTCTAACTACTATATATTTATGGGCGTCTCCATGGCACGACCCTTGGTTATCTTTATGCACGTGATTGACAGCATGTGCTTATCATTATCTTATCATTTGGGACATTATATATTGATTATTGGGACATAACCGGTCTTAGTAGTGGCTCAAGAACAATCTCATCAAATTATGTCATGGTAGTCTTACCATTGACCAAGAGGTATTGATATTATATTGGATGGAAATTGTGGATTGAACATACGGTTTGGGTATTGGACCTTATATGGAATCTTGGAAGTTATTGAATTTGGCAATATTGAAGTATTGACGACCAAATGGTTTTGGTATGATGAATGATTAATCAATTGATATATTTTTCTACCAAAAGTGGTCAAAACTGGATTTTTGTCTTAAGGTTGAGTCAACTTTGACGATTTTTAATTTCTTAACTAATAGGTTTCAGAAGTTTAAACTTGGTGTGAACTGAGTTCAAAGTGTCCCTAACTTAAAATAAAATTGGAAGATTTTTCTTAAATGTTCATCATAGAAATCTTTTATAAAATATATTGAGTCGCACAGCAGCAAGCTTTCTGACCAACTTTGGTTTTGTAATTTTTAGAGGTAGTAAACAATGTCTGAAAATTTAGCAAAAATTCACATAAATATAGGACACATATATGTCTCTGTACAAAAATCACCAACGTCCAAATAATTCAACTTAACCAAAAATGACTACTCAACATTTTATGAAAATAAGTGTTAAAACAGAAAATTCCAAGTAAAAGTTCTCCACAATAAAATAAGCTAAAAGTCACTAGATTGCAACTTTAACCAACTCCAACAATCTCGTAACAAAAAGTATTATAAACCTACTGAGAATATGTCAAATAAAAGTTATAAAACTTAACTTGGTTATTAAATGGCAAAGGCAAGCCTACAAATCACTAAATTCGGTTCATATAAGCACTAAAAATAAATAAATAAAAAATAAAAATAAAATAAATAAAAAATAAAAATAAAAAATAAAAAATAAATAAATAAATAAAACAAAATAAAAATAAATAAATAAATAAATAAATAAATAAATAAATAAATAAATAAATAAATAAATAAATAAATAAATAAATAAATAAATAAATAAATAAATAAATAAATAAATAAATAAATAAATAAATAAATAAATAAATAAATAAATAAATAAATAAATAAATAAATAAATAAATAAATAAATAAATAAATAAATAAATAAATAAATAAATAAATAAATAAATAAATAAATAAATAAATAAATAAATAAATAAATAAATAAATAAATAAATAAATAAATAAATAAATAAATAAATAAATAAATAAATAAATAAATAAATAAATAAATAAATAAATAAATAAATAAATAAATAAATAAATAAATAAATAAATAAATAAATAAATAAATAAATAAATAAATAAATAAATAAATAAATAAATAAATAAATAAATAAATAAATAAATAAATAAATAAATAAATAAATAAATAAATAAATAAATAAATAAATAAATAAATAAATAAATAAATAAATAAATAAATAAATAAATAAATAAATAAATAAATAAATAAATAAATAAATAAATAAATAAATAAATAAATAAATAAATAAATAAATAAATAAATAAATAAATAAATAAATAAATAAATAAATAAATAAATAAATAAATAAATAAATAAATAAATAAATAAATAAATAAATAAATAAATAAATAAATAAATAAATAAATAAATAAATAAATAAATAAATAAATAAATAAATAAATAAATAAATAAATAAATAAATAAATAAATAAATAAATAAATAAATAAATAAATAAATAAATAAATAAATAAATAAATAAATAAATAAATAAATAAATAAATAAATAAATAAATAAATAAATAAATAAATAAATAAATAAATAAATAAATAAATAAATAAATAAATAAATAAATAAATAAATAAATAAATAAATAAATAAATAAATAAATAAATAAATAAATAAATAAATAAATAAATAAATAAATAAATAAATAAATAAATAAATAAATAAATAAATAAATAAATAAATAAATAAATAAATAAATAAATAAATAAATAAATAAATAAATAAATAAATAAATAAATAAATAAATAAATAAATAAATAAATAAATAAATAAATAAATAAATAAATAAATAAATAAATAAATAAATAAATAAATAAATAAATAAATAAATAAATAAATAAATAAATAAATAAATAAATAAATAAATAAATAAATAAATAAATAAATAAATAAATAAATAAATAAATAAATAAATAAATAAATAAATAAATAAATAAATAAATAAATAAATAAATAAATAAATAAATAAATAAATAAATAAATAAATAAATAAATAAATAAATAAATAAATAAATAAATAAATAAATAAATAAATAAATAAATAAATAAATAAATAAATAAATAAATAAATAAATAAATAAATAAATAAATAAATAAATAAATAAATAAATAAATAAATAAATAAATAAATAAATAAATAAATAAATAAATAAATAAATAAATAAATAAATAAATAAATAAATAAATAAATAAATAAAGAAATAAATAATAATTAATTTATGAAATAAATAAATAAATAAATAAATAAATAAATAAATAAATGAAATGATTCTTTGAAATAATGATAATGATATGGGAATTATATTGTATGTTCAACGTGTTATATGTTATATGATGAGCTTGAGTACTGTCAAACGGTGGTCCCCTGTACACTACTATTAACTCATTTGAGGCCTGTAGTTAGAGGGTTGCGCAACTAGGACTTGTCCCCTCATCCACTATTATAGGTAACGGTGGGATGTTTGGTCTGCCTTGGTGGCCACCTTCATCGCCAGTCTGGCCTCGCGGTGCTCTAACTACTATATATTTATGGGCGTCTCCATGGCACGACCCTTGGTTATCTTTATGCACGTGATTGACAGCATGTGCTTATCATTATCTTATCATTTGGGACATTATATATTGATTATTGGGACATAACCGGTCTTAGTAGTGGCTCAAGAACAATCTCATCAAATTATGTCATGGTAGTCTTACCATTGACCAAGAGGTATTGATATTATATTGGATGGAAATTGTGGATTGAACATACGGTTTGGGTATTGGACCTTATATGGAATCTTGGAAGTTATTGAATTTGGCAATATTGAAGTATTGACGACCAAATGGTTTTGGTATGATGAATGATTAATCAATTGATATATTTTTCTCTCACGATAAATGTGACAAATGAGAACTTTATAATTTACCATGGATTTCTCAACTATTTTGATATGGATATGTAACGAGATTTACTTGTAAACCTATGCACTCACCAACTACGTTTTCGTAGTTGACACTTTTTCTTCATGCTTTTCAGGAATTAGCGTAAGCTTTGAGGAATTATATGCATCATGATTATTTGCATTACGCTTGGGAGTCAAAGATCAAACCTTGTGACGGGCAATGGAATCCGCCCTGATCATTGTAGTATATCATCTCATGTATTTGTTATTTGTTTCGTGGACCCAATATTCAAGTATGGTAGACGTATTGTACTTGGGAATTGGTTCACCTGCTTGTGCATTGTAAAATTATTTTTATCAACTAAAGCTATGGTGAATGCTTTCTATTATCCTTTGTTTGAATACTCGACTTTCTGTACATCTCATCATTCCGCCGTGGTTGGGGTGTTACAGAAAATGGTATCAGAGACTAAGGTTATAGAGAACAATGGGGCTCCTCCAGGAATTCCAAAACTATAGCCTCTTTTCAAAACGAATTTTATAGTCGAGTCGAGCATAAGGTTGAGCGGACTAGTTTGAGCTTTACATGGTAGGACCATAATTAAACGTAAAGTCATGAATCTACGTTTAATTATGAGAGGACCATGTAAAACTCAAACGGCCCCTTAGACTTATGTTCAAAAGGATTCCTTTTCAAAAAAAAAAAAATAAAAAAAAAATCTTTATTAAACTCGTCTTAATGAGAATACGTGTTGCATTTAGACATTCACCTAAGCATACATATAGCGATTCAAGACTTGCCTTACTTGAGGATTATGCTAGTTTAGTAGGATTCCCCTTTTGCACACTAGAAGTGAAATGAATATAAGATTGAAAGGCATTCGTTGATACATGCTACTCTATGCTATAACATGTGAATTTGGGCATGATTTGATTGCAATGTGAAAGCTTATAGTGTGCAATGTGAAAGCTGTAATGTGCAATGTGAAAGTTTGTAATATGCAATGTGAAAGTTTGATGTGCAATGTGAAAGTTAATGTGCAATGTGAAAGTTAATGTGCAATGTGAAAGTTAATGTGCAATGTGAAAGTTAATGTGCAATGTGAAAGTTAATGTGCAATGTGAAAGTTAATGTGCAATGTGAAAGTTAATGTGCAATGTGAAAGTTAATGTGCAATGTGAAAGTTAATGTGCAATGTGAAAGCTTATATGTGCAATGTGAAAGTTAATGTGCAATGTGAAAGTTAATGTGCAATGTGAAAGTTAATGTGCAATGTGAAAGTTAATGTGCAATGTGAAAGTTAATGTGCAATGTGAAAGTTAATGTGCAATGTGAAAGTTAATGTGCAATGTGAAAGTTAATGTGCAATGTGAAAGTTAATGTGCAATGTGAAAGCTTAATGTGCAATGTGAAAGTTAATGTGCAATGTGAAAGTTAATGTGCAATGTGAAAGTTAATGTGCAATGTGAAAGTTAATGTGCAATGTGAAAGTTAATGTGCAATGTGAAAGTTAATGTGCAATGTGAAAGTTAATGTGCAATGTGAAAGTTAATGTGCAATGTGAAAGTTAATGTGCAATGTGAAAGTTAATGTGCAATGTGAAAGTTAATGTGCAATGTGAAAGCTTATAGTGTGCAATGTGAAAGTTTGGAATGTGCAATGTGGAAATTAGGGGAGAAATGCATGCGTAAAAGCCTTACGATTCATGATGTTGAACTTTAAGTTGCATATGCACTTTAAAATAATGAGATTATTATAAGGCACGAAATCATTTTGGGGTATGACTTGTTCAATTTATTGAGTAATGACGTTGACTATTTATGATCGATTTAGAAAGGAAATATAGGCCTGACGAGTTGATATGAAATTTCATGGACGATATGGATATAAGAGCCTTTACTCTCTAAGTTTGAGCTATTTGAAACTAGCACGTGAATATTGCGACGATTATGTAGTCATGCCTCACTACTAAGATAGTCATTGCGCCCTAAGATTAAGCTAATTAAGGGCTAGTGCATGAACGATTTAATGATTATATAGTTGTGCCTTATTATTGAGATAGTTATTATGCTCTAAGATTTGACTATTGAGAACTGGCACCTGCTAGATATGATTATAATATGGTTAGTCCTTACTACTGAGATATATATTGCGTGATGAGATTTGACCGCTTGGGAACTAGTGATTGTCCCTGAGAAATGCAAAATGAATTAGAAATTTCCTAAGTATGGAAGTTGTCATTAAGTACCCCTCTAATCCAATATTCGTTCACTCGTGCTCTTTTGAAATTATCCCACATCCTATTCCTTACGACACCACTATTTATTATGGACATATGACAACGGCGATATCATCAGCGGAGCATCTTTCCACGTACGTTGGACGATATACTCTAAGAATTGTAGACCCAAGATATGACGCGACTCTATCCTCTTGGAAACGACGCATAACCTTGGTATTCGCTCTGAAATGGTGCGAAACATATGTAAACGTCGAATGAAGTTGGAGACTTATGAAAGACGAGTGGTATTAAAGCTAAATTACGATTTGACGACGCCGATAGAACACATTTCGGTATACATTCTTGACGACACATTCTGGGGATTGTAGCTCCGAAATTTGGTGCGATATCTCTATAATAACACGCGTACACGAACGGTTATCCATATTATCTAAGTCGGTGCGGCATATATCGACGTCATTGAAAGTTGGAGTCCATTGGGCAACGAAGGACAAAGAAGTGATTTCTTTAACTCGCGCAAGGAGTAATCCGAGCCTTAATGAATCTTTTGTTTTCCTATTTCCTATTCCATTCATTCGAAACCAAATTCTATATCCTTTATATACTTGATTATTCAAAGTAATGATCATCACCGTTTCTCTTCAAAGGTTAGTACCCTAACAACATACAACTCGCTTACGTAACTTTCCGCAACGGCGAATCGAGTAACTAGTACCCTACTTTTGCTGCGACATCAAGGGATACGAAAGACGTGAGACATCGGCCGTCCATAAGTGAAATACTTGGGATAACTATATAGCATAGAAGATGTTATTGAATCATGTACATAAAGTAGGGCGGAGAAGATTTGTGGTGTATAAGTCAAAGTACATGGAAGCACAAGCGAAGAGTATACTAAGCTATAACTTAGAGAAAGAATCGAAGGTCCTTACTGTCTATGTTCATCGACCAAAAAGAAAGATTGAGTGGTCAACAAATGGAAGGTTGAGCGACATGAAGGTCACTTTTGGTTAAGTACAAGGACGTCCCTAAAACTTGGAGGAGATCACTAGCAATGCTGGAAAATGAAGGTAATTGGAAGAAGAAAACTAATTAAGGGCAATAAGATATTAGGATGGGTTGAGTAACCCTCATGATTAAAGAGTAACAAAAAAAAAAAAAATAAAATAAAAATAAAAATAAAAATCTTTATTAAACTCGTCTTAATGAGAATACGTGTTGCATTTAGACATTCACCTAAGCATACATATAGCGATTCAAGACTTGCCTTACTTGAGGATTATGCTAGTTTAGTAGGATTCCCCTTTTGCACACTAGAAGTGAAATGAATATAAGATTGAAAGGCATTCGTTGATACATGCTACTCTATGCTATAACATGTGAATTTGGGCATGATTTGATTGCAATGTGAAAGCTTATAGTGTGCAATGTGAAAGCTTATAGTGTGCAATGTGAAAGTTGTAATGTGCAATGTGAAAGTTAATGTGCAATGTGAAAGTTAATGTGCAATGTGAAAGTTAATGTGCAATGTGAAAGTTAATGTGCAATGTGAAAGTTAATGTGCAATGTGAAAGTTAATGTGCAATGTGAAAGTTAATGTGCAATGTGAAAGTTAATGTGCAATGTGAAAGTTAATGTGCAATGTGAAAGTTAATGTGCAATGTGAAAGCTTAATGTGCAATGTGAAAGTTAATGTGCAATGTGAAAGTTAATGTGCAATGTGAAAGTTATATGTGCAATGTGAAAGTTAATGTGCAATGTGAAAGTTATATGTGCAATGTGAAAGTTAATGTGCAATGTGAAAGTTATAGTGTGCAATGTGAAAGTTTGGAATGTGCAATGTGGAAATTAGGGAAGAAATGCAAAATGAATTAGAAATTTCCTAAGTATGGAAGTTGTCATTAAGTACCCCTCTAATCCAATATTCGTTCACTCGTGCTCTTTTGAAATTATCCCACATCCTATTCCTTACGACACCACTATTTATTATGGACATATGACAACGGCGATATCATCAGCGGAGCATCTTTCCACGTACGTTGGACGATATACTCTAAGAATTGTAGACCCAAGATATGACGCGACTCTATCCTCTTGGAAACGACGCATAACCTTGGTATTCGCTCTGAAATGGTGCGAAACATATGTAAACGTCGAATGAAGTTGGAGACTTATGAAAGACGAGTGGTATTAAAGCTAAATTACGATTTGACGACGCCGATAGAACACATTTCGGTATACATTCTTGACGACACATTCTGGGGATTGTAGCTCCGAAATTTGGTGCGATATCTCTATAATAACACGCGTACACGAACGGTTATCCATATTATCTAAGTCGGTGCGGCATATATCGACGTCATTGAAAGTTGGAGTCCATTGGGCAACGAAGGACAAAGAAGTGATTTCTTTAACTCGCGCAAGGAGTAATCCGAGCCTTAATGAATCTTTTGTTTTCCTATTTCCTATTCCATTCATTCGAAACCAAATTCTATATCCTTTATATACTTGATTATTCAAAGTAATGATCATCACCGTTTCTCTTCAAAGGTTAGTACCCTAACAACATACAACTCGCTTACGTAACTTTCCGCAACGGCGAATCGAGTAACTAGTACCCTACTTTTGCTGCGACATCAAGGGATACGAAAGACGTGAGACATCGGCCGTCCATAAGTGAAATACTTGGGATAACTATATAGCATAGAAGATGTTATTGAATCATGTACATAAAGTAGGGCGGAGAAGATTTGTGGTGTATAAGTCAAAGTACATGGAAGCACAAGCGAAGAGTATACTAAGCTATAACTTAGAGAAAGAATCGAAGGTCCTTACTGTCTATGTTCATCGACCAAAAAGAAAGATTGAGTGGTCAACAAATGGAAGGTTGAGCGACATGAAGGTCACTTTTGGTTAAGTACAAGGACGTCCCTAAAACTTGGAGGAGATCACTAGCAATGCTGGAAAATGAAGGTAATTGGAAGAAGAAAACTAATTAAGGGCAATAAGATATTAGGATGGGTTGAGTAACCCTCATGATTAAAGAGTAACAAAAAAAGGATTCCGAGCTATCCTTTCTTCTTCAAAACAAGTGTGTAGATGGAGATTTGTTACACGAAGGAATAAGGAAATTGTTGAGTTGAAGATCGTCGAGGAAGGCGAGATGAAGTGAAGAGCAGGAGATCCCTCACATTTTTCTAGAGGAAAAATGTTAAGGGGGTAATCACAGTAAAGGTAGATACTCGAACAAGGAGTATGAAGCGCAAGATCTTACTTTATCTTTCAAGAAGAATTATTCACTAGCATCATTGAAGATGATTTGGAGTAGAATATGAAGTGAAGAAATGTCATTGACTCAAACAAATGAAGTGAAGGCATTGACGACATTTACCAGATGTAGTTCCGGTAGCGTTCATCTTCACGGCACTCCACACGTTATCCTCTGAATATCAATTTGAAAACCTCTATCGAAAGACAAGCTATTAGTAGAACATATCGACTGAGCCAAGAGAAAGCGATATACGCTCAACACCCGAGTTTAGAAGCACGGGGAGTCGTGAAAAGTATCCCCTCAAGGTCAACGGTCGTAGGGAGATAAGCTAAAACAAGATGAATCTGAGTGAAAAACAATTTGCAACACATGGTTAATCGTCAAGGACCATCGACCCAAGGAGTAGTGCGCCCAAGAAGAGTGAAGGAGAAAACAACATGAAATCGCTAAAGTTAATAGTGAAAGCAAATAAGGAATACGACGCTAGAAGTCAAAACCCATACTACCACAACGATCAAGGAAGTTGGTCGTTGAACTACTTTTCAAGAAACTACAAACTCCGGGAGGAGCTAGTTATGGAATATTTGAACGGAAGGGTGATAAGGATAATTCGCATTGTGATGGGTTAGGATCAAAGGATCCGTATCAGCATGATGTGAAAAAGAATAATGGAATTAACTTCAAGGACTAGCGACTGCGCGTGTGTCATTCAAGACGACGATTACTCTAGTAAGAGATCGATCCGAGTGGCGAAACAGTAAGGAGTATAGTTGCCCATAAGAAAACGGAAGGAAACCAAATGGTTGAGAAAAAGGATAAAGTAACCGATGTTTCCCCTAAATTATATTATGTCACAATTTCTAAGGACATTAGGTTATTGTATTGAAAAGAAGCTTAGCTTAGAAAGCTGGAAATGGATATGAGGCTCAGGAGAGCAAAGTAATTGACAGTTTTGTAGAGGTCAGGAGGACCTACGAAGGATCATTTAAAGGAGGAGTTCATACGAATAAGGACATCGAAGTGTTTACCTTGAAATGATGGTGGCGATATGGTTACTTAAGAGCATAAGGATTGTGTAAGTCCTATCATGAGGAATGCGTAGGTATAGCAAAGAAACCGAATAGGTTATATGTGCGATGTTAAAAGAGATTTGTCAGTGATGAGTCATAGATAATGGTCCTTCTAGCGTAAAAAGGAAGTAATTTAAGGTACCTTAAAACGATTTGAAAGCCAATATCGGCAAAAGCAAGAGAAATTGGTAACAATATGACTTAGCGAATAATGAAAGAGGTGACTTTGGAAAAACAAGGGCGAAATCGAAGAACAAAAGTAAGTATGAGGAACAAGATGGAACTATCATCATACAATTTATGATTCCCTCGAACGCCATAAAATAACAAAGACAACACTAGAAAACCCTAAAATGAGATACTACGAAGATGTACCTTTGCAATTTTAGTGCAACTCGGCACCTCAGTTAGTATCACTGTTGTTAAAGGGGTAATCCCTTAACAAGTGAGTAGTCACAAGCGACGCCAAAATTTTCAAGAAGCGGCAAGCGTGTCCAACGTCAAACCAAAGAAGGATGAAGGTGGGCGAGAAGCTATTGGAACGATTCTTTAATCGGGGTAGAAGACGATAAAGGAAAGTATGCAGAGTAACAATGGAAATGAGTAGCCACCAACGATCGATATCCCAACGTCCCTCACTATTTTATTGTAACTCACGTTACGAGCCGTTTGCTCATTTTACACCTCCGTATTGACATTCTTATCAGCAACCCATTATTTAGTATTGATCTAGGCAAGATTGACAGCCCGCAACGATTACATGCGATTAATCTCCAGTCGTCTCAAGAAGTGAGCGACATTCGTAACCTTTCTCTTTTTTCGAAGGTTCTAATCAAGAGGAATTTTAGGGAACCGAGGAATGGATGCCCCAACCCTAGAGTTAAAAGCTCGCAAGAAACCAAGAATCGTGATGAAATCTTGTTTGACTTTCCCACATTATATGTCTCCGTGTAGACACTCCTACTGTTGGTCTATCCATTTTTACTACCGTATGAATGATCGAACTTCGAGGACGAAGTTTCAGTTAAGGGGGTAATGATGTAACAACCCTCAATTTCCGACTAGGACAATTTACTTAGACTTATCTAGGTATCTATCCCTAGAGGTTTCTTAAGAGATTTAGCCTTCCAGACATTAAGGCGTAGTGATACTTGCCGTCTAGTTCAATGAAATGCCCGTATACGATAGTTATCTTAGAAATGCCAAAACATGAGACAATCTCAAAGTAAAGAAATAAGGACAATCTTATAAGAATATAACCATAACTAATCAAGCCAACTTCAAGAATATGCAAAGTAACAACAACTTTATAATTATTCGATCCAACAAACAAGTACCTATGTATCCAAAATATAATCAATAACTCAATTAATAGAAGGTACATTAAGAAATTTTATAATGTTTAGCACCAATATATATATGTATATACATATACACGAAATACATACATACATACATCTAAATCTTGCAAGTACTAATATTTGCACTTAACACAAACACATATCTATATACATGCATGCACATATAAATTACAAATCCAATACTTGTATAATTAAAATTTACATAATCTAACCATCACTACATAACTTGATCAAAACACACCCACATTTTGAACTTAGACATCATTTTGGACCAAATACACCTACACCACAACTCCACCACTTGAGCTAGCCAATCCATGACCCTCCACCACTTTGCTTGGCCAATGAGCATCCTCCCAACCCACTCTTTTCCCCCCTCTCACGTCCATACACTCTCCCACACACACACACTCTTTTCATTTTAGTAAAACACAACACACACATATTTTCTCTCAAAAATTCTGCACTTCCCCTTCCTTTTTCTTCCTCCATTTTTGGCTCAAATAATCAAGAAAAACAAGAACAAAAATCATTCTAAACTATATTAATAATAAGGGTTAAGCAAGGGTTGTTTCAAGATAAGATTAAGGGTTGTTTCAAGCTTGGATTAAGGGTTATTAGGAGCATAAATAGGTCTGAAAATTCTGCCCATTTTTCACCTTCAAAACCAAGTTCTTCAAGGGTATAAATCTTCATCTCTTTACTAGATCTATATTGTTCTTGTTTATGTTCAAAGGTTTTATCAAAATTTTATGTTTTCTTCTTGTTTTCCTTGTAATATACACTTGATGAAGGCAAGTTGATAGGATCTTTCTCCTCATGCATATGCATGTCGAAATCTATGAGAAATGAATGCATGTTAGATCTAAGAAAGTTGAATCTTGTTGTTGGATTATGAGATGGATATGAACTTGTATTAAGTGAAAAATATGTTAAAAGAGGTATAATAATCTGGAAATTTGATGTTAAGAGGTATAAAAATAAAGTATTAATCTTGTAAATGATGAACTTAAGTGTTAATAAAGCAAGAATGGTCATTGGTGAGTTGTTTGGACCCAAATACCTTCTGACAGAATCATTCTCCTGTCTTTGGACGGATAAACTGAACATGTGAGGGCCGTTTCAAGAAAAACTTTCAAAATAAAAGTTGTAGATAAAAGAGTTAAGTTTAACCTCCAACTGGAATCACTCAAAAACACTAAACCAAACCAAAGATATGATTTTTCTACCAAAAGTGGTCAAAACTGGATTTTTGTCTTAAGGTTGAGTCAACTTTGACGATTTTTAATTTCTTAACTAATAGGTTTCAGAAGTTTAAACTTGGTGTGAACTGAGTTCAAAGTGTCCCTAACTTAAAATAAAATTGGAAGATTTTTCTTAAATGTTCATCATAGAAATCTTTTATAAAATATATTGAGTCGCACAGCAGCAAGCTTTCTGACCAACTTTGGTTTTGTAATTTTTAGAGGTAGTAAACAATGTCTGAAAATTTAGCAAAAATTCACATAAATATAGGACACATATATGTCTCTGTACAAAAATCACCAACGTCCAAATAATTCAACTTAACCAAGAATGACTACTCAACATTTTATGAAAATAAGTGTTAAAACAGAAAATTCCAAGTAAAAGTTCTCCACAATAAAATAAGCTAAAAGTCACTAGATTGCAACTTTAACCAACTCCAACAATCTCGTAACAAAAAGTATTATAAACCTACTGAGAATATGTCAAATAAAAGTTATAAAACTTAACTTGGTTATTAAATGGCAAAGGCAAGCCTACAAATCACTAATTCGGTTCATATAAGCACTAACCGAAAGCTTTAAATTGCACACATCACACCACCACCACTATCACGACTTAAGGCACCAAAATATAATCAAAATTCTGTAAATAATGAAATAAGAATGAAAATCCATTTTGACGCATTTGAATTGCTTGGAAAATGAGGCAAAAATCACTATTTCGGTAAACGATTTATAAGCTTAGAATCCTCAAAATGAGCGAGACACAAGAGAGGTTGAATTGATATGATTTTTACCATGGTAAAAGTTGCCTAAAAGGCCTGGGATTTTTAGCCAAAAAGTTGTGTGGTGATTTCTAAGAATTTATATTAATTATTAAATTTAAATGATAATTAAAAAGGTAAATAAATAAATAAATAAATTATATAAATCATGAAATTGGTTAAATAATCACAACCAATGATGAAAGTGAAATAAATAAATAAATAAATAAATAAATAAATAAATGAAATAAATAAAATTCTAATACTCTAGTAAATAACAAAATAAATAAAAAATAAATAATAAATAAATAAATAAATTAATAACTATTTTTAAATTAATAGAAAAATTACATAAATAAATATATATATCACAATATTCTAAGTTAAAAAGCATAATAATCAGAATATAACCCAAATATAATTAACCACAAATTATAAAGGCAAGTGAGGTACTTAAAAGTATTTTTAAAGAATTATTTGGTTAATAAATCAAGAAAATGAATAAATAATTAATTAAATAATATTAAATTAAATACATAGTCATAAATCAGGAAGTATTCATAAATATTACTATTATGAAGTTACAAATGTCAAATATTATAATCAAGCAAAGCTCACAATGGGAACCATGATAATCAAAGGCAAGCTACCGCAATTCTAACAACTTATAACTACACGTATAATGAAAGTGACCCTTTTACACCAACACTCTCTACAACCAAAAAGATGCAAATATTAACAATATACTTGGATCCCAAAATTTATGACAACATAACGAAAGTGGCATTTCTTAGTGATGGCTTAAGATAGGAACTTACGTATATTAGTCCTATCGTAGGGATAGTCTTGGCTTGAAGTGTGATTGAGGAATATGACGGATATATGGTCAAGGAAGCAATAGATGAGAAGTACCCATTTTGGATGAGTGAATATAATATGCGGCATATCAAGGTGAGTCATAGCCCCCTTTCAAACTCTTTTATATGTTTACTTACGGGGTGAAAAGCATGATTAATTAAAATGACTTTCTCTTATGAAATGATTCTTTGAAATAATGATAATGATATGGGAATTATATTGTATGTTCAACGTGTTATATGTTATATGATGAGCTTGAGTACTGTCAAACGGTGGTCCCCTGTACACTACTATTAACTCATTTGAGGCCTGTAGTTAGAGGGTTGCGCAACTAGGACTTGTCCCCTCATCCACTATTATAGGTAACGGTGGGATGTTTGGTCTGCCTTGGTGGCCACCTTCATCGCCAGTCTGGCCTCGCGGTGCTCTAACTACTATATATTTATGGGCGTCTCCATGGCACGACCCTTGGTTATCTTTATGTACGTGATCAACAGCATATAACTCCTTTATAAAAGAAAATCCAAGTACTCTTGCTTCCAGAACTGATAATAAAGAATATCTTCGTGATAGTTCATCAGCAACAACATTGTAAACTCCAGCCTTGTGCTTTGAAACAAATGAATAAGACTGCAAGAATTCCACCCATTTTGCATGTCTGGCATTAAGCTTGTGTTGACCATTAATGAACTTCAGTGCTTCATGATAAGAAAATAAGACAAACTGTTTTGGCTTCAGATAATGTGACCAGTGAGTGATAGCACGAATAATTGCATAGAATTCTTTGTCATAAGTACTATACTTCAGTTTTGATCCGTTTAGTTTCTCACTGAAATAAGCAACTGGACGCCCACTCTGCACCAGTACTGCACCAATACCAACTCCACTAGCATCACATTCAAGTTCAAATAGCATATCAAAATCTGGTAAGGATAGAACTGGAGCTAAACTGAGCTTCCCCTTCAGTGCTTCGAACGCCAGTTGAGCTGAACTTGGCCAGTTGAACACACCTTTCTTCAGACAATCAGTGATAGGAGCCACAACTGTAGAAAAGTTCTTTATGAACCTTCGATAGAATGATGCCAGTCCATGAAAACTTCTAACTTCAGTGATGGTTGTAGGAACTGGCCACGATCTGATGGCTTCTACCTTCGATGGATCCATTGAAATCCTATTTTTCGACACAACATACCCCAGAAATATCACACTATCCACCATAAAATCACATTTCTCCATTTTTCCATACAACTGGTGTCTTCTTAGCAGTTCAAATACTTTCTTCAGATGACCAACATGTTCAGCTTCAGATTTAGAGTACACCAGAATATCATCAAAGTAAACAACAACAAACTGACCTATAAGTGGCCTCAGAACTTCATTCATTAGCCTCATGAATGTACTGGGGGCATTTGACAAGCCGAAAGGCATCACTAACCATTCATATAAGCCTCCTTTGATTTTGAATGCAGTTTTCCACTCGTCTCCATCCTTCATTCTTATCTGGTGATAACCACTTCTGAGATCAATTTTTGAAAACACTCTGGAGCCATGTAACTCATCAAGCATATCATCCAATCTGGGAATAGGATATCTATACTTAATAGTTATATTGTTGATGGCTCTACTGTCAACACACATTCTCATCGTTCCATCTTTCTTTGGGACCAGTAGAGCAGGAACTGAACAAGGACTCATGCTTGCTCTGACATAACCCTTCTCGACCAGTTCATCTACTTGTCTTTGCAATTCTTTGGCTTCATTAGGAGAACAACGATAAGCAGCTTTGTTTGGAAGAACTGAGCCTGGAACCAAGTCAATCTGGTGCTCAATACCTCTAACTGGAGGTAATCCTTCAGGTAGATCTTCAGGAAAAACATCTCTGAACTCCTTCAGTAATGACTTCATAAACTGGGGACTTCAGTGGACTTCTTCTCTTCAGACTTTTCAACGACCAGTAGCATTAGAACTGGAGAGCCTTCAGATAACTCTTCTTCAACTTCAGATTGAGATAAAAACAAAGGCTTACTGGGCTGATCCTTCTTGACTTTCATCAGTTCGGTGGGCTTCAAAGAAGTCAGTGTGACCTTCTTTCCACTTACATTAAGAGAATATGAGTTCATACGACCATCATGATGAACATAATTATCAAATAACCATGGTCGACCCAACAAAATGTGACAGGCATCCATGGGAACATCACATATAATTTTATCTTGGTAAACTGACCCAATTGAAAAGGGAATAGTGACTTGTCGATTTACCTTTACTTGAGAACCTTCGCTTAACCATTGCAACTTGTAAGGTCTGGGATGCTTCACTGTTGGTAGTTCCAGTTTCTCTACCATGTAAGTTGAAGCAGCATTTGCACAACTGCCACCATCGATGATCAGATAACATACCTTGCCTTTCACTGTGCATCTGGAGTGGAAAATATTCTCTCTCTGAGCAGTATCAGCCGTAACTTCATCAGTATGCATCACTCTCCTGACAACCAACATCTCTCCCACATCTGCACCAACATATGATTCTTCATCTTCTTCTTCATCGTACACTGGCTCACCTTCTTCAGTGTCGACATCTGGCAAACATTCAATTTCTCTTGCAGTCAATGCTCTTTGATTAGGACACTGGGCCTGGAAGTGACCAAAGCCATGACACTTGAAACATTTTCTTCCAACTGGTTCTTTAGAAGCTCCAGTTTCTTTTTCTTTCCCTCTGAAGGATTTCTGAATAGCTTCAGTAAATCTGGCAACTGGTTGACTTGCACTGGCAGGAACCTTACTGAATGACTTGTACGGAACTTTCTTCTTCAGTTGTCTTTCAATCTGGATAGCCAGTTTACATGCACCTTCGTATGTCCAGATAGGCTGCAATTCAATCTTCTCAGTAATGGCAGCGTTCAGACCACCAAGAAATCTGGCAATAGTGTGCTCTTCAGTCTCATTCACACCAGTTCTGGTCTTCAGATGCTCAAACTCTCTAATGTATTCTACAACCTCCTTAACTCCTTGCTTCAGATTGTTCATCAGTAAGTACTGGTCTTGCTTGTACGACTGGGGAACAAATCTCTTTTGCATAACTTCCTTCAGTTTGGACCAGGTCTTGATTTTGCTTTTGCCTTTATATTCCCTTTCAGACTTCATGTTATCATACCAGGATGAAGCATATTTCTTCAGTTTAATAATGGCAACTTTGAAGCCTTTTCTATCATCATAACCTTTTATCTCTATAATCCTGTCCATCACCTGGACCCATTCAAAATACTCTTCTGGGTTAGAAGACCCATTAAAATCTGGTGGATCTATCTTAATATCTCTAGTATCATCACCCTTATGCCTCCTACGCCTTTCTCTAGGATGTGGTTCATCAGAATCACTAGAGTGTCTAGGATTACTATCAGATCTTTCACTAGGACCTTGAGATTCAGAATCTCTTTCACTTGGAACAACATTTTCTCGATTAAATCTTAAACCACCATCTTCTAACATATGAACAACTCTACCAAGAGCTTCTTGTAGATCTTCTATCTGTCTATCTCTCCTAGCATTATTAGCTTCATCTAAAGTCATATTCCTTCTAAAAGCCATTTATAACCAGCAAACAACTCACAATCAATAGGTCTAAACAAATAACCAACAGATCTAAACGTTTAAACAACAGATCTAATCAAAACTTCAACAGATCTAAACAATCAAACAACGACAACCAAAAGATTAAGAAACCTTTTGCAAACCTGGCTCTGATACCAAATTTGATGCGTAAATCACGCGACAAACGACAGCGGAAGACTATTTTTGGTATTTTCTGGATTTTATACGAAATGAACAATCAAACGAGACAATAAAGTAAAACGATAGATAAAAGAATCCACCACCAAGACTCGTAAAGGCTAAGCCACTGGAATCAAGGATAAAGGAAACACTCCGCTCCACCACTACAATCGATAAAGGTCTAGCCACCACGATTATAGATAACGGAAACCGAAGATTTAAAAGACCTCACCACAATATTTGATAAAGAACAAGTCACCACAAATATTGATAAAGGGGTCACTCCTAACCACCAAGATCAAAGATCTATAAAGGTAAAAGAGATTTGTAAGAAATAGAGGCTGCTCTATTAATTTTCATTCAACATCAACTAACTTACAATGAGAAATAAAGGCCTTATTTATAGCCACATACTCTTACCTAGGAATCAACGACAAATAATAAAATAATACAAAGCTGTCATGTGCAAGCCACTAATTAATTTGGACCAATAGAAAATAGACACATAAGGCTTCTAGAAACAATCCTCTTCAAGTGGCCCACAATATCGTTAGGAATATTAATGCTTTTGCACGCTCCTTCTTGATCCACTAAAAAGCTGCCACGCGTCCATACCCACGTCCTTATTGACCCCACACAACCTTCAGTTAAAGTAAACTTTATTATAGACAACTGGAGCATTTATCTGGAGCACTTCACTGGTGGCCTTCAGTATCACTACTGGAGCCCTTCAGAATTGATTTTCACTGGAGTCCTTCAGATGCAACTGGAGCTCGTCAGATGCCACTGGTGATAATTCCCACTGGAGCAAGGTCACTACTGGAGACTGAGTTGTTTCAGTAAAAAGATGGTTAAAATGTGATACAGCTGGCAAAATTAACATTGCTTGTTCAGACTGCATGGTTCGCTCAGATTCCTTCTTCAGTTTAGTCAACTGCTTTTCTCCAGATTCCTCCAGCTCAGTTTCAGTCAAACTTGGTTCATTGAATCTGGACATTCCCGCATCATTGTCTCAAACATTTTAGAGGGGGAGAATGATGCGAATATGATCCCACTCGCTGAACTGACTAATTCCAGTCAGCTAGAAGGGGTCGCTGAAATACCTGGCAGCAATCAACTGGCAGCGAGCATTGGACTGAAGATGCCTCCAGAACAAGCCATGCTCATCTTGCCAGCCATAGCCCATTATGGACAAGCCTTCGCTGACAAACAACCTCCAATTGTTACTTTAATCCAGTGGCAAGTCCCTCCCTGATCAAATGAAAGTCATCAGCGAATAGCATCAGCGAGCAACTCCAGTCAGCATACTTCAGCAGAGTTTTGTTCAGTCAAGAAGTTGCTTTATTCAATAAAAGGTTGCCACGTCACCAGTTCTATAAGGTCTTGGATAAGGATGTGTGCATGAGAATAAAGTGTCCACTGAAGTCCCATGTTTGTGGGCCCAATAAAGAAGAATGACAGCTGTAAAGGAAGGCGCGTGTGACAATGACATTTCTAACGGTATTGTGGGACCACTTGCAGGGGAATGTTTCTAGAAGCCCACGATGTACATTTCCTATTGGCCAAATTCAATTAGTGGCTAGCATTTGACAGCTTTTATGTATTATTTTATTATTTTGTCGTTAATTCCTAGGTAGAGCATGTGGCTATAAATAGAGGTTTTATCTCTCATTGTAAGTTGATGTTGAATGAAAATTAATAGAGCAGCCTCTATTTCTTACAAATCTTCTTTTACCTTTATAGATCTTTTGATCTTGGTGGTTAGGAGTGACCCCTTTATCAATATTTGTGGTGACTTGTTCTTTATCAAATATTGTGGTGAGGTCTTTTAAATCTTCGGTTTCCTTTATCTATAATCGTGGTGGCTAGACCTTTATCGATTTGTAGTGGTGGGGCGGAGTGTTTCCTTTATCTTTGATTCCGGTGGCTTAGCCTTTACGAGTTTGGTGGTGGATTCTTTATCTATCATTTTTATTTCATTGTCTTGTTTGATTGTTTATTTCATATAAAATCCAGAAAATACCAAAAATAGTCTTCCGCTGTTGTTTGTCGCGTGATTTACGCATCAATACTCATTGGGGTAATCCCATTACCCAAAAAAAAGAAAGGGAAAGGGAAATACCCTCAACAAGCTAGACATGTTGAGGGTGTTCGGTTGACAAAACCAAAGCCCCAATTTGTCTATAGACCGATACATAAAAATAATATGCCAAAACAACCTGTTGGCGGGTCGTATACTGCATCTACTTCATCTACTGTCCCCCTAACCAACTCTTATGATTTGCTGAACGATTATGGAACTCATGATGAACCTTTGCATCAACCCATGGATCCTAATGCACATAATGATAAAGAGGCAGTTAAGCGCAAGGAGGATGATGAAGATAGTGATGTGGATGAATTTATTGTTAATGATGATGACACTGTGACGTATATGGTGATTCTATTGTTTGGAGAGACCTTGATGATACCAATCAGGTGTATTCTTCTGGTCTAGTGTGGAATTGTATCCGTTCTAGGAGTAATGAGGTAGCTTGGGCAAGAGCTGTTTGGTTCTCACATTGCATCCCGAGGCATTCATTCCTGGTTTGGTTAATTATGAGACAACGACTGGTGACTCAAGATAAACTTATGCAATGGAAACCTTCTTACAACCTCCAAACGATTATGGAACTCGTGATGAACCTTTGCGTCAACCCATGGATCCTAATGCACATAATGATAAAGAGGCAGTTAAGCGCAAGGAGGATGATGAAGATAGTGATGTGGATGAATTTATTGTTAATGATGATGACACTGTGACGTATATGGTGATTCTATTGTTTGGAGAGACCTTGATGATACCAATCAGGTGTATTCTTCTGGTCTAGTGTGGAATTGTATCCGTTCTAGGAGTAATGAGGTAGCTTGGGCAAGAGCTGTTTGGTTCTCACATTGCATCCCGAGGCATTCATTCCTGGTTTGGTTAATTATGAGACAACGACTGGTGACACAAGATAAACTTATGCAATGGAAACCTTCTTACAACCTCTATTGCTGTTCTTTATGCAAGAGGGGTCCAGATTCACACTCACATTTATTTTTTGAATGTTCGTTCTCCTCACAGGTCTGGAAGGAAGTTAAAATTCTTGCTGAAGTTCCTTGGATGTCTGATTCGTGGGAAGACATTATCGTATGGCTTACCACTAAATCGAAGTCAAGATCAGCTAAAAATGTAATTGGTAGACTACTTGTAGCAGCCACAGCTTACTTCATCTGGCAAGAGAGAAATAATAGATTATTCACAACCAGCTCAAGACCTAAGGAACAGCTTGTGGAGTTAATAGCCTCGACCATAAGATTTAAATTGGTAACGCTTAAGTTCAAGAGTACAAAGGCTGTTGAGAGACTGCTTCAAACGTGGAAGGTGCCACGAGACATGGTCATCCGCTCAAGATAAAATGGCGCAATTGCTCTAGTTTTATTTTATTCTTATTACATGTTAGTTCAGGTTATGTCTAGCTAATGTGTCGTTACTTTTACTTGTGGTTTGCTATTTAGCTTGTTCACTTATGCATGGCATGTCATGCATTTGAATTAGTATGGCATTTAGCCATACTACTTGATTTGTAATGTTTTTGGTGATGGTATATAATTTACAGGGGTATACCCATTAACCAAAAAAAAAAAAAAAAAAAAAAAAAAAAAAAAAAAAAAAAAAAAAAAAAAAAAAAAAAAAAAAAAAAAAAAAAAAAAAAAAAAAAAAAAAAAAAAAAAAAAAAAAAAAAAAAAAAAAAAAAAAAAAAAAAAAAAAAAAAAAAAAAAAAAAAAAAAAAAAAAAAAAAAAAAAAAAAAAAAAAAAAAAAAAAAAAAAAAAAAAAAAAAAAAAAAAAAAAAAAAAAAAAAAAAAAAAAAAAAAAAAAAAAAAAAAAAAAAAAAAAAAAAAAAAAAAAAAAAAAAAAAAAAAAAAAAAAAAAAAAAAAAAAAAAAAAAAAAAAAAAAAAAAAAAAAAAAAAAAAAAAAAAAAAAAAAAAAAAAAAAAAAAAAAAAAAAAAAAAAAAAAAAAAAAAAAAAAAAAAAAAAAAAAAAAAAAAAAAAAAAAAAAAAAAAAAAAAAAAAAAAAAAAAAAAAAAAAAAAAAAAAAAAAAAAAAAAAAAAAAAAAAAAAAAAAAAAAAAAAAAAAAAAAAAAAAAAAAAAAAAAAAAAAAAAAAAAAAAAAAAAAAAAAAAAAAAAAAAAAAAAAAAAAAAAAAAAAAAAAAAAAAAAAAAAAAAAAAAAAAAAAAAAAAAAAAAAAAAAAAAAAAAAAAAAAAAAAAAAAAAAAAAAAAAAAAAAAAAAAAAAAAAAAAAAAAAAAAAAAAAAAAAAAAAAAAAAAAAAAAAAAAAAAAAAAAAAAAAAAAAAAAAAAAAAAAAAAAAAAAAAAAAAAAAAAAAAAAAAAAAAAAAAAAAAAAAAAAAAAAAAAAAAAAAAAAAAAAAAAAAAAAAAAAAAAAAAAAAAAAAAAAAAAAAAAAAAAAAAAAAAAAAAAAAAAAAAAAAAAAAAAAAAAAAAAAAAAAAAAAAAAAAAAAAAAAAAAAAAAAAAAAAAAAAAAAAAAAAAAAAAAAAAAAAAAAAAAAAAAAAAAAAAAAAAAAAAAAAAAAAAAAAAAAAAAAAAAAAAAAAAAAAAAAAAAAAAAAAAAAAAAAAAAAAAAAAAAAAAAAAAAAAAAAAAAAAAAAAAAAAAAAAAAAAAAAAAAAAAAAAAAAAAAAAAAAAAAAAAAAAAAAAAAAAAAAAAAAAAAAAAAAAAAAAAAAAAAAAAAAAAAAAAAAAAAAAAAAAAAAAAAAAAAAAAAAAAAAAAAAAAAAAAAAAAAAAAAAAAAAAAAAAAAAAAAAAAAAAAAAAAAAAAAAAAAAAAAAAAAAAAAAAAAAAAAAAAAAAAAAAAAAAAAAAAAAAAAAAAAAAAAAAAAAAAAAAAAAAAAAAAAAAAAAAAAAAAAAAAAAAAAAAAAAAAAAAAAAAAAAAAAAAAAAAAAAAAAAAAAAAAAAAAAAAAAAAAAAAAAAAAAAAAAAAAAAAAAAAAAAAAAAAAAAAAAAAAAAAAAAAAAAAAAAAAAAAAAAAAAAAAAAAAAAAAAAAAAAAAAAAAAAAAAAAAAAAAAAAAAAAAAAAAAAAAAAAAAAAAAAAAAAAAAAAAAAAAAAAAAAAAAAAAAAAAAAAAAAAAAAAAAAAAAAAAAAAAAAAAAAAAAAAAAAAAAAAAAAAAAAAAAAAAAAAAAAAAAAAAAAAAAAAAAAAAAAAAAAAAAAAAAAAAAAAAAAAAAAAAAAAAAAAAAAAAAAAAAAAAAAAAAAAAAAAAAAAAAAAAAAAAAAAAAAAAAAAAAAAAAAAAAAAAAAAAAAAAAAAAAAAAAAAAAAAAAAAAAAAAAAAAAAAAAAAAAAAAAAAAAAAAAAAAAAAAAAAAAAAAAAAAAAAAAAAAAAAAAAAAAAAAAAAAAAAAAAAAAAAAAAAAAAAAAAAAAAAAAAAAAAAAAAAAAAAAAAAAAAAAAAAAAAAAAAAAAAAAAAAAAAAAAAAAAAAAAAAAAAAAAAAAAAAAAAAAAAAAAAAAAAAAAAAAAAAAAAAAAAAAAAGTTGCCACGTCACCAGTTCTATAAGGTCTTGGATAAGGATGTGTGCATGAGAATAAAGTGTCCACTGAAGTCCCATGTTTGTGGGCCAAATAAAGAAGAATGACAGCTGTAAAGGAAGGCGCGTGTGACAATGACATTTCTAACGGTATTGTGGGACCACTTGCAGGGGAATGTTTCTAGAAGCCCACGCTGTCCATTTCCTATTGGCCAAATTCAATTAGTGGCTAGCATTTGACAGCTTTTATGTATTATTTTATTATTTTGTCGTTAATTCCTAGGTAGAGCATGTGGCTATAAATAGAGGTTTTATCTCTCATTGTAAAGTAGTTGATGTTGAATGAAATTAATAGAGCAGCCTCTATTTCTTACAAATCTTCTTTTACCTTTATAGATCTTTGATCTTGGTGGTTAGGAGTGACCCCTTTATCAATATTTGTGGTGGTTCGTCCTTTATCAAATATAGTGGTGGGGCGGAGTGTTTCTATTATTAGATTCTTATCTATCTTTGCTTTTTATTGTCTTGTTCGTTTTTGTTGTCTTATAAACCAGAAAATCCTCATAAAAAAAATTATTACATTCCGCTGTGTTTTGGAAATTTCACATCAATTTGGTATCAGAGACAGGTTTTAAAAAGGTTTCTTAATCTTTTTGTCCGTTGGGGTATTGTTTGTTTAGATCTCATTTCGATTTAGTCAGATCTGTTTGTTGGTTGTTTAGATCTAGTTGTTGCTGGTATAGATCTATTGTTTGTTGAATATAAATGGCTTTTAGAAGAAACATGACATTAGAAGAAGCTCATAATGCTAGGAGAGATAAGCAGATTGAAGATCTACAAGAGGCACTTGGTAGAGTTGTTCATATGTTAGAAGATGGTGGTTTAAGATTTAATCGAGAAAATATTGTTACTAGTGAAAGAGATTCTGAATCTCAAGATCCTAGTGAGAGATCTGATAGTACGCCCAGAAACTCTAGTGATTCTGATGTTCCACAGCCCAGAGAAAGGCGAAGGAGACATAAGGTCGATGATACTAAGGATATTAAGATAGATCCACCAGATTTTGTTGGTTCATCAAACCCAGAAGAATATTTTGAATGGGTTCAGGTGATGGATAGAATTATGGAAATAAAAGGTTATGATGATAAAAAGAGTTTTAAGGTTGCCATTATTAAGCTTAAAAAGTATGCTTCATCTTGGTATGATAATATGAAATCTGAAAGGGAATATAAGGGTAAGAGTAAAATCAAGACCTGGTCTAAACTGAAGGAAGTTATGCAGAAGAGATTTGTTCCTCAGACGTACAAGCAAGATCAGTATCTACTGATGAATAATCTGAAGCAAGGTGCTAAAGAAGTGGTAGAGTATATCAGGGAGTTTGAGCAGCTGAAGACAAGAACTGGTGTCAAAGAAACTGAAGAGCATACTATCGCCAGATTCCTTGGGGGGTTGAATGCTATCATTGCTGAGAAGATGGAATTACAGCCCATCTGGACTTATGAAGGTGCATGCAAACTGGCCCTCCAGATTGAAAAGCAGCTGAAGAAGAAGGTTCAGTACAAACCTTTCACTAAGATTACTTCTAGCTCCAGTCAACCAGCTACCAGGCCCAGTGAAACTGTTCAGAAACCCTTCAGAGGAAAGGAGAAAGAAACTGGAGGATCAAAAGAGCCAGTAGGGAAGAAATGTTTCAAGTGCCATGGATTTGGTCATTTCCAGGCCCAGTGTCCCAATCAGCGAGCACTGACTATCAGGGAGATAGAAAGTTTACCAGAAGCTGAAACTGAGGAAGAAGAACCAGTGTACGATGATGATGATGGCGCTGAAGAAACATATGTAGGTGCTGATATTGGGGAGATGCTGGTGGTCAGAAGAATGATGCACGCTGATGAAGTAACTGCTGACAAAGCTCAGCGAGAGAATATCTTCCACTCAAGATGTACCGTCAAAGGAAAGGTATGCAGTCTTATCATTGATGGAGGCAGCTGTGCTAATGCTGCTTCAACTTACATGGTTGATAAACTGGGGTTACCTACACTGAAGCATCCCCGTCCTTACAAGCTTCAATGGCTCAGCGAGGGAACAGAGGTAAAGGTTACTCAACAAGTTACTATTCCATTTTCTATTGGTCTTATTTATCAGGATGAGATTGTTTGTGATGTTGTCCCTATGGATGCGTGTCATTTGTTGTTGGGAAGGCCATGGTTGTTTGATAAGCATGTATTCCACAATGGCCGTTTAAACTCTTATTCATTATTTGTAAATGGGAAAAAGATCACCCTAACTTCTTTGAAACCCGATGAGCACTCAAAAACCAAGGTGATGGATCAGCGAGACAAGGCTTTGTTCATGACCCAAACCGAAGTTGAGAAAGAACTCGCTGATGGCACCTCAGTAATGATGTTGCTGATGGTTGAACTTGCTGATAAGAAGGGGCTCGCTGACATTTCCAGTTTAGTCAAACCCTTGCTGAAAGAATATGCTGACGTATTTCCTGAAGAAATGCCTTCTGGTTTGCCTCCTATCAGGGGTATTGAACACCAGATTGATCTAATTCCAGGATCAATCCTTCCTAACAAAGCTGCTTATAGGTGTTCACCCACTGAAGCTAAAGAATTGCAAAGGCAAGTCGATGAACTGATTGCTAAGGGTTATGTGAGAGCAAGTATGAGTCCATGTTCTGTACCAGCTCTCTTAGTTCCAAAGAAAGATGGCTCAATGCGTATGTGTGTTGATAGTAGAGCCATCAATAATATCACTATCAAGTATCGATATCCTATCCCCAGGTTGGATGATATGCTTGATGAATTACATGGTTCCTGTATATTTTCCAAAATCGATCTGAGAAGTGGCTATCACCAGATTCGAATGAAGGATGGAGATGAATGGAAAACTGCATTCAAGATTAAAGGGGGTCTATTTGAATGGCTAGTAATGCCTTTTGGCTTATCGAATGCCCCAAGTACTTTCATGAGGCTGATGAATGAAGTCCTCAGACCACTCATTGGTCATTTTGTGGTAGTTTATTTTGATGATATTCTAGTATATTCGAAGAATGAAGCTGAGCATGTTAATCATCTGAGAGAAGTATTTATGTTGCTGAGGAAACACCAGTTGTATGGGAAGCTGGAGAAATGTGATTTCTTGGTGGAAAGTGTGATATTTCTTGGATACGTTGTATCTAAAAATGGAATTTCAATGGATCCTTCGAAGGTTGAAGCAATTAAGTCCTGGCCAGCTCCTACAACGATTACAGAGGCAAGAAGTTTTCACGGTCTGGCATCATTTTATAGAAGATTCATCAGAAATTTCTCAACTGTTGTAGCTCCCATTACTGATTGCCTAAAGAAAGGTGTGTTTGAATGGCCTAAGTCAGCTCAGAGTGCCTTTGAATTGCTGAAAGAAAAGCTCAGCTCAGCACCAGTCCTGTCCTTACCAAATTTTGAGTTATTATTCGAATTGGAGTGTGACGCCAGTGGAGTTGGTATTGGTGCAGTCCTTGTTCAAGAAAAGAGACCAGTCGCATACTTCAGTGAAAAGTTGAATGGTTCGAAGCTGAAGTACAGTACGTATGACAAAGAATTCTATGCTATCATCAGGGCTGTCAATCACTGGTCACACTATCTGAAGCCCAAGCAGTTTGTTTTATATTCTGATCATGAAGCTCTGAAGTACATCAATGGTCAGCATAAGTTAAATTCAAGGCATGCAAAATGGGTGGAATTTTTGCAGTCTTATTCATTTGTGTCTAAACATAAAGCTGGGGTAGAGAATGTTGTTGCTGATGCACTCTCAAGAAGATATTCATTGCTTTCCATTTTGGAAGCAAGGGTTCTTGGGTTCTCTTTTATCAAAGATTTGTATGCTGCTGATACAGATTTTGCTGGTCACTTCACTGATGGTCCCTCCAAAGGATCATATTTAGTGCAAGATGGGTTTTTATTTAAAAATGGAAGGTTGTGTATCCCTAAGGGCTCAATTCGAGACTTGCTGATAAGAGAAGCTCATGGCGGAGGACTCGCTGGTCATTTTGGTATTACTAAGACTGCTGACATCCTCAGCGAACATTTCTATTGGCCATGTCTGCTGAAAGACGTCCAGAATATCATCAGCAGATGCTCAACTTGTCATCAGGCCAAGGCAATTTTTCACAAAGGTTTGTACACTCCTCTTCCAGTTCCAAGTCAACCGTGGGAAGATCTGAGCATGGATTTCATTGTTGCTTTACCCAAAACCCAGAGAGGAAAAGATTCTATCATGGTGGTGGTTGACAGATTCTCAAAAATGGCCCATTTCATTCCTTGTAACACCACTAATGATGCCTCAGCAGTAGCAAATTTATTCTTCAAAGAAATTGTCCGTCTTCATGGAATTCCCAAAACCATTGTTTCTGATAGGGATACGAAATTTCTGAGTTATTTCTGGAAAACTTTGTGGAGATTGATGGGAACTAAGCTCCTGTTCAGCACTTCTCATCACCCCCAAACTGATGGCCAGACTGAAGTTACTAATAGGACCATTGGGATGTTATTAAGGACGCTGGTGAACAAGACGCTGAAAGATTGGGATCTAAAGCTTGCTCATGCTGAGTTCGCTTTTAATAGAGCCCCAACCACTCAACCAGCAAGACTCCATTTGAAGTTTGTTATGGTACCAATCCTTTAACTCCCATTGATTTAATTCCTTTTTCAATTGAGCCAAGAGTAAGTGTTGATGCTGAAGAGAAAGCTAAGGAAATCAAAAAAATACACCAGCAAGTAAAGGCAAAAATTGAGAAAGCAAATGAAGAATACAAGGCCAGAGCTAATAAGCATCGTCAGCAGCCTAGTTTTGCACCTGGCGATCTTGTTTGGGTGCATCTCAGAAAAGAAAGATTTCCTTCCAAGAGAAAGAACAAACTGATGCCAAGAGCTGAAGGACCATTCAGAATACTGGAAAAGTTCGGTGACAGCGCTTACAAGGTTGAATTACCAGGAAGCATGTCGGTTTCAAGCACTTTTAATGTTGGAGATTTGATGCCTTACCTTGAAGATGAATATCTCGAGGACTTGAGGACAAGTCCTATTTTAGAGGGGGAGAATGATGCGAATATGATCCCACTCGCTGAACTGACTAATTCCAGTCAGCTAGAAGGGGTCGCTGAAATACCTGGCAGCAATCAACTGGCAGCGAGCATTGGACTGAAGATGCCTCCAGAACAAGCCATGCTCATCTTGCCAGCCATAGCCCATTATGGACAAGCCTTCGCTGACAAACAACCTCCAATTGTTACTTTACTCCAGTGGCAAGTCCCTCCCTGATCAATGAAAGTCATCAGCGAATAGCATCAGCGAGCAACTCCAGTCAGCATACTTCAGCAGAGTTTTGTTCAGTCAAGAAGTTGCTTTATTCAATAAAAGGCTGCCACGTCACCAGTTCTATAAGGTCTTGGATAAGGATGTGTGCATGAGAATAAAGTGTCCACTGAAGTCCCATGTTTGTGGGCCAAATAAAGAAGAATGACAGCTGTAAAGGAAGGCGCGTGTGACAATGACATTTCTAACGGTATTGTGGGACCACTTGCAGGGGAATGTTTCTAGAAGCCCACGCTGTCCATTTCCTATTGGCCAAATTCAATTAGTGGCTAGCATTTGACAGCTTTTATGTATTATTTTATTATTTTGTCGTTAATTCCTAGGTAGAGCATGTGGCTATAAATAGAGGTTTTATCTCTCATTGTAAAGTTGGTTGATATTGAATGAAAATTAATAGAGCAGCCTCTATTTCTTACAAATCTTCTTTTACCTTTATAGATCTTTGATCTTGGTGGTTAGGAGTGACCCCTTTATCAATATTTGTGGTGGTTCGTCCTTTATCAAATATTGTGGTGAGGTCTCTTAAATCTTCGGTTTCCTTTATCTATAATCGTGGTGGCTCTCCTTTATCAATATTTGTGGTGGTTCGTCCTTTATCAAATATTGTGGTGAGGTCTCTTAAATCTTCGGTTTCCTTTATCTATAATCGTGGTGGCTAGACCTTTATCGGTTGTAGTGGTGGGGCGGAGTGTTTCTATTATTAGATTCTTATCTATCTTTGCTTTTTATTGTCTTGTTCGTTTTTGTTGTCTTATAAACCAGAAAATCCTCATAATTGGAAATTTCACATCAATACCATACTAATTCATATGCATGACATGCAATACATATGTAGACTAACAGAAGCAACAAGCAAGCTAGCTAACAATGGGAAATAAACACACTAGTAATTACAAACATAAAGACTAATTCGACAAGAGATAACTATAATATCACACGCGCCTGTTATCTGAGATGGACCACAATTTCACGTGGTACTTTCCAAGCTTTAAGTAAGCGATCAACACTGGTCGTGTCTTTAAACTTCAGAGTTACCAATTTGATTCTGATAGTCGAAACAAATAGCTCCACTATGAGGTCCGGAGGTCGGGTATGATTAGAAAACAACCTATTATTTCTTTCATGCCAGACAAAATATGTTGTAGCTGCTACCAGAAGTCTTCGAATAACATTCTTTGCAGATCTAGACTTCGCTTTTAATGTAAGCCAATGAACAATGTCTTCCCAATCATCAGATAAAGAGGAACTCCAGCTAGTCTTTTAATTTTATACCAAACCGGCGAGAAAAAAGAACATTCAAAAAACAAATGTGCATGAGAATCCGGTCCTTTTCTACACAACGAGCAACAATAGAGGTTGTAGCTCGTTTTCCATTGCAAGATCTTATCTTGCGTCTTCAACTTTTTCTGAACAATCAGCCAAACCAAAAACGCATGCCTTGGAATACAATGAGAAAACCAAATTGCCTTTGCCCAGGTAACCTCATTATTCTTTGACCGAATTGATGTGGAAATGTCTAGGTTCACTGAACTGAATGATACCAGTGAACTAGAGAAGTCAACTGAACTGAAGGGTAGAACTGAACGAATAATGCCATCTGAGCAGGCCATGCTAATTCTGCCAGCAATAGCCCATTTCAGACAAGTGGAAAGAGTCTCCAGTGACAACCAGTAGTGATCCACCAGTGAATTTCTCCACTGAAGCACTCCAGTGACCAGCTCCAGTCTAGTCTCCAGATGGATCTCCAGATTTGAGTCTCTAGTGAAAGCTCCAGATTTAAGTTACCAGTTTCAGAATAATGAAGTTTGTCCAGTCGCGTGTTTGTGGACCCAATAAAGAAGGAATGACAGCTGTCAAAGAAGATAAGGGAGGAGCTTGTGACAACGTTAATCCTAACGGTTTGTGGGTCCTTGTGCAGAAGGAATCTTTCTAGAAGCTTTGTCTGTACATTCCTTATTGGTTGATAAATTTGTGGCTGTCCTTAGCACATGACAGCTTTCTGATTATTTTATTATATTTCGTTAATTCCTAGGTAATAGCATGTGGCTATAAATAGGGGCTCTTTTTCATTGTAAAAGTTATGTTGAATTGAATGAAATTAATAGAGCAGCCTCTATTTCTTAAAATCTTCTTTTACCTTTAGAGATCTTTTTCGGTAAAAGGCCGTCACCCCTGGTTAGAATTTTATTAATCAAAACAAATCAGACAATCTAGTTGAGTACTAGACTCACTTTACAAATCATGCACATAAGTGCAACATCCATGAACGAGTGACATACCACTCCAACCAACCAATACAAATAAAACAAAGGAACAGAGATTATACTACATTAGATAATAAAATAGGTAAATCCCATGCCGTCAAAAACTGTTCTAGCCTTCTTGTTTTCTTGAATCTACAAGTCGCCAGCTTGAATCTAACCGTGGATATAATAGCTTCATACACTTGCTCCACTCCACGCTCTTTCTTCTAAAACAGCCTAGCATTCCTTTCTTGCCAAATGTAATACACTGACGATGCAAGAATGAGTTTCGCAACAGCACTCCTAATAGTCTTCTTCTTGGCAAACAATAGATAGTCATTGATAATAGAATCCCAATTACCAGAATAATCAAGCACATCAGCCTTGCAGCAAGCACGCTGCCAAACCTGTTTGGAGAAAGAGCATTCAAAAAATAAATGATTATGAGAATCTGCTTGCATGTTGTTTGAGCATGAAATTGAGAAGCTCAATCAAATAAAGGGTTTAACCATGAAAATCATTAAGATCTCCTACGAAGTAGTGCAAACCTAATAAATTCTTGACGAATCTAAGGTGTTTAATGATTTTCCCAAAGAGACGTTTCGGTCTTTGGAGGATATGATTGATATGTGATTTTATGTTTATGATTGATTGATGAATGTGCTGATGATGATATTATTGAATATACTGCTACTGCAGAGAATGTTGAATATGAAATGATTGTGACTGAATTGATTGTGTGTGTAATGATCTGACATCCAATGATAAGGACTATTTATAGGCCATAGATCAGGGTTACCTCGTACCCTAGGCCTGTCAGAAATGGGCCTGGCCCAGTACGAGGTATAGAAGGTTCTAGAGTACGTGTCAAGGTAACATATGACCATGCTGACTTAAATGATAGTGGGATTCAGACCCAGACTAAGTGTACTCATTCTAGGCCTAGGCTTGAGCCTTGTGAAGTCTCGACAGCTTTTATTTATTAGAATATATATTTATGTATGTATAAATATATATATTTATAATTAGTAATATATGATGCGGAAATGTCCAGATTCACTGAACTGGAGGAATCCAGTGAACTGAAGAAGTCAACTGAACTGATCATGCAATCTGAACAAGCCATGTTGATCCTTCCAGCAGTAGCCCATTTCAGACAAGTCTTTTCTGAACCAGTCCAGTCACCAGTGGTAACACTTCTCCAGATGACTCCTCCAGATCCATTCTCCAGTAAAGATTCTCCAGATGACTTCTCCAGATGACTGCTCCAGATGGATGCTCCAGTGACCACTACTGAAGGTCCTCCAGTTGCAAGCTCCAGATGACTGCTCCAGATGGATGCTCCAGTGACCACTACTGAAGGCCCTCCAGTGAAGTGCTCCAGATTTTATCTCTAGTGGTGGTCCAGATCTATGTTCCAGTTGCCAAATAATAAAGTCCCCACTGAAGTCGTTTATGGGCCCAATAAAGAAGAATGTCAGTTGTTAAGGAAGGTGCGTGTGACGTTTCTAACAATATTATGGGACCACTTGCAGGGGAATGTTTCTAGAAGCTTACGTGTCCATGTCTTATTGGTCCAAACTAGTTAGTGGCTTGCACATGACAGCTTTTATGTATTATTTTATTATTTCATCGTTAATTCCTAGGTAGAGCATATGGCTATAAATAGAGGTTTATCTCTCATTTGTAAGTTGATTGATTGAATGAAATTAATAGAGCAGCCTCTATTTCTTACAAATCTTCTTTTACCTTTATAGATCTTTGATCTTGGTGGTTAGGAGTGAACCCTTTATCAATATTTCTGGTGACTTGTTCTTTATCAAATATTGTGGTGAGGTCTTTTAAATCTTCAATTTCCTTTATCTATAGTCGTGGTGGCTAGACCTTTATCGATTGTAGTGGTGGGGCGGAGTGTTTCCTTTATCCTTGATTCCGGTGGCCTAGCCTTTACGAGTCTTGGTGGTGGATTCTTTATCTATCATTTTATTTTATTGTCTTGTTTAGTTGTTTATTTCATATAAAATCCAGAAAATACCAAAAATAGTCTTCCGCTGTCGTTTGTCGCGTGATTTACGCATCAATATATAGTATCAACTTATAATAATATATATATATATATATATATATGTCTTTGCTTAGCCATCGTGAGGGTCCGATGCTTCTCTCTTACTAGGCCCAGGATTTATCTTGTTAAAGCTTTGTCTGGGCTCGGGCCCAATATTTATTTATATTTTTAACAATTTAGGTCACACATAAGTATATGTTAATAACAATGATCTGTGGCTCCCCTAATGAAGGCTTGCTGGCATCTCACCTAGGAAGCCTCGATAGCGTGTACCTTAGTTGATTATGTATCTATCTCATGTCATCTTTAAGGAAACCTCATTGACCCGGCTGGGGCCCACTCGAAGGCTCGCAGGCCCACTTCCTGCCTCAATATCCTTTTTCATGATTTGATTATATATTTGTATATATATGAATTCTGAAGCTTAGTTAGACCTTGTCTCCTGACTTCCTTGCCTCCTTACTTCCTTCCTCTAGGGCTCGACGCTTCGCCGGTCGTTATCCCCTTGGAGCTCGACAGCTCGCTAGCAGGGGCTCCCTTCTTTGTCTCGAACATAGGGCTCGCTGGGGTCTCACCTCTAGCCTAAGCTTTCCTGATGCGTAAATCACGCGACAAACGACAGCGGAAGACTATTTTTGGTATTTTCTGGATTTTATACGAAATGAACAATCAAACGAGACAATAAAGTAAAACGATAGATAAAAGAATCCACCACCAAGACTCGTAAAGGCTGAGCCACCGGAATCAAGGATAAAGGAAACACTCCGCTCCACCACTACAATCGATAAAGGTCTAGCCACCACGACTATAGATAAAGGAAACTGAAGATTTAAAAGACCTCACCACAATATTTGATAAAGAACAAGTCACCACAAATATTGATAAAGGGGTCACTCCTAACCACCAAGATCAAAGATCTATAAAGGTAAAAGAAGATTTGTAAGAAATAGAGGCTGCTCTATTAATTTTCATTCAACATCAACTAACTTACAAAGAGAAATAAAGGCCTTATTTATAGCCACATACTCTTACCTAGGAATCAACGACAAAAATAATAAAATAATACAAAAGCTGTCATGTGCAAGCCACTAATTAATTTGGACCAATAGGAAATAGACACATAAGGCTTCTAGAAACAATCCTCTTCAAGTGGCCCACCATACCGTTAGGAATGTTAATGCTTTTGCACGCTCCTCTTGGATCCACTAAAAAGCTGCCACGCATCCACTCCCACGTCCTTATTGACCCCACACAACCTTCAGTTAAAACAAACTTTATTATAGACAACTGGAGCATTCATCTGGAACTGGAGACAAAAACTGGAGCACGTCATCTGGAGGACCTTCAGTAGTGGTCACTGGAGGTCTTCAGAGTTCATTTTCACTGGTGGCCTTCATATGCAACTGGAGCTAATTCCCACTTGAGCAAGGTCACTACTGGAGACTGAGTTGTTTCAGTGAAAAGATGGTTAAAATGTGATACAGCTGGCAAAATTAACATTGCTTGTTCAGACTGCATGGTTCGCTCAGATTCCTTCTTCAGTTTAGTCAACTGCTTTTCTCCAGATTCCTCCAGTTCAGCTTCAGTCAAACTTGGTTCATTGAATCTGGATATTCCCGCATCATTCTCCCCCTCTAAAAAGAGACTTGTCCTCAAGTCTTCGAGATACTCATCCTCCAGGTAGGGCATCAGATCACCAACATTGAATGTACTAGAGACTGACATATCTCCAGGAAGTTCAACTTTGTAAGCATTTTCTCCATATCTCTCCAGAATCTTGAATGGACCGTCAGCTCTGGGCATCAGTTTGCTTTTTCCCTTGGCTGGAAATCTTTCCTTTCTGAGATGCACCCAAACAAGATCACCTGGTGAAAAACTGGGCTGCTTCCTGTTCTTGTTTGCCTTGGCCTTGTAACTGGCATTTGCTTTCTCAATTCTGGACTTTACTTCTTGATGAATCTTCTTGATTTCTTTTGCTCTGGTCTCTGCTTCAACACTTGCCTTTGGTTCAATCGAAAAAGGAATCAAATCAATAGGAGTTAGTGGATTGACACCATAACAAACTTCAAATGGGGATTTACTTGTTGAATAATTTGGAGCCCTATTGAAGGCAAACTCAGCATGAGCAAGCTTCAGATCCCAATCCTTCAGCGTCTTCTTCACCAGTGTTCTCAATAACATACCAATTGTTCTGTTTGGGACTTCAGTCTGTCCATCAGTCTAAGGATGGTGAGACGTACTGAACATCAATCTGGTACCCATCAGTCTCCATAGAGTCTTCCAGAAATAGCTTAAAAACTTCACATCTCGATCAGAAACAATGGATTTAGGAATTCCATGTAATCTGACAATCTCTTTAAAGAACAAATTCGCTACAGCTGAAGCATCATTTGTTGTATTACAAGCAATAAAATGAGCCATTTTTGAGAATCTATCAACAACCACCATTATAGAATCTTTTCCCCTCTGGGTTCTGGGCAGTGCAACAATAAAATCCATACTGAGATCTTCCCAAGGTTGGTTTGGAACTGGAAGAGGAGTGTACAAACCTTTGTGAAAAGTTGTCTTTGCCTGGTGACAAGTTGGACAGCGATTGATAATACTCTGGACGTCCTTCAGTAGACTTGGCCAGTAGAAGTGTTCAGTTAGAATCTCTCCAGTTTTATTGATTCCAAAATGTCCAGCTAGTCCTCCTCCATGTGCTTCCCTTATTAATAAATCTCTTATTGAACCCCTTGGGATGCACAACTTACCATTCTTGAATAAGAAACCATCTTGAACAGTGAATGGTCCTTTCAGATTAGCTTCAGTAACTTTCTCAGAAAAATCTGGATCAGCAGCATATAACTCCTTTATAAAAGAAAATCCAAGTACTCTTGCTTCCAGAACTGATAATAAAGAATATCTTCGTGATAGTGCATCAGCAACAACATTGCAAACTCCAGCCTTGTGCTTTGAAACGAATGAATAAGATTGCAAAAATTCCACCCATTTTGCATGTCTGGCATTAAGCTTATGTTGACCATTAATGAACTTCAGTGCTTCATGATCAGAAAACAATACGAACTGTTTTGGCTTCAGATAATGTGACCAGTGAGTGATAGCACGAATAATTGCATAGAATTCTTTGTCATAAGTACAATACTTCAGTTTAGATCCATTCAGTTTCTCACTGAAGTATGCAACTGGACGACCACTTTGCACCAGTACTGCACCAATACCAACTCCACTAGCATCACATTCAAGTTCAAATAGCATATCAAAATCTGGTAAGGATAGAACTGGAGCTGAACTGAGCTTCCCCTTCAGTGCTTCGAACGCCAGTTGAGCTGAACTTGGCCAGTTGAACACACCTTTCTTCAGACAATCAGTGATAGGAGCCACAACTGTAGAAAAGTTCTTTATGAACCTTCGATAGAATGATGCCAGTCCATGAAAACTTCTAACTTCAGTGATGGTTGTAGGAACTGGCCACGATCTGATGGCTTCTACCTTCGATGGATCCATTGAAATCCCATTTTTTGACACAACATACCCCAGAAATATCACACTATCCACCATAAAATCACATTTCTCCATTTTTCCATACAACTGGTGTCTTCTTAGCAGTTCAAATACTTTCTTCAGATGACCAACATGTTCAGCTTCAGATTTAGAGTACACCAGAATATCATCAAAGTAAACAACAACAAACTGACCTATAAGTGGCCTCAGAACTTCATTCATTAGCCTCATGAATGTACTGGGGGCATTTGACAAGCCGAAAGGCATTACTAACCATTCATATAAGCCTCCTTTGATTTTGAATGCAGTTTTCCACTCGTCTCCATCCTTCATTCTTATTTGGTGATAACCACTTCTGAGATCAATTTTTGAAAACACTCTGGAGCCATGTAACTCATCAAGCATATCATCCAATCTGGGAATAGGATATCTATAGTTAATAGTTATATTGTTGATGGCTCTGCTGTCAACACACATTCTCATCGTTCCATCTTTCTTTGGGACCAGTAGAGCAGGAACTGAACAAGGACTAATGCTTGCTCTGACACCCTTTTCGACCAGTTCATCTACTTGTCTTTGCAATTCTTTGGCTTCATTGGGAGAACAACGATAAACAACTTTGTTTGGAAGAACTGAGCCTGGAACTAAGTCAATCTGGTGCTCAATACCTCTAACTGGAGGTAATCCTTCAGGTAGATCTTCAAGAAAGACATCTCTGAACTCCTTCAGTAACGACTTCAGTAAACTGGGGACTTCAGTGGACTTCTTCTCTTCAGACTTTTCAACGACCAGTAGCATTAGAACTGGAGAGCCTTCAGTTAACTCTTCCTCAACTTCAGATTGAGATAAAAACAAAGGCTTACTGGGCTGATCTTTCTTGACTTTCATCAGTTCGGTGGGCTTCAAAGAAGTCAAGGTGACCTTCTTTCCACTTACATTTAGAGAATATGAGTTCATACGACCATCATGATGAACATAATTATCAAATAACCATGGTCGACCCAACAAAATGTGACAGGCATCCATGGGAACAACATCACATATAATTTTATCTTGGTAAACTGACCCAATTGAAAAGGGAATAGTGACTTGTTGATTTACCTTTACTTCAGAACCTTCGCTTAACCATTGCAACTTGTAAGGTCTGGGATGCTTCACTGTTGGTAGTTCCAGTTTCTTTTTCTTTCCCTTGGAGGATTTCTGAGCAGCTTCAGTAAATCTGGCAACTGGTTGACTTGCACTGGCAGGAACCTTACTGAATGACTTGTACGGAACCTTCTTCTTCAGTTGTCGACATCTGGTAAACATTCAATTTCTCTTGCAGTCAATGCTCTTTGATTAGGACACTGGGCCTGGAAGTGACCAAAGCCATGACACTTGAAACATTTTCTTCCAACTGGTTCTTTAGAAGCTCCAGTTTCTTTTTCTTTCCCTTTGGAGGATTTCTGAGCAGCTTCAGTAAATCTGGCAACTGGTTGACTTGCACTGGCAGGAACCTTACTGAATGACTTGTACGGAACCTTCTTCTTCAGTTGTCTCTCAATCTGGATAGCCATCTTGCATGCACCTTCATACATCTAGATAGGCTGCAACTCAATCTTCTCAGTAATGGCAGCGTTCAGACCACCAAGAAATCTGGCTATAGTGTGCTCTTCAGTTTCATTCACACCAGTTCTGGTCTTTAGATGCTCAAACTCTCTAATGTATTCTACAACCTCCTTAACTCCTTGTTTCAGATTGTTCATCAGTAAGTACTGGTCTTGCTTGTACGACTGGGGAACAAATCTCTTTTGCATAACTTCCTTCAGTTTGGACCAGGTCTTGATTTTGCTTTTGCCTTTATATTCCCTTTCAGACTTCATGTTATCATACCAGGATGAAGCATATTTCTTCAGTTTAATAATGGCAACTTTGAAGCTTCTTCTATCATCATAACCTTTTATCTCCATAATCCTGTCCATCACCTGGACCCATTCAAAATACTTTCTTCAGATGACCAACATGTTCAGCTTCAGATTTAGAGTACACCAGAATATCATCAAAGTAAACAACAACAAACTGACCTATAAGTGGCCTCAGAACTTCATTCATTAGCCTCATGAATGTACTGGGGGCATTTGACAAGCCGAAAGGCATTACTAACCATTCATATAAGCCTCCTTTGATTTTGAATGCAGTTTTCCACTCGTCTCCATCCTTCATTCTTATTTGGTGATAACCACTTCTGAGATCAATTTTTGAAAACACTCTGGAGCCATGTAACTCATCAAGCATATCATCCAATCTGGGAATAGGATATCTATAGTTAATAGTTATATTGTTGATGGCTCTGCTGTCAACACACATTCTCATCGTTCCATCTTTCTTTGGGACCAGTAGAGCAGGAACTGAACAAGGACTAATGCTTGCTCTGACACCCTTTTCGACCAGTTCATCTACTTGTCTTTGCAATTCTTTGGCTTCATTGGGAGAACAACGATAAACAACTTTGTTTGGAAGAACTGAGCCTGGAACTAAGTCAATCTGGTGCTCAATACCTCTAACTGGAGGTAATCCTTCAGGTAGATCTTCAAGAAAGACATCTCTGAACTCCTTCAGTAACGACTTCAGTAAACTGGGGACTTCAGTGGACTTCTTCTCTTCAGACTTTTCAACGACCAGTAGCATTAGAACTGGAGAGCCTTCAGTTAACTCTTCCTCAACTTCAGATTGAGATAAAAACAAAGGCTTACTGGGCTGATCTTTCTTGACTTTCATCAGTTCGGTGGGCTTCAAAGAAGTCAAGGTGACCTTCTTTCCACTTACATTTAGAGAATATGAGTTCATACGACCATCATGATGAACATAATTATCAAATAACCATGGTCGACCCAACAAAATGTGACAGGCATCCATGGGAACAACATCACATATAATTTTATCTTGGTAAACTGACCCAATTGAAAAGGGAATAGTGACTTGTTGATTTACCTTTACTTCAGAACCTTCGCTTAACCATTGCAACTTGTAAGGTCTGGGATGCTTCACTGTTGGTAGTTCCAGTTTCTCTACCATGTAAGTTGAAGCAGCATTTGCACAACTGCCGCCATCGATGATCAGATCACATACCTTGCCTTTCACTGTGCATCTGGAGTGGAAAATATTCTCTCTCTGAGCAGTATCAGCCGTAACTTCATCAGTATGCATCACTCTCCTGACAACCAACATCTCTCCCACATCTGCACCAACATAAGATTCTTCATCTTCTTCTTCATCGTACACTGGCTCACCTTCTTCAGTGTCGACATCTGGTAAACATTCAATTTCTCTTGCAGTCAATGCTCTTTGATTAGGACACTGGGCCTGGAAGTGACCAAAGCCATGACACTTGAAACATTTTCTTCCAACTGGTTCTTTAGAAGCTCCAGTTTCTTTTTCTTTCCCTTTGGAGGATTTCTGAGCAGCTTCAGTAAATCTGGCAACTGGTTGACTGGCAACTGGTTGACTTGCACTGGCAGGAACCTTACTGAATGACTTGTACGGAACCTTCTTCTTCAGTTGTCTCTCAATCTGGATAGCCATCTTGCATGCACCTTCATACATCTAGATAGGCTGCAACTCAATCTTCTCAGTAATGGCAGCGTTCAGACCACCAAGAAATCTGGCTATAGTGTGCTCTTCAGTTTCATTCACACCAGTTCTGGTCTTTAGATGCTCAAACTCTCTAATGTATTCTACAACCTCCTTAACTCCTTGTTTCAGATTGTTCATCAGTAAGTACTGGTCTTGCTTGTACGACTGGGGAACAAATCTCTTTTGCATAACTTCCTTCAGTTTGGACCAGGTCTTGATTTTGCTTTTGCCTTTATATTCCCTTTCAGACTTCATGTTATCATACCAGGATGAAGCATATTTCTTCAGTTTAATAATGGCAACTTTGAAGCTTTTTCTATCATCATAACCTTTTATCTCCATAATCCTGTCCATCACCTGGACCCATTCAAAATACTCTTCTGGGTTAGAAGACCCATTAAAATCTGGTGGATCTATCTTAATATCCCTAGTATCATCACCCTTATGCCTCCTACGCCTTTCTCTAGGACGTGGTTCATCAGAATCACTAGAGTGTCTAGGATTACTATCAGATCTTTCACTACCACCTTGAGATTCAGTATCTCTTTCACTTGGAACAACATTTTCTCGATTAAATCTTAAACCACCATCTTCTAACATATGAACAACTCTACCAAGAGCTTCTTGTAGATCTTCTATCTGTTTATCTCTCCTAGCATTATTAGCTTCATCTAAAGTCATATTTCTTCTAAACGCCATTTATAACCAGCAAACAACTCACAATCAATAGGTCTAAACAAATAACCAACAGATCTAAACGTTCAAACAACAGATCTAATCAAAACTTCAACAGATCTAAACAATCAAACAACGACAACCAAAAGATTAAGAAACCTTTTGCAAACCTGTCTCTGATACCAATTTGATGCGTAAATCACGCGACAAACGACAGCGGAAGACTATTTTTGGTATTTTCTGGATTTTATACGAAATAAACAATCAAACGAGACAATAAAGTAAAACGATAGATAAAAGAATCCACCACCAAGACTCGTAAAGGCTAAGCCACCGGAATCAAGGATAAAGGAAACACTCCGCTCCACCACTACAATCGATAAAGGTCTAGCCACCACGACTATAGATAAAGGAAACCGAAGATTTAAAAGACCTCACCACAATATTTGATAAAGAACAAGTCACCACAAATATTGATAAAGGGGTCACTCCTAACCACCAAGATCAAAGATCTATAAAGGTAATAGAAGATTTGTAAGAAATAGAGGCTGCTCTATTAATTTTCATTCAACATCAACTAACTTACAAAGAGAAATAAAGGCCTTATTTATAGCCACATACTCTTACCTAGGAATCAACGACAAAAATAATAAAATAATACAAAAGCTGTCATGTGCAAGCCACTAATTAATTTGGACCAATAGGAAATAGACACATAAGGCTTCTAGAAACAATCCTCTTCAAGTGGCCCACCATACCGTTAGGAATGTTAATGCTTTTGCACGCTCCTCTTGGATCCACTAAAAAGCTGCCACGCATCCACTCCCACGTCCTTATTGACCCCACACAACCTTCAGTTAAAACAAACTTTATTATAGACAACTGGAGCATTCATCTGGAACTGGAGACAAAAACTGGAGCACGTCATCTGGAGGACCTTCAGTAGTGGTCACTGGAGGTCTTCAGAGTTCATTTTCACTGGTGGCCTTCATATGCAACTGGAGCTAATTCCCACTGGAGCAAGGTCACTACTGGAGACTGAGTTGTTTCAGTGAAAAGATGGTTAAAATGTGATACAGCTGGCAAAATTAACATTGCTTGTTCAGACTGCATGGTTCGCTCAGATTCCTTCTTCAGTTTAGTCAACTGCTTTTCTCCAAATTCCTCCAGTTCAGCTTCAGTCAAACTTGGTTCATTGAATCTGGACATTCCCGCATCATTTCCTTTTATTTATGTAAGATCCGATTTTATATATATATATATATACATAAGTCCAGCTTTAATAAAACTGTCAATTCCCTCTCCTCCTAACTTAACTCCGCTTCTCTCTCTTCCTTGCTAGCCTCGGCTGGGCCCCACTTCTACCTTCGATACCTCGCCAGTGGGACCCACTCCTCTCCTAAGCTTCGCTAGCTTTCATGTGAAGAGAGAGAGTCGACGTCTCCGGGCTTCGTTATATTTCTTTTATATATGCATCCATATATAAATGTATAAATTAGTCTTTTATCTTTTATTGGTCGACACTTTAGGCTTAGATATCTCTCCTTTCCAGCCTTGATCCGATCTCACCATATCTCAAAACATGAGTCTCGACAATTTTCCATGTTTCTGCCTAGCTTTCAGAGTAGGATTTAGGGTTTTGTTTGTAATTCAAATTAGATCTAGGTCTTTAGCTTCGACATATACACATATCACTGTATTCGGATTCGGACACACCTCATTAAGCCCCCCAAGTTTGGAGGTAAAGGTTTCTCACACTTAGATTCAAACTTCAAACTTTCTTATATTTTTATTTTTCTAGACTTTCTTATCTCTCTTTTGGATCGGCAGGTAGAGGAAGAAAGGAAATCAAAAGTGTTAAATTCATCTCATTCTTGATTCTTTTCTTTCGCTTAAATCGGCTGTCCACAAGGTATGATTTTCTACTTTTTTCTTCAAATTCATACGTATATGTATATGTGTATGTCTACCAGACTTGATTTTCTTGAATCTCCTCTTATATATATATATTATTCTTTCAGATCTATTATATATATATATATATATATATATATATATAAATATATATATTATTTAAGTTTTTTATTTTATTTAACATATATATATATATATATATATATATATATATATATATATATATATATATATATATATATATATATATATATATATATATATATATATATATATATATATATATATATATATATATATATATATATATATATATATATATATATATATATATATATATATATATATATATATATATATATATATATATATATATATATATATATATATATATATATATATATATATATATATATATATATATATATATATATATATATATATATATATATATATATATATATATATATATATATATATATATATATATATATATATATATATATATATATATATATATATATATATATATATATATATATATATATATATATATATATATATATATATATATATATATATATATATATATATATATATATATATATATATATATATATATATATATATATATATATATATATATATATATATATATATATATATATATATATATATATATATATATATATATATATATATATATATATATATATATATATATATATATATATATATATATATATATATATATATATATATATATATATATATATATATATATATATATATATATATATATATATATATATATATATATATATATATATATATATATATATATATATATATATATATATATATATATATATATATATATATATATATATATATATATATATATATATATATATATATATATATATATATATATATATATATATATATATATATATATATATATATATATATATATATATATATATATATATATATATATATATATATATATATATATATATATATATATATATATATATATATATATATATATATATATATATATATATATATATATATATATATATATATATATATATATATATATATATATATATATATATATATATATATATATATATATATATATATATATATATATATATATATATATATATATATATATATATATATATATATATATATATATATATATATATATATATATATATATATATATATATATATATATATATATATATATATATATATATATATATATATATATATATATATATATATATATATATATATATATATATATATATATATATATATATATATATATATATATATATATATATATATATATATATATATATATATATATATATATATATATATATATATATATATATATATATATATATATATATATATATATATATATATATATATATATATATATATATATATATATATATATATATATATATATATATATATATATATATATATATATATATATATATATATATATATATATATATATATATATATATATATATATATAGAAGAAATATTCTTGATTTCCTCTGAGGTTGGTTACTCATGCTTATTCATTCGCATTTTTCCCATGCCTTCCGTATGTATATTTTCCTTTGTCAAACTTATCTTATCAAAGAATTTGACATACTTATTTTAATCCTCTGTTTGGATTTGCCAACGAATATGCTTGCATCGGAATATTTTATTTTTAATGAGTATATACTATGGTATAATCATGAAAAATGTACGTGTTTATTGGGGCATAATCTGAAAGCATTTATATGCATCTTTGTTGCCATGGATATACCTTTGTATATTATTATTGATCTCAGCTTTGTATACCCTTTTTTCACCAAAATCAGCCGAAGTTCTTGCCAAAGTTAGCAGAATGTATGAAGTATTGTGTTTCCAAATACTCAAGATAGGCTTGATTATTAGATTTATTGTTCAACCATGCCTTATGGTATGTATCCAAGCATGTGCACTATGTAATTACATATATATTTGTATATGTATATATGCATTGGAATTCAAGCTTTATGTGATGTTGAAAATAGCTTTATGAAACATATATTGATTGAGATTTTGTTGAAAGCTCCATTGTTATATATATTTTTAAATATATATTTCAAAAACTTCTTGTATAGATATATATATCGGCATGCTCATAAACATTGTATGAATATTTCGCATTTATCTTTTATTTGTATAGCTTTGCAAGATAACATTCTAGGGCTTAGCCTTTGTTATTGGATCCTTACTTAGGATTTTTGTTTGGTACAGGTGTTGCCTTTGCTTCAACCTTGAAATTTGAAAGGCTAGAAGTTTTTGGAAGTTAGAAGCTTTGTTTTAGGTTGTCACCATGTCTGAGGCTAGTAGTGACCATATTGAGGAAGCTAGTGGGTCCCAGCCTAAGGTTGGCAAGGTTAGGAGGCCTCCTACCTTAGCCAAGGAGTGTTGCACCTCTGTTACTGCCGGTAGCTTAGCCAAGCTAGTTGAGACTTATCCCTGCCTTGCCAAGTACAACCCCATTGTTCCTGATGATACTGACAGGGTGAACCTTCCACCTTCTGGGAAGGTTGCTTTCTATAGGGATTACCTTATTTGGTCTGGCCTTAGAGTTCCACTGACACCCTTCTACCTTGAGGTTCTCTCTCACTATAAGATTGGCCTTACTCAGCTACATCCGCTGGCAGCTGGAAAGATTGTGCGGTTTGAGATGATCCTTAGGGCTTTAGGGCAGCCTTTGTCTTTGCCTATGTTTAGGAAGGTGTTCCTGCTTTCAAGGCTTGGTGATTGTTTTACTTTCCTTTATAGGGATAAGAATTTTAGGTTAATAGAAACTCCTTCCAAGATTCCTCCCTGGAGATTTGATTTCTTCTTCCTAGATGAATTTCTTCTTCCTAGATGATACATTTCTTCCAAATGATAATAAGAAAATTCTTCGAAAGGGTAGTAAGAATTATTCTTCAGATATGGTGTCTAAAGTTAATAAGAAAGTTGCTGACGAGCTGATTGACCCTGACCATTATGGAGATCTTCTTGGTATTTGTGTTACTTATCGGCCTTTCCCTCCAGAGTTTGAGGGTTTGTTAGCTATGGTTGGGATTAGCCCAGACTGGGATTGGCGTGTCATCCCGGTCATCATAGAGAAATCTACAAATCGACGTATGAAATCCATCCTTCTTTATATATGCTTCTTTATTTGCATTGTGTATGCTTACTTGTATTATTTATGAGTTAACACTTTCTTTCTTTTCTTATTTTCAGCTCTTAGATTGATGGATTGCTTGGACTATCCCTTCGAAACTTATGATGTTCGTTCTGAGTCTGACACCGAAGCAGAGAAGCTTCGAGAGACAGCTGGGGAGGTTATTTCTCTCCGCCCTAATGGAGTTTCATATGATGACGAGTATGTCTCTCTAAGTATCTATCAAGCTGTGGATCGAGGCGTGGATCGAGGTGATCATTCCTTGGCTCCCCCTACTGCCTTTCTTTCTTCTTCTCAGGCTTCTGGTAGCCTTGAGGGTGGTAAGTTCCTTTAGCATTGCTAAATGTTATTGTTATCATTGTATATATATGTATGTATAACTTAAAATTCTTTACTTTTCTTGTAGGTGATCATTCCTTGGCTCCCCCTACTGCCTTTCTTTCTTCTTCTCAGGCTTCTGGTAGCCTTGAGGGTGGTAAGTTCCTTTAGCATTGCTAAATGTTATTGTTATCATTGTATATATATGTATGTATAACTTAAAGTTCTTTACTTTTCTTGTAGGTGATCATTCAGATAGAGAGCAGCCTGCCACTGTTGAAGATTTTGAGGATGATGAAGATAGTGATTCCTATCTTAATCCACCTGCAAAGAAGAGATCAGGAGATGAGCTTTTTGGTTCTCCTCCCAAGCTTCAGAAGACTACTCAGCCTACTTTTGCATCTTATGGGAGTGCTGGAGGCTTTACTCCCTATAGTCAGGTGGTGCAGACACAGACACAGGCTCAGATTACTTCAGCTCCTTTGATGTTTCTTACTTCTTCTCCTACTCAGACTACTTCAGCACCTTCTTCTTCCTTTTTACTTGGTGCTGCTTCCGGTCCTAGCTTTCCTATATTTGCTGACCGTATTGTGGAGAATTGTTATTTCTCCGGTTCTGGGTCAACTCTTAGGGTGGACTCTTTTTCCCCTGCTCACTTGCATGATATAGATCGTCTTGCCGAAGCTAGGGTAAAATCTAGCTCTCTTACTGCCCCCTTTCAGCCTTCGCGGGCGGGGTCTACACTTATTCCCACAGAAGCTGGCGATCTCAACAGGTCTATTGGGAATTTCTATTATGCTCATCCGACATCAATTAAAGTTAAAGACGATGGTCAGAATCCTGAGCACGCGAAGAAGCTTTTGGAGGCCATGATTCCTCCAGTTCTTGCTGCTGAGGCTCGCTTTAGAGACATCTCCGAGCTCTCCCGTCTTCAGTATGTCAACACTCTTAATTGTGTTGCTAGTAGTGTGGCGTTTCAGACTGCTGCCTTGGGTAAGATTGATTTGTTGACTAGTGAGGTTGAGAGGCTTCAGGGAGAGTTGTCTTCTCGTGATGCTAGACTTGCTTCCCTCTCTAAGGACTTAGAGGAGGAAAAGCTTGCTTGTACTAGCCTTAGGGAGGGTAAGGAGAAGGCTGATTCTGAGCTTGAGTTGGTGAGGGGTACTCTTGAGTCTCTAACTCAAGAGAATATGAGGATGACAGAGAGAGTTTCTGAGTTGGAGAGTAAGACTAATATCTTAGAGGTTGGCATGGCTCATAAGGATAAAATGCTTCAGGGGCTTAGGCAGGAGAGTGAGGATTCCCACTCTAAGTTGGAGGTCCAGGCTAGTGACATTGAGCGCATGAGATCTTTAGTGACTTACTTTCCTCAGTTTTTTAGTGATCTACTTGGCCATCCAGACGTGAGGGAGACTTTTGCCCGTTTCCTGCTTGCTGCCATTAATTTTGGCCATTGGGATGGTGCTTACAAGAAGTTGGTTTTCCATAAAGGCAGTGCAACTACGGCTCGTGAGGTGATGGATGATATTGGTAAATTCTGGACTGGGCGTAAGTTTCCTGTATTGGACGAGGTTGCGTCTTTACTTAGCACGCCAGAGGTTTCTGTTGAGGACCTATCTAAGCTCATCCGTATTCCCGAGACCCCAGAGGCTTATCGTGCTGCATTTAAGTCAGATGTTCCTCATCCAGGTCCTCCTCCAGGTTCTTTTCTCGCATCTACTTCTCGAGCTTCTGTTGTTTCGGCTACTTCTGCCTCGACCTCGATTGCTTGCACTGATCCTATCGTTCAGGATGTTCCAGATACTTCAGCAGTTATTGAGGATGCTTCTGCTGACTTAGCTTAGTTCACTTGATCATATTTGTCATGTATCTTTTAGACTTTATATTTTGTAATACTAGTTGGTATTTCCATTTAGAGACTATGTATTTGCACTTATTTTTCATTTGTATTGGCATGTTTGCCTTGTCTCTTATCGTTTCTTGTTTAAAGATGTGTGTTGGAAAAACTATGTATGTTGTTTGGTTGTTTTAACCTTTATTGTATACTTGTTACTCGCGAGTGTCGCTTCCCAATAGGAAGTGCTTGCCTTTTCTCCAATAGATAAAAAGACGAAAAATTATCTAAGTGTTCAGCCTTAAAGAATTACGTTTTTCTTTGGCTTTTTACATCTTACAAGATAATTACATCCAAGGGTATACCTTGGGACTTTGGGAATTATTTAGCTAGCATTTTTGTTTCCCATGCTCGACTCTATGTTCGAGACTTTGTTCTCAACTTGTGAGTGCAAATTGCAAAGGTTCATATAAAACTTTATGATTTTTCTTAAAAGAGGGTAACTTGTTTCAAGCAATGTAAATAACATAAAAGGTATAAGAATATATGGGATACTTAGATCAGACCATAAAATTAAACTGCCATTAAGTAGCTTTGTTTAGACATAACATTTTTTCAAGTTTGTGGCATTCCATGTTCTAGGCACTGGGTACCCATCAAGCTCAGTAAGAATGTATGAACCATCTCCATTTGCTTGGCTAACCATGTATGGTCCTTCCCAGTTAGGTCCAAGCTTTCCCAAGTTCTCCACTCTACTTGCTTCATTCTTCCGCCAGACGTAGTCCCCCGGTTTGAAAGACACATGGTGGACTCTCTTGTTGTAATACTTGGCCATTTTTTGCTTGTTTTCAGCCAGCTTGATGTGAGAGACTTCTCTCCTCTCTTCAATGAGATTCAAGTTTTCTCTCAAAGCTTCTTCGTTCTGGGCTGGGTTAAAGCTTACAATGCGATGGCTTGGTATGCTTAGTTCTGGTGGAATGACTGCCTCAGTTCCATAGACAAGGCTGAATGGTGTTTCCATTGTGCTTCCTCTAGGAGTAGTCCGGTGGGCCCAAAGTACTCCTGAAAGCTCATCCACCCAACCGGATCTACACTTGCCAAGCCTTGCTTTGATGCCTCCTACTATTGCTTTGTTCATCACTTCCACCTGCCCATTTGCTTGAGGATGGGCAACGGAGGTAAATACTTGTCTAATGTCCATGTCTTCACACCAAGTCTTGAAAGGATTTTCAGCGAACTGTTTTCCATTGTCACTTACTAAGACATGAGGTACTCCAAACCGGCAGACTATGTACTCCCAAAGGAAATTGATCACCCTTTGGCCAGTAATTGTAGCAAGTGGCTTAGCTTCGACCCATTTTGAGAAGTAGTCGACTGCCACTATCAAAAACTTTACATTTCCAACTCCAGCCGGGAATGGGCCCACAATGTCTATCCCCCATTTGTAAAATGGCCAAGCAGTGTTTACTGGAATGAGATCTTGCTTTGGCAATCTTGATATCGGAGCATGTATCTGGCAGGACTCACACTTTTCTATCTCTTCCTTAGCATCTTTGTTCATTGAAGGCCAGTAATAACCAAGCCTCATTATCTTTGTGGCTACAGATCTTGGTCCAGCATGAATTCCACATGTGCCCCCATGGACTTCTTGGATGAGCCTTTGTGCTTGAGAGGGGCCGACACATCGGAGATGTGGACCTAGAAATGACTTTCTGAAGAGTTTATCTTCAATGAGAAGATACATTGGTGCTTTCATTCTCACCTTCTGAGCCTCGTGGTTGTCTTCAGGAAGTATTTCATTTTTGATGAAGTTGTAAATTGGGGTCATCCAACAGTCTTCTTCTTCTTCAACTTGAGATACTTCGCTTCCTTTTGTTATTGACTTTTCTTGCAGGACTTCAACCAAGACTTCTTTGGTGAGGTGAGCAAAAGTTAAGGAAGCTAACTTGCTTAAAGCATCAGCTTTCTTATTTTGGTTCCTTCGAACTTGCTCTATGTGAAAGAACTCAAACTCTCCAATAAGCTTCTTTGTTTCTTCTAGGTAAAGTTGCATAGATGCTTGGTTAGCTTCAAATGTTCCATTGATCTGGTTTGCCACTAATTGAGAGTCTACAAATACTTGTATCTTCTTTACTCCCATTTGTTTTGCCATTCTGAGGCCAGCAAGGAGAGCCTCATACTCTGCCTCATTGTTGGATGCTGGGAAGTTGAATCTCAAGGCATAAGTGTATTCTCTTTCTTCTGGATCAATTAAGATGAGACCTGCTCCTGATCCTTCTTGATTCGATGCTCCATCTGTGAAGAGGGTCCACTTTGGGCTTTCTTCTTGGTGAGGTTCTTGGACTTCCTTTCCTGAAACATCTGAGGAGTCAGTCTCTGCCAAGAAATCAGCCAAGATTTGGCCCTTTATAGATGTTCTTGGGTGAAAGCTTATTTCGTGTTCACCCAGCTCGATAGCCCACTTAGCTAATCGACCAGATACTTCAGGTTTGGCCAACACTTGCCTTATTGGTTTGTCGGTCAGAACCCGAATCGGGTGACCTTGAAAGTATCGCCTTAGGCGTCTGGCCGCGTGGACCAAGGCAAGAGCCAACTTCTCCAAACATGGATAGTTTATTTCTGGGCCTTTTAAGGCTCTGCTTACGAAGTAAATTGGCATTTGGCCATTGCTTCTTTCTGCAAGTAATACTGCACTAACACATTCTTTAGAAGCAGCAAGATATAGAGTAAGTGTTTCACCTGCGATCGGAGCTGTGAGAGTCGGGAGATCGGCAAGGAATTTCTTCATATCTTTGAATGCCTCTTCTGCCTCTGCTGACCAAGAGAAGTCTTGCTTCCTTATGCACCCCTTTAGTGTTCTAAAGAAAGGTAAAGATCTTTCAGCAGACTTTGACAGAAATCTTGCTAAGGCCGCCAACTTCCCATTAAGACTTTGAACTTGTTTCTTGGTTCGAGGGGATGGCATGTCTAGTACTGCCTGAATTTTCTTTGGGTTTGCTTTGATTCCTTTAGGAGTGACTATGTGTCCAAGAAACTTTCCTTCTTCCATTCCAAAGCTACACTTTGATGGGTTTAACTTCATATTGATGCTTCTCAGGGTGTCAAAGGTTTCTTGTACGTCTGCCAACATCATCTCCTCCGCATGACTCTTTATCACAATGTCATCCACATACGCTTCCACATTCCTTCCAATTTGATCTTTGAATGCTTTGTCTATCAAACGCTGGTATGTAGCCCCAGCATTTTTTAGACCGAAAGGCATTTTCTTAAAACAATAAATTCCTTGGTCTGTGTGGAAGGCTGTCTTGTCTTCATCCATCTTCTTCATAGAAATTTGATGATACCCTTTATAAGCATCTAAGAAGCATTTCAATCTAAACCCATCAAGGGATTCTACCTTCCAATCTATCTCTGGGAGAGGATAGTTGTCTTTTGGGCAAGCCTTGTTGATGTCTTTGAAATCTACACATAGTCTCCAGGAACCATCTGGCTTCTTTACCATGACTGGGTTAGCTACCCAGGTTTGATACTTAACCTCTCTAAGAATTCCAGCTTCCACCATTTCATTAACTTGTTCACATGCAGCTTTGCTTCTATCTTGACACATTCCCCTCTTCTTTTGTCTTATTGGTGATATGTTGGGGTTAGCATTTAATGCGTGTAACTCTCTTGGGACTCCTGTCATATCTGATGTCTGCCAGGCAAAGATGTCCAAATTATTTTTTAACAAGTCAATCAACTCTTCCTTGGCTCTTCTTGGGAGTTGTGACCCTATAATCACTGGTTGATCAGGAAACCTTTTATTGATTATCACTTTTTCTTCGGGACCATCTTGCACTTGGCTTTCTTGTACTTTTTCAACCTTCCTTAGTGAGGCTTTCTCGACTTGCTTACACTCCTCTGGCCAAGTCATACGCCCTCTAATGGTAGCCACTCCTGAAGGAGTTGGAAACTTCACCATTCCATGGATGGTTGATGGAATTGCTCCAAACTTTTGCATTGAGGGTCGGCCTAGTATGACGTTGTAAGCTGATGGGGCTCTTATTATCATGAAGTCAATAAGTTCAATTCTGTGATAAGGGTATTCCCCCATCATAACTTCCATAGTAATCTCTCCGACTGGCCTGTTGGACTCTCCCATGAAACTAACAAGTTGTGTCATCGAAGGTCGCTTAAGATCTCTAATTCTCTGGGGTAACTTTCGGAAACAATGGTCATATATTATGTCTGATGAACTTCCATTGTCCAAGTATACCTTTCCAACTTCAAAGTTTGCCACCCTAGCTTGTATCACTACTGGATCGGAGGAAACAACCTTAACCGGTGGGAAAGAGATTGAGACCATCCTCCATGGCTCAAGAACTTCTGCTTTCCTTTTTTCATACTTGGTTTTTCCTCTTATCATGTAAACATGGCCATCTGGAGGTGGGGGTCGATCGTTCCTCCCATCTCGCTTTTGCCAAGTATAAGTCTTCTTAGCTTGGGTAGTTCTTTTTGCTTGCTTTGCACCTGGGACCAAGTGTTCCAACTTTCCCTCATCTAAAGCCCTTTTTATCTCGATCTTAAGCTCCCTGCAAGCATTTGTTTCATGACCATGGTCTTCATGGAATTCACAGTACTTTGACATGTCTTTCTTTCCAGACCTGTGTATCAAAGGTCGGGGAGGTTTGAAATTTTCACCAACTCTCTCAGTCTTGAGGATCTCCCTTGGGGATTTTATCAAGTTGATTACTCTGTCATACGGGCCACTCCTCTTCTCCCTTCTGTCATCTCTCCTATCATCTCTTCTTTCTTCTCTCCTTTTAGTGTCTCTATGATCAAACCTTCTATCATTTCTTCTAATATCATACCTTCCACCACCCAAGCCTCCCGACGTCCCAGGACCTCCCCCAGGCCTATCCTTTCTGACTGCCCCCTTCACAAGAAGGGCAGTTTCCTTGGAGCGAATAAAATCGAACGCCCTATCAGTAGCCTCTCCAAACGTCAACGGGATTCTCCTGCTTAGATCGTCTTGGAGTTCGCCAGGGAGCAATGCCAAAGTAAAACCTGAGACTTCTCTGACGCTTCTTCTGCTGGAGAAACTGCCCTATAAACTTCTTCTTCAAATCCTCATAGTTTTTTATACTCTTCTCAGGAAGCTTGGTGAACCATTCCAAAGCATAACCCTGCAAAGTGCCTGGGAACAAGTGACATGCCACGGGGTCCACCCACTTCTCAGTTAATACGGCTTGATCATAGATTGCGAGATGATCTTCTGGGTCCCTAGTACCATCATAAGTGCCAACGATAGTGGGAACCTTCTGACCATCTGGGAAGGCATAGTTTGCCACCCAGTCACAAAACTTTGACTTTGTTGCAGACTTCGGCACTGTGGCCACCTTTGCTTGCTCATCAGCCTCCTCCCCCGCTGCAATCTTTAGCATTTTTAACAATTCTTTTGCTGGGTTAACTGGTTCAGGAGCGGACTTTACTGGCTTTTGTTTTTTCATTTCGTCTTAACTTTCATTATTGACTTTTTTTTTTTTTTTTTTTTTTTTTTTTTTTTTTTTTTTTTTTTTTTTTTTTTTTTTTTTTTTTTTTTTTTTTTTTTTTTTTTTTTTTTTTTTTTTTTTTTTTTTTTTTTTTTTTTTTTTTTTTTTTTTTTTTTTTTTTTTTTTTTTTTTTTTTTTTTTTTTTTTTTTTTTTTTTTTTTTTTTTTTTTTTTTTTTTTTTTTTTTTTTTTTTTTTTTTTTTTTTTTTTTTTTTTTTTTTTTTTTTTTTTTTTTTTTTTTTTTTTTTTTTTTTTTTTTTTTTTTTTTTTTTTTTTTTTTTTTTTTTTTTTTTTTTTTTTTTTTTTTTTTTTTTTTTTTTTTTTTTTTTTTTTTTTTTTTTTTTTTTTTTTTTTTTTTTTTTTTTTTTTTTTTTTTTTTTTTTTTTTTTTTTTTTTTTTTTTTTTTTTTTTTTTTTTTTTTTTTTTTTTTTTTTTTTTTTTTTTTTTTTTTTTTTTTTTTTTTTTTTTTTTTTTTTTTTTTTTTTTTTTTTTTTTTTTTTTTTTTTTTTTTTTTTTTTTTTTTTTTTTTTTTTTTTTTTTTTTTTTTTTTTTTTTTTTTTTTTTTTTTTTTTTTTTTTTTTTTTTTTTTTTTTTTTTTTTTTTTTTTTTTTTTTTTTTTTTTTTTTTTTTTTTTTTTTTTTTTTTTTTTTTTTTTTTTTTTTTTTTAACGTCAACGGGATTCTCCTGCTTAGATCGTCTTGGAGTTCGCCAGGGAGCAATGCCAAAGTAAAACCTGAGACTTCTCTGACGCTTCTTCTGCTGGAGAAACTGCCCTATAAACTTCTTCTTCAAATCCTCATAGTTTTTTATACTCTTCTCAGGAAGCTTGGTGAACCATTCCAAAGCATAACCCTGCAAAGTGCCTGGGAACAAGTGACATGCCACGGGGTCCACCCACTTCTCAGTTAATACGGCTTGATCATAGATTGCGAGATGATCTTCTGGGTCCCTGGTACCATCATAAGTGCCAACGATAGTGGGAACCTTCTGACCGTCTGGGAAGGCATAGTTTGCCACCCAGTCACAAAACTTTGACTTTGTTGCAGACTTCGGCACTGTGGCCACCTTTGCTTGCTCATCCGCCTCCTCCCCAGCTGCGATCTTTAGCATTTTTAACAATTCTTTTGCTGGGTTAACTGGTTCAGGAGCGGACTTTACTGGCTTTTGTTTTTTCATTTCGTCTACCAATAACTTCATTATTGACTCCATGCCTGTAGGCTGTGGAGCGGGTTGTGGGGCCGGCTGAGGCGGAGCTGGCCTTAACGCAACAGAGATTTGAGAAAACCAATCAGTTGGAGGAGGTGGTGGAGCTTGTACTTGCTGAGTGTTCTTGGCAGCTAACTTTATCAATTCCAACAAATGGCTCTCCTGAATGGTGACAGATTGAGAGGAGCTGGCCATTGATTGCAAGGATGTCTGACCTCCAGTCATGGGTGGGCTGGTCAAGCTAGTTATGTGAGAACTCAACTGACTAGGCCCAGAAGAGAGCAAAGTGATAGGAGATGTGCTAGTTGGGGGTGTTGTAAATAAAGATACAAAGGGAGATGATGCGGGAATGTCCAGATTCAATGAACCAAGTTTGACTGAAACTGAGCTGGAGGAATCTGGAGGAAAGCAGTTGACTAAACTGAAGAAGGAATCTGAGCGAACCATGCAGTCTGAACAAGCAATGTTAATTTTGCCAGCTGTATCACATTTTAACCATCTTTTTACTGAAACAGCTCAGTCTCCAGTAGTGACCTTGCTCCAGTGGGAATTATCACCAGTGGCATCTGACGAGCTCCAGATGCATCTGAAGGACTCCAGTGAAAATGAATTCTGAAGGGCTCCAGTAGTGAATACTGAAGGCCACCAGTGAAGTGCCCCAGATAAATGCTCCAGTTGTCTATAATAAAGTTTACTTTAACTGGAGGTTGTGTGGGGTCAATAAGGACGTGGGTATGGACGCGTGGCAGCTTTTAGTGGATCAAGAAGGAGCGTGCAAAAGCATTAATATTCCTAACGATATTGTGGGCCACTTGAAGAGGATTGTTTCTAGAAGCCTTATGTGTCTATTTTCTATTGGTCCAAATTAATTAGTGGCTTGCACATGACAGCTTTTGTATTATTTTATTATTTTGTCGTTGATTCCTAGGTAAGAGTATGTGGCTATAAATAAGGCCTTTATTTCTCATTGTAAGTTAGTTGATGTTGAATGAAAATTAATAGAGCAGCCTCTATTCCTTACAAATCTTCTTTTACCTTTATAGATCTTTGATCTTGGTGGTTAGGAGTGACCCCTTTATCAATATTTGTGGTGACTTGTTCTTTATCAAATATGTGGTGAGGTCTTTTAAATCTTCGGTTTCCTTTATCTATAATCGCGGTGGCTAGACCTTTATCGGTTGTAGTGGTGGGGCGGAGTGTTTCCTTTATCCTTGATTCCGGTGGCTTAGCCTTTACGAGTCTTGGTGGTGGATTCTGTTATCTATCATTTTACTTTGTTGTCTCGTTTAGTTGTTTATTTCATACAAAATCCTGAAAATACCAAAAATAGTCTTCCGCTGTCGTTTGTCGCGTGATTTACGCATCAAATTGGTATCAGAGACAGGTTTGCAAAAGGTTTCTTAATCTTTTGGTTGTTGTCGTTTGATTGTTTAGATCTGTTGAAGTTTAGATTAGATCTGTTGTTTGAACGTTTAGATCTATTGGTTATTTGTTTAGACCTATTGATTGTGAGTTGTTTGCTGGTTATAAATGGCTTTTAGAAGGAATATGACTTTAGATGAAGCTAATAATGCTAGGAGAGATAAACAGATAGAAGATCTACAAGAAGCTCTTGGTAGAGTTGTTCATATGTTAGAAGATGGTGGTTTAAGATTTAATCGAGAAAATGTTGTTCCAAGTGAAAGAGATACTGAATCTCAAGGTGGTAGTGAAAGATCTGATAGTAATCCTAGACACTCTAGTGATTCTGATGAACCACGTCCTAGAGAAAGGCGTAGGAGGCATAAGGGTGATGATACTAGGGATATTAAGATAGATCCACCAGATTTTAATGGGTCTTCTAACCCAGAAGAGTATTTCGAATGGGTCCAGGTGATGGACAGGATTATGGAGATAAAAGGTTATGATGATAGAAAAAGCTTCAAAGTTGCCATTATTAAACTGAAGAAATATGCTTCATCCTGGTATGATAACATGAAGTCTGAAAGGGAATATAAAGGCAAAAGCAAAATCAAGACCTGGTCCAAACTGAAGGAAGTTATGCAAAAGAGATTTGTTCCCCAGTCGTACAAGCAAGACCAATACTTACTGATGAACAATCTGAAACAAGGAGTTAAGGAGGTTGTAGAATACATTAGAGAGTTTGAGCATCTGAAGACCAGAACTGGTGTGAATGAAACTGAAGAGCACACTATAGCCAGATTTCTTGGTGGTCTGAACGCTGCCATTACTGAGAAGATTGAATTGCAGCCTATCTGAACATACGAAGGTGCATGTAAACTGGCTATCCAGATTGAAAGACAACTGAAGAAGAAGGTTCCGTACAAGTCATTCAGTAAGGTTCCTGCCAGTGCAAGTCAACCAGTTGCCAGTCAACCAGTTGCCAGATTTACTGAAGCTGCTCAGAAATCCTCCAGAGGGAAAGAAAAAGAAACTGGAGCTTCTAAAGAACCAGTTGGAAGAAAATGTTTCAAGTGTCATGGCTTTGGTCACTTCCAGGCCCAGTGTCCTAATCAAAGAGCATTGACTGCTAAAAATTTTAATGTTTGCCAGATGTTGACACTGAAGAAGGTGAGCCAGTGTATGACAAAGAAGAAGATGAAGAGTCTTATGTTGGTGCAGATGTTGGAGAAATGTTGGTTGTCAGAAGAATGATGCATACTGATGAAGTTACCACTGATACTGCCCAGAGGGAGAACATTTTTCACTCCAGATGCACAGTCAAAGGGAAAGTTTGTGATCTGATCATTGATGGTGGGAGTTGTGCTAATGCTGCTTCAACTTACATGGTAGAGAAACTGGCACTACCTACAGTTAAGCACCCTCGTCCATACAAGTTACAATGGCTAAGTGAAGGATCAGAGGTTAAAGTCAACAGACAAGTTACTATTCCTTTTTCCATTGGATCTATTTATCAAGATAAAATTGTTTGTGATGTTGTACCTATGGATGCTTGTCATATTTTGTTGGGTCGACCATGGTTATTTGATAATTATGTCCTTCATGATGGTCGTATGAACTCGTATTCTTTGAGTATAAGTGGAAAGAAAGTCACACTGACTTCTTTGAAACCTAATGAACTGATGAAAGTCAAGAAGGATCAGCCCAGTAAGCCTTTGTTTTTGTCTCAAGCTGAAGTCGAAGAAGAGTTATCTGAAGGCTCTCCAGTTCTAATGCTACTGGTCGTTGAAAAGTCTGAAGAGAAGAAGCCCACTGAAGTCCCCAGTTTACTGAAGTCATTACTGAAGGAGTTCAGAGATGTTTTTCCTGAAGATCTACCTGAAGGTTTACCTCCAGTTAGAGGTATTGAGCACCAGATTGACTTGGTTCCAGGCTCAGTTCTTCCAAACAAAGCTGCTTATCGTTGTTCTCCTAATGAAGCCAAAGAATTGCAAAGACAAGTAGATGAACTGGTCGAAAAGGGTTATGTCAGAGCAAGCATGAGTCCTTGTTCAGTTCCTGCTCTACTGGTCCCAAAGAAAGATGGAACGATGAGAATGTGTGTTGACAGCAGAGCCATCAACAATATAACTATTAAGTATAGATATCCTATTCCCAGATTGGATGATATGCTTGATGAGTTACATGGTTCCAGAGTGTTTTCAAAAATTGATCTCAGAAGTGGTTATCACCAGATAAGAATGAAGGATGGGAGACGAGTGGAAAACTGCATTCAAAATCAAAGGAGGCTTATATGAATGGTTAGTGATGCCTTTCGGCTGTCAAATGCCCCCAGTACATTCATGAGGCTAATGAATGAAGTTTTGAGGCCACTTATAGGTCAGTTTGTTGTTGTTTACTTTGATGATATTCTGGTGTACTCTAAATCTGAAGCTGAACATGTTGGTCCACTGAAGAAAGTATTTGAACTACTAAGAGGACACCAGTTGTATGGAAAAATGGAGAAATGTGATTTTATGGTGGATAGTGTGATATTTCTGGGGTATGTTGTGTCGAAAAATGGGATTTCAATGGATCCATCGAAGGTAGAAGCCATCAGATCGTGGCCAGTTCCTACAACCATCACTGAAGTTAGAAGTTTTCATGGACTGGCATCATTCTATCAAAGGTTCATAAAGAACTTTTCTACAGTTGTGGCTCCTATCACTGATTGTCTGAAGAAAGGTGTGTTCAACTGGCCAAGTTCAGCTCAACTGGCGTTCGAAGCACTGAAGGGGAAGCTCAGTTCAGCTCCAGTTCTATCCTTACCAGATTTTGATATGCTATTTGAACTTGAATGTAATGCTAGTGGAGTTGGTATTGGTGCAGTACTGGTGCAAAGTGGTCGTCCAGTTGCATACTTCAGTGAGAAACTGAATGGATCTAAACTGAAGTATAGTACTTATGACAAAGAATTCTATGCAATTATTCGTGCTATCACTCACTGGTCACATTATCTGAAGCCAAAGCCGTTTGTCTTATTCTCTGATCATGAAGCCCTGAAGTTCATAAATGGCCAACACAAGCTTAATGCCAGACATGCCAAATGGGTAGAGTTCTTGCAGTCTTATTCATTTGTTTCAAAGCACAAGGCTGGAGTTTGCAATGTTGTTGCTGATGCACTATCACGAAGATATTCTTTATTATCAGTTCTGGAAGCAAGAGTACTTGGATTTTCTTTCATAAAGGAGTTGTATGCTGCTGATCCAGATTTTTCTGAGAAAGTTACTGAAGCTAATCTGAAAGGACCATTCACTGTTCAAGATGGTTTCTTATTCAAGAATGGTAAGTTGTGCATCCCAAGGGGTTCAATAAGAGATTTATTAATAAGGGAAGCACATGGAGGAGGTCTAGCTGGACATTTTGGCATTAACAAAACTGGAGAGATCCTCACTGAACACTTCTACTGGCCAAGTCTACTGAAGGATGTCCAGAGTCTTATTAGTCGCTGTCCAACTTGTCACCAGGCGAAGACTACTTTTCACAAGGGTTTGTATACTCCTCTTCCAGTTCCAAACCAGCCATGGGAAGATCTCAGTATGGATTTCATTGTTGCACTGCCCAGAACCCAGAGGGGGAAAGATTCAATAATGGTGGTTGTTGATAGATTTTCGAAAATGGCACATTTTATTGCTTGTAACACAACCAATGATGCTTCAGCAGTAGCAAATTTATTCTTTAAGGAGATTGTCAGGTTGCATGGAATCTCCAAGACAATTGTGTCAGATCGAGATGTGAAGTTCTTGAGTTATTTCTGGAAGACCCTATGGAGATTAATGGGTACCAGATTGTTGTTCAGTACGTCTCACCATCCCCAGACTGATGGACAGACTGAAGTCACGAACAGAATAATTGGTATGTTATTGAGAACACTGGTGAAGAAGACGCTGAAGGATTGGGATCTGAAGCTTGCTCACGCTGAGTTTGCCTTCAATAGAGCTCCAAATTATTCAACCAGTAAATCCCCATTTGAAGTTTGTTATGGTGTCAATCCACTAACTCCTATTGATTTGATTCCTTTTTCGATTGAGCCAAAGGCAAGTGTTGAAGCAGAGACCAGAGCAAAAGAAATCAAGAAGATTCATGAACAAGTGAAGACCAGAATTGAGAAAGCAAATGCCAGTTACAAGGCCAAGGCAAACAAGAACAGGAAGCAGCCCAGTTTTCACCAGGTGATCTTGTTTGGGTGCATCTCAGAAAGGAAAGATTTCCAGTCAAGAGAAAAAGCAAACTGATGCCCAGAGCTGACGGTCCATTCAAGATTCTGGAGAGATATGGAGAAAATGCTTACAAAGTTGAACTTCCTGGAGATATGTCAGTCTCTAGTACATTCAATGTTGGTGATCTGATGCCCTACCTGGAGGACGAGTATCTCGAAGACTTGAGGACAAGTCTCTTTTTAGAGGGGGAGAATGATGCGGGAATGTCCAGATTCAATGAACCAAGTTTGACTGAAACTGAGCTGGAGGAATCTGGAGGAAAGCAGTTGACTAAACTGAAGAAGGAATCTGAGCGAACCATGCAGTCTGAACAAGCAATGTTAATTTTGCCAGCTGTATCACATTTTAACCATCTTTTTACTGAAACAGCTCAGTCTCCAGTAGTGACCTTGCTCCAGTGGGAATTATCACCAGTGGCATCTGACGAGCTCCAGATGCATCTGAAGGACTCCAGTGAAAATCAATTCTGAAGGGCTCCAGTAGTGAACACTGAAGGCCACCAGTGAAGTGCCCCAGATAAATGCTCCAGTTGTATATAATAAAGTTTACTTTAACTGGAGGTTGTGTGGGGTCAATAAGGACGTGGGTATGGACGTGTGGCAGCTTTTAGTGGATCAAGAAGGAGCGTGCAAAAGCATTAATATTCCTAACGATATTGTGGGCCACTTGAAGAGGATTGTTTCTAGAAGCCTTATGTGTCTATTTTCTATTGGTCCAAATTAATTAGTGGCTTGCACATGACAGCTTTTGTATTATTTTATTATTTTGTCGTTGATTCCTAGGTAAGAGTATGTGGCTATAAATAAGGCCTTTATTTCTCATTGTAAGTTAGTTGATGTTGAATGAAAATTAATAGAGCAACCTCTATTCCTTACAAATCTTCTTTTACCTTTATAGATCTTTGATCTTGGTGGTTAGGAGTGACCCCTTTATCAATATTTGTGGTGACTTGTTCTTTATCAAATATTGTGGTGAGGTCTTTTGAATCTTCGGTTTCCTTTATCTATAATCGTGGTGGCTAGACCTTTATCGGTTGTAGTGGTGGGGCGGAGTGTTTCCTTATCCTTGATTCCGGTGGCTTAGCCTTTACGAGTCTTGGTGGTGGATTCTGTTATCTATCATTTTACTTTGTTGTCTCGTTTAGTTGTTTATTTCATACAAAATCCTGAAAATACCAAAAATAGTCTTCCGCTGTCGTTTGTCGCGTGATTTACGCATCAGGAGATACAGAGGGTGAAGGTGTGGAGAAAAGTGGTCCCACACTAACACTACCCGACCCAAGGCTAGATGCAAAGCTTACCCTGGGTGGCAACCTAGATCCACCACCCGAAACAGCATTAGTTGCATTTGTCACAACCTCACTAGATCTATGACCAAAATCTGGAAATCTTTCTCCTGAGGTATTTTGAATCTCACCTATTTCAGAAGTTTCCAGATTTATTTGAGAATCATCTCCATCAACACCCATCCCCAACCCAGAAGGTATAACCTAGGAAACAGGAGTAAATTCCTCAGCCATAGATGCTAAGAAACAAACAAGAAATAAACAAGAACAAAGATAATTTTTGATTTGTAACAAAACAAAACCGTCCAGTGATCAGTAAATTCACGGATGGCGCCAATGTTTGAGCATGAAAATGAGAAGCTCAATCAAATAAAGGGTTTAACCATGAAAATCATTAAGATCTCCTACGAAGTAGTGCAAACCTAATAAATTCTTGACGAATCTAAGGTGTTTAATGATTTTCCCAAAGAGACGTTTCGATCTTTGGAGGATATGATTGATATGTGATTTTATGTTTATGATTGATTGATGAATGTGCTGATGATGATATTATTGAATATACTGCTACTACAGAGAATGTTGAATATGAAATGATTGTGACTGAATTGATTGTGTGTGTAATGATCTGACATCCAATGATAAGGACTATTTATAGGCCATAGATTAGGGTTACTGATGCGTAAATCACGCGACAAACGACAACGGAAAACTATTTTTGGTATTTTCTGGATTTTATATGAAACAAACAACTAAACGAGACAATAAAGTAAAATGATAGATAAAAAAAAAAAAAAAAAAAAAGCCAAAAAAAAAAAAAAAAAAAAAAAAAAAAAAAAAAAAAAAAAAAAAAAAAAAAAAAAAAAAAAAAAAAAAAAAAAAAAAAAAAAAAAAAAAAAAAAAAAAAAAAAAAAAAAAAAAAAAAAAAAAAAAAAAAAAAAAAAAAAAAAAAAAAAAAAAAAAAAAAAAAAAAAAAAAAAAAAAAAAAAAAAAAAAAAAAAAAAAAAAAAAAAAAAAAAAAAAAAAAAAAAAAAAAAAAAAAAAAAAAAAAAAAAAAAAAAAAAAAAAAAAAAAAAAAAAAAAAAAAAAAAAAAAAAAAAAAAAAAAAAAAAAAAAAAAAAAAAAAAAAAAAAAAAAAAAAAAAAAAAAAAAAAAAAAAAAAAAAAAAAAAAAAAAAAAAAAAAAAAAAAAAAAAAAAAAAAAAAAAAAAAAAAAAAAAAAAAAAAAAAAAAAAAAAAAAAAAAAAAAAAAAAAAAAAAAAAAAAAAAAAAAAAAAAAAAAAAAAAAAAAAAAAAAAAAAAAAAAAAAAAAAAAAAAAAAAAAAAAAAAAAAAAAAAAAAAAAAAAAAAAAAAAAAAAAAAAAAAAAAAAAAAAAAAAAAAAAAAAAAAAAAAAAAAAAAAAAAAAAAAAAAAAAAAAAAAAAAAAAAAAAAAAAAAAAAAAAAAAAAAAAAAAAAAAAAAAAAAAAAAAAAAAAAAAAAAAAAAAAAAAAAAAAAAAAAAAAAAAAAAAAAAAAAAAAAAAAAAAAAAAAAAAAAAAAAAAAAAAAAAAAAAAAAAAAAAAAAAAAAAAAAAAAAAAAAAAAAAAAAAAAAAAAAAAAAAAAAAAAAAAAAAAAAAAAAAAAAAAAAAAAAAAAAAAAAAAAAAAAAAAAAAAAAAAAAAAAAAAAAAAAAAAAAAAAAAAAAAAAAAAAAAAAAAAAAAAAAAAAAAAAAAAAAAAAAAAAAAAAAAAAAAAAAAAAAAAAAAAAAAAAAAAAAAAAAAAAAAAAAAAAAAAAAAAAAAAAAAAAAAAAAAAAAAAAAAAAAAAAAAAAAAAAAAAAAAAAAAAAAAAAAAAAAAAAAAAAAAAAAAAAAAAAAAAAAAAAAAAAAAAAAAAAAAAAAAAAAAAAAAAAAAAAAAAAAAAAAAAAAAAAAAAAAAAAAAAAAAAAAAAAAAAAAAAAAAAAAAAAAAAAAAAAAAAAAAAAAAAAAAAAAAAAAAAAAAAAAAAAAAAAAAAAAAAAAAAAAAAAAAAAAAAAAAAAAAAAAAAAAAAAAAAAAAAAAAAAAAAAAAAAAAAAAAAAAAAAAAAAAAAAAAAAAAAAAAAAAAAAAAAAAAAAAAAAAAAAAAAAAAAAAAAAAAAAAAAAAAAAAAAAAAAAAAAAAAAAAAAAAAAAAAAAAAAAAAAAAAAAAAAAAAAAAAAAAAAAAAAAAAAAAAAAAAAAAAAAAAAAAAAAAAAAAAAAAAAAAAAAAAAAAAAAAAAAAAAAAAAAAAAAAAAAAAAAAAAAAAAAAAAAAAAAAAAAAAAAAAAAAAAAAAAAAAAAAAAAAAAAAAAAAAAAAAAAAAAAAAAAAAAAAAAAAAAAAAAAAAAAAAAAAAAAAAAAAAAAAAAAAAAAAAAAAAAAAAAAAAAAAAAAAAAAAAAAAAAAAAAAAAAAAAAAAAAAAAAAAAAAAAAAAAAAAAAAAAAAAAAAAAAAAAAAAAAAAAAAAAAAAAAAAAAAAAAAAAAAAAAAAAAAAAAAAAAAAAAAAAAAAAAAAAAAAAAAAAAAAAAAAAAAAAAAAAAAAAAAAAAAAAAAAAAAAAAAAAAAAAAAAAAAAAAAAAAAAAAAAAAAAAAAAAAAAAAAAAAAAAAAAAAAAAAAAAAAAAAAAAAAAAAAAAAAAAAAAAAAAAAAAAAAAAAAAAAAAAAAAAAAAAAAAAAAAAAAAAAAAAAAAAAAAAAAAAAAAAAAAAAAAAAAAAAAAAAAAAAAAAAAAAAAAAAAAAAAAAAAAAAAAAAAAAAAAAAAAAAAAATCTCTCCAGAATCTTGAACGGACCTTCAGCTCTGGGCATCAGTTTGCTTTTTCTCTTGGCTGGAAATCTTTCTTTCTGAGATGCACCCAAACAAGATCACCTGGTGAAAAACTGGGCTGCTTCCTGTTCTTGTTTGCCTTGGCCTTGTAACTGGCATTTGCTTTCTCAATTCTGGCCTTCACTTCTCCATGAATTCTCTTTATTTCTTTTGCTCTGGTTTCAGCTTCAATGCTTGCTTTTGGTTCAATCAAAAATTGAATTAAGTCAATGGGAGTCAGTGGATTGACACCATAACAAACTTCAAAAGGGGATTTACTGGTGGAATAGTTAGGAGCTCTGTTGAAAGCAAATTCAGCATGAGCAAGCTTCAAATCCCAATCCTTCAGTGTCTTCTTCACCAGTGTTCTTAACAACATACCAATTGTTCTGTTCGTAACTTCAGTCTGTCCATCAGTCTGAGGATGGTGAGACGTATTGAACAATAATCTGGTGCCCATCAATCTCCATAGAGTTTTCCAGAAATAACTCAGAAACTTTACATCTCTATCTGACACAATTGATTTGGGAATCCCATGCAATCTAACAATCTCCTTGAAGAACAAACTCGCCACAGCTGAAGCATCATTGGTTGTATTGCAAGCAACAAAATGAGCCATTTTTAGAATCTATCAACAACCACCATAATTGAGTCTTTTCCCCTTTGGGTTCTGGGCAGTGCAACGATAAAATCCATGCTAAGATCTTCCCAAGGTTGGTTTGGAACTGGAAGAGGAGTGTACAGTCCTTTGTGAAAAGTTGTCTTCGCCTGGTGACAAGTTGGACATCGACTGATGAGATTCTGGACATCCTTCAGTAGACTTGGCCAGTAGAAGTGTTCAGTGAGAATCTCTCCAGTTTTGTTTATTCCGAAATGACCAGCTAAACCTCCTCCATGGGCTTCTCTTATTAGCAAATCTCTAATCGAGCCTCTGGGAATGCACAACTTTCCATTCTTGAATAAGAATCCATCTTGAACAGTGAATGGTCCTTTCAGATTAGCTTCAGTAGTTTTCTCAGAAAAATCTGGATCAGCTGCATATAACTCCTTTATGAAAGAAAATCCAAGTACTCTTGCTTCCAGAATTGACAATAATGAATATCTTCTAGAAAGTGCATCAGCAACAACATTGGCTATTCCAGCTTTATGTTTAGAAACAAATGAATAAGACTGCAAAAATTCCACCCATTTTGCATGCCTGGCATTAAGCTTATGCTGACCATTAATGAACTTCAGTGCTTCATGATCAGAAAACAATACGAACTGTTTTGGCTTCAGATAATGTGACCAGTGAGTGATAGCACGAATTATTGCATAAAATTCTTTATCATAAGTGCTATATTTTAATTTTGATCCGTTCAGTTTCTCACTGAAATAAGCAACTGAACGCCCACTCTACACCAGTACTGCACCAATACCAACTCCACTGGCATCACATTCTAATTCGAACAACTGATCAAAATCTGGTAAAGATAGAACTGGAGTTGAACTGAGTTTTTCCTTCAGTGACTCAAACGCCAGTTGGGCTGAACTCGGCCAGTTGAACACACCTTTCTTCAGGCAGTCAGTAATTGGAGCTACAACTGAAGAGAAATTCTTGATAAATCTTCAATAAAAAGAAGCCAGTCCATGAAAACTTCTTACTTCAGTGATTGTAGTTGGACTGGCCATGATCTGATGGCATCAACTTTAGAAGGATCCATAGAAATACCATTCTTAGACACAACGTATCCTAAGAATATTACACTTTCCACCATAAAATTACATTTCTCTAGTTTGCCATACAACTGGTGTCTTCTCAACAGTTCAAATACCCTCTTCAGATGGCTAACATGTTCAGCTTCAGATTTTGAGTATACCAGAATATCATCAAAATATACAACAACAAACTGGCCAATGAGTGGCCTGAGAACTTCGTTCATCAGTCTCATGAAAGTACTGGGAGCATTAGATAAGCCAAAAGGCATAACCAACCATTCATACAAACCTCCCTTGATTTTGAAAGCAGTCTTCCATTCATCTCCATCCTTCATTCTTATCTGGTGATAACCACTTCTGAGATCAATCTTTGAAAACACTCTGGAGCCATGTAACTCATCAAGCATATCATCCAATCTGGGAATAGGATATCTATACTTAATAGTTATATTATTGATGGCTCTGATGTCAACACACATTCTCATCGTTCCATCTTTCTTTGGGACCAGTAGAGCAGGAACTGAACAAGGACTCATGCTTGCTCTGACATAACCCTTCTCGACCAGTTCATCTACTTGTCTTTGAAATTCTTTGGCTTCATTAGGAGAACAATGATAAGCAGCTTTGTTTGGAAGAACTGAGCCTGGAATCAAGTCAATTTGATGCTCAATACCTCTAACTGGAGGTAAACCTTCAGGTAGATCTTCAGGAAAAATATCTCTGAAATCCTTCAGTAATGACTTCAGTAAACTGGGGACTTCAGTGGACTTCTTCTCTTCAGACTTTTCAACGACCAGTAGCATTAGAACTGGAGAGCCTTCAGATAACTCTTCTTCAACTTCAGATTGAGATAAAAACAAAGGCTTACTGGGCTGATCCTTCTTGACTTTCATCAGTTCGGTGGGCTTCAAAGAAGTCAGTGTGACCTTCTTTCCACTAATATTCAGAGAATATGAATTCATACGACCATCATGATGAACATAATTATCAAATAACCATGGTCGACCCAACAAAATGTGACAGGCATCCATGGGAACAACATCACATATAATTTTATCTTGGTAAACTGACCCAATTGAAAAGGGAATAGTGACTTGTCGATTTACCTTTACTTCAAAACCTTCGCTTAACCATTGCAACTTGTAAGGTCTGGGATGTTTCACTGTTGGTAGTTCCAGTTTCTCTACCATATAAGTTGAAGCAGCATTTGCACAACTGCCACCATCGATGATCAGATCACATACCTTGCCTTTCACTGTGCATCTGGAGTGGAAAATATTCTCTCTCTGAGCAGTATCAGCTGTAACTTCATCAGTATGCATCACTCTTCTGACAACCAACATCTCTCCAATATCTGCACCAACATAAGCTTCTTCTTCTTCTTCTTCTTCATCGTACACTGGCTTCTTCTTCTTCTTCTTCTTCTTCTTCTTCTTCTTCTTCTTCTTCTTCTTCTTCTTCTTCTTCTTCTTCTTCTTCTTCTTCTTCTTCTTCTTCTTCTTCTTCTTCTTCTTCTTCTTCTTCTTCTTCTTCTTCTTCTTCTTCTTCTTCTTCTTCTTCTTCTTCTTCTTCTTCTTCTTCTTCTTCTTCTTCTTCTTCTTCTTCTTCTTCTTCTTCTTCTTCTTCTTCTTCTTCTTCTTCTTCTTCTTCTTCTTCTTCTTCTTCTTCTTCTTCTTCTTCTTCTTCTTCTTCTTCTTCTTCTTCTTCTTCTTCTTCTTCTTCTTCTTCTTCTTCTTCTTCTTCTTCTTCTTCTTCTTCTTCTTCTTCTTCTTCTTCTTCTTCTTCTTCTTCTTCTTCTTCTTCTTCTTCTTCTTCTTCTTCTTCTTCTTCTTCTTCTTCTTCTTCTTCTTCTTCTTCTTCTTCTTCTTCTTCTTCTTCTTCTTCTTCTTCTTCTTCTTCTTCTTCTTCTTCTTCTTCTTCTTCTTCTTCTTCTTCTTCTTCTTCTTCTTCTTCTTCTTCTTCTTCTTCTTCTTCTTCTTCTTCTTCTTCTTCTTCTTCTTCTTCTTCTTCTTCTTCTTCTTCTTCTTCTTCTTCTTCTTCTTCTTCTTCTTCTTCTTCTTCTTCTTCTTCTTCTTCTTCTTCTTCTTCTTCTTCTTCTTCTTCTTCTTCTTCTTCTTCTTCTTCTTCTTCTTCTTCTTCTTCTTCTTCTTCTTCTTCTTCTTCTTCTTCTTCTTCTTCTTCTTCTTCTTCTTCTTCTTCTTCTTCTTCTTCTTCTTCTTCTTCTTCTTCTTCTTCTTCTTCTTCTTCTTCTTCTTCTTCTTCTTCTTCTTCTTCTTCTTCTTCTTCTTCTTCTTCTTCTTCTTCTTCTTCTTCTTCTTCTTCTTCTTCTTCTTCTTCTTCTTCTTCTTCTTCTTCTTCTTCTTCTTCTTCTTCTTCTTCTTCTTCTTCTTCTTCTTCTTCTTCTTCTTCTTCTTCTTCTTCTTCTTCTTCTTCTTCTTCTTCTTCTTCTTCTTCTTCTTCTTCTTCTTCTTCTTCTTCTTCTTCTTCTTCTTCTTCTTCTTCTTCTTCTTCTTCTTCTTCTTCTTCTTCTTCTTCTTCTTCTTCTTCTTCTTCTTCTTCTTCTTCTTCTTCTTCTTCTTCTTCTTCTTCTTCTTCTTCTTCTTCTTCTTCTTCTTCTTCTTCTTCTTCTTCTTCTTCTTCTTCTTCTTCTTCTTCTTCTTCTTCTTCTTCTTCTTCTTCTTCTTCTTCTTCTTCTTCTTCTTCTTCTTCTTCTTCTTCTTCTTCTTCTTCTTCTTCTTCTTCTTCTTCTTCTTCTTCTTCTTCTTCTTCTTCTTCTTCTTCTTCTTCTTCTTCTTCTTCTTCTTCTTCTTCTTCTTCTTCTTCTTCTTCTTCTTCTTCTTCTTCTTCTTCTTCTTCTTCTTCTTCTTCTTCTTCTTCTTCTTCTTCTTCTTCTTCTTCTTCTTCTTCTTCTTCTTCTTCTTCTTCTTCTTCTTCTTCTTCTTCTTCTTCTTCTTCTTCTTCTTCTTCTTCTTCTTCTTCTTCTTCTTCTTCTTCTTCTTCTTCTTCTTCTTCTTCTTCTTCTTCTTCTTCTTCTTCTTCTTCTTCTTCTTCTTCTTCTTCTTCTTCTTCTTCTTCTTCTTCTTCTTCTTCTTCTTCTTCTTCTTCTTCTTCTTCTTCTTCTTCTTCTTCTTCTTCTTCTTCTTCTTCTTCTTCTTCTTCTTCTTCTTCTTCTTCTTCTTCTTCTTCTTCTTCTTCTTCTTCTTCTTCTTCTTCTTCTTCTTCTTCTTCTTCTTCTTCTTCTTCTTCTTCTTCTTCTTCTTCTTCTTCTTCTTCTTCTTCTTCTTCTTCTTCTTCTTCTTCTTCTTCTTCTTCTTCTTCTTCTTCTTCTTCTTCTTCTTCTTCTTCTTCTTCTTCTTCTTCTTCTTCTTCTTCTTCTTCTTCTTCTTCTTCTTCTTCTTCTTCTTCTTCTTCTTCTTCTTCTTCTTCTTCTTCTTCTTCTTCTTCTTCTTCTTCTTCTTCTTCTTCTTCTTCTTCTTCTTCTTCTTCTTCTTCTTCTTCTTCTTCTTCTTCTTCTTCTTCTTCTTCTTCTTCTTCTTCTTCTTCTTCTTCTTCTTCTTCTTCTTCTTCTTCTTCTTCTTCTGTCACTGGCAACAACATTTTCCCGATTAAATCGTAAACCACCATCTTCTAACATATGAACAACTCTACCAAGTGCTTCTTGTAGATCTTCAATCTGTCTATCTCTCCTAGCATTATTAGCTTCATCTAAAGTCATATTTCTTCTAAACGTCATTTATAACCAACAAATAACTCACAATCAATAGATCTAAGCAAATAACTAATAGATCTAAACAATCAATCAACAGATCTAAACAAATAATACCCCAACGGACAAAAAGATTAAGAAACCTTTCTGATACCAAATTGATGCGTAAATCACGCGACAAACGACAGCGGAAGACTATTTTTGGTATTTTCTGGATTTTATATGAAACAAACAACTAAACGAGACAATAAAGTAAAATGATAGATAAAAAAGAATCCACCACCAAGACTCGTAAAGGCCAAGCCACCGGAATCAAGGATAAAGGAAACACTCCGCCCCACCACTATAATCGATAAAGGTCTAGCCACCATGATTATAGATAAAGGAAACCGAAGATTTAAAAGACCTCACCACAATATTTGATAAAGAACAAGTCAACACAAATATTGATAAAGGGGTCACTCCTAACCACCAAGATCAAAAGATCTATAAAGGTAAAAGAAGATTTTTGTAAGAAATAGAGGCTGCTCTATTAATTTCATTCAACATTAACTTCTTTACAAATGAGAGATAAACCTCTATTTATAGCCATGTGCTCTACCTAGGAATTAACGATGAAATAATAAATAATACATAAAAGCTGTCATGTGCAAGCCACTAACTAGTTTGGACCAATAAGACATGGACACGTAAGCTTCTAGAAACATTCCCCTGTAAGTGGTCCCATAATATTGTTAGAAACGTCACACGCGCCTTCCTTAACAACTGACATTCTTCTTTATTGGGTTTATTATTTGGCAACTGGAACATAAATTTGGATTGCAACTGGAGACCGTCATCTGGAGAACCTTCAATAGTGGTCACTGGAGCACGTCATCTGGAGGACCTTCAGTAGTGGTCACTAGAGCACGTCATCTGGAGGACCTTCAGTAGTGGTCACTGGAGCACGTCATCTGGAGGACCTTCAGTAGTGGTCACTAGAGCACGTCATCTGGAGGACCTTCAGTAGTGGTCACTGGAGCACGTCATCTGGAGGACCTTCAGTAGTGGTCACTGGAGCACGTCATCTGGAGGACCTTCAGTAGTGGTCACTGGAGCACGTCATCTGGAGGACCTTCAGTAGTGGTCACTGGAGCACGTCATCTGGAGGACCTTCAGTAGTGGTCACTGGAGCACGTCATCTGGAGGACCTTCAGTAGTGGTCACTGGAGCACGTCATCTGGAGGACCTTCAGTAGTGGTCACTGGAGCACGTCATCTGGAGGACCTTCAGTAGTGGTCACTAGAGCACGTCATCTGGAGGACCTTCAGTAGTGGTCACTGGAGCACGTCATCTGGAGGACCTTCAGTAGTGGTCACTAGAGCACGTCATCTGGAGGACCTTCAGTAGTGGTCACTGGAGCACGTCATCTGGAGGACCTTCAGTAGTGGTCACTGGAGCACGTCATCTGGAGGACCTTCAGTAGTGGTCACTGGAGCACGTCATCTGGAGGACCTTCAGTAGTGGTCACTAGAGCACGTCATCTGGAGGACCTTCAGTAGTGGTCACTGGAGCACGTCATCTGGAGGACCTTCAGTAGTGGTCACTGGAGCACGTCATCTGGAGGACCTTCAGTAGTGGTCACTGGAGCACGTCATCTGGAGGACCTTCAGTAGTGGTCACTAGAGCACGTCATCTGGAGGACCTTCAGTAGTGGTCACTGGAGCACGTCATCTGGAGGACCTTCAGTAGTGGTCACTAGAGCACGTCATCTGGAGGACCTTCAGTAGTGGTCACTGGAGCACGTCATCTGGAGGACCTTCAGTAGTGGTCACTGGAGCACGTCATCTGGAGGACCTTCAGTAGTGGTCACTGGAGCACGTCATCTGGAGGACCTTCAGTAGTGGTCACTGGAGCACGTCATCTGGAGGACCTTCAGTAGTGGTCACTGGAGCACGTCATCTGGAGGACCTTCAGTAGTGGTCACTGGAGCACGTCATCTGGAGGACCTTCAGTAGTGGTCACTAGAGCACGTCATCTGGAGGACCTTCAGTAGTGGTCACTGGAGCACGTCATCTGGAGGACCTTCAGTAGTGGTCACTGGAGCACGTCATCTGGAGGACCTTCAGTAGTGGTCACTAGAGCACGTCATCTGGAGGACCTTCAGTAGTGGTCACTGGAGCACGTCATCTGGAGGACCTTCAGTAGTGGTCACTGGAGCACGTCATCTGGAGGACCTTCAGTAGTGGTCACTGGAGCACGTCATCTGGAGGACCTTCAGTAGTGGTCACTGGAGCACGTCATCTGGAGGACCTTCAGTAGTGGTCACTGGAGCACGTCATCTGGAGGACCTTCAGTAGTGGTCACTGGAGCACGTCATCTGGAGGACCTTCAGTAGTGGTCACTGGAGCACGTCATCTGGAGGACCTTCAGTAGTGGTCACTAGAGCACGTCATCTGGAGGACCTTCAGTAGTGGTCACTGGAGCACGTCATCTGGAGGACCTTCAGTAGTGGTCACTAGAGCACGTCATCTGGAGGACCTTCAGTAGTGGTCACTGGAGCACGTCATCTGGAGGACCTTCAGTAGTGGTCACTGGAGCACGTCATCTGGAGGACCTTCAGTAGTGGTCACTGGAGCACGTCATCTGGAGGACCTTCAGTAGTGGTCACTGGAGCACGTCATCTGGAGGACCTTCAGTAGTGGTCACTGGAGCACGTCATCTGGAGGACCTTCAGTAGTGGTCACTGGAGCACGTCATCTGGAGGACCTTCAGTAGTGGTCACTGGAGCACGTCATCTGGAGGACCTTCAGTAGTGGTCACTAGAGCACGTCATCTGGAGGACCTTCAGTAGTGGTCACTGGAGCACGTCATCTGGAGGACCTTCAGTAGTGGTCACTAGAGCACGTCATCTGGAGGACCTTCAGTAGTGGTCACTGGAGCACGTCATCTGGAGGACCTTCAGTAGTGGTCACTGGAGCACGTCATCTGGAGGACCTTCAGTAGTGGTCACTGGAGCACGTCATCTGGAGGACCTTCAGTAGTGGTCACTGGAGCACGTCATCTGGAGGACCTTCAGTAGTGGTCACTGGAGCACGTCATCTGGAGGACCTTCAGTAGTGGTCACTGGAGCACGTCATCTGGAGGACCTTCAGTAGTGGTCACTAGAGCACGTCATCTGGAGGACCTTCAGTAGTGGTCACTGGAGCACGTCATCTGGAGGACCTTCAGTAGTGGTCACTGGAGCACGTCATCTGGAGGACCTTCAGTAGTGGTCACTAGAGCACGTCATCTGGAGGACCTTCAGTAGTGGTCACTGGAGCACGTCATCTGGAGGACCTTCAGTAGTGGTCACTGGAGCACGTCATCTGGAGGACCTTCAGTAGTGGTCACTGGAGCACGTCATCTGGAGGACCTTCAGTAGTGGTCACTGGAGCACGTCATCTGGAGGACCTTCAGTAGTGGTCACTGGAGCACGTCATCTGGAGGACCTTCAGTAGTGGTCACTGGAGCACGTCATCTGGAGGACCTTCAGTAGTGGTCACTGGAGCACGTCATCTGGAGGACCTTCAGTAGTGGTCACTAGAGCACGTCATCTGGAGGACCTTCAGTAGTGGTCACTGGAGCACGTCATCTGGAGGACCTTCAGTAGTGGTCACTAGAGCACGTCATCTGGAGGACCTTCAGTAGTGGTCACTGGAGCACGTCATCTGGAGGACCTTCAGTAGTGGTCACTGGAGCACGTCATCTGGAGGACCTTCAGTAGTGGTCACTAGAGCACGTCATCTGGAGGACCTTCAGTAGTGGTCACTGGAGCACGTCATCTGGAGGACCTTCAGTAGTGGTCACTGGAGCACGTCATCTGGAGGACCTTCAGTAGTGGTCACTGGAGCACGTCATCTGGAGGACCTTCAGTAGTGGTCACTGGAGCACGTCATCTGGAGGACCTTCAGTAGTGGTCACTAGAGCACGTCATCTGGAGGACCTTCAGTAGTGGTCACTGGAGCACGTCATCTGGAGGACCTTCAGTAGTGGTCACTAGAGCACGTCATCTGGAGGACCTTCAGTAGTGGTCACTGGAGCACGTCATCTGGAGGACCTTCAGTAGTGGTCACTGGAGCACGTCATCTGGAGGACCTTCAGTAGTGGTCACTAGAGCACGTCATCTGGAGGACCTTCAGTAGTGGTCACTGGAGCACGTCATCTGGAGGACCTTCAGTAGTGGTCACTGGAGCATTTCCTTTTATTTATGTAAGATCCGACTTATATATATATATATACATAAGTCCAGCTTTAATAAAACTGTCAATTCCCTCTCCTCCTAACTTAACTCCGCTTCTCTCTCTTCCTTGCTAGCCTCGGCTGGGCCCCACTTCTACCTTCGATACCTCGCCAGTGGGACCCACTCCTCTCCTAAGCTTCGCTAGCTTTCATGTGAAGAGAGAGAGTCGACGTCTCCGGGCTTCGTTATATTTCTTTTATATATGCATCCATATATAAATGTATAAATTAGTCTTTTATCTTTTATTGGTCGACACTTTAGGCTTAGATATCTCTCCTTTCCAGCCTTGATCCGATCTCACCATATCTCAAAACATGAGTCTCGACAATTTTCCATGTTTCTGCCTAGCTTTCAGAGTAGGATTTAGGGTTTTGTTTGTAATTCAAATTAGATCTAGGTCTTTAGCTTCGACATATACACATATCACTGTATTCGGATTCGGACACACCTCATTACATGTCACATAACGAGCACAACAGAGTTGTTGACTGCACATTAACATCCCACGAGCATAATACATCCTGTGTTTTCAACTTCTTCATGAAGACCAGCCAAAGAATAAACGAATGCTTAGGAATAGAATGAGAGTACCACACAAGAGAGTGCCACTCAACAGTAGCAGCAGAATGGCGAATAGAGTCCCATACACGAGTCACTGAAACTTCATTAACATTATTATTTTGATCTTTCCACAACAACTTATCCTTAACACCATAAGTCAGATGCGGAACAGCCACATTAGGGAACCTGTCATTCCAAGAAGGAGGCCATTTCCACGAGCCATTCACAATAATTTCACAAACCTTGTCATATAAAGTAAAACCAGCACCTGTAATCAATCTGGAGGTTAAAGACGACCCCCGAGGACCATAAGCTCCCCAATTATCAAACCAAGCAGATGCCGTTTTCCCATCACCAATCTCGAACAAAAAAACTCCTTAAGGATAGGACGAATCTGTAACAACTTTCGCCAACTCCATTAAGGATAGGACGAATCTGTAACGAACCTTTAGAGATCTTTGATCTTGGTGGTTAGGAGTGACCCCTTTATCAATATTTATGGTGGTTCGTCCTTTATCAAATATTGTGGTGAGATCTAAATCTTAGGTTTCCTTTATCTATAATCGTGGTGGCTAGACCTTTATCGGTTATAGTGGTGGGGCGGAGTGTTACCTTTATCCTTGATTCCGGTGGCTTGGCCTTTACGAATCTTGGTGGTGGATTCTTTTATCTATCATTTTTATTATATTGTCTTGTTTTTAATTGTTTGTTCCATTTAAATCAGAGAATACCAAAAATAGTCTTCCGCTGTCGTTTGTCGAGTGTTTTACGCATCAAATTTGGTATCAGAGACAGGTTTGAAAAAGGTTTCTTAATCTTTTTTTCCGTGGGTTTAGTTGTTTGTTGGGTCAGATTCAAAAGGGTTGTTCTAATCGTTTGATCTGTTGGAGTTTTTGTTTAGATCTGTTATTGTTAGTGTTGTTTATTGAGTATAAATGGCTTTTAGAAGAAATATGACATTTGAAGAAGCTCATAATGGGATAGACAAATAGAAGATCTACAAGAAGCACTGGGTAGGGTTGTTCATATGTTAGAAGATGGTGGTTTAAGGTTTAATAGATACCATGTTGTTGCTAGTGAAAGAGATTCTGAATCTCAAGGTCCTAGTGAAAGATCTGATAGTACACCCAGAAACTCTAGTGATTTTGATGACCCACATCCTAGAGAAAGACGAAGGAGACATAAGGGTGATGATACTAAAGATATTAAGATAGATCCACCAGATTTTGTTGGTTCTTCAAACCCAGAAGAGTTCTTTGAATGGGTTCAGGTTATGGATAGGATTATGGAAATATAAGGTTATGATGATAAAAAAAGTTTTAAGGTTGCCATTATTAAGCTAAAAAAATATGCTTCATCTTGGTATGACAATATGAAATCTGAAAGGGAGTATAAGGGTAAGAGTAAAATCAAGACCTGGTCCAAATTGAAAGAAGTTATGCAGAAAAGATTTGTTCCTCAGTCGTACAAGCAAGATCGGTACCTTCTGATGAATAATCTGAAGCAAGGCACTAAAGAAGTTGTGGAGTATATTAGGGAGTTTGAGCAACTGAAGACAATAACTGGTGTCAAAGAAACTGAAGAGCATACAATCGCCAGATTCCTTGGTGGGTTGAATGCTACCATTACTGAGAAGATAGAACTGCAGCCCATCTGGACTTATGAAGGTGCTTGCAAACTGGCCCTCTAGATTGAAAAGCAACTGAAGAAGAAGGTCCAGTACAAACCTTTCACTAAGGTACTCCCAGTTTCAGTCAACCAGTTACCAGGCCCAGTGAAACTGTTCAGAAATCCTTCAGAGGAAAGGAGAAAGAAGCTGGAGGATTAAAAGAACCAGTTGGAAGAAAATGCTTCAAGTGTCATGGTTTTGGAAAACATGGCATCTTTTATTTCCTCAAAAGTAACAGTATTCACCATTTTAGAGGCTACATGTGCATCCAAAACACTAGTGAAAAGGTTAGCGGTATTAATCGGTTCTGTTGGCCATTCAACACCTAGGAAATTAGTGTAATGCATAACAAGAGTATCACTTACAGCCCCACCTTCACAAACCTGCCCATTAGTGTCTTTGATCATATCTATTCGTCTTCGGTGATTCTTGCTTTTAACGGTGTTATGAAAGTATGCTGTATTTGAATCGCCTACATTAAGCCAATCAATCTTTGCTTTCTGCTTTAGAAAGCATTCCTCATCATAAGAAGCTACTTTGAACTTTTCAAGACAGATCGTTTCCATTGCACGAAGAGATTCATCACCTGGATTATTGTCAACTTCCTTTTGAATATCATCAAGTTCTTTCCTTAAAGTTGTGACACGATCATGGAGGTTGCCTTGTTCAAACAAAAGCTTGCGCATAGGAGTTTTAAGTGATCTCAGCTTTTTCACAATACAAAACGTTTTATATCCCTTAAACTCTTGCTTCCATCCTTTCTCCACAGCTTCCATAAAACCAGGTTTGCTAGTAATGAAATTAGCAAACTTAAAGGGCTTAGGTCTGTTTCTTGCGACTGAAGGCAGCTTCAATACACATGGTGTATGGTCAGAGACACGGTAAGGCTGAAAAATGGCATAAGATGATGGAAATTCAGTAATGAATTGCATGTTCCCCATTATCCTATCGATTTTCTTTAGAATACCAACACTTAAACGCCTATAATGATGCTACTTTGAATGAAGAGCGGTTTCTTAAGCAAAAAGCTGAAATTGACTGGTTAAATGTTGGAGACTCGAACTCGGCCTATTTCCATAAGGTTGTTAAAGCAAAAACAACAAGGAGTACAATTGATGTAGTTCTTGATTCAAATGGGAATGTAGTCGATGGGGAGGATGTGGTTTCGGCTTTTCTTAGCTATTATATTTAGTTTCTTGGCCATGCTGATCCGGTAAGTGTTCTTGATACTTTTGATTTGTTTCATTCTAAACTTACTCAGGAACAAGCTAATTCTATGATTAAACCTGTAACGGATGAAGAGGTCAAGGAGGCGATTTTTAGTATGGGTGATGATAAATCTCCTGGGCCGGATGATTATTCTGCATGTTTCTATAAGAATGCATGGGAGATTCTGGGACAGGATGTGATTAAAGCTGTAAAAGACTTTAAAGGAAGTCAATCACACCGTTATTGCTCTTATTCCCAAGATAGCTGCTCCATCCAGAATAAATGATTATAGACCGATCTCATTATGTAATGTATTGTTCAAATGTATCACGAAAATTCTATCTAATCGAATTAAGGGAAGTCTTGGAGAGGTGGTCAATATTAATCAGTCGGCGTTCGTTCCGGGTAGGCGCATTTCTGATAATATTTTATTAACTCAGGAATTAATGCATAATTACCATCTTGATAGAGGACCGCCAAGATGTGCCTTGAAAGTTGATATTCAGAAAGCTTATGATATGGTGGATTGGGGTTTTCTTCGCAATATTTTACAGGGATTTGGATTTCATGCAAAAATGATTGCTTGGATTATGGAGTGTGTCACCACTTCATCTTTTTCACTTAATATTAATGGATTGGTTCATGGTTTTTTAAGGGTCATCGGGGTTTGCAACAAGGAGATCCTTTATCTCCTTATTTGTTCACTTTGGTTATGGAGATACTTACATTAATTCTTCATAGGAAAGTGAGAATGTCGGACAGGTTTTCTTATCATCATCAATGTTCTGAACATGAGATTATTAATTTATGTTTTGCGGATGATCTTTTTATTTCATGCGAGGTGATAGTGATTCTGCTATGGTTATTATGGAAGGGCTGGAGGAATTTAAAATGGCATCGGGGCTAGTGCCAAGTTTACCTAAAAGCACTGCGTTTTTTTGTAATGTCTTTAATCATGTGAAGCACTCAATTCTTGGTATTTTGCCGTTTGAAGAAGCATTTCTGCCTGTAAAGTATCTTGGAGTTCCACTTGTGTCTTCTAGATTGATGATCTGGGACTGCAAAGTGCTTGTTGAAAAAGTAAAGAAGAGATTAGATGACTGGAAAAATCGGTTTTTATCCTTTGGTGGAAGACTTCAGTTGATTTCATCTGTAATATCGTCTATGCATGTCTACTGGGCTTCTGCGTTTATGTTGCCTGCTTGCACATTACTTGATATAGAACAACTTATGCGTTGTTTTCTATGGGGTCAGGGAGGCATGAAGAAGGGAAAGGCAAAAGTTTTTTGGGAGAATGTTTGCTTACCTCAAGAATAAGGCGGACTCGGCATTCGTAGGCTTGAAAAGTTTAATATTGTTTTGCTTACTATTCATGTAGGTAATTTGCTTATGCATAAGAATTCGGTGTGGGTAAAATGGATCCATTTTTATAGGCTGCGTGGGAGAAGTTTCTGGTCAGTTCCATGCCAAGGTAACTTGTCTTGGAGTTGGCGGAAGATCCTTCAGATACGGCCAACTATTAGAGATTTTCTTTGGTTCCAGCTCGACAATGGGAAGATGGCTTCAATTTGGTATGATAACTGGTGTGACTTGATGCGAATATGATCCCACTCGCTGAACTGACTAATTCCAGTCAGCTAGAAGGGGTCGCTGAAGAGAGTCAGCTAGGAGGGGTCGCTGAAGAGAGTCAGCTAGGAGGGGTCGCTGGCAACAATCTACTGGCAGCGAGCATTGGACTGAAGATGCCTCCAGAACAAGCTATGCTCATCTTACCAGCGATAGCCCATTATGGACAAGCCTTCGCTGACAAACAACCTCCAATTGTTACTTTACTCCAGTGGCAAGTCCCTCCTTGATCAATAAAAGTCATCAGCGAGCAATTCCAGTCAGCATACTTCAGCTGCCACGTCACCAGTTCTAGAAGGTCTTGGATAAGGATGTGTGCGCGTGTGACAGTAACATCTCTAACGGTATTATGGGACCACTTGCAGGGGAATGTTTCTAAAAAGCCACGTTGTCCATTTCCTATTGGCCAAACCCAATTAGTGGCTAGCATTTGACAGCTTTTTTTTTATTGTATTTTCGTTAATTCCTAGGTAGAGCATGTGGCTATAAATAGGGGTTTATTTCCTTGTAAAAGTCAGTTTTTGGTTATCGAATTGAATGAAAAGAACACTTTCTTTTCCTTATTAAATCTTCATATTACCTTTCATAAATTGTTATTTATTTGGGTGTTTGGAGTGATCCCTTTATCTTTAATTGTGGTGGTTCGTCCTTTATCAATTAAAGTGGTGAGATCTTAAATCTTCGATTCCTTTATCTTTAATCGTGGTGGTTCGTCCTTTATCGATTATAGTGGTGGGTTGGAGTGTTTCTATTATTTGATTCCGGTGGCTCGTTTCCTTTACGAATCAAGTATTAGATTCTTTATCTATCTTCGTTGTTATTGTCTTGTTGTTTTGTTTCATTAAAATCCAGAAAATACCAAAAATATTTATTTCCGCTGTGCTAGTTTCGTTGTCTAGTTCCGTTGTGCTTGGAATCGCGTGATTAAAACATCAATTTGGTATCAAAGCCAAGTTACAAAAGGTAGTTTCGTTGTCTAGTTCCGTTGTGTTTGTTTAGATCTCGTTTCGATTTAGTCAGATCTGAGTTTGTTTTGTTTAGATCTATTGATTGATTGAGTTGTTGTTGATTATAAATGGCATATAGACGAGATATGACTTTAGAAGAAGCTCATAATGTTAGGAAAGATAGGCAGATTGAAGATCTACAAGAAACACTTGGTAGGGTTCTTAATCTATTAGAAGATGGTGGTTTAAGGATGAATAGGGAACGTGTTGTAAGAGATGATGCGTCTCAAGGTCCTAGTGAGAGATCTGATAATACACCCAGATCTTCTAGTGATTCTGAGGAGTCTAATCAATCTAGAAGAAGGCATAGGAGACATAAGGTTGACGATACTAGAGATATTAAGATAGATCCACCAGATTTTGTTGGTTCATCAAACCCAGAGGAATATTTTGAATGGGTTCAGGTGATGGATAGGATTATGGAAATAAAAGGTTATGATGATAGAAAGAGTTTTAAGGTTGCCATTATTAAGCTTAAAAAGTATGCTTCATCTTGGTATGATAATATGAAATCTGAAAGGGATTATAAGGGTAAGAGTAAAATCAAGACCTGGTCGAAACTGAAGGAAGTTATGCAGAAGAGATTTGTTCCTCAAACTTACAAGCAAGATCAGTATCTACTGATGAATAATCTGAAGCAAGGTGCTAAAGAAGTGGTAGAGTATATCAGGGAGTTTGAGCAACTGAAGACAAGAACTGGTGTCAAAGAAACTAAAGAGCATACTATCGCCAGATTCCTTGGTGGGTTGAATGCTATCATTGCTGAGAAGATGGAATTACAGCCCATCTGGACTT
>CM067169.1:83370553-83418053 GCA_034093135.1 Erigeron breviscapus | reverse complement strand
GTATGACAAAGAATTCTATGCTATCATCAGGGCTGTCAATCACTGGTCACACTATCTGAAGCCCAAGCAGTTTGTTTTATATTCTGATCATGAAGCTCTGAAGTACATCAATGGTCAGCATAAGTTAAATTCAAGGCATGCAAAGTGGGTGGAATTTTTGCAGTCTTATTCGTTTGTGTCTAAACATAAAGCTGGGGTAGAGAATGTTGTTGCTGATGCACTATCAAGAAGATATTCAATGCTTTCCATTTTGGAAGCAAGGGTTCTTGGGTTCTCTTTTATCAAAGAGTTGTATGCTGCTGATACAGATTTTGCTGGTCACTTCACTGATGGTCCCTCCAAAGGATCATATTTCGTGCAAGAAGGGTTTTTATTTAAAAATGGAAGGTTGTGTATTCCTAAGGGCTCAATTCGAGACTTACTAATAAGAGAAGCTCATGGCGGAGGACTCGCTGGTCATTTTGGTATTACTAAGACTGCTGACATCCTCAGTGAACATTTCTATTGGCCATGTCTGCTGAAAGACGTCCAGAATATCATCAGCAGATGCTCAACTTGTCATCAGGCCAAGGCAATTTTTTCACAAAGGTTTGTACACTCCTCTTCCAGTTCCAAGTCAACCGTGGGAAGATCTGAGCATGGATTTCATTGTTGCTTTACCCAAAAACCAGAGAGGAAAAGATTCTATCATGGTGGTGGTTGACAGATTCTCAAAAATGGCCCATTTCATTCCTTGTAACACCACTAATGATGCCTCAGCAGTAGCCAATTTATTCTTCAAAGAAATTGTCCGTCTTCATGGAATCCCCAAAACCATTGTTTCTGATAGGGATACAAAATTTTTGAGTTAATTTTGGAAAACATTGTGGAAGTTGATGGGTACTAAGCTGCTGTTTAGCACTTATCGCCATCCCCAAACTGATGGTCAGACTGAAGTAACGAACAGAACAATTGGTATGTTGTTAAGAACACTGGTGAAGACGCTGAAAGATTGGGATCTAAAGCTCGCACATGCTGAGTTCGCTTTTAATAGAGCCCCCAACCACTCAACCAGCAAGACTCCATTTGAAGTTTGTTATGGTACCAATCCTTTAGCCAAGAGTAAGTATTGATGCTGAAGAGAAAGCTAAGGAAATCAAAAAAATACATCAGCAAGTAAAGACAAAAATTGAGAAAGCAAATGAAGAATACAAGGCCAGAGCTAATAAGCATCGTCAGCAGCCTAGTTTTGCACCTGGCGATCTTGTTTGGGTGCATCTCAAAAAAGAAAGATTTCCTTCCAAGAGAAAGAACAAACTGATGCCAAGAGCTGAAGGACCATTCAGAATACTGGAAAAGTTCGGTGACAGCGCGTACAAGGTTGAATTACCAGGAAGCATGTCAGTTTCAAGCACTTTTAATGTTGGAGATTTGATGCCTTACCTTGAAGATGAATATCTCGAGGACTTGAGGACAAGTCCTACTTTAGAGGGGGAGAATGATGCGAATATGATCCCACTCGCTGAACTGACTAATTCCAGTCAGCTAGAAGTGGTCGCTGAAGGGAGTCAGCTAGAAGGGGTCGCTGAAGAGAGTCAGCTAGGAGGGGTCGCTGGCAACAATCTACTGGCAGCGAGCATTGGACTGAAGATGTCTCCAGAACAAGCCATGCTCATCTTGCCAGCCATAGCCCATTATGGACAAGCCTTCGCTGACAAACAACCTCCAATTGTTACTTTACTCCAGTGGCAAGTCCCTCCCTTGATCAAATGAAAGTCATCAGCGAACAATTCCAGTCACATACTTCAGCTGCCACGTCACAATAAAGAAGAATGACAGCTGTAAAGGAAGGCGCGTGTGACAATGACATTTCTAACGGTATTATGGGACCACTTGCAGGGGAATGTTTCTAGAAGCCCACGCTGTCCATTTCCTATTGGCCAAATTCAATTAGTGGCTAGCATTTGACAGCTTTTTTTATTGTATTTTCGTTAATTCCTAGGTAGAGCATGTGGCTATAAATAGGGGTTTATTTCCTTGTAAAAGTCAGTTTTTTGGTTATCAAATTGAATGAAAAGAACACTTTCTTTTCCTTATCAAATCTTCATATTACCTTTCATAAATTGTTATTTATTTGGGTGTTTGGAGTGATCCCTTTATCTTTAATTGTGGTGGTTCGTCCTTTATCAATTAAAGTGGCGAGATCTTAAATCTTCGATTCCTTTATCTTTAATCGTGGTGGTTCGTCCTTTATCGATTATAGTGGTGGGTTGGAGTGTTTCTATTATTTGATTCCGGTGGCTCGTTTCCTTTACGAATCAAGTATTAGATTCTTTATCTATCTTCGTTGTTATTGTCTTGTTGTTTTGTTTCATTAAAATCCAGAAAATACCAAAAATATTTATTTCCGCTGTGCTAGTTTCGTTGTCAAGTTCCGTTGTGCTAGGAATCGCGTGATTAACACATCATGACTATAGCCCTCTTATTGATCATTTATCTCCACGACAGATTGCTAGAGCGGACATCATCTGGGCAGCTCGGTTTGTGATGTTATTATGGATGGTAGGTGGAATTGGCCGGCGCATTGGAATGGTATGTTTCCTAATCTTGCAACCCCCATTCTTGATCACTCAAAACAAGACCAATTGATGTGGAAGAATAAGTTGAATGTAATGCAAGATGTAACACCCCAACCACGGCGGAATGATGAGATGTACAGAAAGTCGAGTATTCAAATCAAAGGATAATAGATAACATTCACCATAGCTTTAGTTGATAAAAATAATTTACAATGCACAAGCATGTGAACCAATTCCCAAGTACAATACGTCTACATACTTGGATATTGAGTCCACGAAACAAATAACAAATACATGAGATGATATACTACAATGATCAAGGCGGATTCCATTGCCCGTCACAAGGTTTGATCTTTGACTCCAAAGTGCAATGCAAACAATCATGATGCATATAATTCCTCAAAGCTTACGCTAATTCCTGAAAAGCATGAAGAAAAAGTGTCAACTACAAACGTAGTTGGTGAGTGCATAGGTTTGCAAGTAAATCTCATTACATATCCATTTCAAAATAGTTGAGAAATCCATGGTAAATTATAAAGTTCTCATTGTCACATTTATCGTGAGAGAAAAGCCACCCTATTTTACATGAAAAAACAAAGTGAAAAAAAGAAATACATCACTAATCAATCCATCCTTGGTCGTAGATCACCAAATGCCTAGGCAGATTCCAATCTTCTACCATACGATTAGCAAGCTTTGTATTCTTGAACCGCATTGTTACAAGCTTTAACCGAACTGTAGTGGCTATGATATCCGAAATCTTCTCCACAGGTCTTGATTTATTGGATTGGAGTCTCATGTTTCGCTCTTGCCATATGAAGTAAGCCATAGCAGCAACTAATAATTTACCAATTACCGTTCTTGCTGAATTCGACTTCCCCTTTTGAATCATCCATTCAGCTACATCATCCCATTTTTCTTGAATGTTTTGCATGTAAGCTAAATGCCGAACTGTATGCCAAACCTGAGAAGAATAAGAACAATCAAAAAACAAATGGTTATGGCTATCCGGCCCTTGTTTGCATAACGGACAGCAAACCATATTGAGATTCATGTTTCCTCCGGCACTCCACTTCATCATTCTGTCTTGAGTATTAAGCCTTCGAAGAAAAAATAACCACAGAATAAAAGAGTGTCTCGGCACCATTTGCTTGAACTAGACCCCATTCCCCCATGGAACCTGCTGATGATGCTGCCTTAATGTGTTCCATACTGCATACGACGAGAACTCCACCTCATTGCCATCTTTATCTTTCCAATATAGAGAATCAGGAATATGCGGCCTTATGATAATAGGAGGTAAACCGTTTAATGCAGGGTATAAATCCAGCATTCATCAGGCCATTTCCAATTTCCATCCATCACAAGGTCACTCACTTTAATATGTAATGAAAATCCCGCATTCCTAATATCCCGGTTAGATACTAAATTTCGAATAGGGCAGTTTTCATCCCATTTATCAAACCAGACCATAGTGTTCTTCCCATTACCTATTTTCGACCAAATATAGGGACGTACCTGATCTCGAAGCTGTAATAATTTACGCCATCCCCAGCTGCAGTTGGAGGGAATGGGGACGTCCCAAAAGCTACGATTAGAGAGTCTATACGAGTGTATCCACTTCATCCATAAGGATTCTCTATGATCGAGAATGCTCCAGATGTGAGTGGTCATCAACGCTTTATTAACATCTGAAATTCTTCTTATCCCTAAACCACCCTCATTTTTTGGCCTACAAATAAAATCCCACGAGACTTTGGCTTTCCCTCTAACATATTCTCCTTGACACCAAAGAAAATCTCGCATTTTATTTTCAAGTTCATCTATAATTCGCTACGGGAGAATAAAAACAGATGCCCAATAAATGTGTAGGGATGCAAGGACAGATCGAATCAATTGAAGCCTACCTGCAAAAGACAGTGACTTATTCCTCCAGTCTGTCACCTCACTACCAACAATATTCCAAGCACTCTTGAAGAAAGCTGAGGTATACCCATCAGGTCCAGGCGCTTTATTCTCACCAATACTGAACATAGCATTTTTTATTTCCTCATCAGTAATATTCCTGACCATATTTTCCGCCTTGTCATGGCCAAGAACCATAGTAAACAAACCAGGTGTTGGGTAAATTCTGATTTCATCTTCCTTACCCAGAAAATTCGTAAAATGATCCACCATGGCTTGATGTGCAGCTCCACCCTCATGTGTAACACCTTGCATGTCTTTGATGATTTCAATTCGTGATCTGTGATTTTTGTACTTCAACGTTTTATGAAAAAAAGCGGAGTTTGCATCCCCTAAAGCAAGCCATTCCACTTTAGCCTTTTGTTTAAGGAAACATTCTTCATCAAGTTGTGCTTCTTTAAACTCATTAAGCACTGTTGCTTCTTTATTACGTAGAGAAGAATCCAAAGGATCTTTATCTATAGCAACCTGAAGCAAATCCAACTCCTTCCTAAGATTATCTACCCGAGTATGAATATTACCCTGTTTCACCAGTAGTTTTCGTAAAGGTTTTTTCAGTGTTTTCAGCTTTTTTACTAATTGAAACATGTAATGCCCATGCACATCTTGCTGCCATTCACGTTCAACAGCTTCCTTAAAACCCAGCTTATGTACAAGAAGATTCGTAAATTTGAAAGGTTTGGGGCTAGTTCTTGTAACCGAAGGGAGCTTTAAGATACACGGTGAGTGATCTGACACCCTATAAGGTTGAAACAGTGCAACCGCAGATGGGAAATTATCCACAAATTTCAAATTTCCCATAACACAGTCAATCTTTTTAAACACACTAGTACCTTTCTTGGGTTTTTGATTCCAAGTGAAATGTAAAACAGAGCTATTAATATCTAACACTTCAATTGCTTCAACACACTCTTTAAAATCATTCATACCAAGAGTTACTTTCGATGTACCCAACAAAGAGTCTTCAAGATTCAGCGAAGAATTGAAGTCACCCAGAATTACCCATGGTCGATCATGGATGAACACTTTATGTTTACCCAAATCATTCCATAAATCTCTTCGTCTTTTATAATAATTATCTGCATACACAAACGAGCAAAACAAAGATTTCTGATCCAACTTAAAAGTAACTTGGGTATGCATGACCTGATCAGTTTGTGAGATAACCATTAAATCAACAAAATCAGTATCCCACCCGACAATAATCCTTGTACCTTTAGTACATAACCCTCCATTCGATGTCCAACTCCAAGTTTTACATATATTATTACATGTGTCAAACAACTTACTAACATCCATATGGGATTCGAGAATAGCACATATGTTCAAATGATTTTCATACACTACATGTTGAACCTCCTTTTGTTTGAGGGGGCGATTCAACCCTCTTATGTTCCAGGAGGCAATACTACACATTAAAACCATCATTACCGGGAGTGCTTGCCCCCTCAGAAGGTTTTATTGGTGCATTAGGCTGAAAAGTATCTTCATATGGTTCAGCAAAAATGGTCTCAACACTTTCATTATCCGAATAACCATCAACAAGATTTTCAAGTTTCTTCTTTTCAATTTCCATCCTTTCTTCCATAGTAGTAACATGAAATAATGGATCAGCAGCTCCCTCTCCATAATCATTCAAAGGGTCATAAGAGTTTTGAGTACTAATCGATGGCTTAGAAGAACTGCCTACCTCCGTTGTAACTTTAGGTTTTACCACAGGTCTATATTCAAACACAGGCTTTTGTTTTTGCTTAACTGGGAATCCTTGGGTTTTTCCTTTCCTCTTACTGTTCACCTGTTGAAACCCATCATTGTCCATTGATTTAGCCACCGGAGCAGCTTTGATAGCCTTAGGACATGCAGAATCAACATGTCCAAAAACTTTGCAAGTCGAGCGGCTTCCATTCATATTCAATTTTTATAACTGAGTTCGTATAACCCTCTTCATCCATTTTTGGAATGGCAATAACAATTTTATCTTTAAAGTCCTCCTCAGCGTCCAATTCAACTAATGCTCTAGCATAACTATTCCGACCCCAAGATTCAATACACATATCAGTTGTGTATGAATCTAGCTTTTTTGGATCACCCACTTTTGATGTCAACAGACTTAACCCATCATCAGTGTATGCAACCATAGGGACATCATGCATTTTCACCCAAACTGGAACATTTTTCATATCAGTTTTAGTAAGGTTAAGATTCGGGTTCCACATATTCAGAATTATAGGTGAACTTCTAATAATCCAAGGTCCATTCTCAAGCACATAATCCATACCCGCTTTTGTTTTAAATTTAAAGAAGTAAAAACCACTAGCATTCATCATAATACATGTTAGACCATGCTTTATCCATGCATTTTTGACAAAATTATCCACAACTGGGAAAGCAATTTTCTTCCCCAAGAAGTAACCATACAACGTATTATCATATCGAGCACATACTTCAGTCATGGACTCTTTTGGCAGAAAAACATCAACACCCTCCACATTACTTGTGGTTTCAATCTTTCTTAGGTTAATTGTCCTCTTCACAGCTCCAGTTTGTACACCATCACCTTGCAATTTAGCAGCATAAGATACAGTTGGTTTTTTCTGTTGAAACTGTGAATCCTCAGCCAAGCTTGGTTTACTAAATCCAGGGAAAGCAGACTCTTTAGCAACTGGTTCATGTGAACAACCAGAAACACTTTCCACCGGTGTAGAAAATGCATCATGCATATCTGACTTAGGTGTCTTATCGATCTTCTCCAACCTAGGCTCGTTTACACCAGTATTTAGCAGTTCAGGATCGACTGATGTAGCATCCTTATTATCATTATTATTCACCTTCAATCCCTGAAGCGATTCCGCAGCAGCATTATTCAGATCAGCAGACCCTGGTACCTCAACAGTTACACCAGCTTTTTGAAACCCTTCAGAATTAGGACCAACATCAGATTTATGCTCCATGCTCACTGCTGCACCAGCAGATTTATCAGCAGAAGATCTATATATAGGTATAAGAGGCTTTGATTTGGTATCAGTAGGCGGTGTGGTGCGCCCTTTGTTAGGGCTGCCACCCTTTTTCTTTTTCCCCGACATATCCTTTTGATCAATATTACCAGAACGTAAACGTGAAAAACGTTCCTCTAACGCTTGAAGATCAAACGCAGGGCAATCTCTCTTCATAAACAAAACAAACCATTAAAACAAAATACCTAGATGAGCCAGAAAATACGACAGCAATCGAACAGGAAAATAAAAACCCTAACACCCTAGAACCCTAAAACTGCAAATCAATCACCAAAATTCGTTTAGCACTAGTGTATAAATCTAACTGAACTATAAAGATAGCCATGATAACACTAATGATAAACAAATCTGATAAAAAACCTAACAGTTCAAGGGAGACGATCAAAAACAGAAAAAGAAATCGATACCACCAAAACCAATCGGAAAAAAACCCAAACGTGCACATCAACAATCCTCTAACCCCAAGGGATTAAAAGGATTATGAGAGGGACATATTTACAGGTTTAATCTGATCGGAGTGGGAGGATTCGAAGAACAGAAGAAAAAGTGCTCATGATCGCCGGTAGGGAGAGAGAGAATTAGGGTTTTTTTCTTATTATACAAATGGAAGTTCTACATTTCCCTACCATACCACATTTCACACGGAAGCATTTAAATACTAGAGTGATAGCTATTGCTATACGATAATTATTAATTTTTTGGGTAAAGGGAATTTAAACCCCGGTGAAATTTCATTAATACCCAAACAATAATTACAAGTGGTATGGCCGAAATACAAATACCAGTTTATATATATGACATGCCATATATATGTAAACAAAAAAACATCATAATCTAAGGACAAGCACATAACCAACTAAAGTTGCTATACGAGAATTTCCGTTAAAGACAAGTGCAAATTCCACGTTTCGCCAAAGATCAACCATTCATGCTCGCAACATGTCTTTAAGAATTTTGGATGGTTCCCTTACGTGACTATCCGTCTGAGGGTAATATACAGAGCTTAAATTCGTCTTGTCCATTTATTTTAGTTGTCTTTAACCATAGGGCATAACTCTACCTTTTTGCATAAGGACATCACTGAGACCGCCTATTGACGCGTCGCAGTAGGTCGTAGCATCTTCTATTCCTTCAAATAATACAAACACGGAACCTTGACTTAGCTCTCCTCTTAATTGTTAGAATGCTTGTTAACCTTCCCGCACGCTTCACACTAAGAGAATTTGGCATAGATCCTTTCTTTTTGGAACATCTCCAAAATTTTCACGTAAAAGAACTTCATGTCAAATTAACTTTTTGAATAAACAAAACATCACCAATGAAAACAGTGACGGATATATCAAGTGTAGACGACACACACACATTTCGCAAGGTCCATAAGAGTCGCGAAAGCATTTGTAAGACCAAAGAACATGGCAACAAATTCAAAGTGTCCATAACGAATACAAAAGACGGTTTCAAGTACATCCTCCTCGTGCACCTTGAGTTACGAGACGACCAGAATGAAAATTATTTATAAAAAAAAAAAGATTTCAAAACTCCTTGCAATCGACTAAAAATATCGTCAATCCTCGATAACGGAAAGTATTTTCAATAATTACCTTGTTGAGCTCACGATAATCGATAACCATATGCCTACCACAGTTTTTGTTTTTCAGTCAAAAGAATAGGCGCACCCACGTGCGGCACTACTAGTGCGAACAAAACCCATGTCAAAATTTTTGAAGTTGCTTCATTAACTCTTGCTGTAAGTGTCAAACGAATAGAACCTTTAACAATGGAAGAAACTCCAGGGATTACGTTTAGGGAGAACTTTCGACAATCCACAAGAAACACATAAGGGGAAAATCACAAACAACAAGAACATCCTCCATAGACTGTGGTTTCCTTTCGGCGTCGATGACCTGAGCTAGATACACTTGGCAGCCATAAGACAAATTTGGAAAAGCTCAAATGAAAATACAAACATAAATCGACCGCTCTTTTCTACTGCCAAGAATAACCGCACACTCTCCAATAGGGATCTTCAAATAAGCCTCCTTCTCCGACCCTGAAATATTGATATCATAAACGCTCAGCTACTCCCATCCCAGACATTGCTTCAAACGCTCCCATAAGAACAAGAAATCAAATTGACTCGAAAGATTTTGGAGTATATTTTAATTTTATAACTACCATGTTTAAAATTAACAAATTCATTGGTACCATATTATCCTTATGTTCTCACTGATGCGTAAATCACGCGACAAACGACAGCGGAAGACTATTTTTGGTATTTTCTGGATTTTAACATGAAACAAATAATAAAACAAGACTATAAAATAAAATGATAGATAAAAGAATCCACCACCAAGATTCGTAAAGGCCAAGCCACCGGAATCAAGGATAAAAGAAACACTCCGTCCCACCACTATAATCGATAAAGGTCTAGCCACCACGATTACAGATAAAGGAAACCGAAGATTTAGACCTCACCACAATATTTGATAAAGGACGAACCACCACAAATATTGATAAAGGGGTCACTCCTAACCACCAAGATCAAAGATCTCTAAAGGTAAAAGAAGATTTTTAAGAAATAGAGGATGCTCTATTAATTTCATTCAATTCAACATAACATAATTTTTACAATGAAAAAGAACCCCTATTTATAGCCACATGCTATTACATAGGAATTAACGAAATACAATAAAATAATTTTTACAATGAAAAAGAACCCCTATTTATAGCCACATGCTATTACATAGGAATTAACGAAATACAATAAAATAATCAAAAACCTGTCATGTGCTAAGGACAGGCACTAATTTATCAACCAACAAGGAATGGACAGACAAAGCTTCTAGAAAGATTCCTTCTGCACAAGGGTCCACAAACCGTTAGGATTAACGTTGTCACACGCTCCTCCCTTATCTTCTTTGACAAATGTGATTCCTTCTTTATTGGGCCCACAAACACACGACTGGAACAAACTTTATTTAGTAAACTGGTAACTTAAATCTGGAACTTTCACTGGAGACTCTTTCCACTGGAGAAGTGTTATCACTGGTGACTGGACTGGTTCAGTGAACACTTGTCTGAAATGGGCTATTGCTGGCAGAATTAGCATGGCCTGCTCAGATGGCATTATTCGTTCAGTTCTACCCTTCAGTTCAGTTGACTTCTCTAGTTCACTGGTATCATTCAGTTCAGTGAACCTGGACATTTCCACATCAATCTCCTCCTCTAAGAAAGGACTTGTCCTCAAGTCCTCGAGGTATTCATCTTCCAGATAAGGCATCAGATCTCTGACATTAAAAGTACTTGAAACTGACATATCTCCAGGTAGCTCAACTTTATAAACATTATCACCATACCTCTCCAGAATCTTGAATGGTCCTTCAGCTCTGGGCATCAGCTTGTTCTTCCTTCTTGCTGGAAATCTTTCTTTTCTGAGGTATACCCAGACTAGATCACCTGGAGCAAAACTGGACTGCTTTCGATGCTTGTTTGCCCTTGCCTTGTAACTGGCATTTGCTTTCTCTATTCTGGCCTTCACTTGTTCATTAATTTTCTTGATTTCTTTTGCTCTGGCCTCAGCTTCAATACTTGCCTTTGGTTCAATAGAAAATGAAATTAAATCAATGGGAGTCAGTGGATTGACACCATAATAAACTTCAAACGGGGATTTACTGGTTGAATAATTTGGAGCTCTGTTGAAAGCAAACTCAGCATGAGCAAGCTTCAGATCCCAATCTTTCAGTGTCTTCTTCACCAGTGTTCTTAATAACATACCAATTGTTCTGTTTGTGACTTCAGTCTGTCCATCAGTCTGAGGATGGTGAGACGTACTGAACATTAATCTGGTACCCATCAGTCTCCATAAGGTCTTCCAGAAATAACTCAGAAACTTCACATCTCTATCTGAAACAATTGTTTTTGGAATCCCGTGTAATCGAACAATTTCTTTGAAAAATAGATTTGCAACTGCTGAAGCATCATTTGTGGTGTTGCAGAGAACAAAATGTGCCATTTTTGAAAATCGATCAACAACCACCATTATTGAGTCTTTTCCTCTCTGAGTTCCGGGCAGTGCAACAATGAAATCCATACTGAGATCTTCCCATGGCTGGCTTGGAACTGGAAGAGGAGTATACAGTCCTTTGTGAAAAGTAGCCTTCGCCTGGTGACAAGTTGGATAGCGACTGATGATATTCTGAACATCCTTCAGTAAACTTGGCCAGTAGAAGTGTTCAGTGAAAATCTCTCTAGTTTTGTTAATACCAAAATGGCCAACCAGACCTCCCCCATGTGCTTCCCTTATCAGTGAGGCGATCAGCGAAGTCTGGGTTCAGTGAGGCGATCTTGAACAACAAATGGTCCTTCCTGATTAGCTTTAGTGAGGCGATCTGTGAAGTCTGGATCAGCAGCATACAACTCTTTAATGAAAGAAAATCCAAGAACTCTTGCTTCCAGAATTGATAACAACGAATATCGTCTGGAAAGTGCATCAGCAACAACATTAGCCACTCCAGCTTTGTGCCTAGAAACAAAAGAATAAGACTGCAAAAATTCCACCCATTTTGCATGTCTGGCATTAAGCTTATGCTGACCATTAATAAACTTCAGTGCTTCACGAATGATTTCATAAAACTCTTTGTCATAAGTACTATACTTCAGTTTGGAACCATTGAGTTTTTCACTGAAATATGCAACTGGTCGCCCTGCTTGTACTAAAACTGCACCAATACCTACTCCACTGGCGTCACACTCTAACTCAAATAACATATCAAAATCTGGTAAAGATAGTACTGGAGCTGAACTGAGCTTTTCCTTCAGTGACTCGAAAGCCAACTGGGCTGAATTAGGCCAGTCAAACACACCTTTCTTCAGACAATCAGTGATTGGAGCCACAACTGTAGAGAAATTTTTGATAAATCTTCTATAAAAAGATGTCAGTCCATGAAAACTTCTGACTTCAGTGATTGTAGTTGGAACTGGCCATGATCTGATGGCTTCTACCTTTGAAGGATCCATGGAAATACCTTCTTTTGAAACAACATACCCCAGAAATATTACACTTTCAACCATGAAATCACATTTCTCCAGTTTACCATACAACTGGTGCCTTCTCAGTAATTCAAACACATTTCTTAAATGGTTAAAATGTTTAGCTTCAGTTTTCGAATATACAAGAATATCATAAAAATAACAACAACAAACTGACCAATAAGTGGCCTGAGAACTTCATTCATCAGTCTCATGAAAGTACTAGGAGCATTAGATAAACCAAAAGGCATTACTAACCATTCATAAAGGCCTCCTTTAATTTTGAATGCAGTCTTCCACTCATCTCCATCTTTCATTCTAATCTGGTGATAGCCACTTCTGAGATCAATCTTAGAAAATACACTGGAGCCATGTAACTCATCAAGCATATCATCCAATCTGGGAATAGGATATCTATACTTAATAGTTATATTATTTATGGCTCTGCTATCAACACACATTATCAATGAACCATCTTTATTTGGGACCAGGAGAGCTGGGACTGAACAAGGACTCGTACTGGCTCTCACATAACCTTTAGAAACCAACTCATCTACCTGCCTTTGTAACTCTTTTGCTTCAGTTGGTGAACATCTATAAGCAGCTTTGTTTGGGAGAACTGAACCTGGAACCAGGTCAATCTGGTGTTCAATTCCTCTTACTGGCGGCAAACCTTCAGGTAGGTCTTCTTTGGGAAAACATTAGTGAATTCCTTCAGTAGAGACTTCAGGAGACTGGGGACTCCAGTGAACTCCTTCTCTTCAGTACGCTCAAGCACCAGTAACATCATAACTGGAGAGCCTCCAGTTAACTCTTCTTCAACTTTAGTTTGAGACATAAACAAAGACTTGCTGGGCTGGTCTTTCTTATTAATTTTCAGTAACTCATTGGGTTTCAGAGAAGTCAAAGTGACCTTCTTCCCACTTTGATGCGAATATAATCCCACTCGCTGAACTGACTAACCCCGGTCAGCTAGAAGAGGTCGCTGAACTACCTGGCAGCAATCAACGGGCAGCGAGCAGTGGGCTGAAGATGCCTCCAGAACAAGCAATGCTCATCTTGCCAGCCATAGTCCATTATGGACAAGCCTTCGCTGACAAGCAAACTCCAATTGTTACTTTACTCCAGTGGCAAGTCCCTCCAGGATCAATGAAAGTCATCAGCGGATAGCCTCAGTGAGCAACTCCAGTCAGCACACTTCAGCAGAGTTTTGTTCACTCAAGAAGTCCTTTCATTCAATAAACAGCTGCCACGTCACAAGTTCTAGAAGGTCTTGGATAAGGATGTGCGCATGAGAGTAACGTTGTCTAACGGTTTGTGGGGACCATGTCAGATGAAAGGAATATTTCCTGAGGCAGGATACAACACGTGTTCCCTCTACCATTGGTTAATTGTCCTTCTTTCCATGTGCTACAGCTGTTATTCATTTATTATTGTATTTCTTTTATTCTAGGAAAATAGAAGGTGTTGCCTATAAAAGCTAGCCTAAAGCAATATGTAAAGACGGTTATCAAATGGAATGAAAAGAACACTTTCTTTTTCTTATCAAATCTTCATATTACCTTTATAAATCGTTATTTATTTGGGTGTCTGGAGTGATCCCTTTACCTTTAATTGTGGTGGTTCGTCCTTTATCAATTTTAGGGGTGAGATCTTTAAATCTTCAATTCCTTTAATTATAATCTTGGTGGTGATCCTTTATAGATTATAGTGTTTCTATTATTTGATTCCGGTGGTCCGTTTCCTTTACGAATCAAGTATTAGATTCTTATTTATCTTTACTTTATTGTCTTATTCGTTTTGTTTGTCTTATGAATCAGAAAATCCTCATAAAAATTATTACATTCCGCTGTGTTTTGAAAATTTCACATCAATTTGGTATCAGAGCCAGGTTTGAAAAAGGTTTCTTAATCTTTTTGTCCGTTGGGGTATTGTTTGTTTAGATCCGTTCTAGATCTGTTTAGATCTCATTTCAATTTAGTCAGATCTGAGTTTGTTTGTTGGTTGTTTAGATCTAGTTATTACTGATATAGATCTATTAAGTTGGTTAAATATTAATGGCTTTTATAAGAAATATGACCTTAGAGGAGGCTCATAATGCGAGAAATAGGCAGATTGAAGATCTACAAGAAGCACTTGGTAGGGTTGTTCATATGTTAGAAGATGGTGGTTTAAGGTTTAATAGAGACCATGTTGTTGCCAGTGAAAGAGATTCTGAATCTCAAGGTTCTAGTGAAAGATCTGATAGTACACCCAGAAACTCTAGTGATTCTGATGTTCCACAGCCCAGAGAAAGACGAAGGAGACATAAGGTTGATGATACTAAAGATATTAAGATAGATCCACCAGATTTTGTTGGTTCATCAAACCCAGAAGAATATTTTGAATGGGTTCAGGTGATGGATAGAATTATGGAAATAAAGGGTTATGATGATAAAAAAAGTTTTAAGGTTGGCATTATTAAGCTTAAAAAGTATGCTTCATCTTGGTATGATAATATGAAATCTGAAAGGGAATATAAGGGTAAGAATAAAATCAAGACCTGGTCCAAACTGAAGGAAGTTATGCAGAAGAGATTTGTTCGTCAGACGTACAAGCAAGATCAGTATCTACTGATGAATAATCTGAAGCAAGGTGCTAAAGAAGTGGTAGAGTATATCAGGGAGTTTGAGCAACTGAAGACAAGAACTGGTGTCAAAGAAACTGAAGAGCATACTATCGCCAGATTCCTTGGTGGGATGAATGCTACCATTGCTGAGAAGATGGAATTGCAGCCCATCTGGACTTATGAAGGTGCATGCAAACTGGCCCTCCAGATTGAAAAGCAACTGAAGAAGAAGGTCCAGTACAAACCTTTCACTAAGGTTACTTCTAGCTCCAGTCAACCAGTTACCAGGCCCAGTGAAACTGTTCAGAAGTCCTTCAGAGGAAAGGAGAAAGAAACTGGAGGATTAAAAGAACCAGTTGGGAAGAAATGTTTCAAGTGCCATGGGTATGGTCATTTCCAGGCTCAGTGTCCCGATCAGCGAGCATTGACTATCAGGGAGATAAAAGGTTTACCAGAAGCTGAAACTGAGGAAGAAGAACCAGTGTACAATGATGACGATGGTGCTGAAGAAACATATGTAGGTGCTGATATTGGGGAGATGCTGGTGGTCAGACGAATGATGCACGCTGATGAAGTCACTGCTGACAAAGCTCAGCGAGAGAATATCTTCCACTCAAGATGTACCATCAAAGGAAAGGTATGCAGTCTTATCATTGATGGTGGCAGCTGTGCTAATGCTGCTTCAACTTACATGGTTGATAAACTGGGGTTACCTACACTGAAGCATCCCCGTCCTTACAAGCTTCAATGGCTCAGCGAAGGAACAGAGGTAAAGGTTACTCGACAAGTTACTATCCCATTTTCTATTGGTCTTATTTATCAGGATGAGATTGTTTGTGATGTTGTCCCTATGGATGCGTGTCATTTGTTGTTGGGAAGGCCATGGTTGTTTGACAAACATGTATTCCACAATGGCCATTTAAACTCTTATTCATTATTTGTCAATGGGAAAAAGATCACCCTAACTTCTTTGAAACCTGATGAGAACTCAAAAACCAAGGTGATGGATCAGCGAGACAAGGCTTTGTTCATGACTCAAACCGAAGTTGTGAAAGAACTCGCTGATGGGACTCGCTGACATTTCCAGTTTAGTCAAACCCTTGCTGAAAGAATATGCTGACGTATTTCCTGAAGAAAAATGCCTTCTGGTTTACCTCCTATCAGTGGTATTGAACACCAGATTGATCTAATTCCGGGTTCAATCCTTCCTAACAAAGCTGCTTATAGGTGTTCACCCACTGAAGCTAAAGAGTTGCAAAGGAAAGTGGACGAACTGATTGCTAAGGGTTATGTGAGAGCAAGTATGAGTCCATGTTCTGTACCAGCTCTCTTGGTTCCAAAGAAAGATGGCTCAATGCGTATGTGTGTTGATAGTAGGGCCATCAATAATATCACTATCAAGTATCGATATTGATGCGTAAATCACGCGACAAACGACAGCGGAAGACTATTTTGATATTTTCTAGATTTTAATATGAAACAAACAACTAAACAAGACAATAAAGTGAAATGATAGATAATAAGAATCCACCACCAAGACTCGTAAAGGCTAAGCCACCGGAATCAAGGATAAAGGAAACCGAAGATTTAAAGACCTCACCACAATATTTGATAAAGAACGAGTCACCACACATATTGATAAAGGGGTCACTCCTAACCACCAAGATCAAAGATCTATAAAGGTAAAAGAAGATTTGTAAGAAATAGAGGCTGCTCTATTAATTTTCATTCAACATCAACTAACTTACAATGAGAAATAAAGGCCTTATTTATAGCCACATACTCTTACCTAGGAATCAACGACAAAAATAATAAAATAATACAAAAGCTGTCATGTGCAAGCCACTAATTAATTTGGACCAATAGGAAATAGACACATAAGGCTTCTAGAAACAATCCTCTTCAAGTGGCCCACCATACCGTTAGGAATGTTAATGCTTTTGCACGCTCCTCTTGGATCCACTAAAAAGTTGCCACGCATCCACTCCCACGTCCTTATTGACCCCACACAACCTTCAGTTAAAACAAACTTTATTATAGACAACTGGAGCATTCATCTGGAACTGGAGACAAAAACTGGAGCATGTCATCTGGAGGACCTTCAGTAGTGGTCACTGGAGCACATCATCTGGAGGACCTTCAGTAGTGGTCACTGGAGCACTCATCTGGAGGACCTTCAGTAGTGGTCACTGGAGCAATCATCTGGAGGACCTTCAGTAGTGGTCACTGGAGCACATCATCTGGAGGACCTTCAGTAGTGGTCACTGGAGCACATCATCTGGAGGACCTTCAGTAGTGGTCACTGGAGCACATCATCTGGAGGACCTTCAGTAGTGGTCACTGGAGCACGTCATCTGGAGGACCTTCAGTAGTGGTCACTGGAGCACATCATCTGGAGGACCTTCAGTAGTGGTCACTGGAGCCCTTCAGAGTTCATTTTCACTGGTGGCCTTCAGATGCAACTGGAGCTAATTCCCACTGGAGCAAGGTCACTACTGGAGACTGAGTTGTTTCAGTGAAAAGATGGTTAAAATGTGATACAGCTGGAAAAATTAACATTGCTTGTTCAGACTGCATGGTTCGCTCAGATTCCTTCTTCAGTTTAGTCAACTGCTTTTCTCCAGATTTCTCCAGTTCAGCTTCAGTCAAACTTGGTTCATTGAATCTGGACATTCCCGCATCATTCTCCCCCTCTAAAAAGAGACTTGTCCTCAAGTCTTCGAGATACTCATCCTCCAGGTAGGGCATCAGATCACCAACATTGAATGTACTAGAGACTGACATATCTCCAGGAAGTTCAACTTTGTAAGCATTTTCTCCATATCTCTCCAGAATCTTGAATGGACCGTCAGCTCTGGGCATCAGTTTGCTTTTTCTCTTGGCTGGAAATCTTTCCTTTCTGAGATGCACCCAAACAAGATCACCTGGTGAAAAACTGGGCTGCTTCCTGTTCTTGTTTGCCTTGGCCTTGTAACTGGCATTTGCTTTCTCAATTCTGGACTTTACTTCTTGATGAATCTTCTTGATTTCTTTTGCTCTGGTCTCTGCTTCAACACTTGCCTTTGGTTCAATCGAAAAAGGAATCAAATCAATAGGAGTTAGTGGATTGACACCATAACAAACTTCAAATGGGGATTTACTGGTTGAATAATTTGGAGCCCTATTGAAGGCAAACTCAGCATGAGCAAGTTTCAGATCCCAATCCTTCAGCGTCTTCTTCACCAGTGTTCTCAATAACATACCAATTGTTCTGTTTGTGACTTCAGTCTGTCCATCAGTCTGAGGATGGTGAGACGTACTGAACATCAATCTGGTACCCATCAGTCTCCATAGAGTCTTCCAGAAATAGCTTAAAAACTTCACATCTCAATCAGAAACAATGGATTTAGGAATTCCATGTAATCTGACAATCTCCTTAAAGAACAAATTCGCTACAGCTGAAGCATCATTTGTTGTATTACAAGCAACAAAATGAGCCATTTTTGAGAATCTATCAACAACCACCATTATAGAATCTTTTCCCCTCTGGGTTCTGGCAGTGCAACAATAAAATCCATACTGAGATCTTCCCAAGGTTGGTTTGGAACTGGAAGAGGAGTGTACAAACCTTTGTGAAAAGTTGTCTTTGCCTGGTGACAAGTTGGACAGCGATTGATAATACTCTGGACGTCCTTCAGTAGACTTGGCCAGTAGAAGTGTTCAGTTAGAATCTCTCCAGTTTTGTTGATTCCAAAATGACCAGCTAGTCCTCCTCCATGTGCTTCCCTTATTAATAAATCTCTTATTGAACCCCTTGGAATGCACAACTTACCATTCTTGAATAAGAAACCATCTTGAACAGTGAATGGTCCTTTCAGATTAGCTTCAGTAACTTTCTCAGAAAAATCTGGATCAGCAGCATATAACTCCTTTATAAAAGAAAATCCAAGTACTCTTGCTTCCAGAACTGATAATAAAGAATATCTTCGTGATAGTGCATCAGCAACAGCATTGCAAACTCCAGCCTTGTGCTTTGAAACGAATGAATAAGATTGCAAAAATTCCACCCATTTTGCATGCCTGGCATTAAGCTTATGTTGACCATTAATGAACTTCAGTGCTTCATGATCAGAAAACAATACGAACTGTTTTGGCTTCAGATAATGTGACCAGTGAGTGATAGCACGAATTATTGCATAAAATTCTTTATCATAAGTGCTATACTTTAATTTTGATCCGTTTAGTTTCTCACTGAAATAAGCAACTGGACGCCCACTCTGCACCAGTACTGCACCAATACCAACTCCACTAGCATCACATTCAAGTTCAAATAGCATATCAAAATCCGGTAAGGATAGAACTGGAGCTGAACTGAGCTTCCCTTCAGTGCTTCGAACGCCAGTTGAGCTGAACTTGGCCAGTTGAACACACCTTTCTTCAGACAATCAGTGATAGGAGCCACAACTGTAGAAAAGTTCTTTATGAACCTTCGATAGAATGATGCCAGTCCATGAAAACTTCTAACTTCAGTGATGGTTGTAGGAACTGGCCACGATCTGATGGCTTCTACCTTCGATGGATCCATTGAAATCCCATTTTTTGACACAACATACCCCAGAAATATCACACTATCCACCATAAAATCACATTTCTCCATTTTTCCATACAACTGGTGTCTTCTTAGCAGTTCAAATACTTTCTTCAGATGACCAACATGTTCAGCTTCAGATTTAGAGTACACCAGAATATCATCAAAGTAAACAACAACAAACTGACCTATAAGTGGCCTCAGAACTTCATTCATTAGCCTCATGAATGTACTGGGGGCATTGGACAAGCCGAAAGGCATCACTAACCATTCATATAAGCCTCCTTTGATTTTGAATGCAGTTTTCCACTCATCTCCATCCTTCATTCTTATCTGGTGATAACCACTTCTGAGATCAATTTTTGAAAACACTCTGGAGACATGTAACTCATCAAGCATATCATCCAATCTGGGAATAGGATATCTATACTTAATAGTTATATTGTTGATGGCTCTGCTGTCAACACACATTCTCATCGTCCCATCTTTCTTTGGAACCAGTAGTGCAGGAACTGAACAAGGACTCACGCGACAAACGACAGCGGAAGACTATTTTTGGTATTTTCAGGATTTTATATGAAATAAACAACTAAACGAGACAACAAAGTAAAATGATAGATAACAGAATCCACCACCAAGACTCGTAAAGGCTAAGCCACCGGAATCAAGGATAAAGGAAACACTCCGCCCCACCACTACAACCGATAAAGGTCTAGCCACCACGATTATAGATAAAGGAAACCGAAGATTTAAAAGACCTCACCACAATATTTAATAAAGAACAAGTCACCACAAATATTGATAAAGGGGTCACTCCGAACCACCAAGATCAAAGATCTATAAAGGTAAAAGAAGATTTGTAAGAAATAGAGGCTGCTCTATTAATTTTCATTCAACATCAACTGACTTACAATGAGAAATAAAGGCCTTATTTATAGCCACATACTCTTACCTAGGAATCAACGACAAAATAATAAAATAATACAAAAGCTGTCATGTGCAAGCCACTAATTAATTTGGACCAATAGGAAATAGACACATAAGGCTTCTAGAAACAATCCTCCTCAAGTGGCCCACAATATCGTTAGGAATATTAATGCTTTTGCACGCTCCTCTTTGATCCACTAAAAAGTTGTCACGCGTCCACACCCACGTCCTTATTGACCCCACACAACCTTCAGTTAAAGCAAACTTTATTATAGACAACTGGAGCATTTATCTGGAGCATTTCACTGGAGTCCTTCAGATGCAACTGGAGCTCGTCAGATGCCACTGGTGATAATTTCCACTGGAGCAAGGTCACTACTGGAGACTGAGTTGTTTCAGTAAAAAGATGGTTAAAATGTGATACAGCTGGCAAAATTAACATTGCTTGTTCAGACTGCATGGTTCGCTCAGATTCCTTCTTCAGTTTAGTCAACTGTTTTTCTCCAGATTCCTCCAGCTCAGCTTCAGTCAAACTTGGTTCATTGAATCTGGACATTCCCGCATCACCAATCCTTCAGTGTCTTCTTTACCAGTGTTCTTAACAACATGCCAATTGTTCTGTTCGTAACTTCAGTCTGTCCATAAGTCTGAGGATGGTGAGACGTACAGAACATCAATCTGGTACCCCTCAATCTCCATAGAGTCTTCCAGAAATAACTCAGAAACTTCACATCTCGATCTGACACAATTGTCTTGGGGATTCCTTGCAATCTGACAATCTCCTTAAAGAACAAATTTGTTACTGCTGAAGCATCATTGGTTGTGTTACAAGCAATAAAATGGGCCATTTTTGAAAATCGATCAACAACCACCATAATTGAATCTTTTCCCCTCTGGGTTCTAGGCAGTGCAACAATAAAATCCATACTGAGATCCTCCCAAGGTTGGTTTGGAACTGGAAGAGGAGTGTATAATCCTTTGTGAAAAGTTGTCTTTGCCTGGTGACAAGTTGGACAACGACTGATAATATTCTGGACGTCCTTCAGTAGACTTGGCCAGTAGAAATGTTCAGTCAAGATCTCTCCAGTCTTGTTGATTCCAAAATGACCAGCTAGACCTCCTCCATGTGCCTCTCTTATCAGTAAATCTCTAATCGAACCTCTGGGAATGCATAACTTTCCATTCTTAAATAAGAAACCATCTTGTACAGTAAATGGTCCTTTCTTGTTAGCTTCAGTGAGTTTTTCATAAAAATTTGGGTCTGCAGCATATAACTCCTTTATAAATGAAAACCCAAGCACTCTTGCTTCTAAAATAGATAACAATGAGTATCTTCGTGACAAAGCATCAGCAACAACATTACAAATTCCAGCTTTATGTTTTGAAACAAATGAATAAGACTGTAAGAATTCTACCCATTTGGCATGTCTGGCATTAAGCTTGTGCTGACCATTTATAAACTTCAGTGCTTCGTGATCAGAGAATAAGACAAACTGCTTTGGCTTCAGATAATGTGACCAGTGAGTGATAGCACGAATAATGGCATAAAATTCTTTATCATAAGTGTTGTACTTCAGTTTAGATCCATTCAGCTTCTCACTGAAGTATGCAACTGGTTTCCCTGCTTGCACTAAAACTGCACCAATACCTACCCCACTTGCATCACATTCTAGCTCAAAGAGCATATCAAAGTCTGGTAAGGATAAGATTGGGGCTGAATTGAGCTTCTCCTTCAGTGTTTCAAACGCCAGTTGGGCTGGACTCGGCCAGTTGAACACGCCTTTCTATAGACAGTCAGTAATTGGAGCCACAACTGTAGAGAAATTTTTGATAAATCTTCTATAAAATGACGCCAGTCCATGAAAACTTCTTACTTCAGTGATTGTAGTTGGAACTGGCCATGATCTGATGGCATCAACCTTAGAGGGATCCATAGAAATTCCATTCTTAGACACAACATATCCCAAAAATATCACACTTTCCACCATAAAATCACATTTCTCCAGTTTGCCATACAACTGGTGTCTTCTCAACAGTTCAAATACCTTCTTCAGATGGCTAACATGTTCAGCTTCAAATTTTGAATATACCAGAATATCATCAAAGTAAACAACAACAAACTGACCAATGAGTGGTCTGAGAACTTCGTTCATCAGTATCATGAAAGTACTGGGAGCATTAGTCAAGCCAAAAGGCATAACTAACCATTCATACAAACCTCCCTTGATTTTGAAATCAGTTTTCCACTCATCTCCATCTTTCATTCTTATCTGGTGATAGCCATTTCTGAGATCGATCTTTGAAAATACTTTGGAGCCATGTAACTCATCAAGCATATCATCTAATCTGGGAATGGGATATCTATACTTAATGGTTATATTGTTGATGGCCCTGCTATCAACACACATTCTCATTGTATAATCTTTCTTTGGAACCAGGAGAGCTGGCACCGAACAAGGACTCATACTTGCTCTCACATAACCCTTCTCAACCAACTCATCGACTTGCCTCTGCAACTCCTTTTCTTCAGTAGGCGTACATCTGTAAGCAGCTTTGTTTGGAAGAACTGATCCTGGAACCAGGTCAATCTGGTGTTCAATTCCTCTTACTGGTGGCAAACCTTCAGGTAGGTCTTCTGGAAAAACGTCAGAGAATTCCTTCAGTAAAGTCTTCAGGAGACTGGGGACACCAGTGAACTCCTTCTCTTCAGTACGCTCAAGCACCAGTAACATCATAATTGGAGAGCCTCCAGTTAACTCTTTTTCTACTTCAGTTTGAGACAAAAACAAAGACTTGCCGGGCTGGTCTTTCTTATTAATTTTCAGTATTTCACTGGGCTTTAAAGAAGTCAGAGTGACCTTCTTCCCACTTACAAATACTGAATATGAATTCATACGACCATTATGAAAAACATTATTATCAAATAACCAAGGTCTACCCAGTAAAATATGACACGCATCCATAGGTACAACATCACAAACAATTTTGTCTTGATAAACTGACCCAATTGAAAATGGAATAGTAACTTGACGATTAACTTTTACCTCTGATCCTTCACTGAGCCATTGTAACTTGTATGGACGAGGGTGCTTTACTGTAGGTAGTGCCAGTTTCTCTACCATGTAAGTTGAAGCAGCATTAGCACAACTCCCACCGTCAATGATCAGATCATAAACTTTTCCTTTGACTGTGCATCTGGAGTGAAAAATGTTCTCCCTCTGGGCAGTATCAGTAGTAACTTCATCAACATGCATCATTCTTCTGACAACCAACATTTCTCCAATATCTGCACCAACATAAGACTCTTCATCTTCTTCTTCATCGTACACTGGTTCGCCTTCTTCAGTGTCGACATCTGGCAAACATTCAATCTCTTTGGCAGTCAAGGCTCTTTGATTAGGACACTAGGCCTGGAAGTGACCAAAGCCTTGACACTTAAAACATTTCCTTCCAACTGGTTCTTTTGATCCTTCAGTTTCCCTTTCTTTGCCTCTGAAGGATTTCTGGACAGTTTCAGTAAATCTGGGAACTGGTTGACTGGTAACTGGTTGACTTGCACTGGCAGGGACCTTACTGAATGACTTGTACGGAACCTTCTTCTTCAGTTGTCTTTCAATCTGGATAGCCATCTCGCATGCACCTTCATATGTCCAGATAGGCTGCAACTCAATCTTCTCAGTGATGGCAGCGTTCAGACCACCAAGAAATCTGGCAATAGTGTGCTCTTCAGTTTCATTCACACCAGTTCTGGTCTTCAGATGCTCAAACTCTCTAATGTACTCCACAAACAACTGCGGAAGACTATTTTTTTGGTATTTTCTAGATTTTATATTAAACAAACAATCAAACAAGGCAATAAAAAAAATGATAGATAAAGAATCCACGACCAAGACTCGTAAAGGCTAAGCCACTGGAATAAAGGATAAAGGAAACCGAAGATTTAAAGACCTCACCACAATATTTGATAAAGAACAAGTCACCACAAATATTGATAAAGGGGTCACTCCTAACCACTAAGATCAAAAGATTTCTAAAGGTAAAAGAAGATTTTTGTAAGAAATAGAGGCTGCTCTATTAATTTCATTCAACATCAACTGTCTTTCAATGAGAAAATAAGACCCTATTTATAGCCACAAGCTATTACCTAGGAAATAACTAAATACAATAAAATAATCAAAAAGCTGTCAGGTGCTACGGACAGCCACTAATTTATTAACCAATAAGAAAAGGACAGAGTGGGCTTCTAGAAACATTCCCTGCAAGTGGTCCCACAATACCGTTAGAAACGTCATTGTCACATGTGCCTTCCTTTCACAGCTGTCATTCTTCTTTATTGGGTCCACAGACATGGGACTTCAGTGGGGACTTTATTATCTGGAAACTGGAAACATAAATCTGGACCGCCACTGGGAACAAATTCTGGAGCACTTCACTGGTGGATCTTCAGTAGTGGTCACTGGAGCATTCATATGGAGCAGTCATCTGGAGCTGGTCACTGGAGAACTTTACTGGTGAATTATCAGTGTTGCTCACTAGAGCTTGCCACTGGAGAAGTGTTACCACTGGTGACTGGACTGGTTCAGAAAAGACTTGTCTGAAATGGGCCACTGCTGGCAGAATCAACATGGCTTGTTCAGATGGCATGATCAGTTCAGTTTCCTTCAGCTCAGTTAGCTTCTTCAGTTCGCTGGGTTTCTCCAGTTCAGTGAATCTGGACATTTCCGCATCACACTCGTTTGTTCTCTAACAAAGAAAGAATTGTTGCTCAAATCAAAGATACTATTGTAAGCACGGTTCGTATGAAGCTGGAAACGATTGCGTTCAAGCGTACTGCTAAGGATGCGTCTCTTCTTTCCGATTGGCACATGATACTATTGTGAGCACGGTTCGTATGAAGCTGGAAACGATTGCGTTCAAGCGTACTGCTAAGGATGCGTCTCTTCTTTCCGATTGGCACATGATACTATTGTGAGCACGGTTCGTATGAAGCTGGAAACGATTGCGTTCAAGCGTACTGCTAAGGATGCGTCTCTTCTTTCCGATTGGCACATGATACTATTGTGAGCACGGTTCGTATGAAGCTGGAAACGATTGCGTTCAAGCGTATTGCTAAGGATGCGTCTCTTCTTTCAGATTGACACATCCCTAACATTTCCAAGACTTAGAGTTAGTTGATGTAGTCTATCTTATGCTATGGTTTCATATATAGTGTAAGATATAGTATCTCTCTTTTGGTTGTGCTAGATAGCTTGTTTAATTGTAACCTCACATGCACCATGTTGCATGGTATCTAATGTGGTATTTCTGCCACATTACTTGTACTTCATTGTTTGGGTGTTGTTATAAAAGTCACAGGTATAACCATTTCCCAAAAAAAGAGGTAAAATATTTGATCCAAAAAAATAATTAGAAGCATAAGACACTCTCTTTTGTTGGCCGACTGCAACTCATTAGATTGGTGCTAACCTCTATGCATATTTATTGGGCATCGGTCTTTGTTTTACCAGCCCGCATCATAGTTGATTTGGAGAAGAAAATGAGTGGCTTTTTATGGTGTCACGGTCCCATGCAATGGGGAAAAGTAAAAGTTAAGTGGACAGATGTTTGTCTTCCCAAATATGAAGGTGGATTGGGCATTAGAAGCATTCGAGACATGAATAGAGCCATGATGACTTCGCATAGTTGGAGTATTATCAATAGACGAAACTCATTATGGGTCAATTGGATTTATGAATACAAGCTTAAAGGGCGCAGTTCTGGAATGTGCCTACTATATCCAATATGAGACGGGGATGGCGAAAAATAATTCAAATGCGTGACATATTACATCCTCAAATAAAATCTAAGATTGGTAATGGTCTCTCTACGTCAGCATGGTATGATATGGTCAACCATCGGTCCACTTTGTAAACTTATTTCTCCGAGACACATTCAATAGGCTGGCTTCTCCTTGCAATCTAATGTTGCTGATTTGGTTGAAGGAATGGCTTGGAAATGGCCGATAGTGTGGTATGACTTCTTTCCTGCACTCATAAATCTCCAAATTCCCTTTCTTGATCCGATAAAGAATGACCTTATTGTTTGGAGAGACGAAAAGGGTAAAGAAAGTGGATACTCAGCTACGACTGTTTGGGGTACTATCCGATCTAAACAAGGCCAAGTCCCTTGGGTCTCTGCGGCATGGTCTGTGGCTCTAATGCAGGAAGAAGCTTAAAACGCAGGATACCATGAAGTATTGGGATGTTGGTAGTGCAACAAACCTGAACTTGCTTGTGTGTCTTCTATTCCAAACCGGAGCTGATTCCATGAGCACCTTTCCTTTCAATGTGTGTTTTCAATGAAGGTATGGTATCTAATCAAACCTTTGGCGAATATGCAACTCAATACAGACAAATTTGATGATATTCTTTCATGGTTGTTATCTTTTTCGAAGGCAAAATCTGTTAAAAACGAGGTTGCTAGAGTATTGGTTGCGGCTACTTTCTATATCATTTGGCAAGAGACGAACCAACGATTAGTTTCCACTAATAGGAGGTCGATTCAGCAATTGAGGGATATTATAGTATCTGTTCGCATGAATATTCTCACTGTGATAGTTACAAAGCGTGCAACAGGGAAGAGTATCTTGGAAATTTGGAAGAACATGAAGATGTAACTTATAGGCGTTTCTTTCATTTACATATTAGGGTAGTTTGTTTTTGATTGCTCTAATAGGTAATAGTCAAGCTTTTTAGCTAGTTTCACATATATGTAGCATGTCACATATATGAACTAATGTAGCATCCAACAAGATTATTTGTAACTATTGACTTTTGGGTGTTAAACATGTTGAATCCTTGAATCTTCTTTTTTGTAAAAGGTCGTCACCCCTAGTTATTTTATAAATCATAATAAAACAGGCGCATGAGCATGGGGAAGAAGATTCTATCAACTTGCCCTCATCAAGTGTCTTTTCCAAATATATCAAGAAGAAAGAATAAGCTGTTGATGCAACCAATAATCGACCAATTACAGTCTTTGTAGATCTTGATGAGTTCCACAAATGTTTAGAGAAAGAACATTCGAAAAACAAATGCTCATGTGAGTTCGGGCCCTTCTGACATAGCGCACAATGTTGGGGATTATGATTCATATTTCCACCCACATCCCATTGCTTCAACATATCTTGTGTCTTCAGTTTTCTTTGAAGGATTAGCCACATGACTAACGAGTGGCATGCAATGCATTACGAGGACCAGATAACTTTGTGCCACAAGACTACTTGATCACCTCTCCTAAGAGAGTCCCAAACCCCTCTTGTTGAGAAAGTAGTAAGATTATGATCCTACCATTTCAACAAAATTCATATTAGCATCCAATTGTAGCACGGGGAGCTGAATAAGAACCGGGGAGAGGTTATACCAAGCAACCGGCCATAGCCAATTTCCATCATTCCAAACATCCACAATCTAGGGTTTACACCATTGGGATTTACCCCATATGACGAACTAGTTCGGGTGATTAAAAAACGCTCTCTCTATGGACGATTCTCCTAGCGATTTTTCCTTCAAACAAATTTCGATCTCTCTTGTTTCCCTCTTTCGATCTACTCTGATTTAATCTGTCTCTTTTTGTCGATGATTAATCCGTTTTAGGTTTAATTGTTCGATCTCTCTTGTTTCCCTCTTTCGATCTCTCTTGTTTCCCTCTTTCGATCTCTCTTGTTTCCCTCTTTCGATCTCTCTTGTTTCCCTCTTTCGATCTCTCTTGTTTCCCTCTTACGAACTAGTTCGGGTGATTAAAAAACGCTCTCTCTATGGACGATTCTCCTAGCGATTTTTCCTTCAAACAAATTTCGATCTCTCTTGTTTCCCTCTTTCGATCTACTCTGATTTAATCTGTCTCTTTTTGTCGATGATTAATTCCGTTTTAGGTTTAATTGTTATAGGCGTTTCTTTCATTTACATATTAGGGTAGTTTGTTTTTGATTGCTCTAATAGGTAATAGTCAAGCTTTTTAGCTAGTTTCACATATATGTAGCATGTCACATATATGAACTAATGTAGCATCCAACAAGATTATTTGTAACTATTGACTTTTGGGTGTTAAACATGTTGAATCCTTGAATCTTCTTTTTTGTAAAAGGTCGTCACCCCTAGTTATTTTATAAATCATAATAAAACAGGCGCATGAGCATGGGGAAGAAGATTCTATCAACTTGCCCTCATCAAGTGTCTTTTCCAAATATATCAAGAAGAAAGAATAAGCTGTTGATGCAACCAATAATCGACCAATTACAGTCTTTGTAGATCTTGATGAGTTCCACAAATGTTTAGAGAAAGAACATTCGAAAAACAAATGCTCATGTGAGTTCGGGCCCTTCTGACATAGCGCACAATGTTGGGGATTATGATTCATATTTCCACCCACATCCCATTGCTTCAACATATCTTGTGTCTTCAGTTTTCTTTGAAGGATTAGCCACATGACTAACGAGTGGCATGCAATGCATTACGAGGACCAGATAACTTTGTGCCACAAGACTACTTGATCACCTCTCCTAAGAGAGTCCCAAACCCCTCTTGTTGAGAAAGTAGTAAGATTATGATCCTACCATTTCAACAAAATTCATATTAGCATCCAATTGTAGCACGGGGAGCTGAATAAGAACCGGGGAGAGGTTATACCAAGCAACCGGCCATAGCCAATTTCCATCATTCCAAACATCCACAATCTAGGGTTTACACCATTGGGATTTACCCCATATGACGAACTAGTTCGGGTGATTAAAAAACGCTCTCTCTATGGACGATTCTCCTAGCGATTTTTCCTTCAAACAAATTTCGATCTCTCTTGTTTCCCTCTTTCGATCTACTCTGATTTAATCTGTCTCTTTTTGTCGATGATTAATTCCGTTTTAGGTTTAATTGTCATCAGAAGGGCACTATTTTATTAGGGTTTTTCGTTTTTAGGGTTTTTATTTGTTTCTAGGGTTTTCTTTTTTCCTGTTCTTATCATTATAATCCGTTTTGTAATATTCTGTTCCATTTTCATGGGTTGTTGGTGAATGAAGAGAGTGTTTTCTGATCTTGACTTTAATTCTTTACATGAAAGACTTGATAGATTGAAAAATATGCAAAGTGAAACTAAGAAACCTGTTCGAATCTTGAAAAAAACTGATGGAAATTTGAGTCCTACTGGTTCCAATGCTTCTGCTGGTTTCGATAAGGATAATCGAGATCGTCCTTCGTCAGGTAATGTTGCTCAAGAAGATAAGGTAGCTGATGCTCCTACTGAAACTCCTGGTGAAGGTGATATTTTGGGTAAGAGGGTAACAATCGTACCCCGGTTAGTATACATTCACCCAAAAACAATTAGAGTTCAGGCGACATGACTGAATGTCACATCGACTATTACACAAACATGCCAAACAAAAGCAACAAACCAGCCTAGATGGCGAGTGACAAACCACCCCCAAAGCTTCCATAAATTTAAATACAAAATAAAATAACTAGATAAGCAGCAATCAAAAAGAACAGTTACGTTAGCTCCATCAGCAAAGGAGGAAGCTTCCATCGATCCAAAGTCTCTTGTACTCTTTTACTTTTTATGAATCTAAACGTCATAAGCTTGAGCCGAATTGTGGAAAGAATCACTTCAATTAGCTGAGCCTCAATTCTCTTCTTTTGTTGGAATAATCTTAAGTTTCTTTCTTAACAAAGATGATAAACAGAGGTAGCTAAGAACAATTTGGATATAACACTAGCACAAGAATTTTTCTTTGACATAGGAATAATTCCACGAATAATGTCATCAAAAGCAACAGAATTCTGATTCAAACCCGCAGCAACATTGACTTCGACCCATACCCGTTTAGAGAAATCACATTCAAAAAATAAATGAGAGTGAGAATCCGGTTGATTACCACAAAACGGACAGACCATACTCAAATTAGAATTTTGGTGCACATCCCATGGCCTCAACATATCTTGAGTTTTTAGTTTTCTTTGAAGGATTAGCCACATGACTAACGAGTGGCATGCAATGCATTACGAGGACCAGATAACTTTGTGCCACAAGACTACTTGATCACCTCTCCTAAGAGAGTCCCAAACCCCTCTTGTTGAGAAAGTAGTAAGATTATGATCCTACCATTTCAACAAAATTCATATTAGCATCCAATTGTAGCACGGGGAGCTGAATAAGAACCGGGGAGAGGTTATACCAAGCAACCGGCCATAGCCAATTTCCATCATTCCAAACATCCACAATCTAGGGTTTACACCATTGGGATTTACCCCATATGACGAACTAGTTCGGGTGATTAAAAAACGCTCTCTCTATGGACGATTCTCCTAGCGATTTTTCCTTCAAACAAATTTCGATCTCTCTTGTTTCCCTCTTTCGATCTACTCTGATTTAATCTGTCTCTTTTTGTCGATGATTAATTCCGTTTTAGGTTTAATTGTCATCAGAAGGGCACTATTTTATTAGGGTTTTTCGTTTTTAGGGTTTTTATTTGTTTCTAGGGTTTTCTTTTTTCCTGTTCTTATCATTATAATCCGTTTTGTAATATTCTGTTCCATTTTCATGGGTTGTTGGTGAATGAAGAGAGTGTTTTCTGATCTTGACTTTAATTCTTTACATGAAAGACTTGATAGATTGAAAAATATGCAAAGTGAAACTAAGAAACCTGTTCGAATCTTGAAAAAAACTGATGGAAATTTGAGTCCTACTGGTTCCAATGCTTCTGCTGGTTTCGATAAGGATAATCGAGATCGTCCTTCGTCAGGTAATGTTGCTCAAGAAGATAAGGTAGCTGATGCTCCTACTGAAACTCCTGGTGAAGGTGATTTTTTGGGTAAGAGGGTAACAATCGTACCCCGGTTAGTATACATTCACCCAAAAACAATTAGAGTTCAGGCGACATGACTGAATGTCACATCGACTATTACACAAACATGCCAAACAAAAGCAACAAACCAGCCTAGATGGCGAGTGACAAACCACCCCCAAAGCTTCCATAAATTTAAATACAAAGTGAAACTAAGAAACCTGTTCGAATCTTGAAAAAAACTGATGGAAATTTGAGTCCTACTGGTTCCAATGCTTCTGCTGGTTTCGATAAGGATAATCGAGATCGTCCTTCGTCAGGTAATGTTGCTCAAGAAGATAAGGTAGCTGATGCTCCTACTGAAACTCCTGGTGAAGGTGATATTTTGGGTAAGAGGGTAACAATCGTACCCCGGTTAGTATACATTCACCCAAAAACAATTAGAGTTCAGGCGACATGACTGAATGTCACATCGACTATTACACAAACATGCCAAACAAAAGCAACAAACCAGCCTAGATGGCGAGTGACAAACCACCCCCAAAGCTTCCATAAATTTAAATACAAAATAAAATAACTAGATAAGCAGCAATCAAAAAGAACAGTTACGTTAGCTCCATCAGCAAAGGAGGAAGCTTCCATCGATCCAAAGTCTCTTGTACTCTTTTACTTTTTATGAATCTAAACGTCATATGCTTGAGCCGAATTGTGGAAAGAATCACTTCAATTAGCTGAGCCTCAATTCTCTTATTTTGTTGGAATAATCTTAAGTTTCTTTCTTAACAAAGATGATAAACAGAGGTAGCTAAGAACAATTTGGATATAACACTAGCACAAGAATTTTTCTTTGACATAGGAATAATTCCACGAATAATGTCATCAAAAGCAACAGAATTCTGATTCAAACCCGCAGCAACATTGACTTCGACCCATACCCGTTTAGAGAAATCACATTCAAAAAATAAATGAGAGTGAGAATCCGGTTGATTACCACAAAACGGACAGACCATACTCAAATTAGAATTTTGGTGCACATCCCATGGCCTCAACATATCTTGAGTTTTTAATTTTCTTTTAATGACGAGCCAAAGAAGAAAAGAAAACTTAGGCACACATTGTTTATACCAAACAATATGATACCAATCAACAAAAGGCGCACTAACCCGGAGATCATTCCATGCAATAGAGACCGAGAACTCCTCCAAGCTACCAGAATTAGACTTCCCTTTCAAAGAATCCCTCGAATTTGAATCCAGAACAGGAGTGTTAGTCGCCAAAACTTGCTGGTCCCAATTCGCCGGAAGCTTCCATACACCATTATCAACAATGTCTACCACTTTTGACTCCAAACTATGACCTGCATTCTTAATCAATCTAGGAGTAATATGATCTAATATCGGACAGCAATCTGCCCAGTTATCATACCACGCAGAAGCCAAATTACCATTACCAAGAACAAACCAAAAATGCTTTCTGATTGCGGGGCGAATTTGAAGAAGTTTCCTCCAACTCCAAGATAAATTACCTTTTACCTGAACATCTCAAAAATTCTTCCCCCGAAGCCTATGCGCATGTATCCACTTAACCCATAGTGACTCTTTCAAAGTCAGTAAATTCCACACATGAGAAGTCATTAGAACAGAATTCCATGGTGAAGGTGATACTGAAAAACAAAAAACGATATTGGATGGGTTCTCGAGTAAAGGGGATGTTGATGAAGGTAAAGTTGCGCATAAGATTGAAGGAGAAAGAATGAATGAACAGCATAAACAATCATCGTATGCGTTGGTTATTACTAATGTTAATCAAGTGCTAAAGGTTAATTTCAGGGAGCTTCCTTCTGCTTCTTCTATGACAGGAGCAGATGTTGTGATTCCAAGGGTTACTGTGGAAGAAGTTAGTGGGCGGTTGCTAATACTCTTTATGGGTATTTTTTGGGTAATCGGCTTGCTTTTCCTATAGTTGAGAATTATGTTAAGAATATGTGGGGAAAATTTGGATTGCGTAAGGTCATGATGAATAATATGCGTTTCTTCTTTTTTAAGTTTGAATCAAAAGCAGGTATGGATCAAGTAATGGAGAAGCGGCCCTGGCATATTCGATCAGTTCCAATTTTGCTTGAAGTGTGGACTCCGAATTCAAGTCTGTGAAGAAGGAGATCACTAGAGTGCCTTTGTGGGTGAAAATGCATGATGTACCATTGGTGGCTTTCACAGAGGATGGTTTGAGTATGGTGGCAACAAAGGCCGGAAAACCGATTATGTTGGACTCATATACCAGTTCCATGTGTATGGATTCTTGGGGAAGACACAGTTATGCGAGAGCTTTAATTCAAGTGGATGCTTCTAATGAGATGTGTAAGGAAGTTGTTGTGGCTATTCCATGTTTGCATGAGGAGGGATATTCAATGGAGACGATTAAGATTGAGTATGAATGGACGCCACCGAGGTGTGACGTATGCAAAGTATTTGTCCATTCTCATGAACAGTGTCCAAAGCGGGTGACTTAGAATAAAGAAAAGAAACAGGATGCTATAGATGAGGATGGTTTTACTTTGGTGGGACGAAGACAATTAGATGGAGATTGGCGTTGCTGAAGTTTAAAGCTACTCCTAAAGTAGATTGTTTTCTTGCTGCATGGAATTTGCCTAGGGGCATCATGTTTGAAGAATAGCCGACGCAAATTGGCTATGAAGATTGGCTGCATTTTTTGTTCATTAAAATGTAGTCGTTTTGTTTCTTTTTTATTTGTTATGCTAGTTATAGCGTGTTGTGTCGTGTATATGAATGGAATGGAACTCTTCCATATCCCTTGTTGATGCGTAAATCACGCGACAAACGACAGCGGAAGACTATTTTTGGTATTTTCTGGATTTTATACGAAATGAACAATCAACGAGACAATAAAGTAAAACGATAGATAAAAGAATCAACCACCAAGATCAAAGATCTATAAAGGTAAAAGAAGATTTGTAAGAAATAGAGGCTGCTCTATTAATTTTCATTCAACATCAACTAACTTACAATGAGAAATAAAGGCCTTATTTATAGCCACATACTCTTACCTAGGAATCAACGACAAAACAATAAAATAATACAAAAGCTGTCATGTGCAAGCCACTAATTAATTTGGACCAATAGAAAATAGACACATAAGGTTTCTAGAAACAATCCTCTTCAAGTGGCCCACAATATCGTTAGGAATATTAATGCTTTTGCACGCTCCTTCTTGATCCACTAAAAAGCTGCCACGCGTCCATACCCACGTCCTTATTGACCCCACACAACCTTCAGTTAAAGTAAACTTTATTATAGACAACTGGAGCATTTATCTGGAGCACTTCACTGGTGGCCTTCAGTATTCACTACTGGAGCCCTTCAGAATTGATTTTCACTACTGGAGACTGAGCTGTTTCAGTAAAAAGATGGTTAAAATGTGATACAGCTGGCAAAATTAACATTGCTTGTTCAGACTGCATGGTTCGCTCAGATTCCTTCTTCAGTTTAGTCAACTGCTTTTCTCCAGATTCCTCCAGCTCAGTTTCAGTCAAACTTGGTTCATTGAATCTGGACATTCCCGCATCACTTGTACTAAACATTTTCGATGTTGATATAATATACTTGATGCGAATATGATCCCACTCGCTAGCAACTCTAGTCAGCATACTTCAGCAGAGTTTTGTTCAGTCAAGAAGTTGCTTTATTCAATAAAAGGCTGTCACGGCACCAGTTCTATAAGGTCTTGGATAAGGATGTGTGCATGAGAATAAAGTGTCCACTGAAGTCCCATGTTTGTGGGCCAAATAAAGAAGAATGACAGCTGTAAAGGAAGGCGCCTGTGACAATGACATTTCTAACGGTATTGTGGGACCACTTGCAGGGGAATGTTTCTAGAAGCCCACGATGTACATTTCCTATTGGCCAAATTCAATTAGTGGCTAGCATTTGACAGCTTTTATGTATTATTTTATTATTTTGTCGTTAATTCCTAGGTAGAGCATGTGGCTATAAATAGAGGTTTTATCTCTCATTGTAGAGGCAGTTGATGTTGAATGAAAATTAATAGAGCAGCCTCTATTTCTTAAAATCTTCTTTTACCTTTATAGATCTTTTGATCTTGGTGGTTAGGAGTGACCCCTTTATCAATATTTGTGGTGGTTCATCCTTTATCAAATATTGTGGTGAGGTCTAAATCTTCGGTTTCCTTTATCTGTAATCGTGGTGGCTAGACCTTTATCGATTATAGTGGTGGGGCGGAGTGTTTCCTTTATCTGTAATCGTGGTGGCTAGACCTTTATCGATTATAGTGGTGGGGCGGTGTGTTTCCTTTATCTGTAATCGTGGTGGCTAGACCTTTATCGATTATAGTGGTGGGGCGGTGTGTTTCCTTTATCTGTAATCGTGGTGGCTAGACCTTTATCGATTATAGTGGTGGGGCGGTGTGTTTCCTTTATCTGTAATCGTGGTGGCTAGACCTTTATCGATTATAGTGGTGGGGCGGAGTGTTTCCTTTATCTTTGATTCCGGTGGCTTAGCCTTTACGAGTTTTGGTGGTGGATTCTTTATCTATCATTTTTATTTCATTGTCTTGTTTGATTGTTTATTTCATATAAAATCCAGAAAATACCAAAAATAGTCTTCCGCTGTTGTTTGTCGCGTGATTTACGCATCAATACTCATTGGGGTAATCCCATTACCCAAAAAAAAGAAAGGGAAAGGGAAATACCCTCAACAAGCTAGACATGTTGAGGGTGTTCGGTTGACAAAACCAAAGCCCCAATTTGTCTATAGACCGATACATAAAAATAATATGCCAAAACAACCTGTTGGCGGGTCGTATACTGCATCTACTTCATCTACTGTCCCCCTAACCAACTCTTATGATTTGCTGAACGATTATGGAACTCATGATGAACCTTTGCATCAACCCATGGATCCTAATGCACATAATGATAAAGAGGCAGTTAAGCGCAAGGAGGATGATGAAGATAGTGATGTGGACGAATTTATTGTTAATGATGATGACACTGTGACGTATATGGTGATTCTATTGTTTGGAGAGACCTTGATGATACCAATCAGGTGTATTCTTCTGGTCTAGTGTGGAATTGTATCCGTTCTAGGAGTAATGAGGTAGCTTGGGCAAGAGCTGTTTGGTTCTCACATTGCATCCCGAGGCATTCATTCCTGGTTTGGTTAATTATGAGACAACGACTGGTGACTCAAGATAAACTTATGCAATGGAAACCTTCTTACAACCTCCAAACGATTATGGAACTCGTGATGAACCTTTGCGTCAACCCATGGATCCTAATGCACATAATGATAAAGAGGCAGTTAAGCGCAAGGAGGATGATGAAGATAGTGATGTGGATGAATTTATTGTTAATGATGATGACACTGTGACGTATATGGTGATTCTATTGTTTGGAGAGACCTTGATGATACCAATCAGGTGTATTCTTCTGGTCTAGTGTGGAATTGTATCCGTTCTAGGAGTAATGAGGTAGCTTGGGCAAGAGCTGTTTGGTTCTCACATTGCATCCCGAGGCATTCATTCCTGGTTTGGTTAATTATGAGACAACGACTGGTGACTCAAGATAAACTTATGCAATGGAAACCTTCTTACAACCTCCAAACGATTATGGAACTCGTGATGAACCTTTGCGTCAACCCATGGATCCTAATGCACATAATGATAAAGAGGCAGTTAAGCGCAAGGAGGATGATGAAGATAGTGATGTGGACGAATTTATTGTTAATGATGATGACACTGTGACGTATATGGTGATTCTATTGTTTGGAGAGACCTTGATGATACCAATCAGGTGTATTCTTCTGGTCTAGTGTGGAATTGTATCCGTTCTAGGAGTAATGAGGTAGCTTGGGCAAGAGCTGTTTGGTTCTCACATTGCATCCCGAGGCATTCATTCCTGGTTTGGTTAATTATGAGACAACGACTGGTGACTCAAGATAAACTTATGCAATGGAAACCTTCTTACAACCTCCAAACGATTATGGAACTCGTGATGAACCTTTGCGTCAACCCATGGATCCTAATGCACATAATGATAAAGAGGCAGTTAAGCGCAAGGAGGATGATGAAGATAGTGATGTGGACGAATTTATTGTTAATGATGATGACACTGTGACGTATATGGTGATTCTATTGTTTGGAGAGACCTTGATGATACCAATCAGGTGTATTCTTCTGGTCTAGTGTGGAATTGTATCCGTTCTAGGAGTAATGAGGTAGCTTGGGCAAGAGCTGTTTGGTTCTCACATTGCATCCCGAGGCATTCATTCCTGGTTTGGTTAATTATGAGACAACGACTGGTGACTCAAGATAAACTTATGCAATGGAAACCTTCTTACAACCTCCAAACGATTATGGAACTCGTGATGAACCTTTGCGTCAACCCATGGATCCTAATGCACATAATGATAAAGAGGCAGTTAAGCGCAAGGAGGATGATGAAGATAGTGATGTGGACGAATTTATTGTTAATGATGATGACACTGTGACGTATATGGTGATTCTATTGTTTGGAGAGACCTTGATGATACCAATCAGGTGTATTCTTCTGGTCTAGTGTGGAATTGTATCCGTTCTAGGAGTAATGAGGTAGCTTGGGCAAGAGCTGTTTGGTTCTCACATTGCATCCCGAGGCATTCATTCCTGGTTTGGTTAATTATGAGACAACGACTGGTGACTCAAGATAAACTTATGCAATGGAAACCTTCTTACAACCTCCAAACGATTATGGAACTCGTGATGAACCTTTGCGTCAACCCATGGATCCTAATGCACATAATGATAAAGAGGCAGTTAAGCGCAAGGAGGATGATGAAGATAGTGATGTGGATGAATTTATTGTTAATGATGATGACACTGTGACGTATATGGTGATTCTATTGTTTGGAGAGACCTTGATGATACCAATCAGGTGTATTCTTCTGGTCTAGTGTGGAATTGTATCCGTTCTAGGAGTAATGAGGTAGCTTGGGCAAGAGCTGTTTGGTTCTCACATTGCATCCCGAGGCATTCATTCCTGGTTTGGTTAATTATGAGACAACGACTGGTGACTCAAGATAAACTTATGCAATGGAAACCTTCTTACAACCTCTATTGCTGTTCTTTATGCAAGAGGGGTCCAGATTCACACTCACATTTATTTTTTGAATGTTCGTTCTCCTCACAGGTCTGGAAGGAAGTTAAAACTCTTGCTGAAGTTCCTTGGATGTCTGATTCGTGGGAAGACATTATCGTATGGCTTACCACTAAATCGAAGTCAAGATCAGCTAAAAATGTAATTGGTAGACTACTTGTAGCAGCCACAACTTACTTTTTTTGGGTAAAGGGGAATTTAAACCCCGGTAAGCTTTTATAAATCACCCAAAGAGAAGGTTATACAAGTAGCTTGGCAAAGAACCAAACTAATTCATACATATGACATGCCATATGTATGTGAAACAATAACGTCACAAGCGACCTTGCTGAACAATACATAAAAAAAGGCTAAAAACATCAAAAGCTTTAATAATACACCTCTTAATATGTAAGTAACCAATATCAAACATCAACCTCTATCATTCTACCAAATCGAAACCAAATCTCAAACATGCACATCACAGTGAGAGCTCAAAATGGCTAACCAAATGGAGACTCCTACCCTTAGATAAATCCAAAGGCCTGTCAGAGGGACACATTTAGAAGACAGGTTGACTTCTTAATGGCAAACAATAAAAGTGATGTTTAATATAGGTTTACGTGGTATCCAACTTCCATTCTTCTAGGATGCTTCTTCCTTGAATCTTTTTCACAACTTACTTCATCTGGCAAGAGAGAAATAATAGATTATTCACAACCAGCTCAAGACCTAAGGAACAGCTTGTGGAGTTAATAGCCTCGACCATAAGATTTAAATTGGTAACGCTTAAGTTCAAGAGTACAAAGGCTGTTGAGAGACTGCTTCAAACGTGGAAGGTGCCACGAGACATGGTCATCCGCTCAAGATAAAATGGCGCAATTGCTCTAGTTTTATTTTTATTCTTATTACATGTTAGTTCAGGTTATGTCTAGCTAATGTGTCGTTACTTTACTCCAGTGGCAAGTCCCTCCCTGATCAATGAAAGTCATCAGCGAATAGCATCAGCGAGCAACTCCAGTCAGCATACTTCAGCAGAGTTTTGTTCAGTCAAGAAGTTGCTTTATTCAATAAAAGGCTGCCACGTCACCAGTTCTATAAGGTCTTGGATAAGGATGTGTGCATGAGAATAAAGTGTCCACTGAAGTCCCATGTTTGTGGGCCAAATAAAGAAGAATGACAGCTGTAAAGGAAGGCGCGTGTGACAATGACATTTCTAACGGTATTGTGGGACCACTTGCAGGGGAATGTTTCTAGAAGCCCACGCTGTCCATTTCCTATTGGCCAAATTCAATTAGTGGCTAGCATTTGACAGCTTTTATGTATTATTTTATTATTTTGTCGTTAATTCCTAGGTAGAGCATGTGGCTATAAATAGAGGTTTTATCTCTCATTGTAAAAAAAGTTGATGTTGAATGAAAGTTAATAGAGCAGCCTCTATTTCTTACAAATCTTCTTTTACCTTTATAGATCTTTGATCTTGGTGGTTAGGAGTGACCCCTTTATCAATATTTGTGGTGACTTGTTCTTTATCAAATATTGTGGTGAGGTCTTTTAAATCTTCGGTTTCCTTTATCTATAATCGTGGTGGCTAGACCTTTATCGATTGTAGTGGTGGGGCGGAGTGTTTCCTTTATCCTTGATTCCGGTGGCTTAGCCTTTACGAGTCTTGGTGGTGGATTCTTTTATCTATCATTTTATTTTATTATTTTGTCGTTAATTCCTAGGTAGAACATGTGGCTATAAATAGAGGTTTTATCTCTCATTGTAAAAAAAGTTGATGTTGAATGAAAGTTAATAGAGCAGCCTCTATTTCTTACAAATCTTCTTTTACCTTTATAGATCTTTGATCTTGGTGGTTAGGAGTGACCCCTTTATCAATATTTGTGGTGACTTGTTCTTTATCAAATATTGTGGTGAGGTCTTTTAAATCTTCGGTTTCCTTTATCTATAGTCGTGGTGGCTAGACCTTTATCGATTGTAGTGGTGGGGCGGAGTGTTTCCTTTATCCTTGATTCCGGTGGCTTAGCCTTTACGAGTCTTGGTGGTGGATTCTTTTATCTATCATTTTATTTTATTATTTTGTCGTTAATTCCTAGGTAGAGCATGTGGCTATAAATAGAGGTTTTATCTCTCATTGTAAAAAAAAAAAATTAAAGAGCAAAAAAAAAAAAAAAAAAAAAAAAAAAAAAAAAAAAAAAAAAAAAAAAAAAAAAAAAAAAAAAAAAAAAAAAAAAAAAAAAAAAAAAAAAAAAAAAAAAAAAAAAAAAAAAAAAAAAAAAAAAAAAAAAAAAAAAAAAAAAAAAAAAAAAAAAAAAAAAAAAAAAAAAAAAAAAAAAAAAAAAAAAAAAAAAAAAAAAAAAAAAAAAAAAAAAAAAAAAAAAAAAAAAAAAAAAAAAAAAAAAAAAAAAAAAAAAAAAAAAAAAAAAAAAAAAAAAAAAAAAAAAAAAAAAAAAAAAAAAAAAAAAAAAAAAAAAAAAAAAAAAAAAAAAAAAAAAAAAAAAAAAAAAAAAAAAAAAAAAAAAAAAAAAAAAAAAAAAAAAAAAAAAAAAAAAAAAAAAAAAAAAAAAAAAAAAAAAAAAAAAAAAAAAAAAAAAAAAAAAAAAAAAAAAAAAAAAAAAAAAAAAAAAAAAAAAAAAAAAAAAAAAAAAAAAAAAAAAAAAAAAAAAAAAAAAAAAAAAAAAAAAAAAAAAAAAAAAAAAAAAAAAAAAAAAAAAAAAAAAAAAAAAAAAAAAAAAAAAAAAAAAAAAAAAAAAAAAAAAAAAAAAAAAAAAAAAAAAAAAAAAAAAAAAAAAAAAAAAAAAAAAAAAAAAAAAAAAAAAAAAAAAAAAAAAAAAAAAAAAAAAAAAAAAAAAAAAAAAAAAAAAAAAAAAAAAAAAAAAAAAAAAAAAAAAAAAAAAAAAAAAAAAAAAAAAAAAAAAAAAAAAAAAAAAAAAAAAAAAAAAAAAAAAAAAAAAAAAAAAAAAAAAAAAAAAAAAAAAAAAAAAAAAAAAAAAAAAAAAAAAAAAAAAAAAAAAAAAAAAAAAAAAAAAAAAAAAAAAAAAAAAAAAAAAAAAAAAAAAAAAAAAAAAAAAAAAAAAAAAAAAAAAAAAAAAAAAAAAAAAAAAAAAAAAAAAAAAAAAAAAAAAAAAAAAAAAAAAAAAAAAAAAAAAAAAAAAAAAAAAAAAAAAAAAAAAAAAAAAAAAAAAAAAAAAAAAAAAAAAAAAAAAAAAAAAAAAAAAAAAAAAAAAAAAAAAAAAAAAAAAAAAAAAAAAAAGAATAAGCAGATTGAAGATCTACAAGAGGCACTTGGTAGAGTTGTTCATATGTTAGAAGATGGTGGTTTAAGATTTAATCGAGAAAATATTGTTACTAGTGAAAGAGATTCTGAATCTCAAGGTCCTAGTGAGAGATCTGATAGTACGCCCAGAAACTCTAGTGATTCTGATGTTCCACAGCCCAGAGAAAGGCGAAGGAGACATAAGGTCGATGATACTAAGGATATTAAGATAGATCCACCAGATTTTGTTGGTTCATCAAACCCAGAAGAATATTTTGAATGGGTTCAGGTGATGGATAGAATTATGGAAATAAAAGGTTATGATGATAAAAAGAGTTTTAAGGTTGCCATTATTAAGCTTAAAAAGTATGCTTCATCTTGGTATGATAATATGAAATCTGAAAGGGAATATAAGGGTAAGAGTAAAATCAAGACCTGGTCTAAACTGAAGGAAGTTATGCAGAAGAGATTTGTTCCTCAGACGTACAAGCAAGATCAGTATCTACTGATGAATAATCTGAAGCAAGGTGCTAAAGAAGTGGTAGAGTATATCAGGGAGTTTGAGCAGCTGAAGACAAGAACTGGTGTCAAAGAAACTGAAGAGCATACTATCGCCAGATTCCTTGGGGGGTTGAATGCTATCATTGCTGAGAAGATGGAATTACAGCCCATCTGGACTTATGAAGGTGCATGCAAACTGGCCCTCCAGATTGAAAAGCAGCTGAAGAAGAAGGTTCAGTACAAACCTTTCACTAAGATTACTTCTAGCTCCAGTCAACCAGCTACCAGGCCCGGTGAAACTGTTCAGAAACCCTTCAGAGGAAAGGAGAAAGAAACTGGAGGATCAAAAGAGCTAGTAGGAAAGAAATGTTTCAAGTGCCATGGATTTGGTCATTTCCAGGCCCAGTGTCCCAATCAGCGAGCACTGACTATCAGGGAGATAGAAAGTTTACCAGAAGCTGAAACTGAGGAAGAAGAACCAGTGTACGATGATGATGATGGCGCTGAAGAAACATATGTAGGTGCTGATATTGGGGAGATGCTGGTGGTCAGAAGAATGATGCACGCTGATGAAGTAACTGCTGACAAAGCTCAGCGAGAGAATATCTTCCACTCAAGATGTACCGTCAAAGGAAAGGTATGCAGTCTTATCATTGATGGAGGCAGCTGTGCTAATGCTGCTTCAACTTACATGGTTGATAAACTGGGGTTACCTACACTGAAGCATCCCCGTCCTTACAAGCTTCAATGGCTCAGCGAGGGAACAGAGGTAAAGGTTACTCAACAAGTTACTATTCCATTTTCTATTGGTCTTATTTATCAGGATGAGATTGTTTGTGATGTTGTCCCTATGGATGCGTGTCATTTGTTGTTGGGAAGGCCATGGTTGTTTGATAAGCATGTATTCCACAATGGCCGTTTAAACTCTTATTCATTATTTGTAAATGGGAAAAAGATCACCCTAACTTCTTTGAAACCCGATGAGCACTCAAAAACCAAGGTGATGGATCAGCGAGACAAGGCTTTGTTCATGACCCAAACCGAAGTTGAGAAAGAACTCGCTGATGGCACCTCAGTAATGATGTTGCTGATGGTTGAACTTGCTGATAAGAAGGGGCTCGCTGACATTTCCAGTTTAGTCAAACCCTTGCTGAAAGAATATGCTGACGTATTTCCTGAAGAAATGCCTTCTGGTTTGCCTCCTATCAGGGGTATTGAACACCAGATTGATCTAATTCCAGGATCAATCCTTCCTAACAAAGCTGCTTATAGGTGTTCACCCACTGAAGCTAAAGAATTGCAAAGGCAAGTCGATGAACTGATTGCTAAGGGTTATGTGAGAGCAAGTATGAGTCCATGTTCTGTACCAGCTCTCTTAGTTCCAAAGAAAGATGGCTCAATGCGTATGTGTGTTGATAGTAGAGCCATCAATAATATCACTATCAAGTATCGATATCCTATCCCCAGGTTGGATGATATGCTTGATGAATTACATGGTTCCTGTATATTTTCCAAAATCGATCTGAGAAGTGGCTATCACCAGATTCGAATGAAGGATGGAGATGAATGGAAAACTGCATTCAAGATTAAAGGGGGTCTATTTGAATGGCTAGTAATGCCTTTTGGCTTATCGAATGCCCCAAGTACTTTCATGAGGCTGATGAATGAAGTCCTCAGACCACTCATTGGTCATTTTGTGGTAGTTTATTTTGATGATATTCTAGTATATTCGAAGAATGAAGCTGAGCATGTTAATCATCTGAGAGAAGTATTTATGTTGCTGAGGAAACACCAGTTGTATGGGAAGCTGGAGAAATGTGATTTCTTGGTGGAAAGTGTGATATTTCTTGGATACGTTGTATCTAAAAATGGAATTTCAATGGATCCTTCGAAGGTTGAAGCAATTAAGTCCTGGCCAGCTCCTACAACGATTACAGAGGCAAGAAGTTTTCACGGTCTGGCATCATTTTATAGAAGATTCATCAGAAATTTCTCAACTGTTGTAGCTCCCATTACTGATTGCCTAAAGAAAGGTGTGTTTGAATGGCCTAAGTCAGCTCAGAGTGCCTTTGAATTGCTGAAAGAAAAGCTCAGCTCAGCACCAGTCCTGTCCTTACCAAATTTTGAGTTATTATTCGAATTGGAGTGTGACGCCAGTGGAGTTGGTATTGGTGCAGTCCTTGTTCAAGAAAAGAGACCAGTCGCATACTTCAGTGAAAAGTTGAATGGTTCGAAGCTGAAGTACAGTACGTATGACAAAGAATTCTATGCTATCATCAGGGCTGTCAATCACTGGTCACACTATCTGAAGCCCAAGCAGTTTGTTTTATATTCTGATCATGAAGCTCTGAAGTACATCAATGGTCAGCATAAGTTAAATTCAAGGCATGCAAAATGGGTGGAATTTTTGCAGTCTTATTCATTTGTGTCTAAACATAAAGCTGGGGTAGAGAATGTTGTTGCTGATGCACTCTCAAGAAGATATTCATTGCTTTCCATTTTGGAAGCAAGGGTTCTTGGGTTCTCTTTTATCAAAGATTTGTATGCTGCTGATACAGATTTTGCTGGTCACTTCACTGATGGTCCCTCCAAAGGATCATATTTAGTGCAAGATGGGTTTTTATTTAAAAATGGAAGGTTGTGTATCCCTAAGGGCTCAATTCGAGACTTGCTGATAAGAGAAGCTCATGGCGGAGGACTCGCTGGTCATTTTGGTATTACTAAGACTGCTGACATCCTCAGCGAACATTTCTATTGGCCATGTCTGCTGAAAGACGTCCAGAATATCATCAGCAGATGCTCAACTTGTCATCAGGCCAAGGCAATTTTTCACAAAGGTTTGTACACTCCTCTTCCAGTTCCAAGTCAACCGTGGGAAGATCTGAGCATGGATTTCATTGTTGCTTTACCCAAAACCCAGAGAGGAAAAGATTCTATCATGGTGGTGGTTGACAGATTCTCAAAAATGGCCCATTTCATTCCTTGTAACACCACTAATGATGCCTCAGCAGTAGCAAATTTATTCTTCAAAGAAATTGTCCGTCTTCATGGAATTCCCAAAACCATTGTTTCTGATAGGGATACGAAATTTCTGAGTTATTTCTGGAAAACTTTGTGGAGATTGATGGGAACTAAGCTCCTGTTCAGCACTTCTCATCACCCCCAAACTGATGGCCAGACTGAAGTTACTAATAGGACCATTGGGATGTTATTAAGGACGCTGGTGAACAAGACGCTGAAAGATTGGGATCTAAAGCTTGCTCATGCTGAGTTCGCTTTTAATAGAGCCCCCAACCACTCAACCAGCAAGACTCCATTTGAAGTTTGTTATGGTACCAATCCTTTAACTCCCATTGATTTAATTCCTTTTTCAATTGAGCCAAGAGTAAGTGTTGATGCTGAAGAGAAAGCTAAGGAAATCAAAAAAATACACCAGCAAGTAAAGGCAAAAATTGAGAAAGCAAATGAAGAATACAAGGCCAGAGCTAATAAGCATCGTCAGCAGCCTAGTTTTGCACCTGGCGATCTTGTTTGGGTGCATCTCAGAAAAGAAAGATTTCCTTCCAAGAGAAAGAACAAACTGATGCCAAGAGCTGAAGGACCATTCAGAATACTGGAAAAGTTCGGTGACAGCGCTTACAAGGTTGAATTACCAGGAAGCATGTCGGTTTCAAGCACTTTTAATGTTGGAGATTTGATGCCTTACCTTGAAGATGAATATCTCGAGGACTTGAGGACAAGTCCTATTTTAGAGGGGGAGAATGATGCGAATATGATCCCACTCGCTGAACTGACTAATTCCAGTCAGCTAGAAGGGGTCGCTGAAATACCTGGCAGCAATCAACTGGCAGCGAGCATTGGACTGAAGATGCCTCCAGAACAAGCCATGCTCATCTTGCCAGCCATAGCCCATTATGGACAAGCCTTCGCTGACAAACAACCTCCAATTGTTACTTTACTTCTCAGTGGCAAGTCCCTCCCTGATCAATGAAAGTCATCAGCGAATAGCATCAGCGAGCAACTCCAGTCAGCATACTTCAGCAGAGTTTTGTTCAGTCAAGAAGTTGCTTTATTCAATAAAAGGCTGCCACGTCACCAGTTCTATAAGGTCTTGGATAAGGATGTGTGCATGAGAATAAAGTGTCCACTGAAGTCCCATGTTTGTGGGCCAAATAAAGAAGAATGACAGCTGTAAAGGAAGGCGCGTGTGACAATGACATTTCTAACGGTATTGTGGGACCACTTGCAGGGGAATGTTTCTAGAAGCCCACGCTGTCCATTTCCTATTGGCCAAATTCAATTAGTGGCTAGCATTTGACAGCTTTTATGTATTATTTTATTATTTTGTCGTTAATTCCTAGGTAGAGCATGTGGCTATAAATAGAGGTTTTATCTCTCATTGTAAAGTTGGTTGATATTGAATGAAAATTAATAGAGCAGCCTCTATTTCTTACAAATCTTCTTTTACCTTTATAGATCTTTGATCTTGGTGGTTAGGAGTGACCCCTTTATCAATATTTGTGGTGGTTCGTCCTTTATCAAATATTGTGGTGAGGTCTTTTAAATCTTCGGTTTCCTTTATCTATAATCGTGGTGGCTAGACCTTTATCGATTGTAGTGGTGGGGCGGAGTGTTTCCTTTATCTATAATCGTGGTGGCTAGACCTTTATCGGTTGTAGTGGTGGGGCGGAGTGTTTCCTTTATCCTTGATTCGGTGGCTAGACCTTTATCGGTTGTAGTGGTGGGGCGGAGTGTTTCCTTTATCCTTGATTCTGGTGGCTAGACCTTTATCGGTTGTAGTGGTGGGGCGGAGTGTTTCCTTTATCCTTGATGTGGTGGCTAGACCTTTATCGGTTGTAGTGGTGGGGCGGAGTGTTTCCTTTATCCTTGATGTGGTGGCTAGACCTTTATCGGTTGTAGTGGTGGGGCGGAGTGTTTCCTTTATCCTTGATGTGGTGGCTAGACCTTTATCGGTTGTAGTGGTGGGGCGGAGTGTTTCCTTTATCTATAATCGTGGTGGCTAGACCTTTATCGGTTGTAGTGGTGGGGCGGAGTGTTTCCTTTATCTATAATCGTGGTGGCTAGACCTTTATCGGTTGTAGTGGTGGGGCGG
>CM067169.1:83353053-83363053 GCA_034093135.1 Erigeron breviscapus | reverse complement strand
ATATATATATATATATATATATATATATATATATATATATATATATATATATATATATATATATATATATATATATATATATATATATATATATATATATATATATATATATATATATATATATATATATATATATATATATATATATATATATATATATATATATATATATATATATATATATATATATATATATATATATATATATATATATATATATATATATATATATATATATATATATATATATATATATATATATATGATAAAGGGGTCACTCCTAACCACCAAGATCAAAGATCTATAAAGGTAAAAGAAGATTTTTATAAGAAATAGAGGCTGCTCTATTAATTTTCATTCAACATCAACTAACTTACAAAGAGAAATAAAGGCCTTATTTATAGCCACATACTCTTACCTAGGAATCAACGACAAAAATAATAAAATAATACAAAAGCTGTCATGTGCAAGCCACTAATTAATTTGGACCAATAGGAAATAGACACATAAGGCTTCTAGAAACAATCCTCTTCAAGTGGCCCACCATACCGTTAGGAATGTTAATGCTTTTGCACGCTCCTCTTGGATCCACTAAAAAGCTGCCACGCATCCACTCCCACGTCCTTATTGACCCCACACAACCTTCAGTTAAAACAAACTTTATTATAGACAACTGGAGCATTCATCTGGAACTGGAGACAAAAACTGGAGCACGTCATCTGGAGGACCTTCAGTAGTGGTCACTGGAGGTCTTCAGAGTTCATTTTCACTGGTGGCCTTCATATGCAACTGGAGCTAATTCCCACTTGAGCAAGGTCACTACTGGAGACTGAGTTGTTTCAGTGAAAAGATGGTTAAAATGTGATACAGCTGGCAAAATTAACATTGCTTGTTCAGACTGCATGGTTCGCTCAGATTCCTTCTTCAGTTTAGTCAACTGCTTTTCTCCAGATTCCTCCAGTTCAGCTTCAGTCAAACTTGGTTCATTGAATCTGGATATTCCCGCATCATTCTCCCCCTCTAAAAAGAGACTTGTCCTCAAGTCTTCGAGATACTCATCCTCCAGGTAGGGCATCAGATCACCAACATTGAATGTACTAGAGACTGACATATCTCCAGGAAGTTCAACTTTGTAAGCATTTTCTCCATATCTCTCCAGAATCTTGAATGGACCGTCAGCTCTGGGCATCAGTTTGCTTTTTCCCTTGGCTGGAAATCTTTCCTTTCTGAGATGCACCCAAACAAGATCACCTGGTGAAAAACTGGGCTGCTTCCTGTTCTTGTTTGCCTTGGCCTTGTAACTGGCATTTGCTTTCTCAATTCTGGACTTTACTTCTTGATGAATCTTCTTGATTTCTTTTGCTCTGGTCTCTGCTTCAACACTTGCCTTTGGTTCAATCGAAAAAGGAATCAAATCAATAGGAGTTAGTGGATTGACACCATAACAAACTTCAAATGGGGATTTACTTGTTGAATAATTTGGAGCCCTATTGAAGGCAAACTCAGCATGAGCAAGCTTCAGATCCCAATCCTTCAGCGTCTTCTTCACCAGTGTTCTCAATAACATACCAATTGTTCTGTTTGGGACTTCAGTCTGTCCATCAGTCTAAGGATGGTGAGACGTACTGAACATCAATCTGGTACCCATCAGTCTCCATAGAGTCTTCCAGAAATAGCTTAAAAACTTCACATCTCGATCAAAAACAATGGATTTAGGAATTCCATGTAATCTGACAATCTCTTTAAAGAACAAATTCGCTACAGCTGAAGCATCATTTGTTGTATTACAAGCAATAAAATGAGCCATTTTTGAGAATCTATCAACAACCACCATTATAGAATCTTTTCCCCTCTGGGTTCTGGGCAGTGCAACAATAAAATCCATACTGAGATCTTCCCAAGGTTGGTTTGGAACTGGAAGAGGAGTGTACAAACCTTTGTGAAAAGTTGTCTTTGCCTGGTGACAAGTTGGACAGCGATTGATAATACTCTGGACGTCCTTCAGTAGACTTGGCCAGTAGAAGTGTTCAGTTAGAATCTCTCCAGTTTTATTGATTCCAAAATGTCCAGCTAGTCCTCCTCCATGTGCTTCCCTTATTAATAAATCTCTTATTGAACCCCTTGGGATGCACAACTTACCATTCTTGAATAAGAAACCATCTTGAACAGTGAATGGTCCTTTCAGATTAGCTTCAGTAACTTTCTCAGAAAAATCTGGATCAGCAGCATATAACTCCTTTATAAAAGAAAATCCAAGTACTCTTGCTTCCAGAACTGATAATAAAGAATATCTTCGTGATAGTGCATCAGCAACAACATTGCAAACTCCAGCCTTGTGCTTTGAAACGAATGAATAAGATTGCAAAAATTCCACCCATTTTGCATGTCTGGCATTAAGCTTATGTTGACCATTAATGAACTTCAGTGCTTCATGATCAGAAAACAATACGAACTGTTTTGGCTTCAGATAATGTGACCAGTGAGTGATAGCACGAATAATTGCATAGAATTCTTTGTCATAAGTACAATACTTCAGTTTAGATCCATTCAGTTTCTCACTGAAGTATGCAACTGGACGACCACTTTGCACCAGTACTGCACCAATACCAACTCCACTAGCATCACATTCAAGTTCAAATAGCATATCAAAATCTGGTAAGGATAGAACTGGAGCTGAACTGAGCTTCCCCTTCAGTGCTTCGAACGCCAGTTGAGCTGAACTTGGCCAGTTGAACACACCTTTCTTCAGACAATCAGTGATAGGAGCCACAACTGTAGAAAAGTTCTTTATGAACCTTCGATAGAATGATGCCAGTCCATGAAAACTTCTAACTTCAGTGATGGTTGTAGGAACTGGCCACGATCTGATGGCTTCTACCTTCGATGGATCCATTGAAATCCCATTTTTTTTTTTTTTTTTTTTTTTTTTTTTTTTTTTTTTTTTTTTTTTTTTTTTTTTTTTTTCCAATTTTTCCCTTTTTTTTTTTTTTTTTTTTTTTTTTTTTTTTTTTTTTTTTTTTTTTTTTTTTTTTTTTTTTTTTTTTTTTTTTTTTTTTTTTTTTTTTTTTTTTTTTTTTTTTTTTTTTTTTTTTTTTTTTTTTTTTTTTTTTTTTTTTTTTTTTTTTTTTTTTTTTTTTTTTTTTTTTTTTTTTTTTTTTTTTTTTTTTTTTTTTTTTTTTTTTTTTTTTTTTTTTTTTTTTTTTTTTTTTTTTTTTTTTTTTTTTTTTTTTTTTTTTTTTTTTTTTTTTTTTTTTTTTTTTTTTTTTTTTTTTTTTTTTTTTTTTTTTTTTTTTTTTTTTTTTTTTTTTTTTTTTTTTTTTTTTTTTTTTTTTTTTTTTTTTTTTTTTTTTTTTTTTTTTTTTTTTTTTTTTTTTTTTTTTTTTTTTTTTTTTTTTTTTTTTTTTTTTTTTTTTTTTTTTTTTTTTTTTTTTTTTTTTTTTTTTTTTTTTTTTTTTTTTTTTTTTTTTTTTTTTTTTTTTTTTTTTTTTTTTTTTTTTTTTTTTTTTTTTTTTTTTTTTTTTTTTTTTTTTTTTTTTTTTTTTTTTTTTTTTTTTTTTTTTTTTTTTTTTTTTTTTTTTTTTTTTTTTTTTTTTTTTTTTTTTTTTTTTTTTTTTTTTTTTTTTTTTTTTTTTTTTTTTTTTTTTTTTTTTTTTTTTTTTTTTTTTTTTTTTTTTTTTTGTTTTTTTTTTTTTTTTTTTTTTTTTTTTTTTTTTTTTTTTTTTTTTTTTTTTTTTTTTTTTTTTGCCATGGCATTAAGCTTATGCTGACCATTAATGAACTTCAGTGCTTCATGATCAGAAAACAATACGAACTGTTTTGGCTTCAGATAATGTGACCAGTGAGTGATAGCACGAATAATTGCATAGAATTCTTTGTCATAAGTACAATACTTCAGTTTAGATCCATTCAGTTTCTCACTGAAGTATGCAACTGGACGACCACTTTGCATCAGTACTGCACCAATACCAACTCCACTAGCATCACATTCAAGTTCAAATAGCATATCAAAATCTGGTAAGATAGAACTGGAGCTGAACTGAGCTTCCCCTTCAGTGCTTCGAACGCCAGTTGAGCTGAACTTGGCCAGTTGAACACACCTTTCTTCAGACAATCAGTGATAGGAGCCACAACTGTAGAAAAGTTCTTTATGAACCTTCGATAGAATGATGCCAGTCCATGAAAACTTCTAACTTCAGTGATGGTTGTAGGAACTGGCCACGATCTGATGGCTTCTACCTTCGATGGATCCATTGAAATCCCATTTTTTGACACAACATACCCCAGAAATATCACACTATCCACCATAAAATCACATTTCTCCATTTTTCCATACAACTGGTGTCTTCTTAGCAGTTCAAATACTTTCTTCAAATGACCAACATGTTCAGCTTCAGATTTAGAGTACACCAGAATATCATCAAAGTAAACAACAACAAACTGACCTATAAGTGGCCTCAGAACTTCATTCATTAGCCTCATGAATGTACTGGGGGCATTTGACAAGCCGAAAGGCATTACTAACCATTCATATAAGCCTCCTTTGATTTTGAATGCAGTTTTCCACTCGTCTCCATCCTTCATTCTTATTTGGTGATAACCACTTCTGAGATCAATTTTTGAAAACACTCTGGAGCCATGTAACTCATCAAGCATATCATCCAATCTGGGAATAGGATATCTATAGTTAATAGTTATATTGTTGATGGCTCTGCTGTCAACACACATTCTCATCGTTCCATCTTTCTTTGGGACCAGTAGAGCAGGAACTGAACAAGGACTAATGCTTGCTCTGACACCCTTTTCGACCAGTTCATCTACTTGTCTTTGCAATTCTTTGGCTTCATTGGGAGAACAACGATAAACAACTTTGTTTGGAAGAACTGAGCCTGGAACTAAGTCAATCTGGTGCTCAATACCTCTAACTGGAGGTAATCCTTCAGGTAGATCTTCAAGAAAGACATCTCTGAACTCCTTCAGTAACGACTTCAGTAAACTGGGGACTTCAGTGGACTTCTTCTCTTCAGACTTTTCAACGACCAGTAGCATTAGAACTGGAGAGCCTTCAGTTAACTCTTCCTCAACTTCAGATTGAGATAAAAACAAAGGCTTACTGGGCTGATCTTTCTTGACTTTCATCAGTTCGGTGGGCTTCAAAGAAGTCAAGGTGACCTTCTTTCCACTTACATTTAGAGAATATGAGTTCATACGACCATCATGATGAACATAATTATCAAATAACCATGGTCGACCCAACAAAATGTGACAGGCATCCATGGGAACAACATCACATATAATTTTATCTTGGTAAACTGACCCAATTGAAAAGGGAATAGTGACTTGTTGATTTACCTTTACTTCAGAACCTTCGCTTAACCATTGCAACTTGTAAGGTCTGGGATGCTTCACTGTTGGTAGTTCCAGTTTCTCTACCATGTAAGTTGAAGCAGCATTTGCACAACTGCCGCCATCGATGATCAGATCACATACCTTGCCTTTCACTGTGCATCTGGAGTGGAAAATATTCTCTCTCTGAGCAGTATCAGCCGTAACTTCATCAGTATGCATCACTCTCCTGACAACCAACATCTCTCCCACATCTGCACCAACATAAGATTCTTCATCTTCTTCTTCATCGTACACTGGCTCACCTTCTTCAGTGTCGACATCTGGTAAACATTCAATTTCTCTTGCAGTCAATGCTCTTTGATTAGGACACTGGGCCTGGAAGTGACCAAAGCCATGACACTTGAAACATTTTCTTCCAACTGGTTCTTTAGAAGCTCCAGTTTCTTTTTCTTTCCCTTTGGAGGATTTCTGAGCAGCTTCAGTAAATCTGGCAACTGGTTGACTGGCAACTGGTTGACTTGCACTGGCAGGAACCTTACTGAATGACTTGTACGGAACCTTCTTCTTCAGTTGTCTCTCAATCTGGATAGCCATCTTGCATGCACCTTCATACATCCAGATAGGCTGCAACTCAATCTTCTCAGTAATGGCAGCGTTCAGACCACCAAGAAATCTGGCTATAGTGTGCTCTTCAGTTTCATTCACACCAGTTCTGGTCTTTAGATGCTCAAACTCTCTAATGTATTCTACAACCTCCTTAACTCCTTGTTTCAGATTGTTCATCAGTAAGTACTGGTCTTGCTTGTACGACTGGGGAACAAATCTCTTTTGCATAACTTCCTTCAGTTTGGACCAGGTCTTGATTTTGCTTTTGCCTTTATATTCCCTTTCAGACTTCATGTTATCATACCAGGATGAAGCATATTTCTTCAGTTTAATAATGGCAACTTTGAAGCTTTTTCTATCATCATAACCTTTTATCTCCATAATCTGTCCATCACCTGGACCCATTCAAAATACTCTTCTGGGTTAGAAGACCCATTAAAATCTGGTGGATCTATCTTAATATCCCTAGTATCATCACCCTTATGCCTCCTACGCCTTTCTCTAGGACGTGGTTCATCAGAATCACTAGAGTGTCTAGGATTACTATCAGATCTTTCACTACCACCTTGAGATTCAGTATCTCTTTCACTTGGAACAACATTTTCTCGATTAAATCTTAACCACCATCTTCTAACATATGAACAACTCTACCAAGAGCTTCTTGTAGATCTTCTATCTGTTTATCTCTCCTAGCATTATTAGCTTCATCTAAAGTCATATTTCTTCTAAACGCCATTTATAACCAGCAAACAACTCACAATCAATAGGTCTAAACAAATAACCAACAGATCTAAACGTTCAAACAACAGATCTAATCAAAACTTCAACAGATCTAAACAATCAAACAACGACAACCAAAAGATTAAGAAACCTTTTGCAAACCTGTCTCTGATACCAAATTTGATGCGTAAATCACGCGACAAACGACAGCGGAAGACTATTTTTGGTATTTTCTGGATTTTATACGAAATGAACAATCAAACGAGACAATAAAGTAAAACGATAGATAAAAGAATCCACCACCAAGACTCGTAAAGGCTAAGCCACCGGAATCAAGGATAAAGGAAACACTCCGCTCCACCACTACAATCGATAAAGGTCTAGCCACCACGACTATAGATAAAGGAAACCGAAGATTTAAAAGACCTCACCACAATATTTGATAAAGAACAAGTCACCACAAATATTGATAAAGGGGTCACTCCTAACCACCAAGATCAAAGATCTATAAAGGTAATAGAAGATTTGTAAGAAATAGAGGCTGCTCTATTAATTTTCATTCAACATCAACTAACTTACAAAGAGAAATAAAGGCCTTATTTATAGCCACATACTCTTACCTAGGAATCAACGACAAAAATAATAAAATAATACAAAAGCTGTCATGTGCAAGCCACTAATTAATTTGGACCAATAGGAAATAGACACATAAGGCTTCTAGAAACAATCCTCTTCAAGTGGCCCACCATACCGTTAGGAATGTTAATGCTTTTGCACGCTCCTTTTGGATCCACTAAAAAGCTGCCACGCATCCACTCCCACGTCCTTATTGACCCCACACAACCTTCAGTTAAAACAAACTTTATTATAGACAACTGGAGCATTCATCTGGAACTGGAGACAAAAACTGGAGCACGTCATCTGGAGGACCTTCAGTAGTGGTCACTGGAGGTCTTCAGAGTTCATTTTCACTGGTGGCCTTCATATGCAACTGGAGCTAATTCCCACTGGAGCAAGGTCACTACTGGAGACTGAGTTGTTTCAGTGAAAAGATGGTTAAAATGTGATACAGCTGGCAAAATTAACATTGCTTGTTCAGACTGCATGGTTCGCTCAGATTCCTTCTTCAGTTTAGTCAACTGCTTTTCTCCAAATTCCTCCAGTTCAGCTTCAGTCAAACTTGGTTCATTGAATCTGGACATTCCCGCATCATTTCCTTTTATTTATGTAAGATCCGACTTATATATATATATATATACATAAGTCCAGCTTTAATAAAACTGTCAATATATATATATATATATATATATATATATATATATATATATATATATATATATATATATATATATATATATATATATATATATATATATATATATATATATATATATATATATATATATATATATATATATATATATATATATATATATATATATATATATATATATATATATATATATATATATATATATATATATATATATATATATATATATATATATATATATATATATATATATATATATATATATATATATATATATATATATATATATATATATATATATATATATATATATATATATATATATATATATATATATATATATATATATATATATATATATATATATATATATATATATATATATATATATATATATATATATATATATATATATATATATATATATATATATATATATATATATATATATATATATATATATATATATATATATATATATATATATATATATATATATATATATATATATATATATATATATATATATATATATATATATATATATATATATATATATATATATATATATATATATATATATATATATATATATATATATATATATATATATATATATATATATATATATATATATATATATATATATATATATATATATATATATATATATATATATATATATATATATATATATATATATATATATATATATATATATATATATATATATATATATATATATATATATATATATATATATATATATATATATATATATATATATATATATATATATATATATATATATATATATATATATATATATATATATATATATATATATATATATATATATATATATATATATATATATATATATATATATATATATATATATATATATATATATATATATATATATATATATATATATATATATATATATATATATATATATATATATATATATATATATATATATATATATATATATATATATATATATATATATATATATATATATATATATATATATATATATATATATATATATATATATATATATATATATATATATATATATATATATATATATATATATATATATATATATATATATATATATATATATATATATATATATATATATATATATATATATATATATATATATATATATATATATATATATATATATATATATATATATATATATATATATATATATATATATATATATATATATATATATATATATATATATATATATATATATATATATATATATATATATATATATATATATATATATATATATATATATATATATATATATATATATATATATATATATATATATATATATATATATATATATATATATATATATATATATATATATATATATATATATATATATATATATATATATATATATATATATATATATATATATATATATATATATATATATATATATATATATATATATATATATATATATATATATATATATATATATATATATATATATATATATATATATATATATATATATATATATATATATATATATATATATATATATATATATATATATATATATATATATATATATATATATATATATATATATATATATATATATATATATATATATATATATATATATATATATATATATATATATATATATATATATATATATATATATATATATATATATATATATATATATATATATATATATATATATATATATATATATATATATATATATATATATATATATATATATATATATATATATATATATATATATATATATATATATATATATATATATATATATATATATATATATATATATATATATATATATATATATATATATATATATATATATATATATATATATATATATATATATATATATATATATATATATATATATATATATATATATATATATATATATATATATATATATATATATATATATATATATATATATATATATATATATATATATATATATATATATATATATAT
>CM067169.1:83341316-83352053 GCA_034093135.1 Erigeron breviscapus | reverse complement strand
TGCGTTAATGAGTTTGTGGTAAGTGTGCAGTGTTCAGGTTAAGAAGATTGAGTTGGAGTGCTGATTTTTGTTGCAATACAGTGTTATTCATACTGATGATATCATGGAGATAAGATTTTTGGTGTGAAATGACAATATTGTGATGCAAATATGAGCACGTGAAGGAAGAATACATGAATCTGCTTTTTAAGAGTATTTATTTACTTTCATGTATTTAGTGAAAATAATCAGTGTTGATACGTGTTTCTTTTAATTCTCGTACCTTAACTTATGACATGAATTCGAAAACTTTATAAAATTCTTCATTGGATTTTTGGACTATTCATTGTTTGTTAGTTATGTAGACGGCATCTTATATGGGACTTAAGTGTTTTAAGATGGTTTGCTGTCAAGCATCTCAATGATTAGAGAAATGCTTTCCGTATCATGGTCGTGGTTGGTAACGATGTTAATATGTTCATTGATTATTTTCAGGTTTGTTAATGGTTGATTTTAGATCATGGGGTTTTGTTTTTTATTCAAGATTATAATGTTTGTAAAATACTTACATTATGATGATGGTTTTAGATGGTGGTACTTTTTGGTACAAGGCATGAACAAGTTGTTTTTAACGAGTTGTTGCTATGTACAGGATTAGGTCAAAGGGGTCGCATTGTGGACAGTTTCGTGATGACGAATCTTGAAAAATTTTCTAAGTACAAAACTTGTTCTTACGAAGATAGTGATTAACTTCGTTTTGACTTGTTCTTACGAAGATAGTGATTAACTTCGTTTGGAATTGTACTCAGAAAAATGGAACTCATTTTGTTACCATCTAAATTCGTTTCATTAGGTTATAAACGAAGATGACTTCTATCTTCGTTCCAATTGAGTTTACGAAGGTTAAACTCGTTCCACTTATATTCGACCGATCCTTTTACCCGACCCATTTTGACCCATCTTTTACCCATCCATATATATATCCAACCTTAATTCGTTTTTTCTCTTTTTTTATTACCAAACGACTTTAAGCTGCTTAACCCCAATATATTCATCAATCAAATACTTTGATTTCAGTTGATTTTCGGTTTATTATTTCGATTTTTGTTGAAATAAGTAATTCAGGTATCTAATCTAGCATTGTCATTCACATTTCCTCAATTTTTAATTCTAGTTTTTGCCCAATTTCTACATGAACTCATTCGGTTTTTAAAATATATTTTAAATTCTAGGGTTTAATTTCGTTCTTGATTTTAAATCCATTGGATTCTTAATTCGTTTACAAAATCGATATGGGTTATGTTCTTTTTAAGTGTTATGATTGTTTTGTAACTAATTTCGGTCAAAACAAGGGTTAATCAATGTTATTGAAATCGACTTATTTGATTTTGGAACAAACAGATCGTTCAGATTGACTACGAACTTAAATGATGACAAACGAACTTAGACTTTTTCCTTCAACTAACGAACTTAGAAGTTCTTGTGACAAACGAACTTATTTATGCTTCAAAAGCTATCTTCGTTCATTGTTACCAACGAACTTAACATCTATTTTCGTTTAATGTTATCCAACGAATTTAAAGTCTATCTTCGTTCATTCCTAACTAACGAATTTAAAGTCTAAATTCGTACATTCTTCACTTACGAATTTAAAGACTAATTTCGTATTTTTTTTAACTTATGAAATTAGTGATTAAGTTTCTTTAACCTGCAATTCATTTAATCTTATAATTGTTTTTACATTTTGATTTGTTTTTGCAGAAATGGCTCTTGCTCCACGACAGTTCTTTAAGAAGCACAATTTGGCCTTAAATCTGGACCCCGATCAGCATAATTCTGAACGCTACCATGAAATGTTTGATTTTATTGCTCGTTCTAGGCTGTCTTTTGCATTCTGTGATTCACCTAGATTGGTGAGGCAGTATATGGTATTTGATCAAGGTCATCGCTATGTACCACATGCTTGGCCTTTACGTATCTTTGCTGATTTAGATGCCAATACTCGAAATGTGGCTGGTCTAAATAATCCACCATTGTTTGGTCACTTGATTAATCCAAATTATCTGATCTCGTTTTGAGGATGATATGTTAGTGGATGATGAAGATAATTCTGATCATGAGGATGAAGAGAGTTCAGATGATAGTTCGGATAGTGATTCTGATGATTCAGACAGTGAGAATGATGGTGATAATGATGTAGTTGAAGCTGACACAGATGAATACGATAGTGTCGCTGCTGATTCGGGTAATGAGCATCGACGAAGATGGCTCATGATGTACCTGCTACTTCAGGAAGTGATAATTCATATCACTTTTCTAGAGAAGATGTACAAGGTGCTTTACGCCGAGAGCGTCGGAGTAAGGCGTGTCATTCTTCCCCAGTCTTTTCTGAAACGAATCAATCTGTTCAAGAAGAAGATCTGAATGAGGGTGTTGGTGCTGAACAAGAAGATGTATCTGATTTTCAAGAACAATTGGAACTTAGAGATATAGCATCAAGTCCAGTACATGAAGGTACAAGTAATGTTGGATCGAAGAGGACACTGGATGCTCCTCTAACTTATCGCAGAGCTAAGCGTGCAAGAATTTCTGAGGATACTTCAGCACCTGCAGCTGCTGCTGATATTCCTGCTGTCTCAACAGCATCAGTTCCTACTGTTCCTATTGTTGCTGGCAGTGTACCATTACGTCCACTTTTGCCTCCTGCCAGATTAATATTACCCAGAGTGCCTACTTTTCCTCCTATTCCTTCGGATTACTCCCTCGTTAGGCGAATAGATGTTCTTCAGACTCGGGTTGATACTTTGGAGTCTGATCTTATGAATGTTCGAGGTGCTCTGACCTTTTTAATCAACTGGGTCAAGAATCAAGGGGGAGATGTTCCTGAAGAAATTTGCAGATTAGCAGCAGCTCAGCCAAGACGTCAGAATGATGATGATGATGCTGATGATGCTGGTAATAGGAGTGATTCTCGCCCAGTTTCTGACAAAGGAAAAGGGGTTGAGACTCAGGGGGAGACAGAAAGAGACTACCCAGACTGGTACTTCTGGTGCGGGTGGTTCAAGTGCTCCTCGAGAAGCTGAAGTTATTGAAGCACTTAATTCAGGTAATTCTTCAATCGGTTGATTATTTAAGTGATGATCAAGTTGAAGCTGAAACTGAACGATTAAAGCGTGAAGTTAAGGCAAAATTTGGACATGACTATAATACCGAAGAAAATGCTTTTCATTCTGTATTTGATAACTTATTAGATAAACAGCAAGAAGCAGAAACTGAAAGAGAAAATAATTACAGATTCAAAGGCAAACAGCCTTGGAATCTGATTCTGATTCTGATTCAACTTATGATTTGATAAAGATTGATAAAGTGTATATTAGGTTGCATGTAATAAGTTTTACGACATGTAAATGTAATTTATCTTATTTCAATGCAATTATATTTCATCTTTATTATTATTATTATCATGATTATTCATTGTGTTCCGGTGTTCATTTTGTGTAATCTTAATAGATGATACAGATGATACAGAATTACTCTTCGATGGTGATGAACTTGAGGAGGGTGAGCTTGTTCCTGAACCGGATATGAATATATTCAAGAAACCTTATGGGTTTGATGATGTTTGGGACTCAGCTCCTGAAGACCCATCAGTGGAAGAAAGAAAAGAGTTGGAGATAAAGAGGAAAGAGGTTAAGGAAAGAATGCTTCAAACTTCAATTAGTAGCTCCGCTAAAGTTTTAAACTTCGTGGTATATGCTAGGATTGATGATGCATTGATTCCTTTTCACTGGGAAATCAATTTGACAAGACCTTTTAATCCAAATAATTATCCTGTACCTCTCAGAGAAGATGATCCATTGCATGAGATTGATAGACTTGTGCCTGGTCAAAGAATCAATGATTATATAGTCACATGGGATACTATGAAACCCATCATGTATTGGACGCATATCTCAGATAAAGATGCTGCAAGATATAAGACAATAATCTGGAGTTGGTTTTATGATGAAGAACTGAAGCTGTTTGTTCTTAAAAGACCAGAAGGTTGTCAATATCTAGCATGGCGTGAGAGACATTTCAGAAGTTTGTGTGAAGAAGACTTACATGAACTAGGAAATAACAGGATTATCAATCCAAGTAGTTATGGTCTTGCAGATGTGATTGGTAAGAACCTTCATGAAGATTTCAAGTTGAGGTCGAATATGAAAAACTCTGAAAAACCAAAGTTTCATATTGAACCAAGACGAAAGAAGAAGGTGGTGAAGCAAGATAAAAGTGTTGAGTATATTCAACGTGATATCAAATGTATGATCAAGGTCCCTGCCAAGAAATGGGCACAAGATGTCTTGGATAAACTGGATAATTGGGAGATTGATCGAAATTCTGGTGAAGCTAAGATGTATGCAGACTCAAAGAGGAAGATTTTGTTGAGAAGGATGTATGATCCAATGCAGTTGGTGAATTTCTCAAGAAATGATCAGAGAAAATTGTACGATACTGAATGCTCATTTTTACCATTCTGGAAGAATGAAGAAGATAAATATCGTAAGATTCTCCAAGTTTGCTTACATGAAAATATCCATGCAAATAGCAAACGATTGTTATTTGATGGATGATGAAGATTTTTTTGAAGACTGAAGAAATCGAAGATGCTGCTGTCAAGGGGGAGTTTGTTGATGCATGTTGATGTGACAACAGCAACTTAGATTTGATTATGTCTTATTCATCTATATGTAATTGATAGATTATAGACTTTGTGTTTTAATAATGATTGATTACATGTTTTGGTGTTATTTATATGTTTATATATGATGTTTGTTATGTATATCATACAGTACAAACATAATATATGTTAGGTTCTTGTACATAAAGTACTTGGAAAATAACAAGACATAGATATTGATGGTAAGTTGTACTAACGAAGATGATCTTCGTTAGGAACGAACGAAGATGATCTTCGTTTGATGGGCTGGGCTGCTAAGTTCGTAAGAACAAAGCCCAGCAGGCCCAATATCAATCGTGAACATATATAAACGATTGGAAAACCTAAATTGAGAATTCCAGTCGATATATCACACACACCAAAGCTACTAAGTTCGTTGCTAAGCTATAGCAAACGAATATAGTTCACATAAGGCTGATTATATTGAAATAATTAGCAATATAAACGATAACTAATCAAACTAGTTATCTCATGAGGATTCCGCACTCACGACATAACAATAGACGATCTCGAGAGCGATCCGTAGCTATCGAGGGACTCACAATTCTTATACCTTTTATGTTATTTACATTGCTTGAAACAAGTTATCCTCTTTTAAGAAAAATCATAAAGTTTTATATGAACCTTTGCAATTTGCACTCACAAGTTGAGAACAAAGCCTCGAACATAGAGTCGAGCATCGGAAACAAAAATGCTAGCTAAATAATTCCCAAAGTCCCAAGGTATACCCTTGGATGTAATTATCTTGTAAGATGTAAAAAGCCAAAGAACAAACATAATTCTTTAAGGCTGAACACTTAGATAATTTTTCGTCTTTTTATCTATTGGAGAAAAGGCAAGCACTTCCTATTGGGAAGCGACACTCGCGAGTAACAAGTATACAATAAAGGTTAAAACAACCAAACAACATACATAGTTTTTCCAACACACATCTTTAAACAAGAAACGATAAGAGACAAGGCAAACATGCCAATACAAATGAAAAATAAGTGCAAATACATAGTCTCTAAATGGAAATACCAACTAGTATTACAAAATATAAAGTCTAAAAGATACATGACAAATATGATCAAGTGAACTAAGCTAAGTCAGCAGAAGCATCCTCAACTGCTGAAGTATCTGGAACATCCTGAGCGATAGGATCAGTGCAAGCAATCGAGGTCGAGGCAGAAGTAGCCGAAACAACAGAAGCTCGAGAAGTAGATGCGAGAAAAGAACCTGGAGGAGGACCTGGATGAGGAACATCTGACTTAAATGCAGCACGATAAGCCTCTGGGGTCTCGGGAATACGAATGAGCCTAGATAGGTCCTCAACAGAAACCTCTGGCGTGCTAAGTAAAGACGCAACCTCGTCCAATACAGGAAACTTACGCCCAGTCCAGAATTTACCAATATCATCCATCACCTCACGAGCTTTAGTTGCACTACCTTTATGAAAAACCAACTTCTTGTAAGCACCATCCCAATGGCCAAAATTAATGGCAGCAAGCAGGAAACGGGCAAAAGTCTCCCTCACGTCTGGATGGCCAAGTAGATCACTAAAAAACTGAGGAAAGTAAGTCACTAAAGATCTCATGCGCTCAATGTCACTAGCCTGGACCTCCAACTTAGAGTGGGAATCCTCACTCTCCTGCCTAAGCCCCTGAAGCATTTTATCCTTATGAGCCATGCCAACCTCTAAGATATTAGTCTTACTCTCCAACTCAGAAACTCTCTCTGTCATCCTCATATTCTCTTGAGTTAAGGACTCAAGAGTACCCCTCACAAACTCAATCTCAGAATCAGCCTTCTCCTTACCCTCCCTAAGGCTAGTACAAGCAAGCTTTTCCTCCTCTAAGTCCTTAGAGAGGGAAGCAAGTCTAGCATCACGAGAAGACAACTCTCCCTGAAGCCTCTCAACCTCACTAGTCAACAAATCAATCTTACCCAAGGCAGCAGTCTGAAACGCCACACCACTAGCAACACAATTAAGAGTGTTGACATACTGAAGACGGGAGAGCTCGGAGATGTCTCTAAAGCGAGCCTCAGCAGCAAGAACTGGAGGAATCATGGCCTCCAAAAGCTTCTTCGCATGCTCAGGATTCTGACCATCGTCTTTAACTTTAATTGATGTCGGATGAGCATAATAAAAATTCCCAATAGACCTGTCGAGATCTCCAACTTCTGTGGGAATAAGTGTAGACCCCGCCCGCGAAGGCTGAAAGGGGGCAGTAAGAGAGCTAGATTTTACCCTAGCTTCGGCAAGACGATCTATATCATGCAAGTGAGCAGGAGTAAAAGAGTCCACCCTAAGAGTTGACCCAGAACCGGAGAAATAACAATTCTCCACAATACGTTCAGCAAATATAGGAAAGCTAGGACCAAAAGCAGCACCAAGTAAGAAGGAAGAAGAAGGTGCTGAAGTAGTCTGAGTAGGAGAAGAAGTAAGAAACATCAAAGGAGCTGAAGTAATCTGAGCCTGTGTCTGTCTGCACCACTTGACTATAGGGAGTAAAGCCTCCAGCACTCCCATAAGATGCAAAAGTAGGCTGAGTAGTCTTCTGAAGCTTGGGAGGAGAACCAAAAAGCTCATCTCCTGATCTCTTCTTTGCAGGTGGATTAAGATAGGAATCACTATCCTCATCATCCTCAAAATCTTCAACAGTGGCAGGCTGCTCTCTGTCTGAATAATCACCTACAAGAAAAGTAAAGAACTTTAAGTTATACATACATATATATACAATGATAACAATAACATTTAGCCAGGCTAAAGGAGCTTACCACCCTCAAGGCTACCAGAAGCCTGAGAAAAAGAAAGAAAGGCAGCAGGGGGAGCCAAGGAATGATCACCCCGATCCACGCCTCTATCCACAGCTTGATAGATACTTAGAGAGACATACTCGTCATCATATGAAACTCCATCAGGGCGGAGAGAAATAACCTCCCCAGCTGTCTCTCGAAGCTTCTCTGCTTCGGTGTCAGACTCAGGACGAACATCATAAGTTTCAAAGGGATAATCCAAGCAATCCATCAATCTAAGAGCTGAAAATAAGAAAAGAAAGAAAGTGTTAACTCATAAATAATACAAGTAAGCATACACAATGCAAATAAAGAAGCATATATAAAGAAAGATGGATTTCATACGTCGATTTGTAGATTTCTCTATGATGACCGGGATGACACGCCAATCCCAGTCTGGGCTAATCCCAACCATAGCTAACAAACCCTCAAACTCTGGAGGGAAAGGCCGATAAGTAACACAACTACCAAGAAGATCTCCATAATGGTCAGGGTCAATCAGCTCGTCAGCAACTTTCTTATTAACTTTAGACACCATATCTGAAGAATAATTCTTAATACCCTTTTGAAGAATTTTCTTATTATCATTTGGAAGAAATGTATCATCTAGGAAGAAGAAATCAAATCTCCAGGGAGGAATCTTGGAAGGAGTTTCTATTAACCTAAAATTCTTATCCCTATAAAGGAAAGTAAAACAATCACCAATCCTTGAAAGCAGGAACACCTTCCTAAACATAGGCAGACAAAGGCTGCCCTAAAGCCCTAAGGATCATCTCAAACCGCACAATCTTTCCAGCTGCCAGCGGATGTAGCTGAGTAAGGCCAATCTTATAGTAGGAGAGAACCTCAAGGTAGAAAGATGTCAGGGGAACTCTAAGGCCAGACCAAATAAGGTAATCCCTATAGAAAGCAACCTTCCCAGAAGGTGGAAGGTTCACCCTGTCAGTATCATCAGGAACAATGGGGTTGTACTTGGCAAGGCAGGGATAAATCTCAACTAGCTTGGCTAGGCTACCGGCAGTAACAGAGGTACAACACTCCCTGGCCAAGGTTGGAGGTCTCCTAACTTTGCCAACCTTAGGCTGGGACCCACTAGCTTCCTCAATATGGTCACTACTAGCCTCAGACATGGTGACAACCTAAAACAAAGCTTCTAACTTCCAAAAACTTCTAGCCTTTCAAATTTCAAAGGCAATGCAGGAAGAACAACACCTGTATCAAACAAGAATCCTAGTAAGGATCTAGTGCTAAATATAAAGCTACTCATTTTATACAAATGTCTTTTAAAAATATATGTATACATTTTATGCATATAGATGACATGAGCATTTCAAGCAACATAAGACAAGAATGGAAGAATTATTCAGATCTACCAACATAAGACAAGTTAAAAATCTATATAGCCTCAACATATTCTGAGATCGAAAACCAGACAAATAGAGGCATATGAAAAGGAATATCAAATGTCCATGTACAAGGATACTAATTTACATATTCAGCAAATGACAGGATGTTCATATACAAAAGGCATTTCCAGAAAAGCATATATATATATATATATACTTTATCGACTATGAAATGACTGTCGAATTCATCTTCAAACTATATATTATAGGAAGCCAAAAACAAATCAATTGATTCAAATATCAATGTACATACATATAAACAATTTCTTTCATAAATATGACGGATATCTATGCTGTGGAATACAAGAATCAATTTAATGAAAAGAAAAAGAAGCAATACCTTTTAAACTAAAGAGTTTGAATACCCCCTTTACTGGTTTTATTTCTATCAAAGAAACCCAGAAGAAGAATAAGTTATCTGGATCCTAGCCTAACTTCTCTGCCCAAAATCGAAGGGAAAGTCCGTCTTCTTCTTTCTCTTTAACACTGTCAAAGAAAGGAAAGAAAGGAGAGAAAAAGAAAAGGTCAAATTTTTTATTTTGATAATAAGAATTCAGAAAAATATAAACAAAACAACAAGAAAGAGAAGAATGAAAAAATCCACACCTCTTTTTCTTTTTTCCTTTCCTGCTCGTCGGTTCAAGAAAAACGGAAAAGCAATATTTTTGCCAGTTTCCTGCTCGATCCACAAGGTTAATTAAAGAAGGAGATCTGATCAGAGAAAGGAAAAAGAAAGATAAGGGTTATTTTCTTCCCTCCTTTATCAATATCGAGAATGTCAAAAAGAGAGTACCTCGCTTATCTTTTTCTCTTTGTCAGCCGATCCAAAAAAGAAATCTAAACATTCCTTCTTCAATTAATGAAGCCGATCTAAAGCTATGAAAAATAAATAGAAGCTTTGGTGTTACTTTCTCCAATTATTTTTGATAGATAACGACATATAAAAAGAAAAAAGAAAAAGGAAAAGATCCTACCTTGAACACACCCTCACTCTCTGAAAAATGGATTTTGAAGGAAGAGTACGAATAGATCTGAAAGAATAATATATATATATAAGAGGAGATTCAAGAAAATCAAGTCTGGTAGACATACACATATACATATACGTATGAATTTGAAGAAAAAAGTAGAAAATCATACCTTGTGGACAGCCGATTTAAGCGAAAGAAAAGAATCAAGAATGAGATGAATTTAACACTTTTGATTTCCTTTCTTCCACTACCTGCCGATCCAAAAGAGAGATAAGAAAGTCTGAAAAAAAAAATAAAAAAAAAAAAGAGAAAGTTTGAATCTAAGTTTTTGAGAAATCTTATCTCCAAACTTGGGGGACTTGATAGGTTATGGTGAGATCTCACCGAAAAACCCTAAATTTGTATATATACATACATATAATCGGAGTGTAAGAAGAAAGGAAAGAGAATCGGCCTTAAGAAGAAAGGAAAGAGAATCGGCCTTAAGAAGCCTAGTTTCAATTTATATATGTATATATATAATCTGTCAAGGCCTAGAGTTGTCGACTCTCTCTCTCTCTTCACATGAGAACTGTCGAAGCTTATGATGGGAGTAGGTCCCACTGGCGAGGTGTCGAAGGTAGAAGTGGGGCCCAGCCGAGGCTAGCAAGGAAGAGAGAGAAGCGGAGTTAAGTTAGGAGGAGAGGGAATTGACAGTTTTATTAAAGCTGGACTTATGTATATATATATATATATAAGTCGGATCTTACATAAATAAAAGGAAAGCTTAGGCTAGAGGTGGGACCCCAGCGAGCCCTATGTTCGAGACAAAGAAGGGAGCCCCTGCTAGCGAGCTGTCGAGCTCCAGGGGGACAACGACCGGCGAAGCGTCGAGCCCTAG
>CM067169.1:83274800-83340316 GCA_034093135.1 Erigeron breviscapus | reverse complement strand
GCGGATCCTCGGGATATACCCTCACCAGCAGTTGGAGATTCAGTGGCTTTGCAACCAGAATCAGGTTGTGTCCTAGACTGTGATAAATCACTGTCCGGGACTTGTTGTTGGGCAACACCACTAACAACACCGGGGTCACTGAGAATGCCCGTTAATACAGGCTCAGATTGATCCTGAGGAACAGCAGTGTCACTACGGCGTTCATACTGCTCCCCAGTCTCGGTCTGAGACCTGTTACCTGCGGCACCAGGTGGCTGCTCAACATAAACTTCCTCATCGAGTTTTCCATTTAGGAAAGCACTCTTTACATCCATTTGATATACTGTGAAGTTTCTGTAAGCAGCATGTGCCAAGAATAAGCGAATTGCTTCTAACCGGGCCACTGGTGCAAAGGTTTCATCATAATCAACACCTTCTTCTTGAAGGTATCCTTGTGCAACCAGCCTAGCCTTGTTACGAGTAACAACACCATCTTCGTCCATTTTATTCCTATAAACCCATTTAGTTCTGATGGGTTCTTTTCCAGGAGGTAGAGGAACCAAAAACCAGACATTCTGTCTTTTGAATTGGGTGAGTTCCTCTTGCATGGCAGCAACCCATGAGGGATCAACCATTGCTTCTCCTATATTTTTGGGAGTGATCATAGACAAGAAGTTTACATACAGACATGTATTTCTTGTCGCTGATCGAGTGATAATCCCCTGCTGAGGATCACCGATGACTTGGTGAGCTGGATGACTAGATGTCCACTTAAGTGCAGGAGCACTTGAGACACCAAGTTGAGTGGCAGCGGAAATTGGAGCTATGGGATCAGCAGGAGCATTATAAGAAGAGAGGTCAATGGTAAGAATGGGTTCAGAGAATGATCAGCAGAGCCATTCGACTGATTTGAGTTATCATTGATGGCGAGTCTTCAGCAGACTCCATTTCTTCAGCATTTGCTGAAGCATCATGAAACTCCTCCTCAGTAGAGTCATCAGCATGTACGTCATCAGCCAGTGATCTAGGTTTGGCTGATGCTGCATGGATTGATCTTAAGATAGGCTCAACTGGCTCAATCGAGTAGATATGAGCAGCAACTTGCTCAAGTTCAACATCAGCTGAACTATCCTTCGTGATATGCTGAATATTATCAGGCAGCGAGCAAGAAGCATCAACAAATGAGTCAGCTTCCTCAGTAAGAGGGTCAGCTAGCTCATTGAAAATGACCTCAGACGAAGAAGATTGAATGTCCTTTAGTGCTGATGAACTTTCATCAAAAGTAACATGAATGGATTCATCAACCTTCTGAAGGCGAGTATTGAATACTCTGAATGCCTTGCTGATGGACGAATACCCAATAAAGTATCCATCATCAGCTTTAGGATCAAATTTTCCTAGGTGATCCTTGTTGTTTAAGATGAAGACGGGACATCCAAATACATGGAAGTATTTGATTTGAGGTTTCTTACCTTTCAACACCTCATACGATGTCTTGTCATGTCTTTTAACTATTAGACATCTATTTTGAGTATGACAAGCAGTGTTGACAGCTTCAGCCCAGAATTTATTAGGCAAAGAAGACTCGTTGAGCATGGTGCGTGCTGCTTCAATGAGAGTTCTATTTCTCCTTTCAGCGACACCATTTTGCTCAGGAGTTCTGGTGGAAGAGAAATTTTGTGAGATCCCTTGATCAGCACAAAAGGTTTCAAGAGTGTGGTTTCTGAACTCAGTACCATGATCGCTCCTGATTTCTTTCACCCTTATGCTGTTGAGATTCTCCATTTTCTTGATGAAATTGATAATCTCTTCAGCAGCATCACTCTTAGAATGAAGAAAGATAGTCCAAGTGTATCGTGAGTATTCATCCACGATTACAAAAGTGTATCTGCTACCCTTTAGACTTTGGACATTCACTGGACCAAAAAGGTCCATGTGAAGAAGATGAAAGCAGCCAGAGATAGAATTGGCCTGCTTTGTTTTGAAGGTAGCTCTATGGCTTTTACCTTTTTCACAAGCACCACAGAGTCTATCCTTTTCAAAAAAAAGATGAGGGAGGCCACGAACAAGGTTCTTTTTGGCCAGAGAGTTGATGGTTTTGAAATTCACATGCGACATACGCTTGTGCCATAACCAATTTAGTTCAGCAGCTGACTTAGCAAAGAAACAAGTTTCACTATCAGTCTTGATAGGAGTGAAGTCAACCAGATATACATCTCGTTTCCTTGGAGCAACCAAGACTACTTCCTTGTTTACATTTACCACAGTGCCTTGATGTTTATCAAGAATCACTTTGTAGTCAGCATCACAAAGTTGACTTATGCTGATGAGATTATGTTTTAATCCATTGACATAAGCGACCTTGGAGAACTTAATGAGACCATTGGAGAGAAGACCATAACCTTCAGTTTGTCCAGTGGAGTTATCACCAAACACTACAGTAGGGCCAGCAGCCTCTACATAGTTATCCAGCAGGGTCTTTGAGCCAGTCATGTGTTTTGAACAACCACTGTCCAAGTACCACACACCTTTTCCCCAGTGAGCCCTGCATGGATTAAACAGAAGGATTTAGATGGGTTCACTATTGAACTCACTGACGGACATGTCAGCAGGATTAAAGATGGGAGACTCAGAGGATTCTTCTCTACTGACAGTGTCATTTGTAGAGAGAGGAAAAGTAGCCCTAGGGTTAGTATTCTCATTACTTGGAGAGTTATCAACAGGATGATGAGCAGGAGGCATGTCACCATCAATTACATAGGTGTAATATTGATCAGCAGAGGTGACAGTGGTTCCAGTATCTAGAACAGTCAAGTTGCTGACTTGATTGTTGTTCCCATACTCAACCAGAATGCTACCATGACCATTAGTAATGATCTCTTGAGAGAGGGGAAAGGAGATTCGCTGAGCAGCAATAAAGTCAGCAATGTTCTCCTCAGTGAGATCGGTTGACTCTCCTACACTATTTATATGATCAGCAGAAGCAGAACTTTCGCTGACCATAGTGGAGGAGGGAGCAGCCGCTGAGGAAGAAGGATTAGGTTGAATGTCAACCTCAGGAGCATCCCTGGAGTTGTCACAATCAGAAGCAACATGACCTCTGCTGCCACATATGTAGCATTTTTTGACAGAGGTGCTGCCTTTTTGATTTTGAAGGAAGAATTCCTTCAGTTGAGAGGAAAGATCATTAACTTGCTGAGCTAGCTCGTTAATCTTAGGGTCAAAGGAGGAAGATGCCTTTTTCTTTTGCTTTGACTTTTTCTTATGCTTAAGTGTAAGCTGGGGCATCTTAGGAGCAGGACCCAAAATGGACTTTCCTTTTGGATCCTCAGATTGAGAGGTAGAGGGAATTTTTGATCCCTTGACTACACTCCACGCTTGATTAACAGCAGGGTGAGAAGAAGAAGAAGGACCCTTCTGAGATGGATGCACTCTTTTGGGAGTGATCGATCTAGGCCGTTGATTAGGAGTAGCAGACCTCATTTGCCGATGAGGTAGGTACTGCCTATTAGGAGTTATGGGTCTTACTTGCTGATGGGGCAAGTGTCCTCTTTGAGGAGTGATAGGCCTTACTTGCTGATGGGGAAAGTGTCCTCTTTGAGGAGTGATAGGCCTTACTTGCTGATGGGGCAAGTATCCTCTTTGAGGAGTAACAGACCTATTTTGTGTATTAGACATTCTCTCCTTTTGAGGAGTTTTATGCCTCAAAATAGGAGTAGGCATCGATTGTGGTGCCTGCTGGTGGACTTGTCTATCAGCAGGTCGGACCTTAGAAGGTCCAACTTGCTGATATCTAGCGTCACCAAACCTGACGCGTCTCTGCATGACACGATCATTCTGCACAGTTTTGCAGTCAGTATCGGTAGGAGCTTGCTGAGAAGATGAAGAAGAAGAGGGTTGAGCAACAGGTTGAGGTTGCTGACTGACAGCATTAGCTCGCTGAGGCGAGCTATAGTCATATGGGACAGCAACCTTACTTCTTCTGAAGGGTTCAGAAGGTCTGATGGTGAGCTGCTGAGGAGCGATGGGTTTAAAACTGTCACTACCAATATCCCCTTCAAAAGATTCCCCAGAAGAGTATTGAACTCTTCCTTCATTTGGCATCATGCCAATAATGGGAAGATGAGGATAGGGGTTGCTGGTGCTTGCTGAGGAGCCAGCACCATTTTCCTCAGCAGGATTAGATGGGTCGCTGGTAGTAGAAGAGGTAGTACCAGCTTCCTTTTCATTGTGGTAATCGTTAAGACCCCTAACAAAATACCACTTCCTCATCTCTTCAGTAGAGATGACAGCAGACGGAGGAATTGAAATTTCAGGCTTCACCTCATCATTAAACAAGTCAGAAAGAGAGGCAGCGGCTTTAAAGTCACCGCCTATTACTGCCTGAACTTGGGCAGGGACTTGTTCGTTTAAACACTGGTGGTGAAACCTGGAAGCTTTTGACCAGGAGGTCACAATCTTCTTCAAGTTGGCAACTTCAAGCTTGAGTCTTTCATTCTCAAGTTGAACCTTTTGTGCCAACAACTCATGAGATTGAAGTTCAACGTGAACATTTCTCAACTCATTGAGTTTTTCAGATTTTTCACTCAACTCTGAACAGGCAGAGTCGAGTTTGGATTGGATATCAGCTCGTATAGATTCAACGAACTGGATATCACAGAGAAGAGATTCGAAGATTTTAGGTTTATCTTCGTCAGAGGCAGAAGAGTGAGCACATACCTTTTTAATGGTGACGTTTACCCACTGACTGGAAGAGACTTGGTCTTTAGTCAGAGCATGACCATCAGCGAGTGCCATAAGACACATGGCATCGACGTATTCTTCACTGTCTGAATCATCTGATTCGGCCCAGTCGTGCTCTTCAGCTACCAGCCCTTTTGCTGGAGTTTTTGCATCTTCCATTTCAACAACCTTGGCTTTTAGCTGATAGTATTTGTTCCTGTACTCATCAGCAGGTTTGGAAGGGTTAGTTTTAGGAGCAGCTGGAGTTGGTAAAGCAACTCTGCACTCCTTTTGGTAGTGTCCCTTTCTACCACATCTCCAGCACTCCTCTTGAGTTTTGTCAACAGGAGGCTTGTATGGAGCAACCGACTTACGGTTGTTCCATTTACGAGAGTACCTCTTACCAGCGACTAAGGCAAAGTCCATAAAGTCGCTGAACATCTCTTGTTTCTCATCAGCGTCGAGATCATTAACAAGAGATTGAATAGGAGGTGGGAGATGAGAAGAGCTGGCACCATTATTAAAATTAATAGGCTCAGCAGAGACAAGGGCAAGGGGGTCAGTAGCAGTAGATGCAGAAGAGGTTGAAGAAGAGGAAGAGAAGGGACCAGCACGATGTTGTGTGTCAGCAGCGGCTCTCAACGTTTGAGCAAGAGCTCTTTCTTCAAATTGAAGAATGCCGAAGAGAGACTCAAGATCAAGCCCATTAAGACGCTCTGTGGTCCTGAGGATTTGTCTTAAACCTTGCCACTTGATAGGTAAACTATCAAGAAATTTGTGGCATACCTCAAAGTCGTCATGGGTGATGCCAACAGTGGTCATGCCGTTCAGCAACCCTTTAAATCGGGTATAAGTGCCGTTAAGACCTTCGTTGGGGAGAGAGAAGAACTTTTCATAGGCTCTTTTGAGGTCTATCTTTTTAGTGGCTATGGTAGCAGCAGAGCCTTCATGCATGCTACAGAGCCTATCCCACACTTCTTTAGAAGAGGGATATCTAATGACGACTTTCATGATATCAGAAGGAAGAGTGCTGATAATCATGTTCTTAAGCCGTGCATCAAGATTAACAAGTCTCCTCTCATCGTCGGTCCATTGAACCTCTGGTTTGACGATGTCAATCACAATCTCAGGAGCATCGACAGTTGCTCCTGGTGTTCTTTGTACCGGGAACAGCAGTCATGTTCTTGTTTTAAGAAGAGATTAAGAAAGATAAGAAAGTACAGAATTTTAAGAAAATAAGTATGCAAACAGATCTTGTTTCAATAACTTAGAAACAGTGGCTCTGATACCACTTGACAGTCCACAATTTGCACACTTATATTTGTTTTAACTAGACAAGAAAGTAAAGAACAGTAAGTAAAGAACATGAACAAGAATAAGTTCAAATGCAAATATCTAAGCAAGTCTAATCATATGTATCATTGATTTAAACGATGAATACATGGTCGATATTACAACTTGTCTTACAAGAATACAAATGAACTAAATAATTGCTAAGTCTGGATACTCTATAAACTTAAGCAATTACAAGAGAAAATAAAGTGACAAACACAAAGTATAAATGATGCGGTTGTGTTGCTTTATATAGGGGAGGAATTAGGGAAACACAGCCTTACAATGATAGTGATGGAATGGTGGTTGTCGACTTCTCATAGGCTCGTTGTACTTGGATCCAGGAGCCTTTGTCTTCTTTACCAAAACGGGTATGAAAGAGAAAACCTTTGTTTTGGTCCCAACTGTACCTTTGCCATATAAGGTAATGTTCAGTTGGAAGAACCACCATGTGAGTTCTTGTCTTCTTATGGTTTGAAAACTTCCCGCCTTGACACACAACTTGGAAAGTAGACCACCCGCTGACAAGAACCATCATTGACTCGCTGATGACTTGCTGACGACTCACGTCAGCAACCAAGTCTGGTCAGCGAATCCTTGACTCAACAGAAACTTTTTGCCTTTATTTCCTTAATAGTTATTCCAATCTATACATATCTACATATACATATATACACGAATAACACAATAAAACCACAAACTTAAATCTACTATAGATATATAAATTTTTTCCAGATCTATACATATATTTGATCTTATTTGTTTCCTTCACCATAAAACAAAATCTTATGTATATAATAGAATGAGTATACATATATATATACATAATAAAATCACCAAAATAAAACCCATCAAAACTCATTCAAATCCAATAAACAAAATCAAAAACTGATGGTGGAAATGGAGTTTCTCTTGGTGGGTTTTTATATAGATTCAAAAAATGATGAGAGAGAAGTGATGGGTCTTGGTCTAGATGATGAAGATGGTATTTTTGGTGTAAAGTGGTGTCACGGAGGTGACCTGGTGGTGATGGAGTGGCGTCTGGTGGGGATGGGATGGTGGTGGCGCGGCTGCGAGAAAGTGGTAGGGTGGTGTCGAGTTGGGTAGAGGGTGAAAGGAGGTGTTGGGTGGTTGTAGATGGTGTTATAGATGACTTAAAGGGTGTTTGGTAGATTTTCCGACGAACCAGTGGCAGTGAACGGAGGCGGCTTGTGGTGGCCGACCAGATTTGGAGAGTGGGGGAAGAGAGAAGGAGGAGGATAACATGGATTTGAAATAGAAAACTTTGATTTCAACTAATATCATTAGCCAAATAAAAACAGTATGAACACAACAGGATCGATGAGAGAGAGAGATATAACATGTAGCAGTATGTTGGTTGATTTGTTGTGTTGGATGAATAAGCAAAGGATTATCATATGACTTTTGAGGTTTTTGTAGTGAAAAAAAAACAAAAACCAGAATAATATTGTGTATGAAAGGGGAAAAAAAAGTGATTGTGGGGGAAGGTGGGGTGGAAAAGGACGAAAATGCCCCAGCATGTGAAGGTCACATGGGTACTTGACAATAAACATTAACGGCTCTGTTAATTTTGGACCAATTTTGCGAAAAATAGTCAAAATAGGACCCCCATTGCAACGATAGTCAAAAAGGGACCCCACTGCAAAAAGATACAAACCATAGGGACCAATCTTGCAATTAACTCTAGATAATATAATAGTATAATTTTCCTTAAGTGTGTCTAGGGTTTCATGCTAATATTGAAAATAAATCGTTGATGATTTCAGGTCTTAATTGATCTTCATCGATGTACAACCTAATTTGTTTTTTTTTTTTGATATATCTTTATATATCTCATCTAGTTTTATTAAATTGTGATTTTTTATATGAACTTGCAAGTACCGTAGCTTGAATCTGTTAATCTAATATTTGATAATTCGTTTCGTTTTTTCGAAGCCGATTTAATCGTATTTACTTTTTGATATATTTATATATACTTTCATCGTGTTTTATTAAATTATTTTTTGTACGAATTTGCAAGTACCGTAGCTTGAGGTTGTTAATTTAATATTTAATAATAATTCGTTTCTTATTTGGACGCGGTTATATCTTATTTCTTTTTTGATGTATCTTTATATTTCTCATCCTGTTTTATTAGATTGTGATTTTTTGTATGAAATTGCAAGTACCGTAGCATGGATCTGTTAATTTAATGTTTAATAATAATAGTAACAGTTTGATGATTTCTGGTCTTAATTGATCTTTACCCACCCCTTTAAGTTTTATTTTGATTATTATCACCGTGTAGTATATGATTGATCTGTTTTATATGTTGATGAAGATATTTTGAATTATACGGATTTTGTACTAATTTTGCAGATGTTACCTTGAATAATCTCCTTCATGGCCCGAAGTATTTTCATCTTTTTCTTTCTTCTTTTCTTTCTTACTATATATTCAAATAATTAGATTTCGTAACTAATTAAGTGTACGTATATGTGTGTATATATTTTATTCAGGCTACAATGATCTGTCTAGATGATTCTTCTTGTTTGCGTGGTCACCGTTACAGTAAAGCTCAATTTGAGGCTGTTAAAGTCTACTGCGAACTAAAATTTAAGGTAATTAATTGTCACATATATATATATATATATATATATATGTAGGGTTCTATAGGATTACAATCATGCTCATCCATTCTCTCGTTATAGTGTAATCCTAGAGAATCGTGTGGGCTTATTGGGAATGGGTTCATTTAAATTTGGTCCCAAGCTTTCTCCTACTAATGATTTGAGCTCCATCGTCTTGTATCTTGAAGGTTCCTTTTCTTCTCTTTAGATAGCTTTATATATATGTATACTTTTCTATATATGTACCCCGGAAAATTTTATAATATCAATGAATAATCGTTAAATTTACAAGAGATACAGAAACTGCATGAACCTTAATCTACGGGTATGCATGCATGAAAGATTAAGGAAATATACGCGACCGACCATGTATTATATGACAACCAATTAAAGCTGTTAAGAGTGACCAACAGACTGATCTCTAAACATCAAGTGATAATCCATTAGTTACAAACACATAGTAAGATAGCTGAAATGATCAATCCTTAATAATGAGGGACTTTGGCAGGTTCCACTTCTCCGTCATATGAATATATAGCTACATATATATTTATTTTTATTTACACAAGAATTATATACTCCGTATATATTTTTTAGAAACTGTCAACCTACCATACATCATGCGTGTGTGATTCTAGTGTATGTTCAACTTCATGGTTGGACTTAACAATGGGTCTATGCGCTTCTCAGATATGTTCCATTATAATTACGGCGAAAGGGCAGATTTTTATGATGCTATGGGAGCTGCATCTTCGAAACTATGGGATTTCGCACCTATGAAAAGAAGAATACTTGTTTTTGTTGGAAGGTATGCAATTCGATCTATATGCTTAATGGTTCACATATATACATACATACATATATATATATAGTGAATATCTGGAGCTTGGATACCTAAGTTTGGGTATAGAACCCTTCACATATTAATTTTTTTAACATTTATTGTATAATGGATAAATGATTGGGCCCCCATGTTTTTTATGGACTAAAATATAAAAATGTGAGCGGTTTTATACCCAAGCTTAGGTATCTAATATATATATGTATGTATGTATGTACATGTGTGTGTTTGCTAATCAAGTAGTTGTGTTTCTTTGTTGCTACTTGCTAGTCGTATAAATATGCATTGGAGTTATACTAAGCGACTTGGAAAGCGATTCAAAGACAATGAGGTGGCTTTAGATGTTGTCAATTTCTTTATAATGGATAAATGATTGGGCCCCCATGTTTTTTATGGACTAAAATATAAAAATGTGAGCGGTTTTATACCCAAGCTTAGGTATCTAATATATATATGTATGTATGTATGTACATGTGTGTGTTTGCTAATCAAGTAGTTGTGTTTCTTTGTTGCTACTTGCTAGTCGTATAAATATGCATTGGAGTTATACTAAGCGACTTGGAAAGCGATTCAAAGACAATGAGGTGGCTTTAGATGTTGTCAATTTCTTTATAATGAAGAAAATCAGTCATCGTGTGGAGTATGGCACTGGTGCGTATGAGTTGTTATATGGCCCATACCATTATGGGAGGGAACAGCTTGGTGAACTTGTTGAGCTTATTAATACTGATGGCAACTGCCACATCGTGGACATGGAGGACGTAGATGAAACTTCTATTGGCAGAAAACTACAGAGGTCTCGTATATTAAGAAAGAGTGTTCGTTACCTCATAAAGAGAAATACGAAAAAGGCGAAAAAGAATGGTAAGTCAAAATTTTTATTCACAAGGTATATATTCTTCTAATTTTTTTGGTGTATAAAGATGGTCTTCAAACGATACTGTTTTTTTTTTTGACATCTTGGTAAGTCAAAGCTTGATTTCCCAATTATTATTGTTTTAAACTTTGCCGATTAATCTTGTTTGAGATTACGTGAGACTTTTACAAATTGGTTTCAATGTTTCTTTATATTATAAAGAATCGGCTGACATATTTTTGAGGTATGGAATGTTCTCCCCCAGGTGATGGAATTGAAGCTGGAGAGAACGAAAAGTTGAAGTTGGAAGCCGTCTGATGCATCCGTGTTGCTTAATGTTACCATATTTCTGCTGCTGGATTGTTTTTCTTAGTCTGCGTGCAAAAGAGACCAAATGTTCCCAGCATTCTAAACTTTTAATTAGTCTATGCCATTATATAGATAATAATAATAATAATAATTAAAGTCTGCTTAAGGACAGGAAACTTTTGGTCTTTTTTATATATTTTTGCCAAAAAACTTCTAGTTCTTTAGCTATTGGCACAAACTATGTATCTTCTTTGCTTTCAATGTTCTTCTCTTTTCATCTCCTACCTTGTTCTTTCTTACAAGATATAACACGAAATATACTATACAATGCTACAACTAATTAAAGATATATGTGCAACTAATTAACATCAAAAACATGAACCAAAAATATACTACAATACAAAAGAAAATTAAGTAAAAGGTACCACAAAAGGCAATACCATGAATGTTACTTCAAAATTTAAAACTCATAATAATATACTGTATAATCACTACTCCTAACTAACATCAACGGCTAATCAGAAGGGTTCAATAAAAGGCATTATATGTGCACTATTTAACCTTCATGTACCTTCATCATTACAAGAAAAACAACATTTAATTAACAATGACATGTGTCGTCGCTATATGTCTAGTTTCCTATTAAATGGAACAAATTTTAGCAATCGGTATGTCTTCGAATGGTCAAAATGAGTGCCAAGAAAATGTAACATATTGTGTAATTAATTTAATGTATATTTTCTTATAATGTGATTCATATATAAATTTATTTTTTTATCCGATTAACGACCGATATTAAGCTAGTTATAAATTATTAAAGTTGCAATCGTGAGTTTTTTGAAATGATTTATATGTTTGCTTTGATAGACTATTAAGAAAAATGATTGGTAGAGAAAAGAAAACAAACTGTTTGATTTCATTCGTGTATGAATTCATAGTCCATGTTTGATCAAATTTCATGTACAGGAAATGAAATATGAAAATCATCTTTAAACAGAAAAAATGGTCGTAGGTTCACAAAATGACTTGCGGTCACTTTTGATCCCTTTTATCCTTAAGCCCTCAAAACTTAATTGACAATGGTTCAAACTTGTAGCAAGTAGAAAGAATTTCTATATACATGCAATTTATGTAAAAAGTACGTCACCAACAGCTATAACAGCTTAAGTTCAACAGCCATCCCATCCCCTAACTGCATAACATTACAGAAACATAATTTATGAAAACCAAGGAAAAGGAAGAGTGCCTTAATACAAGAAAAGGTACAACCGACAATCCATATTAAAAATACAACTGCCTGCAAAGCACATGACCGCATGACATCAGCATCGGAGGGTTATCTTCACTCGCTTGATCACGGCTAACAGGACACACAAATATCGAGTGGAACTGAAATTCTTTATCCAAATCTACAGGTACCGGTAACTGCTTCATAGACTGCCATTCGTGCTTTTTTCCTATCATCACATTTATCGGTTCCAGTAAAGTTGGTAACCCTTGAGCTCCAGCTGCTACTGTCACGCTCAATGGCTTTGATACGACTCGCCCAAGAGATTGCAGAACTGTTGGGCCAACTCGTGGGCCAGCTTGGCCCAATGGGTCGGTGATAGAAGCTCGGGGTATGGAGATGACTCAAGCTTTCCAGCCCATAAAAGACATCCCATTGTTGAGAAGCGGTGTCTTGAGCAAATCCTCAACAAACAAAAGGAAAGAAGTGGGAGAGTCGAGTGGGGTAAAGAAAATGGGAAAGTTTGACCCCAGAAATGCTAATAGGGGTAGGGTGATGGTGGCGGTGGAACCGGCCAGGAAAGCTTATACTGGACTCCATCCTTTTTGTGGGAGATGCAACCAACATCACCCCGCCAATGCCCAATGCAGAGCATGCTTTAAATGTAACCAAGTGGGGCACCTCTCCAGAGATTGTAGGGCTCCAAGAGCGGGCCCAATAAATGTGGCTCCTGTTCGGGCCGTTCCTCCCCAAGGTAATCAACGAAGAGGCGAGTGTTTTGAATGTGGTAGTCGTGACCACTACCGTAATAATTGTCCTCGATGGGTGGGACAACAGTGCAAGTAGCCGTCCACCCCAACCAACTCCAAATGGTCGGGCCTAACCAAAACCAGGGACAACAAGGCCATCAAGTGCAACCACGCGGCCGAGCCTTTGCGGCCAATGCAAATGAAGCCCGCAACGATCCCAACATAGTAGCAGGTACCTTTCTTCTTAATGGTCACTATGCAACCGTTCTATTTGATTCCGGGGCCGATTATAGCCTCGTGTCCTCTAACTTTGTTCCTTTAATTGATGTGCATCCTTGTGCTCTAAACTATGTGCTTGACATTGAAATGGTAAACGGGTCACTAACTAGACTTAGTCAAATACTTCGCGACTGTGTATTGACTTTAGAAGATGTCGACTTCTTCATTGACCTCATGCCTCTTGACATTGGTAGTTTTGACATTATAGTGGGTATGGATTGGTTAGCGGCGGTAAATGCGACGATTGATTGTGGCGAGAGAGTTGTTAAGATACCTTTGACTAACGGTAGAATTCTTAGGGTTCAAGGCAAAATCTCCGATTCCTCTAATCCTAAAGTCTTTAGTGCTACCATCACAAAGGTAGAATTGAAGACCGTTCCTATTGTTTGTGAATTTCCTGATGTTTTTCCGGATGACTTACCGGGATTACCTCCAACTCGTGAACTTGATTTTCGTATTAATCTGATTTCCGAAGCCGCGCCCGTAGCAAAAGCTCCGTATAGACTAGCCTTAACCGAAATGCAAGAATTACAAACTCAACTCAAGGAGCTCCAAGAGAAGGGTTTCATTCGCCCTAGTCAATCTCCTTGGGGTGCTCCTGTTCTCTTCGTCAAAAAGAAAGACGGGTCCTTCAGAATGTGTATTGATTACCGGGAATTAAACAAGCTCACTGTGAAGAACCGATATCCTCTCCCTAGAATCGATGACTTGTTTGATCAACTTCAAGGTGCTAAGCACTTCTCAAAAATCGATCTTCGCTCGGTTATCATCAACTCCGAGTACATGAAGATGATATCCCCAAGACGCTTTCGCACAAGGTATGGTCACTATGAATTCACCGTAATGCCCTTTGGGTTGACTAATGCACCGGCGGTGTTCATGGACTTGATGAACCGGGTGTGTCAACCATACTTAGACAAGTCTGTCATTGTGTTAATTGATGACATACTTGTATACTCGAAGACGAAGGAGGAGCATGTTGACCACTTGCGTGAGGTGCTTGAATTACTAAGGAAGGAGAAATTGTATGCAAAATTCTCCAAGTGTGAGTTTTGGTTGGAAGAAGTCCACTTTCTTGGTCATGTAGTAAGCAAGGATGGTATTCACGTGGACCCAAGCAAGATTGAAGCGGTCAAGAATTGGAGAAGACCCGAAACGCCATCCGAGATCCGTCAATTCCTTGGATTGGCGGGTTACTATAGAAGATTTATCGAAAATTTCTCCCGTATTGCACAACCACTCACTCTCTTGACTCAAAAGGAGAGAAACTTTGAATGGGGCGAAAGACAAGAAAATGCCTTCCAAACTCTTAAAGATATGCTATGTGATGCTCCTATTTTGACACTACCGGATGGAATTGAAGATTTTGTTGTTTATTGTGATGCCTCGGGGCAAGGGTTGGGTTGGGTTCTTATGCAAAGGGGTAAAGTCATTGCTTATGCCTCTCGTCAATTGAAGGTGCATGAGAAGAACTACCCGACACATGATTTGGAATTGGGAGCGGTTGTTTTTGCTTTGAAGTGTTGGAGACATTATCTCTATGGCACCAAATGTGTGATTTATACCGATCACAAAAGTCTTCAACACATCTTTAACCAAAGTGAATTGAATATGAGGCAAAGGCGTTGCTTGAGCTATTTAGTGATTATGACTGTGACATCCGTTATCATCCGGGCAAGGCAAATGTAGTAGCCGATGCCTTGAGTAGAAAGGAGAGAGTAAAGCCGTGACGGGCTAGAGCTATGAGCCTCACGGTGGGGCCAAATATTCGTGACCGGATCATTGAAGCCCAAATTCAAGCCACCCTACCGGAAAACTTTGGAGACGAGAACCTAGATGGCATGGAACAACAATTCGACCGAAAGAATGATAATGGGCTATACATGGTTGACAAACTTTGGGTTCCTATTTTCGGTGACTTAAGAACACTTATTATGAATGAAGCTCATCAATCGCCTTATTCGGTCCATCCCGGGTCGGATAAGATGTACTTTGATTTGAAAAACTTGTATTGGCGGCCGGGCATGAAGCGTGATGTGGCTAAGTATGTGAGTGAGTGTCTTACTTGCTTACAAGTCAAAGCCGATCACAAGAAGCCACCCGAATTGTTGGTACAACCGGTGATGCCCGAATGGAAGTGGGAGCATATTTCAATGGACTTCATTACTAAACTACCGAAGACGAGAAGCGGTCGTGACACGATTTGGGTGATAGTAGATCGGTTAACGAAGTCGGCTCACTTTTTAGCCATTCGTGAAACCGATAAATTTGACCCATTGGCTCGTTTGTACATCAAGGAAGTAATATCTAAGCATGGAGTGCCGATTTCTTATCATTTCTGATAGAGATGCCCGTTTCAAATCAATTTTTGGGAAGCCTTTCAAAAAGCAATGGGTACTCGACTCGACATGAGCACGGCATTTCATCCTCAAACGGATGGACAAACCGAGAGAACCATTCAAACACTTGAAGATATGTTGAGGGCGTGTGCCATTGATTTTGGTGGAAGTTGGGAAGACCATTTGCCGTTAGTTGAGTTTTCATACAACAATAGTTATCATGCTACCATTCAAATGGCGCCCTTTAAAGCATTGTATGGTAGGATATGTCGTTCTTCTCTAGCTTGGGCGGAAATTGGAGAGAGTCAACTTATCGGGCCAGAAATTGTGATTGAAACGACTAAGGTAATATCTCAAATTAAGGAGAAGTTGCATTTGGCCCGTGAACGTCAAAAGAAGTATGCCGATGTGAGGCGGAGACCGTTGGAGTTTGAGATTGGTGATTACGTACTTTTAAAAGTGTCACCTTGGAAAGGTGTTGTACGTTTTGTGAAGCGGGGAAAACTTGCGCCAAGGTATTATTGGTCCTTTCAAGATTCTTGAACGGGTTGGGAAAATTGCTTATCGGTTAGAATTGCCTCAAGAGCTTAGCGGTGTGCATGATGTGTTTCATATTTGCAATTTACGCAAGTGTTTGGCGGACCCTACACATCATGTGCCCATGGACGAGATTAGGGTGGATTCGAACCTAAATTTTGTTGAAGAGCCGGTAGAGATCTTGGATCGTCAAGACAAGAAACTCAAGAATAAACGCTACACGATTGTTAAGGTTAGATGGAATGCTAGACGTGGAGCCGAGTTCACTTGGAGCGAGAGGATCATATGAAGTCTAAGTATCCGCATTTATTTAGTAATTAGTGTTTTGTTGAATTTCGGGACGAAATTCTTTTAACGGGGGAATAATGTAACATCCGTGAATTTTGACCCGTTGACTTTTCGTGTAATATGACTAACAATTTAAGTTAATGAATTAGTTGGGTCGTTTTGTGAATTAAATGTCAATGTGTTATATTCGGGTCGATAATATGTTTTGATCGGTGTTTAAATGTGTAACTATTGTAAATTGGCTAGAGAAGAGAAACGGGTCGGCCCGTGGGTAGTCCATGACCCACCAGCCACATTTGACCCCAACCCTCTCCTTATCTCTTTCTCCCCCCTTTCATTTCTTCTATCTATCTTTCTCTATTTCTCTCAAGCAAAAGAACCATATCTTGTTCTTCATTTTCTTGCATCAAATTAGTGCTTTGGAACTGCCATAGTACAAGAATCATCATCGTTGTCGTCTCATAATCGTCATTACATCATAACCTTGAAGTTCATAGTTCAAGCTTTCATCCATTTTGACCTAAATTTGGGTTCTAGCTCAAGGAGAAGCTTTGGTAAGTCAAATTCATCCCATTTCCTTCTATTTATGTTTGTTTATGCATTTCTAGTCCTCTTGAACATTTACAAGTCCTAAATCGGCTTAAATCTTGTTTTAGGTCAAGTTAAATTAGGGTTTGATGAATTTGGTGGATGATTTTGGTGTTTTGGTCGAAATCGTGGATTGGGTTATGTGTATTTATGGTTAATGATGTTTACTTATGCTTCAAAACAAGTTACAAGTTCCTACAAATCGTTTTGGATTGGTTTGGGTTGAGTTTTAAGGGTTTTGGTTCGTTTTTCCTGCATAAACTGCAGGTGCTGTCTGCAGGGAGTGGCCACTGCGGCGCAGTGAGCTCTACCCTTGCTCACTGCGGCGCAGTGCCTATGTTCTGGTCTTGGTTCGACTTAGCCACTGCGGCGCAGTGAGCATGGTTCTGGCTCACTGCGACGCAGTGGATAGTTACTGGTGAAAGTATGCGCGTCGATTTTCAAACGTTAATAACTTTTGATCCGTGACTCCAACTAAGTCTTATGACCTATCGTTGGAATCATAAGAGAGTCTAGTTTCTAGTACTAACACTCTTTTTGTATGGATCTTATCTCATTTCTAAAAAGGTCGAATCGAATGCGTCTTGTTCCTACTCGTTTAAGTTGTAAAGGCGTTTAGGGTTTGTGACTTGACCTAATTGTGCTAAACCAACTTGTTTATGATTGTAGAGTTGACATTACGGTATTATGATGTATAATTATAGGTTGTGGACGTGTGGATCCTATTACTCGTTTGTAATCTTATACTAGCTTCTTTGCCGGACAAGGTGAGTTCCGTATCTCCCTACTCGCTTGAGATTCGGGCTGAAAAGTGTAAACTTGCGTGTTTACTTACGTTGTTGATTGATTGATTGTTTTGGTTTAAATGTTGATTGATGAGACGGTTTATCTCGTTTGAATGACTTGGTTTATGTTTTGTTAATTTTCATTAATATTAGGATAGACGTACATACATGGAAGTCGGTTATGCCTTCAATGGGTTTTAGATGTGGTAGGAAGGCTGCGGGTGACCCTATATATAAGCATCTGGGACTTGAGGAAAGTAGAATCCTCTTAAGTGTATGTACGTATAGAATTGGTGTTAATATTGATTGTTGGCTCATGTTTGTCGAATATCGATTGTTGGTTCATGTTCATCGTATTGTGATTATTGGTTTACGATTGACAAATATTGATTGTTGGTTCATGACAGACGATTGTGACTGATGCATTTACATTTGATGGTAAGCATGCATACATTGTACATAATCCCTCGGTTGAGGAGTGACTATATCCAAGTGTATAGATGTATACACTATCTGATGGATGAAGAGTTCTGATCCCGAGTATATAGACATATATATCTCGATGTTTTTGAGATACAGCCTTGTTCATTGTGATGACATAAGGGTATCGTTGCATAGGTGACCTGAGTTCACGCATAGGATAGGCATGTTGGCTTATTCATGCATTCGGCACTTACATTGATTCGCATATCATTTGTGCATTCATATTACTCATTTACTTGTCTTGTGTAATCTTGTGGTTGGACGTTATTGTGTTACTTAGAGGCTCGCTGTAAGTCATGCCTAGCCTCTACTCGTATATTGTGATTATTGACGATGGTTCTTATGGACCATTACTACGAACTCACCAACCTTGTGTTGACTATGCCTAGTACACTTTTCAGGTAATCAGGTTCTCCCAGGACGTGGAGTTTAGTTGCTTGCTTGTTGTAAACCGGACGTGGACTTATGAATCAAGGATTCATTGACCCTCTCTTTTGCATTATGCTTAGGATCGATTTGCCATCTTTGAGATGTTCTTTTGTAAACTTTGATGGCTATTTGCTCCTTATGTATTTTGGTACTTGTTTCGTTTTGTTATGGATTCACTGAATCTTTATTTGCATTTAGTTCTGTTCTATTGTAATTCCACCTTGCGCTATATGATTTCCGTGATATTTCGAGCCTCGGCTTGGGGTGTTTCAACTCCTAACTAACATCAACGGCTAATCAGAAGGGTTCAATAAAAGGCATTATATGTGCACTATTTAACCTTCATGTACCTTCATCATTACAAGAAAAACAACATTTAATTAACAATGACATGTGTCGTCGCTATATGTCTAGTTTCCTATTAAATGGAACAAATTTTAGCAATCGGTATGTCTTCGAATGGTCAAAATGAGTGCCAAGAAAATGTAACATATTGTGTAATTAATTTAATGTATATTTTCTTATAATGTGATTCATATATAAATTTATTTTTTTATCCGATTAACGACCGATATTAAGCTAGTTATAAATTATTAAAGTTGCAATCGTGAGTTTTTTGAAATGATTTATATGTTTGCTTTGATAGACTATTAAGAAAAATGATTGGTAGAGAAAAGAAAACAAACTGTTTGATTTCATTCGTGTATGAATTCATAGTCCATGTTTGATCAAATTTCATGTACAGGAAATGAAATATGAAAATCATCTTTAAACAGAAAAAATGGTCGTAGGTTCTCAAAATGACTTGCGGTCACTTTTGATCCCTTTTATGCTTAAGCCCTCAAAACTTAATTGACAATGGTTCAAACTTGTAGCAAGTAGAAAGAATTTCTATATACATGCAATTTATGTAAAAAGTACGTCACCAACAGCTATAACAGCTTAAGTTCAACAGCCATCCCATCCCCTAACTGCATAACATTACAGAAACATAATTTATGAAAACCAAGGAAAAGGAAGAGTGCCTTAATACAAGAAAAGGTACAACCGACAATCCATATTAAAAATACAACTGCCTGCAAAGCACATGACCGCATGACATCAGCATCGGAGGGTTATCTTCACTCGCTTGATCACGGCTAACAGGACACACAAATATCGAGTGGAACTGAAATTCTTTATCCAAATCTACAGGTACCGGTAACTGCTTCATAGACTGCCATTCGTGCTTTTTTCCTATCATCACATTTATCGGTTCCAGTAAAGTTGGTAACCCTTGAGCTCCAGCTGCTACTGTCACGCTCAATGGCTTTGATACGACTCGCCCAAGAGATTGCAGAACTGTTGGGCCAACTCGTGGGCCAGCTTGGCCCAATGGGTCGGTGATAGAAGCTCGGGGTATGGAGATGACTCAAGCTTTCCAGCCCATAAAAGACATCCCATTGTTGAGAAGCGGTGTCTTGAGCAAATCCTCAACAAACAAAAGGAAAGAAGTGGGAGAGTCGAGTGGGGTAAAGAAAATGGGAAAGTTTGACCCCAGAAATGCTAATAGGGGTAGGGTGATGGTGGCGGTGGAACCGGCCAGGAAAGCTTATACTGGACTCCATCCTTTTTGTGGGAGATGCAACCAACATCACCCCGCCAATGCCCAATGCAGAGCATGCTTTAAATGTAACCAAGTGGGGCACCTCTCCAGAGATTGTAGGGCTCCAAGAGCGGGCCCAATAAATGTGGCTCCTGTTCGGGCCGTTCCTCCCCAAGGTAATCAACGAAGAGGCGAGTGTTTTGAATGTGGTAGTCGTGACCACTACCGTAATAATTGTCCTCGATGGGTGGGACAACCAGTGCAAGTAGCCATCCACCCCAACCAACTCCAAATGGTCGGGCCTAACCAAAACCAGGGACAACAAGGCCATCAAGTGCAACCACGCGGCCGGGCCTTTGCGGCCAATGCAAATGAAGCCCGCAACGATCCCAACATAGTAGCAGGTACCTTTCTCCTTAATGGTCACTATGCAACCGTTCTATTTGATTCCGGGGCCGATTATAGCCTCGTGTCCTCTAACTTTGTTCCTTTAATTGATGTGCATCCTTGTGCTCTAAACTATGTGCTTGACATTGAAATGGTAAACGGGTCACTAACTAGACTTAGTCAAATACTTCGCGACTGTGTATTGACTTTAGAAGATGTCGACTTCTTCATTGACCTCATGCCTCTTGACATTGGTAGTTTTGACATTATAGTGGGTATGGATTGGTTAGCGGCGGTAAATGCGACGATTGATTGTGGCGAGAGAGTTGTTAAGATACCTTTGACTAACAGTAGAATTCTTAGGGTTCAAGGCGAAAATCTCCGATTCCTCTAATCCTAAAGTCTTTAGTGCTACCATCACAAAAGTAGAATTGAAGACCGTTCCTATTGTTTGTGAATTTCCTGATGTTTTTCCGGATGACTTACCGGGATTACCTCCAACTCGTGAACTTGATTTTCGTATTAATCTGATTTCCGAAGCCGCGCCCGTAGCAAAAGCTCCGTATAGACTAGCCTTAACCGAAATGCAAGAATTACAAACTCAACTCAAGGAGCTCCAAGAGAAGGGTTTCATTCGCCCTAGTCAATCTCCTTGGGGTGCTCCTGTTCTCTTCGTCAAAAAGAAAGACGGGTCCTTCAGAATGTGTATTGATTGCCGGGAATTAAACAAGCTCACTGTGAAGAACCGATATCCTCTCCCTAGAATCGATGACTTGTTTGATCAACTTCAAGGTGCTAAGCACTTCTCAAAAATCGATCTTCGCTCGGGTTATCATCAACTCCGAGTTCATGAAGATGATATCCCCAAGACGGCCTTTCGCACAAGGTATGGTCACTTTGAATTCACCGTAATGCCCTTTGGGTTGACTAATGCACCGGCGGTGTTCATGGACTTGATGAACCGGGTGTGTCAACCGTACTTAGACAAGTCTGTCATTGTGTTAATTGATGACATACTTGTATACTCGAAGACGAAGGAGGAGCATGTTGACCACTTGCGTGAGGTGCTTGAATTACTAAGGAAGGAGAAATTGTATGCAAAATTCTCCAAGTGTGAGTTTTGGTTGGAAGAAGTCCACTTTCTTGGTCATGTAGTAAGCAAGGATGGTATTCACGTGGACCCAAGCAAGATTGAAGCGGTCAAGAATTGGAGAAGACCCGAAACGCCATCCGAGATCCGTCAATTTCTTGGATTGGCGGGTTACTATAGAAGATTTATCGAAAATTTCTCCCGTATTGCTCAACCACTCACTCTCTTGACTCAAAAGGAAAGAAACTTTGAATGGGGCGAAAGACAAGAAAATGCCTTCCAAACTCTTAAAGATATGCTATGTGATACTCCTATTTTGACACTACCGGATGGAATTGAAGATTTTGTTGTTTATTGTGATGCCTCGGGGCAAGGGTTGGGTTGGGTGCTTATGCAAAGGGGTAAAGTCATTGCTTATGCCTCCCGTCAATTGAAGGTGCATGAGAAGAACTACCCGACACATGATTTGGAATTGGGAGCGGTTGTGTTTGCTTTGAAGTGTTGGAGACATTATCTCTACGGCACCAAATGTGTGATTTATACCGATCACAAAAGTCTTCAACACATCTTTAACCAAAGTGAATTGAATATGAGGCAAAGGCATTGGCTTGAGCTATTTAGTGATTATGACTGTGACATCCGTTATCATCCGGGCAAGGCAAATGTAGTAGCCGATGCTTTGAGTAGGAAGGAGAGAGTAAAGCCGAGACGGGCTAGAGCTATGAGCCTCACAGTGGGGCCAAATATTCGTGACCGGATCATTGAAGCCCAAATTCAAGCCACCCTACCGGAAAACTTTGGAAACGAGAACCTAGATGGCATGGAACAACAATTCGACCGAAAGAATGATAACGGGCTATACTTGGTTGAAAGACTTTGGGTTCCTATTTTCGGTAACTTAAGAACACTCATCATGAATGAAGCTCATCAATCGCCTTATTCGGTCCATCCCGGGTCGGATAAGATGTACTTTGATTTGAAAAACTTGTATTGGCGGCCGGGCATGAAGCGTGATGTGGCTAGGTATGTGAGTGAGTGTCTTACTTGCTTACAAGTCAAAGCCGATCACAAGAAGCCACCCGGATTGTTGGTACAACCGGTGGTGCCCGAATGGAAGTGGGAACATATTTCAATGGACTTCATTACTAAACTACCGAAGACGAGAAGCGGTCGTGACACGATTTGGGTGATAGTAGATCGGTTAACGAAGTCGGCTCACTTTTTAGCCATTCGTGAAACCGATAAATTTGACCCATTGGCTCGTTTGTACATCAAGGAAGTAATATCTAAGCATGGGGTGCCGATTTCTATCATTTCTGATAGAGATGCGCGTTTCAAATCAATTTTTTGGGAAGCTTTTCAAAAGGCAATGGGCACTCGACTCGACATGAGCACGGCATTTCATCCCCAAACGGATGGGCAAACCGAGAGAACCATTCAAACACTTGAAGATATGTTGAGGGCGTGTGCAATTGATTTTGGTGGGAGTTGGGAAGACCATTTGCCACTAGTTGAGTTTTCATACAACAATAGTTATCATGCCACCATTCAAATGGCGCCCTTTAAAGCATTGTATGGTAGGATATGTCGTTCTCCTCTAGCTTGGGCGGAAATTGGAGAGAGTCAACTTATCGGGCCAGAAATTGTGATTGAAACGACTAAGGTAATATCTCAAATTAAGGAGAAGTTGCAATTGGCCCGTGAACGTCAAAAGAAGTATGCCGATGTGAGGCGGAGACCGTTGGAGTTTGAGATTGGTGATTACGTACTTTTAAAAGTGGCACCTTGGAAAGGTGTTGTACGTTTTGTGAAGCGGGGAAAACTTGCGCCAAGGTTTATTGGTCCTTTCAAGATTCTTGAACGGGTTGGAAAAGTTGCCTACCGATTAGAATTACCACAAGAGCTTAGCGGTGTGCATGATGTGTTTCATATTTGCAATTTACGCAAGTGTTTGGCGGACCCTACACATCATGTGCCCATGGACGAGATTAGAGTGGATTCGAACCTAAACTTTGTTGAAGATCCGGTAGAGATCTTGGATCGTCAAGAAAAGAAAACTCAAGAGTAAACGTTACACGATTGTTAAGGTTAGATGGAATGCTAGACGTGGAGCCGAGTTCACTTGGGAGCGAGAGGATCATATGAAGTCTAAGTATCCGCATTTATTTAGTAATTAGTGTTTTGTTGAATTTCGGGACGAAATTCTTTTAACGGGGAAATAATGTAACATCAGTGAATTTTGACCCGTTGACTTTTCCTGTAATATGACTAACAATTTAAGTAATGAATTAGTTGGGTCGTTTTGTGAATTAAATGTCAATGTGTTATATTCGGGTCGATAATATGTTTTGATCGGTGTTTAAATGTGTAGCTATTGTAAATTGGCTAGAGAAGAGAAACGGGTCGGCCCGTGGGTAGTCCATGACCCACCAGCCACATTTGACCCCAACCCTCTCCTTATCTCTTTCTCCCCTCCTTTCATTTCTATCTATCTATCTTTCTCTATTTCTCTCAAGCAAAAGAACCATATCTTATTCTTCATTTTTCTTGCATCAAATTAGTGCTTTGGAACTGCCATAGTACAAGAATCATCATCGTTGTCGTCTCATAATCGTCATTACAACATAACCTTGAAGTTCATAGTTCAAGCTTTCATCCATTTTGACCTAAATTCAGGTTCTAGCTCAAGGAGAAGCTTTGGTAAGTCAAATTCATCCCATTTCCTTCTATTTATGTTTGTTTATGCATTTCTAGTCCTCTTGAACATTTACAAGTCCTAAATCGGCTTAAATCTTGTTTTAGGTCAAATTAGGGTTAAATTTAGGGTTTGAATGATTTGGTGGTGATTCTGATGTTTTGGTCGAAATCGTGGATTGGGTTATGTGTATTTATGGTTAATGATGTTTACTTATGCTTCAAAACAAGTTACAAGTTCCTACAAATCGTTTTGGATTGGTTTGGGTTGAGTTTTAAGGGTTTTGGTTCGTTTTTCCTGCATAAACTGCAGGTGCTGTCTGCAGGGAGTGGCCACTGCGGCGCAGTGAGCTCTACCCTTGCTCACTGCGGCGCAGTGCCTATGTTCTGGTCTTGGTTCGACTTAGCCACTGCGGCGCAGTGAGCATGGTTCTGGCTCACTGCGACGCAGTGGATAGTTGCTGTGAAAGTATGCGCGCCAATTTTCAAACGTTAATAACTTTTGATCCGTGACTCCAACTAAGTCTTATGACCTATCGTTGGAATCATAAGAGAGTCTAGTTTCTAGTACTAACACTCTTTTTGTATGGATCTTATCTCATTTCTAAAAGGTCGAGTCGAATGCGTCTTGTTCCTACTCGTTAAAGTTGTAAAGGTGTTTAGGGTTTGTGACTTGACTTAATTGTGCTAAACCAACTTGTTTATGATTGTAGAGTTGACATTACGGTATTATGATGTATAATTATAGGTTGTGGACGTGTGGATCCTATTACTCGTTGTAATCTTATACTAGCTTCTTTGCCGGACAAGGTGAGTTTCGTATCTCCCTACTCGCTTGAGATTCGGGCTGAAAAGTGTAAACTTGCGTGTTTACTTACGTTGTTGATTGATGGATTTACTTGGCTTGAATGTTGGATTGTTGAGACGGTTATCACGTTTGAATGACTTGGTTTATGTTTTGTTAAGTATTTCATTAATATTAGGATATACGTACATACATGGAAGTCGGTTATGCTGTCATTGGGTTTTAGATGTGGTAGGAAGGCTGCGGGTGACCCTATATATAAGCATCTAAGACTTGAAGAAAGTAGAATCCTCTTAAGTGTATGTACGTATAGAATTGGTGTTAATATTGATTGTTGGCTCGTGTTTGTCGAATATCGATTGTTGGTTCATGTTCATCGTATTGTGATTATTGGTTTACGATTGACAAATATTGATTGTTGGTTCATGACAGACGATTGTGACTGATGCATTTACATTTGATGGTAAGCATGCATACATTGTACATAATCCCTCGGTTGAGGAGTGACTATATCCAAGTGTATAGATGTATACACTATCTGATGGATGAAGAGTTCTTGATCCCGAGTATATAGACATATATATCTCGATGTTTTTGAGATACAGCCTTGTTCATTGTGATGACATAAGGGTATCGTTGAATAGGTGACCTGAGTTCACGCATAGGATAGGCATGTTGGCTTATTCATGCATTCGGCACTTAATTTGATTCGCATATCATTTGTGCATTCATATTACTCATTTACTCGTCTTGTGTAATCTTGTGGTTGGACGTTATTGTGTTACTTAGAGGCTCGCTGTAAGTCATGCCTAGCCTCTACTCGTATATTGTGATTATTGACGCCGGTTCTTTATAGACCATTTCTACGAACTCACCAACCTTGTGTTGACTATGCCTAGTACACTTTTCAGGTAATCAGGTTCTCCCAGGACGTGGAGTTTAATTGCTTGCTTGTTGTCAACCCGGGCGTGGACTTTATGAATCAAGGATTCATTGACCCTCTCTTTTGCATTATGCTTAGGATCGATTTGCCATCTTTGAGATGTTCTTTTGTAAACTTTGATGGCTATTTGCTCCTTATGTATTTTGGTACTTGTTTCGTTTTGTTATGGATTCACTGAATCTTTATTTGCATTTAGTTCTTGTTCTATTGTAATTCCACCTTGTGCTATATGATTTCCGTGATATTTCGAGCCTCGGCTTGGGGTGTTTCAACTCCTAACTAACATCAACGGCTAATCAGAAGGGTTCAATAAAAGGCATTATATGTGCACTATTTAACCTTCATGTACCTTCATCATTACAAGAAAAACAACATTTAATTAACAATGACATGTGTCGTCGCTATATGTCTAGTTTCCTATTAAATGGAACAAATTTTAGCAATCGGTATGTCTTCGAATGGTCAAAATGAGTGCCAAGAAAATGTAACATATTGTGTAATTAATTTAATGTATATTTTCTTATAATGTGATTCATATATAAATTTATTTTTTTATCCGATTAACGACCGATATTAAGCTAGTTATAAATTATTAAAGTTGCAATCGTGAGTTTTTTGAAATGATTTATATGTTTGCTTTGATAGACTATTAAGAAAAATGATTGGTAGAGAAAAGAAAACAAACTGTTTGATTTCATTCGTGTATGAATTCATAGTCCATTTTTGATCAAATTTCATGTACAAGAAATGAAATATGAAAATCATCTTTAAACAGAAAAAATGGTCGTAGGTTCTCAAAATGACTTGCGGTCACTTTTGATCCCTTTTATGCTTAAGCCCTCAAAACTTAATTGACAATGGTTCAAACTTGTAGAAAGTAGAAAGAATTTCTATATACATGCAATTTATGTAAAAAGTACGTCACCAACAGCTATAACAGCTTAAGTTCAACAGCCATCCCATCCCCTAACTGCATAACATTACAGAAACATAATTTATGAAAACCAAGGAAAAGGAAGAGTGCCTTAATACAAGAAAAGGTACAACCGACAATCCATATTAAAAATACAACTGCCTGCAAAGCACATGACCGCATGACATCAGCATCGGAGGGTTATCTTCACTCGCTTGATCACGGCTAACAGGACACACAAATATCGAGTGGAACTGAAATTCTTTATCCAAATCTACAGGTACCGGTAACTGCTTCATAGACTGCCATTCGTGCTTTTTTCCTATCATCACATTTATCGGTTCTAGTAAAGTTGATAACCCTTGAGCTCCAGCTGCTACTGTCACGCTCAATGGCTTTGATACGACTTGCTCAAGAGATTGCAGAACTGTTGGGCCAACTCGTGGGCCAGCTTGGCCCAATGGGTCGGTGATAGAAGCTCGGGGTATGGAGATGACTCAAGCTTTCCAGCCCATAAAAGACATCCCATTAGTTTCTGGATTTCAGGCAAATGTTGGTTAGCAAAAAGGGAGAAATATTTTCTGGCATATTGGAGAGCTTCGTCTCTGCGTCCATGTTGAAGAATCTCCATAAACTGCAGTCGGTGGAGTTTCATTTGAATGTTGGACGCCTTCTGTTGGAGCTTCTCGTGGTTAGTGGTGGCCCAGTTCAAAGCGGGACTTAGGCAATTAGTAACAAAGAAAACAAAGACCTAATTAGTAACATGCAGCAAAGACTTAGGCAATTTCCAGACTTCCACAATCCCTTCCGTTCGTATCTTCTTCTTGAACCTAAATGCAAGTAGCTTGAGACGAACCGTAGCCTTAATAACTTCAATTAATTGGTGGGCAGATCTCTTACTTTTGTTGAATAAACGTGAGTTCCTTTCCTGCCAATTAAAGTAAGTAGAAGCTGCAAGAAGTAACTTTGCAATAATAACATCAGCTCTTTCCCTCTTAGCAAAGGAAATGAACGAATTCACAATTACATCCCATTGAACAGAATAATGATCCAAATCTGCATACGCACAAATCCCTTTCCAAACTTTTGTAGCATAAGAGCATTCAAAGAATAAATGATCATGAGAATCCGCCTTCAACTCACACAAGGCACAAACCATAGGAATATCCGTGCGCCCATGAATCTCCCATGAAGATAATGAATCTTGTGTTTTGAGCTTACGCTTAAACACAAGCCACAAATGAAATGCATGCTTGTGGCTGGCAATAATTTGGTTGACTAAATGGAAGTCAAAGTCAACGTTCCTATAAGACTTTGATATATCAGGATTGAATTGTTTCTCGGGAAGCTTTGTGTACTTGCTCAAAGCAAGATTTAGTTCCTTTTGGTTGCCTTCCATCTGACCAAGTGAAGCTATCTCCTTCAACTTTGCTTTCAGTTCACTAAGGATCGAGTTGTGGTCAGAAGTACCATTCGTTGCTGATTGTAATCCTGATAACGCATGCTTGATTTCTTGGTTGATCTGTTCGATAGCCTCCTGGGATTTAGAGGATGATATCTTTTTGCTTCTTTGTAAGACGATCAAATGCATCTTTGATGGAATTCGGCTCCATGACCTTAATTTTTGCAAATCCATGCAAACATATGCTTCAATTACTTACCTACGAATTCGATACAATTTGTTAATGAGATTTGTGATTGAGGAAGCTTTAAGTATTTTTCTTTTTCTTGTAAAATTTGATTAATCATTTCACAAAACAATATAGAAAGTATGAGCAGTTAATAGAAATGAAAGCACCTAATATAATTAGGTAAGAAAGGGGGAAAATTCTACATGGGCAAGCTAAAGAAAAGTCACCTAATAATCAGAAGAACAAAAAGGGCTAGTACATACCCCAAGCCCCATACAAAAGTTGATGTACCAAAAAAATACATTGCCAAAAATAATTGCACCTGGTCCAAATATTTGATAAGAATCTGAACTGCACTGAGCAAACTTCATTTCATATCCCACCAACAAACTATGAATTCTTCAGCTTCTGTCAACAAGAAAAATGACAGAGTTAAATCCACAACTTCTCTCAAGTAAATATGCAGGGGTAAATGGCAATGTTTGGAAAACATAAACAATGAATAGTAACCGAAAACAATGCATGCAAGGGATAGTAACCGATAACCACTAGCCACACCTCTCTTTCCATCCATTGAGATGGAAACATAAAATGCACTCGAGAATGGGTCCATTGAGACCATGTTTTATCTCTAGAGTCAAATGGCTAAAACTTGAAAGATAATCAAACGGCTATAAGGCCATGTTTTATCTCTGAATCATCTTCTAATAAGCCTAACACAATTTCACCTAATGTCAAAATCATTGGGTTTCTGATTGGGTGAAAACATCTGTGAGGTTTTACCACAATCACATGGGTATTTTGCTTAGTTTGGGAAATTTTGAAAAACTTGCTGTCTAAATTGTAAAATGCCATCCGTGAGGTTTATACCACCATATATAAGTCTTGCGACACAATTAAATTGATAAGTTAACACAGAGCCAGGAACCTTTTATTAAATAAACTTGATGTAATTTGGAAGAATATTTATTCGGCAAGTACCTTTCATTACTTTAGCATGTATAATAACGTTGTTTTGTTCGAAACTATTTGCTACCATCTTACTTGGAAAACATAAACAATGAATAGTAACCGAAAACAATGCATGCAAGGGATAGTAACCGATAACCACTAGCCACACCTCTCTTTCCATCCATTGAGATGGAAACATAAAATGCACTCGAGAATGAGTCCATTGAGACCATGTTTTATCTCTAGAGTCAAATGGCTAAAATAGGTCTGGCAATCCATATCCAAATGACTTGAATTGGGCTATATTGGGTAAATAATTAAACTTAATGGGTATATATGGGCTTTTAAAATTAGACACGGACGGGTATTTATTTAACACACAGAGTTATTTATCAGCTCTAACGGGTCCAAGTGGGTAAGTGTGCGGGTCTGAGCGGGTCTATATTTGCAGCAACAACAACAAGCGATGTCCACTGATTTCACTAATTTTGTAAATCTGTAATTCACTTTGTCATCCTTCATACCTTCAATCTCGTCATCATCATCCTTCATACCTTTGATCTCGCCATCTTTTCACAGGTATCTACTTCAGCATGTTTCTGTCTATACAATGCTTCAGCACCACCAGTTTCGAACAGCATCTGCTGTTCAGCATCTAATTCACCTTTTTCTAGAAGAGGCAGTTGTTTGATGAATTCCAAGTTCTTTCTTTCGTTTTCTTGGTTCTCTTTTAACCTATCCAGCTCCTTGATTGCTTCTTCTTGAGTTTTTCCATCAGCAGTTTGTGTCAAGATATCAATCATTTCATGCTTATGACCTGCTGAGGATTGGATAAATTGCTGAGCAGCGGAAGGTTTCTTGAAGAACCCAGACTCGGTGAGTTGTCTTCTCCGTTCATCAGAAAGTGGGGAATTTCAGCATTTGTCATATATCTTCTATGAAAGACTGGCAACATTTCACTTGACCTATCCCTGGCCATTTCCTCAGCAAACCTAGCTTCCCATGAAGCTTTGACGGTTTCAGGGTCAAACTGTTCTTCCAAATCACCAAAGGCTTCAATGTGACCCTCAACAGCAGCAGGGGGTGCATTAAACATAACAATTTGTTGCTCCCCCTCAATACCAGCTGGGGGAGCTTCATCATTTCCATCTTTTTCAATCTCCCCCTCAACACCAGCAGGGGGAATTTCAACATTTTCTTTTTTTCAGTCTCCCCCTCAACACCAGCAGGGGGAACATCATCAGCTTTGGTTGTGTCATCCATTTCTAGTACCTTTTCAGCAGAGTCTTCATAGATTTGGGCAACTGCCTTGTTCACTGCTTCATTTACCATATCTAAAACAGCAGCATCGACTTTCTCCCCCTTGGAAGTTGTAGTGTTAATGACAACTTCCATAGTCGCTGGCTGTTTAGATTGTTGTTTAACAAGCTGGGCCAACAAATTCTTGATTTCATCAACCTCCTTCTCCAGCTTAACTTGCCGCTGGCGATCCTCCTCAGTGAAAGAATCTTGAGGAATAGGAAGATCAGCCACTTGTTTCTCTAAGGCATGAATTGCCTTTGTGTTATTCTCTACTTGAGTAGTCAGGGGGGGATGAGATTACACAACTTCTTTACATCAGCAGCAGCAGACCTACTGGTAGAGGCTGCCTTCTTCGCTGAGTAGCTGGTAGAGTTTGCACATTTGATCAGCGATAAGGCACCAGATTTAATAATCTGCTGATCATGTTTGAGAATAGAAGTGTTGGCACTAATTTTGTTTTGAGTAGCAGCAATGGAGCTTGTTTTATCCTTCAGCGTGTCAATAGCTTCGCTGTTCTCATCACCCGCAAATTTAAAAGGTTTCATGGACATGTTGTAGCCAATAAACATCAGGGACGCCTTCTTTTCCATCTACTAATCTAGCTGCTACAATCCTGAATAGAACCAAATGCTTGTTAGAAGTGAACCAGATGTAGAATCTACTGAAACATGCTTTCAATTAGGATATTTTCAAAAATGGTAGTGAAGGAAGAGAAAATGGTGATGAAGGAGTGACTGTTGATAAAGAATTGCCCCCTCAAGCTACTGAAGTATGCCCTAAACATGAAATCTTTTGTCCAAAACTATGAAATAGCGAGACAGGTCTGTTTCAAATTATGTGAATATAGAGGCTTGTGTCACCAGGACTCGTAATATGGCCTAGCATAAGACTAAGAATCATTCTGGCATTAATAAGTATGTTCTATTCATAATACGGTACTATTCATAAATACGGTACTATTCATAAATACGGTACTATTCATAAATACGGTACTATTCATAAATACGGTACTATTCATAAATACGGTACTATTCATAAATACGGTACTATTCATAAATACGGTACTATTCATAAATACGGTACTATTCATAAATACGGTACTATTCATAAATACGGTACTATTCATAAATACGGTACTATTCATAAATACGGTACTATTCATAAATACGGTACTATTCATAAATACGGTACTATTCATAAATACGGTACTATTCATAAATACGGTACTATTCATAAATACGGTACTATTCATAAATACGGTACTATTCATAAATACGGTACTATTCATAAATACGGTACTATTCATAAATACGGTACTATTCATAAATACGGTACTATTCATAAATACGGTACTATTCATAAATACGGTACTATTCATAAATACGGTACTATTCATAAATACGGTACTATTCATAAATACGGTACTATTCATAAATACGGTACTATTCATAAATACGGTACTATTCATAAATACGGTACTATTCATAAATACGGTACTATTCATAAATACGGTACTATTCATAAATACGGTACTATTCATAAATACGGTACTATTCATAAATACGGTACTATTCATAAATACGGTACTATTCATAAATACGGTACTATTCATAAATACGGTACTATTCATAAATACGGTACTATTCATAAATACGGTACTATTCATAAATACGGTACTATTCATAAATACGGTACTATTCATAAATACGGTACTATTCATAAATACGGTACTATTCATAAATACGGTACTATTCATAAATACGGTACTATTCATAAATACGGTACTATTCATAAATACGGTACTATTCATAAATACGGTACTATTCATAAATACGGTACTATTCATAAATACGGTACTATTCATAAATACGGTACTATTCATAAATACGGTACTATTCATAAATACGGTACTATTCATAAATACGGTACTATTCATAAATACGGTACTATTCATAAATACGGTACTATTCATAAATACGGTACTATTCATAAATACGGTACTATTCATAAATACGGTACTATTCATAAATACGGTACTATTCATAAATACGGTACTATTCATAAATACGGTACTATTCATAAATACGGTACTATTCATAAATACGGTACTATTCATAAATACGGTACTATTCATAAATACGGTACTATTCATAATACGGTACTATTCATAAATACGGTACTATTCATAAATACGGTACTATTCATAAATACGGTACTATTCATAAATACGGTACTATTCATAAATACGGTACTATTCATAAATACGGTACTATTCATAAATACGGTACTATTCATAAATACGGTACTATTCATAAATACGGTACTATTCATAAATACGGTACTATTCATAAATACGGTACTATTCATAAATACGGTACTATTCATAAATACGGTACTATTCATAAATACGGTACTATTCATAAATACGGTACTATTCATAAATACGGTACTATTCATAAATACGTACTATTCATAAATACGGTACTATTCATAAATACGGTACTATTCATAAGTACTGTTACTATTCACGAATACGGTACAATTCATAAATATGGTACTATTCACGAATACGGTACTATTCATAAATACGGTACTATTCATAAATAGTACTATTCATAAATACGGTACTATTCATAAATACTGTACTATTCATAAATACGGTACTATTCATAAATACGGTACTATTCATAAATACGGTACTATTCATAAATACGGTACTATTTACAAATACGGTACTATTCATAAGTACTGTTACTATTCACGAATACGGTACAATTCATAAATATGGTACTATTCACGAATACGGTACTATTCATAAATACGGTACTATTCATAAATACGGTACTATTCATAAATAGTACTATCCATAAATACGGTACTATTCATAAATACTATTATTGATAGTATAAATATGAAAAAGTATTTCCAAACAACTCTCAAATAATTATTTGAGCTCTATATGATCCTTATCGGGAACACATACTATTCTTTAAGTACGTCTAGACCATGTTAATACATTAATGCACGTTTCATTAATGCATTTAGCACCTAACACATATTACACATAAATCACATATATGCATTAAATCATCTAATGACTTAACGGAAGTAAATTGTTGACTTAACGACAGTCAACCGTTAAACGAAAAGTTTGGGATGTTACAATTACCTCCCCCTTAAGAGGATTCCGACCTCGGAATCATTTCAGCATCCAATAGGTGAGGATAGTTTTCTCTCATCACGGACTCGGTTTCCCAAGTCAGACTTTCACCATGGTTATGCTTCCATTTGATCAACACAAGATCAATCACCTTCCGGCGTAGCTTCTTTTGCTTTCTCCCGAGTATTGCTACCGGTTCCTCAATCATTCTTTTCCTCAGATCAATGCTCACATCTTCAATAGGGATAACACTAGTCTCCTCCGCTAAACACTTCCTCAAATAAGAGACATGAAATGTGTTATGAATTCCATCCAATTCTGGAGGCAATTCCAATTGATACGCCACATCTTTGATACGCTTCAGAACCTTAAATGGTCCAATAAATCGTGGACTTAACTTTCCTTTCTTTCCAAAACGAATGACTCCTTTCCATGGGGAAACTTTCAGCATAACCATATCACCAACTTCAAACTCAACCGGCCTTCTTTTCTTGTCAGCATAAGTTTTCTGTCGTTCTCTAGCTACACGAAGTGCTTCCTTTGCAATATTAACTTTTTCAGCTGTGATTTCTATAATCTCGAGACCTGTAATTTGCTTTTCACCGGGCTCCATCCAACAACTTGGAGTCCTACACCTTCTACCATAAAGCATTTCAAACGGTGGCATTCAAATACTTGCATGATAGTTGTTATTATAAGCAAATTCAATCAACTTCAAATGATCATCCCATGCTCCACCATATTCTAATACACAAGCCCTCAACATATCCTCCAATGTTTGAATCGTTCTTTCACTTTGCCCATCAGTTTGGGGATGATAGGTCGTGCTCAAATTTACTCTAGTACCTAACCCTCGTTGAAGACTTTTCCAAAAACTAGATACATACCTCGTGTCTCGATCCGAAACAATAGATAAAGGAACGCCATGCTTTGAGACAATTTCATCTATGTACATCTTCGCCATCTTGGTCAATGGTACATCTTGTCGTGTTGCCAAGAAATGAGCACTCTTCGTCAACCTATCCACAATAACCCATACCATATCATTTCCCTTTGGAGTTCTAGGCAACTTAGTCACAAAATCCATAGTAATATGATCCCATTTCCATTCCGGAATCTCCAATTGATGCAACAACCCATATGGCTTTTTGTGATCGGCTTTTACCCGAGCACAAGTCAAGCATCTTTGAACAAAATGTGTCACTTCTCCCTTAATATTCGGCCACCAATATATAGGCTTCAAATATGCATACATCTTTGTAGCACCGGGGTGAACTGAATATCTTGACCTATGAGCTTCTTCAAGGATCAACTCTCGGTTACCATCAAGCAATGGTACCCAAATTCGACCCTTATAGGTACGAAATCCACGGCTGTTCGTTTCCATCGCAAGGCGTTTCTTCTTTCCAATACTTTCTTTGTCAATGATATCCTTCATCAAAGCCTTAACTTGGGCTTCCTTGATGCGATCAAGTAACCCAGACTTAGCTTAATGTTAGAAATCCAAAAATAGTGATAAATTGTAATCTAGAATAGAGGAATTTCTTGTAGTTAAGTCATAGATAAATGATCACTAAGGTTGAGGGGCTAATTGTGACAATTAGCATAATTGTGTAATTAGACTATAAATAGCCCTCTCATACCTTAGAGATCATAACCATAAGCATAATCACTTCATAAATTACACCTTTAATTCCAGAATTTCACACAGTTGCTTAATTCTCTCTCAAAACACACACTAAATACACCAAGAACACACACACTAAACCGCCATTGTTGGATCGAATTCAGTAGCTAAAATCGTGTTATAACAAGTGGTATCAGAGCGAAACATCAATCTGATGACGATCCATAACTGAATTCATTCACAATTTCATTAAAATCAACCTCAATTTCAAATTCTGTTCGTCATTTTTCACTTACTGGTTCTTCAAAATTAACACATCAAATCACATAAAATCACAATTGTTTGTTCATCAATAGATTCGTGGTTATTGATAACATAATCCTGTCAAGTTTCAAGTTCCAATTCAATCTATATTTCGAGATTGAATGTTGAGTTTTGGCGCGTAATTTCAGGGATTTGAATCAGTAGTAGTTTGTGTTGAATTTTGTTCATAATCGTGTTGCAGACATGAATTAAAACAGTTTGCAAGTGATTTCGTGATCTAACTCCTAGTAATTCATAAGATATCGAAGTTTTAAAAACTTGTTAATGGAGTTTTTCTGGATATCTGTTCAGATAAAGAAGATGACCAAGACGATCTTCCTAAGATCGTTTTAGTTCAGTGGTTTGTGAATTAATTAAGACGATCCTCACAAGATCGTTTTAGTAAAGAGTGTGTTGTGGTAGTGTTGATTTTGGCTAATTAATCCGAAAGGATTGGTTTGGTCATTTCAATCACTTAGAAGTTTTTGAGATAGAAAATAAGACGATCTTCATACCAAGATCGTCTCATTTCTTTCTTACCCAGAACGATCTTCAATTCAAGATCGTTTCATTTTTTTAAGACGATTTTCATCCAGATCGTGCCATTCCTTCAAAACCCAAGACGATCTTCAACAAGATCGTCTCATTTCCTTAAAAAAATTTCAAACCAAGATCATTTTTCATTTTAAGATTGTTTTAGATTTCAAGACCGTTTCATTTTTTATATACTTAACCATTTTCAAGACCGTTTCATACACAAGATCGTTTCACTTTCTATACTTAGCCAAATTTCTTCAAAATACTAAGACGATCTCATTCCAAGACGATCTCACTCAAAAACGATTTTCTCAAGATCGTTTCATTTCCAGTTCTTCTCAAAGATCGTTTCATTCCCAAGTTAATTCAAGATCGTTTTGTTTCCTGGATTAATCAAGATCGTTTCAATTTCTGTTTAATCAAGATCGTTTCATTTGCAAATCTTACCAAGATCGTTTCATTTGTAATTTTTAATTCAATTCAATTTCTCAAATCAAATCAATCTCAAATGGCTTCTCGTGAAGCATTGGCTTTGGGTTCAGATACAAGACCTCCAGTTCTCTACCGTAGTTCTTACGGACTATGGAAGAAAAGATTTATGGACTATGTGGAAAGTCAGACAAATGGTCATATGATGAAAGATTCCATCCTTAACGGACTTGCCGTTCATCGCCATCCCACAACTAATGCAATTATTCTGACTCCTGATCTGTTGAATGCTGAACAAAAGGATCGAACAGCTGCAGATAACAGAGCTAGGTCATGCCTATACAAAGCTCTACCGGATGAAATATATGGCTCTGTTGATTCTTATGATACAGCCAAGGAGATATGGGATGAGGTGGCTAGACAGATGGAGGGAGCTGATGTGACTTCGACCATAAGATTGACAAATATTCTGACTGAGTTTGACAACTTCTCCAAATTGCCCAATGAATCTCTTGAAGCTGTCTACTACAGATTCTGCAATGTCATAAATGAACTGAGGAAGAATAATGTCAAGAAAACAGAGATTGAGTTAAACATCAAGTTCATCAAAGCTCTTGGTCCAGAATGGGAAGATTTTGGAACACAGATCAAGCAACATCAAAATTTAACCAAGTTCACCATTCATACTCTTTATGAATCTTTCAAGCTCAATGAAAACCAAGTCCTAAGCAAAGCTTCATCGAACAAAATGCCAGAAGTTGTATCTTCTGATCCTTTGGCATTGATAGTTGAGAAGAAGATCTCTGAAGCTCTTAAAAGGCAAATGGTGGTTGTTTCTTCGTCTGATGAGGAGGGAGATGATGTGATGGGTACAAGAGATGGTGTTTCAGATGAACTATATCAAGCTCTTGCCGCAGTAACAAAGCATTTCAAGAAGAAATTTTACAAAGCAAGGCCAACAAACAACAATCTCCGCACTTCTTCTACAAGTGCATTTCCCAAGAAGGAACACTATCATCCAAGGAACAATGAGCAAGGTGAAGCCAATGGATCAAGGTATGGTGAAAAGAAGGATGTTTATGAGAAACAAGCAGTTGAGAAAGGGAAGACATCAGACAAAAAGTGCTACAATTGTGGAATTCCTGGACATTTTGCTGTTGACTGCAAACAACCTCGCAAGCGGGACTATGAGTATTACAAGCAGAAGATGTTGTTAGCCAAACAAGTTGAAGCAGGACATGCATTGCTTGCCGAAGATGACAAATGGCTGTTGCTCACTGATGATGAAGATCAAGATCTCTCCGCAAATGTTTGCTACATGGCAAGGTTGGCCAAGAACAAAGTCCTTGAAGCAGAAAGCACTGATGATGAATACCCAGATGATGAGGTAAATCTCGACTCTACTTTTTCTTTGGTTAAAGACAAAGAGTCTTGTAGATTAGCTTTAACTAATTTAACAACTCATATCAAATCTTTAGCCAACAAAAATAAAAAGTTGAAAAATAGCATTTCATTTTCTAAAAGTGAATTTACAAAACTTCTTGAAGAACATTCAAAATTACTTTTTGAATATGATGCTATTAAACAAGATTTTCAAGCTTACAAAGATAAGATGTTGGTTAAAGAATGTGAGTTGAATGTCTCTCCTGATTCTAAGTTATTACAAAAATGTCAAAATCTAGAAAAGACCATTCATGATCTTGAAAAGGCCAATCAAGATCTTGAAATTCAAAAGACCAATGAATGGCTTCGGGCAAATGCAAGACAAATGGATGTTGATATTCTCAATAAAAAGCTTCAAGAAGCTAAACCAAACAATGTTGAACTTGAAAGGAAGATTTCTGATTTAAATCATAATTGTTTTCTGAAAGGCATTGAGATTGATAATCTTGAAAAACAAGTTGAGGAATTTAAAAAGAATATACTTTTCTATCAAGAAAAGTTATATAAAGTTGAACAAAATCCTTTCTTGAATTTCACTGCCTACTTCAACAAGTCCAAAATTGACAAATCAGAACTTCTTCTTGGGTTGGGATTTGAGAATATCACACCATTGCAAAAAGCCAAAGAGGAAATTGAACCTTTGTATGAGGAAAAATTTCTAAGACTTGGTATGATACAACAATTTATTCGTCCATTGGATGACGAATTTGAGACTGATGAAGTTGAGAGAATACCAAAACAAGAATTTTTGGTTAATTATGATGCAATTAATGATTCATACAACACAAAGAAATCTTCAATTTTCAAATTGGAAGAAATTGAATCAAATTTTCAAAACCAAGAATCTGTCGGTACTTCACCTAAACCAACTAAAATGTACTTTCCATCCACATTTTTGGAAAAACAAATAGAAGGTTTACAACAAAAGGTGGAATCTCAACAAAAAGTTATCGATCATCTCAAGTCTCAAAGTCCGAATTCAAAGGATAAATTTATTGATGTTAATACTGAGAAAGTTTGTGGGAATGTTTCTACTCAAACTGACCAAAGTGCTTTAGTAGACACCTCTACCCAAACTACTTGTGATTCATCTACCAATACCTCTACCCAGACCTTGACTGATTTTCTTGACTGTACTTGTCAAAATACTGCTACATTAATAGCTGATGATTATGTGCAATCTGATTTATCTAATGAAGAACTTGCACATAGTTTAGTTTTGATATGGTACTTCTATATGTTTTTCACATGCAACAATATTGATGAGTTAGTTGTTAACCCTAAGCCTAGTGTTAGTATAGATGTTGATACTATTACTCAATTTTCTTGTGAGACCAAAGATGTGTCAGTTCAAGTCGACCTAATTTCTGAGACTACCCAGAATGTGAAGTTGGACACCAAGATTTCTGACTTTTCAAAATTTTCAAATGAGTCTAAAGTTAATCAATCTCCATTGAAATTTTCTTTTTCAAAAGATTTCACGAAAGTTGATTTTGATAAATTCATGGAGGGAGAATATATTTTTGATTCAGAAACTGAGAAAAAGATTGAATCTACCAAAATCAAAGTGGAAACAAAAGTGGAATCTCAAAAACCATCGTCCAAAGCTCCAACTTCATATTATTCAAAGAAACGAGTTCAGACCAAACTCGTCAAGACTGAACCAAAGACCATTAAGTTAGAAACCTTTGTTGCTACCCCTGTAAAACATGTCAAAAAGGAATAAGCTGAAACCACACTCAGGACAAAGTACACCAAAGTGAAACTTCCGAAAGACTATCCTAATGCTTCTCAAACTAACTCTCAATCTAGTTCTATACCTAAGGTGTCTAAGTCTAGTACAGTTTCGCTAACTAAGGACACATCAAATGGTTCAACTAGATATAGGGATAGTTATGGATGGTTTTCTCATGATAAACCAAAGAAGCAAGAAGTTTCATCATCTCCAAAAGATTTCAAAAAGATGAAAATGTCTAAAACTTCTAGATCTAATCTTCTTAGTTTCAATTCAACAGGTGGAAAGAGTTTAACTAGTGGTGCTAAATGGGTTGCTAAGACATTAGTACCTAAGATCACTAGTAAACAAAAGGATGTTGAGAAAAAGAAGAACAGAAGAAGGAAAAAGACTGTCAATAGGAGAAAGAGTGTTTTTGTTAATCAAAACAATTTTACTTTGTCAAATAATGTTGAAAATTCCAAGGCAAAGCCTTGTGAGTTTGTAAACAATGTTAATTCTTGTGTGGTTGATGTGAATGCTTGTAAACATGTTACTTTTGATTCCAATGTGAATGTTCGTACTTTCTATTCAAATATGTTTGTTGATAATGTGCTTGTCAATGCTTATGTTGATTCGAAAACATGTTTGAATGCGCATCCTAAGTTATATACCCTGCCTGTTTTAACTAACCAAAAAGGACCCGTCTTCAAGTGGGTACCTAAAAACGGTTAAATTTTGTTGATTGCAGGAAATAACCATCTGTGTTTGGATACTCGATTCCGGGTGTTCGAAGCACATGACTGGAAATAAATCTTTGCTCAAGAATTTTGTTGAAAGATTCATGGGAACTGTTTGCTTTGGAAACAACAATTTCGCTCCCATCTTAGGGTATGGAGACATTGAACGAAATGGAATTATCATCAAGAAAGTTCACTATGTTGAAGGATTAAGTCACAACTTGTTCAGTGTTGGACAATTCTGTGATAACAATCTTCAAGTTCTATTTCGAAAATCTCTTTGCAAAGTCCAAACTCTAGATGGAGTTGATATTCTGTGTGGTGATCGTGATGATAATCTTTTTACCGTCAATCTCGATGATAACCAACCAACCGATAATATTTGTCTCATTTCAAAGGCTACTTCAAAGAATTCTTGGTTGTGGCATAGAAGGCTCTCTCATCTGAATTTCCAAACCATCAATACTTTGGTCAATAAGCATCTTGTTGAAGGCTTACCTGACTATAAGTATGAAAGTGAGTATGTCTGTCCTTCTTGTGCTGTTGGGAAGATTAAGAGAACTTCTCATAAACCGAAGAAATCTACAAATTCTTTAGCACCTCTTCATTTGCTTCACATGGATCTTTGTGGACCGATGAAAGTACAAAGCCGAAATGGGAAGAAATACATCTTGGTTATTATTGATGATTATTCAAGATATACTTGGGTCAAGTTCCTTGCATTCAAAGATGAAACAACTCAGATGTTGATAGATTTCATCACTAATACTCAAGTAAATCTTCAACTTCCAGTTCGTTATATCCGTTCGGATAACGGAACTGAGTTCAAGAATGCTGTTTTTGATGAATTCTGCAAATCCAAAGGCATTACTCATCAATTCTCAGCAGTTCGCACCCCACAACAAAACGGTGTTGTTGAAAGGAGAAATCGATCGCTGGTGGAAGCAGCTAGGACAATGCTTGCTTATTCCAAATTGCCATCCAATATGTGGGCTGAAGCTGTTGACACTGCTTGTCACACTCAGAATCGGTCCATTATCAATCAGCGTTTCGAAAAGACTCCTTATGAGGTTGTTAACAAACGCAAACCCAACATTAACTACTTTCATATATTTGGGTGTGTTTGTTACACTTTGAATGATCGGGAGAATCTTGGAAAGTTCGAGAAGAAAGGTGATGAAGGATATTTTGTTGGTTATTCCAAAACATCAATTGCCTACCGAATCTACAATCGCCGAACAAACACTATTCAAGAAACAATGAATGTTTGGTTTGATGAGATGTCAGGCATGTTTTTTGAGCAAGAAAGTTTGCTACCAACAAGTAATGATCCAAGTGCTTCAAGTCCTTCTACAAGGAATACTACCTTAGCTTCAAAATTCAAGAAGTTTCCAACTCCTACAAGTGATGAATTAGATATTCTTTTTGAAGAATTCTATAATTCAAAACCGATTCATGATCAAGAACCTCAGGTCATCGTTGAACCAATTCCAAACAATGAACCTCTTCATAACAACGATCCAGTTCCTGACATCATTCATGAATCATCATCAAATTCTTCAGAGCAAGAATTCTCTTCTAATGATACTCCTACACCATTCTCTCAGGATAATTCTTCTCAAGTGAATGTTCAAGAACAACCTTCTCGATTAACTCAGACAACCAATCCATCGAACACTCCAAGTGTGTATGTTCCACTTGACTTTGATCATCCAGCTTATGAGGAAAGAATTACACCAAGTTATGATACCATCTCTCAACATAACTCAAGCTTTCATGATGATGATGTTGATCTTCAACAACAAGATATTCTTCCTCATGATCACAAGTGGACACGTATGCAGAAATACCATCCTACTGATCAAATTATTGGAGATCCACAAGCAGGAGTAACTACTTGTACTTCAGTAAATGAGTGTCTTGTTGCACTTTCTCTTAGCAATATCGAACCCAAAACAGTATCTGAAGCTCTTCGAGATCCAGAGTGGGTTAAGGCAATGCAAGATGAACTCGCACAATTTGAAAGACTGAAGGTATGGAGATTAGTTCCAAATCCTAGAAAAGATGATCCAATTGGAACGAAGTGGATATTCAAAAACAAAAAGGATGAAAATGGAGTAGTAGTAAGGAATAAAGCTCGACTCGTTGCAAAGGGATATTGCCAACAACCTGGTGTTGATTTCGACGAAACTTTTGCTCCAGTAGCAAGAATGGAGGCCATTCGAATATTCTTAGCTTATGCCGCATTCCGAAACTTTACTGTGTATCAAATGGATGTGAAGACTGCTTTCTTGAATGGTGACCTCAAAGAAGAAGTTTATGTTGATCAACCAGAAGGTTTTGTTGATCCTCAAAGGCCAAACCATGTCTACAGGTTAGACAAGGCTCTCTACGGTCTTAAGCAAGCACCCCGAGCATGGTATGATTCTTTAACTACTTTCTTACTAAGAGGTGGATTTACCAAAGGCACAATTGACCCTACATTGTTTATTCGCAAACAAGGTAAGCATGTTTTACTTGTTCAAATATATGTTGATAACATTATATTTGGGTCGACCAGTCAAACATTTTGCCGAAACTTTTCATCTCTTATGGTCAATCATTTTGAAATGAGCATGATTGGGGAAATGAATTACTTTTTGGGTCTTCAAATCAAACAATTACCAACTGGTATTTTATATCACAAGGTAAATACATAAATGACATGTTGAAAAAGTTTGATATGACTTCATGTTCTTCAATTTCTACCCCAATGGCTGCTCGAACAAACATAAATGCTGACACAAATGGGAAACCATTTGACCAAAAGAGATATCGAAGTATGATTGGTTCGTTGTTATACCTAACAGCATCTCGCCAGATATAATGTTTGCAACATGTATGTGTGCTAGATATCAAGCTGCACCAACTGATTTACATTATCAAGCTGTGAAACGAATCTTTCGTTATCTGAAGGGTACACCCGATTTAGGTCTCTGGTATCCAAGGGATACTGGATTCAATCTAACTGCATATTCAGATGCAGATCATGCAGGTTGTAAACTTGATCGCAAGAGCACTTCCGGTACTCTACAATTTTTAGGTGACAAAATTGTGAGTTGGTCTTCCAAGAAACAGAATTGTGTGTCACTATCAACTGCTGAAGCTGAATATGTGGCGGCGGCTAGTTGTTGTGCTCAGGTTTTATGGATGAAGACACAACTAACCGATTATGGTCTGAAATATGATCATATCCCTATCTATTGTGATTCTCAGAGTGCCATTGCCATTGCAGTCAACTCAGTAAACCACTCTCGCTCAAAGCATATTGATGTTAGATATCATTTTCTCAAAGATCATATTGAGAAAGGTGACATAGAGCTCTACTTTGTGGGAACTGACTTTCAACTTGCAGATTTGTTCACAAAACCATTGGATGAAAAGAGGTTTAACTTTCTTATCTCCAAACTTGGTATGTTAAATCTTAAACCTTAATTCTTTTTCCATTTGAAGGAATTCTTGATACATTCCAGAAAAACAAAATACAAAATTTGAAAAGAGAAAATCAAAAACAAAATATAAAATTTTTCAAAAATAAACAAAAATATATTTATTTCAGTGGCTTGTATATACTATGTATGCAACCCGTTCTTAAATGAATATTTATTTAATGGCTTGCATATACTATGTATGCAACCCGTTCTTAAATGATATATTTATTTAAACGCATTGTTATTATACATATAAATTGATATAAGAAAACAAGGAATCGAACGCCTTTGTGTACTTCCAAGTATTCTTATATGAATATGTATGTGTAATAGCAATCAAGTTTTTTTTTTTAAACAAACCTTTTCAAACTCTCAATTAGTGATATGGGAAACGAAGGATCGAACGCCTTTGTGTACTCCCTTGTTCTCTCATATTGTACTAATTGATTGGATTATTCACTTTACTTAAAATGTTTTAATTACCTCCAACGTGTTTTTGTAAGATGCGAAGGATCGAACGCCTTTGTGTACTCCCTAGCTATCTTACTCTCGACATTGTTGTTGTTGCAAAACTTTGTAAAAATATCCCAACAAAAATTTTACTCAATTTCTTTTGATATCACACAACAATTTTTGCTCCACCTTTCTATGGAAATTTTTGATCTATCCTTGCATAGATTAAGGAGGAGTTTGTGATTTCAACAACTTTCAAAACTTCGAATGTGTTTCAAATTCATTTCATACACACATTTGATGTTTTTCCAATGATTTTCAATCAAATGGAGTTCGGAGATTAGTTTGCACATGAGTGATAAGTATTTCTCAAATTTACTCCATGAATTTCATCATCGCCGATGAATTCTAACCCCGGAGTATTCACTTCTTTCATTAGATAGTGAGGGTATTTTGAGTGATGTTGTTTTCGTGCAAATAGATTGGAGGGAGTAAAGTCGAAAAGTGAGAGGTTACGGTGTTATGTTGTGCGAAAAGGGTTAAAAGAAATGATACCCTTCCCTAAATTCTCAAAAAGCCGGGTAAAACACGTCCCTATCGGATTTTCATTTGTTGATATCTCGATATTGAAATAGCCTTCATGGACCCAGTGAAGCAATGCACATCTTTCCTAACTACTCAAGTATTTCTTCACAAATGCTTGTTTTATTCTCACGGAGTTTTTCACACTTCTATTGACTCTTCTTTTGGAAGATGTTGATATTGAAAAAGGGCGACATTCTGCTCCAGTCCCCGACTTCATTTGATCACAATGTGTCTAGAGCTATATTGCTTGATCATTAATTTGATCATTATTCTTTTTCAATTTAGGACACATTCGCGTCATATCTTTGTGATATAACTGCTTATCTTTGTGATATAGCCGGAACATTCGTAGTGATATCTTCATTGATATTCCACAATGATCGAATGGAAATCCTACCAATGCTAACATCTTTTCCAACATTGAAAGTAGGTCTCATAATTACATTTATGTGATTATTGTGCTAACGAGAAGTCTAAGTGACCTCAGTTTTCCCTAAAAGTCTTTAAGGATAAAATTGTGGTTATCAAATGCTTCGGTAGTGTTAACCATGATTTATATTCTTTGAAGCAATCTAGTGGTTGCAAAGCCGCAGACCGAACTATGTTAGAGACTTGTTTTGTGCATATCTCAATGATACATAGGAAATCCGAAAAATGTTATACATTTCTATCGGTCATTTCATTAATCCTTTTGATTTTTGAACATGCTAACGGATCATTCTTATCCGGTTTCATTTCTCATCACACAAACAAGAAAACACCAACACCATGATATAACGTTTGTACCAACGACTTCAATCTTACATTTTAGTCACCCCTAGGATTTCTTGGGTTGGGCTACTAGGTTGGGTTGATGTTTTGATGGTAGACATTTCTCCATGTCTTATTCTTCCTTGTGACATATAATCATTCAAATTTGTACATAATGACATTGGTTCCCAATTTTGTCATTATGAGGGGGAGAAAATATTATGATTGATTCATAGTCTTTGTCAACTGAGCTTTTGCTTCGGAGATGAATTTGGTATTGTCTTCAAATGATAGGAATGGAATAAGAGTCTTTGTTCCATCAATAGTAGGCTTTGAAGAATACTTTCTATCCTTGAATAAGGCATAGTTGATGATTGAAATGAAATAAGAGTTTATGTTGAGAATTTTTTTTGTGTGTTTGGTTGTTTCAAATGGGCTTAGGCTTATCAAAGTTTGTGTATAAGGGGAGAAAACTGTTCATAATGTGTCAATAGTTTCAGATTTTCATTAGACTGAGATTTGTGTTTTAAAAAGGGGAATCTGAATTGACTTTAGAGATAAGAATGAAACCGAAGATGAAAAGATTTTCACTCAAGACACTTCAACAATTCAAAGATGCTCCAAAAGGTGTATACTCATGGATTGAGGGGGAGCATGATTACTTCATAAGAATTTCATCTAAACTACATTCAATTGCTAACTTCCAAAGTGTTCGAGTTGATGTGACAAAGATCAAAGCTTCAAAAAGGTTGAAAGATTGGTTAGAAGATTCAAGTCAAAGAAGAAAAGCTTCAAAAGAGTCTTCATCAAACACACTTCATTCAAGATCTTCAAGTCATACAACAACATTTTATCAAGAAACTCCAATGCATACATCAAGGGGGAGAGTTCATATTCATGAAACTTCATTTCAATAAGATAAGATTCATTCAAGAATTAAAACCGAAGAATAAAAAATTGAATTTCACTCAAGAATTGAAGATTGATACATTCGAAACCAAGATTTATACCTTCCGCATTTCAAAAGACAACTCTGATTCATGATTCAACAATTCTCGAAGATTTAAGTCACACACATGTGTTCGACTTCATGATACTCTTTATTCAAGACCCAGGCACATTCATTATTCTCTGTTCTAAAAGAACATTGAGAATCCTCACATGATTTAACTTCAAGAAGTTCAAGACCAAGACCAAGACTGAATCAAGTTCTCCAAAGACAAAAGAGAAAGCTTTGAAGACTTGTTTCAACACCCCAATTGTCTTCACCACCGGGCTCATCAAATTCATTCCTACAAGACATTATAACACGTACTTCATTCATTACAATATATCACTAAGGGGGAGAATGTTAGAAATCCAAAAATAGTGATAAATTGTAATCTAGAATAGAGGAATTTCTTGTAGTTAAGTCATAGATAAATGATCACTAAGGTTGAGGGGCTAATTGTGACAATTAGCATAATTGTGTAATTAGACTATAAATAGCCCTCTCATACCTTAGAGATCATAACCATAAGCATAATCACTTCATAAATTACACCTTTAATTCCAGAATTTCACACAGTTGCTTAATTCTCTCTCAAAACACACACTAAATACACCAAGAACACACACACTAAACCGCCATTGTTGGATCGAATTCAGTAGCTAAAATCGTGTTATAACACTTGTACAACCATACTCATCAATCTACAAGAAAAATTCTGCACATTTCTACTCAATGCATCCGCCACCACATTAGCTTTACCGGGATGATATTTGATCTCACAATCATAATCTTTAAGCAATTCCATCCATCTTCGTTGCCTCGTATTCATATCCTTCTGAGAAAACATATATTGTAAGCTTTTATGATCAGTGAATAAAGTGCACTTAGTGCCATATAAATAGTGTCTCCACAACTTCAATGCAAAGACAACTGCAGCAAGCTCTAGATCATGAGTAGGATAGTTCTTCTCATGAGGCTTCAACTGTCGTGAAGCATAAGCTATGACCTTGTCTCGCTGCATAAGAACACAACCCAAACCCGAAGTTGAAGCATCGGTATAAACCACCAAATCATCAGTGCCTTCGGATAACGCTAAGACAGGAGTTTCACACAATTTCTTCTCCAACAACTGGAAAACTTTTTTCTTGTGAATCAGTCCACAAGAACTTAACTCCCTTCTTCGTCAACTCTGTCATGGGCTTAGCAATTCTGGAGAAATCCTGAATGAATCTCCGGTAGTAGCCTGCTAAACCAAGAAAACTCTTAATCTCGGTTGGAGTCTTGGGTTGCTCCCACTTCGACACAGCCTCAATCTTTGAAGGATCAACTTTAATACCATCAGAAGAGATGACATGCCCTAAAAATTGAACTTCCTTAAGCCAGAACTCGCATTTAGAGAACTTAGCATATAGCTTTTTCTCCCTAAGAACCTCAAGAATGGCTCTTAAATGCTCACGGTGCTCCGCTTCAGACTTAGAATAAATCAGAATATCATCAATGAAGACAATCACAAAATGATCTAAGAATGGGTGACATACCCGATTCATTAAATCCATAAAAGCAGCAGGGGCATTGGTCAGGCCAAAAGGCATGACTAAGAACTCATAATGCCCATATCGTGTGCGGAAAGCTGTCTTAGCAACACTCTTTTCCTCGACTTTCAATTGGTGATAACCAGAACGCAGATCGATCTTAGAAAAATACGAAGCACCTTGCAATTGATCAAAGAGATCATCAATGCGAGGGAGAGGATACTTATTCTTTACCGTTCGCTTATTAAGCTCGCGGTAATCAATACACATACGCATGGAGCCATCTTTCTTCTTCACAAATAGAATGGATCGAAGTCAAGGTGTAATCAATACACATACGCATGGAGCCGTCTTTCTTCTTCACAAATAGAATAGGAGCTCCCCAAGGCGAGGAACTTGGACGAATAAAGCCTTTATCAAGCAACTCTTGAATTTGAGACATCAACTCCTTCATTTCTGTAGGAGCAAGACGATAAGGTGCCCTTGCAACCGGAGTAGCACCAGGGATAAGATCAATAGAAAACTCGACCTCACGATCGGGTGGAAGACCAGAAAGATCTTCAGGAAACACGTCAGGGAATTCAGAAACTACGTCAATATCAGAAATAGAAGGTTTTGCTTTCCGTGAATCAATCACGTAGGCAAGGAAATGATCTTTAGTCTGTCGGATATATCGGAGGGCTTTCATCATAGTGATGATCTTAAGATTTCCCGGCTTTTTATCGCCGTAGACAAAAACAACGCCACCCTCAGGTGTAGCGATACGCACGATCTTTTTAGAACAAATAATAGCCGCATCATTTCTAGACATCCAATCCATGCCAATTACAACATCAAAACTAGCTATTGTAGTAGCTAATAGATTAGCAGTAAAGGACTGACCCTCAATTTCAACTGAACAACCCATGTAACCCTCACGAATAAGAGAAGTAGTACCATTAGCCATTTCAACCTCTATAGGACATTCAAGGGGACTAGTAAACATATTAAGTTTAGGAGCAAACAAAGTAGAAACAAAGGATTTGTTCGCACCAGAATCAAACAGAACTGTAGCAAGCTTAGAATTAATAAGAAAAGTAGCGCTTACTACCTCATCATTCTCCTTAGCCTGTTCAGCTTTCATTTGGAAGGCACGGGCTTGAGCTTTAATTTTAGGAGGATTAGTCTTCTTTTCCTCCTCTTTCATCTGAGGACAATCAGCAATCATGTGTCCTGTCTCACCACATTTATAGCAACGTTTCTTATCCTTGCAAGACTCAGTAGAATGACCTATCTTCCCACACCTGTTACACCTCCTAGTTTTCTCAGAACATGGCCCACTGTGATGGGCCTTGCAAGCAGAACACCACTGAGCAGTTTTCTTATCATCTTTACCCTTATTCGAGGAAGAACCGCTTTTAAACTTCTTTCCAGAACTCGAAGACCCATCAAACTTTCTTTTGAATCCCGACTTTTTGTCATCCCCCTTGGAAATTTCTTTCTCGACCTTATAATCATCATCAAGTCTTTTAGACTTTTTAATCGCAGCAGCCAACGTAATATGCCGCCTACAAAGACCACGATAACTAGCAGGAAGACCATCAACATAAGCTTCAACCTTATCCACTTCATTACGAAATAAATGACCAACAAATGTCAGCTTTTCCATGAATGAACGAGCATACTCACTCATGGCACCAGCTTTTGCTGTCAAAGCACGAAACTCTTTCTCAATCAACCTCAATTCCCGAGTGCCAACATATTCCTCCAGAAATTTCTCTTTGAAAGTGTCCCAAGGCATAGCAGCCATCACCTGGGGAGTCAATGAAACAGTAGCGCCCTTCCACCAATTGCGAGCACCCTTTTTCAGCATACGAGTGGCACATAACACCTTCATATATTCAGGGCAATAACAAGAAGCAAAAACCACTTCAATATCATCAAGCCACTCCATGGCCCCCACAGCATCAAGTGTGCCATCAAACTCTTTGGCACCACATCTCTTAAAGCTCTCATACTTGAACTCATTGACACGAGGAGCATGAGGCACAATAACCCCATTTCCACCATTTTCGTTCACTTCAGCATTCACTCCTTCATTCTGAACAATAACCAGATCATTCACAGGAGAAAACTGTGACCTCACAATAGGTGGCTCAGTACGGTGGGAGTGATTAGAATAATTTCCAGCCGTCCGCTCTTCCCCGTGCGAGTTAGCTTCATTCCCAGCTCTAGCTTGACGAAGTTCCTCCCGAGTCTCTCTCAGTTCAGCCTGAAGTTTCTGCAACAAGGTAAACATTTCACGTGGTTCGGGAAGTTCCTGAACAACATCATTCTCTGGATTCTGTGCAGGCCTAACTGGCACATCATCAACACGAAACTCTGGGTATGGGCGTCGAGGTGGCCTGTGCTGGACTGCGTTGTCGGCCCCATTACCAGTAGTGGGAGTAATGCTTACCGTTGCTCCATCTCTTCGACTATTTGCACGGGTTCCAACCATATTGTCTATAACACCACGACGATAATCAGCGACTGATATGGCGAGAAATAGAAGAGTAAAGGCTAGAAAGGCAACAATACATATTAACAAAATAATCGTCATATAGTCTTATGCTTACACTCTTACTCATCCCAACCCATCCTAAAAACATATCATCTTAAAGACTAAGCATACCTACTTAAGCCTAATTTGTCCCCTAACGGTTTAAGTCCAAATCCTATAGCAAAAATAGTCATTGGTTCACTTAAACCTGGCTCTGATACCAACTTGTAACACCCGTCGTTTAAAAATATGGATTTCCAAAAATTTTGCCTAACGGCGTTAAAAGAAGCGGAAGCAAACTTTAAAATTCCAAACCATACCATATTGTTTGGTACATTTATTATTAAAAGGTGTTACTTGACATATCATTACAATATTTCAAACGAAAATCCAATGGTTGCCCAACATTAAACAGCCCACTTCTTAAGTAATTACATGTCATCGCTGTCTAGACAAAAGCAATTGTCTAATATGAGAAGCTACTACAGGTAAACTAAAGCCATCTTCATTGCAATCTACCCATGCCTCACACTTTATTCATTATCTAACTCAAGCTTGCTAAACCTGAGGGAGCAACACATTTTAAGAAACAAGTGTTAGCTAACGAATTAGCTAAGTAAGATAACACATAGTTTATAAAACGTTTGTCCATTTAAAACATTATATAAAAGTCATATTAAGTCGTTAAGGCACATATCATCAAACATTTCATCTCACATACATATCATAGCATCAACATCATTCATATTAGGATGGGCCATCCTAAATATGCCTAGTCATCTTTTGCATCTCCACATATCACATCTAAACATCTTTATAAGTATGACATAAGTCACACCCGACTGGATGGACAACCTTATGGATGTACATCATTGTCGTTAAGGAATGGCAAGCCAATCCAGGAGTAGTCCGTATGTTCAAATACATTGGTGGGTAATCAGGCCACCCGGAGATACTCTACCACTTAATTATGTTGCAAGGAGCCACCCGAGCAACCACATATGCGCACTCACCGGGCAAGGGCAAGTACGGGTTAAGCTTAACACTTATCACATAATTTACGAGCTCGATTTACATCACATATAGTTTAGGTGTCCACGTTACCTAAACATCATCACATATTCATCTTTTACTTTTGGGCCCTTAAACGTGCACGTGTCATGGCAACTTAATAAGTCTAGTGAACTAGATGAACAAGCCATGTAATCATGCACATTTCACATATATCACATTTCAATTCATCTCAAGACATTACATAGCATTTCATAACTTATCATTACGTCTCATATCATTGCATAACCTTTCATAGCATATCATTACATTTTATATCATAGGGACTGCATTTCAGGCCTCAATAGTCATGTACATAGCCCATATCACCTCCCGTGTAACCCCGAATACCCATAAGCAATCAAGATAACATTTAGGAAGTTATTATATGAAAACTATGTTTTGTTGAACCCTCAGTGTGTCAAAGTAGTGTATCTTACCTCGTAGAAGCATACAACAAATGATAACGCAAGTTACCGAGCTTTGCAAGTATTCCTGACTACCTTAGTGTTGTAGAAGAAGATCACTTAGACGTACTTAGTCTTGTGTGATTATAAGAGAGATTTTAGAAGTGAATATATATATGGTGTGAGTTTTATAATTAAACTAAGGTCGCTATTTATAGAAAATAATTTTAGAATATGCTTTGGAATATGCCTTGGCATATGCTTTGGAATATGCTTTGGAATATGTTTTTTACCTTTACCATTTACAATTTACTTTTTACCTTTACTATTTACCATTACTACTCATGATTACGGTTACTATTCACAAATACGGACTATTCATAAGTACTGTTACTATTCACGAATACGGTACTATTCATAAATACGATACTATTCACGAATACAGTACTATTCATAAATACGGTACTATTCATAAATAGTACTATCCATAAATACGGTACTATTCATAAATACTATTATTGATAGTATAAATATGAAAAAGTATTTCCAAACAACTCTCAAATAATTATTTGAGCTCTATATGATCCTTATCGGGAACACATACTATTCTTTAAGTACGTCTAGACCATGTTAATACATTAATGCACGTTTCATTAATGCATTTAGCACCTAACACATATTACACATAAATCACATATATGCATTAAATCATCTAATGACTTAACGGAAGTAAATTGTTGACTTAACGACAGTCAACCGTTAAACGAAAAGTTTGGGATGTTACATTCTCCACATGTGATCCACATATCATACATCATATATTCCATTCGAGTACATACACATACTACATAAGTTAAGCTTTATCAATAGCTTCAAGTGAAATGATGTATTATTTCATGATCAACATGGACTATTAATGCTTTAATGACACTTTTAAATCAATATTGTGATCATTATCTTTAGAAGTTGAGGAGGTCCCTTCAACATCATATTGTTTACTTCCTGAGGGAAGGTTTTATCATTCACGCCTTCCTGTGGGAAGGTTTCACTCCTTCATGTGGGAAGGTTTTATCATTCACTCCTTCCTGTGGGAAGGTTTCACTCCTTCCTGTGGGAAGGTTTTATCATTCACGCCTTCCTGTGGGAAGGTTTCACTCCTTCCTATGGGAAGGTTTTATCATTCACGCCTTCCTGTGGGAAGGTTTCACTCCTTCCTGTGGGAAGGTTTTATCATTCACTCCTTCCTGTGGGAAGGTTTCACTCTTTTAAATCACGAGACATGCTTCATGCATTTTATATTCCTCATGGAATCTCAATATTAAACGAGCTCTATTCATATATTCTTTAGACGCAAATCAAATATTTTATCTTGCCAGACTTTCAATAGATCAATAGTTGCTTCCACCATATGACATTTCTTACCCATAATCAATATAATGTATGTTCAACAATCTATGTGCCATACTTCAATTCAATATTTGAACATAAACCGATTTACATCATATAATTTATGCACTTTCAAGTGTTTGGACTTCATGTCCCAAAATATTAGCGTCTTTTCATCTATGGACAATCATTCATATCATATCATATCAATTTTATGTGCATGCATGCTTTCAAGATCCTCACAATTATACATATTCTTAGCGCTATCATATTCAATTAATCTCGACGTCGTTTTATTTATTTTTCGATTCCACAATTTTCTAGACATGTCACAACTTATTGAGATCTCTATATTTCCAGGTACCCGGGGTTTCTCAAAAACCTTCATGTCTAGTTTCTTATAATCAATCTCTTTTGGGGTCTTTATACCTCGACTTTGACCATCTTAATTTTAAGCTCCTTATTTATCAAGGCTTTTAATTTAGAATCGACTTTTCTACCACTTTCAAATGTGTGTAGACTCATTACCAGTCGGAGCATTAGCAGCTGTTATATGTGATTTAATCACTTATCTCTTTCTGGTCAGTTAACATCCTGGCAATTACTATATATTGTGAACGAATTATCCCACAAACTTTAATTTAATATTTATCGGTGTGAGGAATTTTGATAATTCATTTTTATTCATTTCAGCTGCTTTCCATTTTCCCTTAATGTTGGGAACATCTCCCCCTAATGTTGGGAAAACTAAATCATATTAATGAGAAACATAAGCCATAAACAAATATCTCAATGATGGCTTTATTAACTACGTACTCATCTTTCATGTTTTAAATCATACCCAAAACAGCCATACTAGTGTCTAGTTAATCAGACATTTTCGAACTGAATCAAAGCATGAACCTACATAATTCCAAGGCACGTCTATTTTCCCAACATTATTTCCAACATTTTTTAAAAGTCTCATTTTTTGTGCATTGTGGTGGAGCAACTTAATCATATATTGCTCATTCAAAACTCTTATGAGACATATGTGGTTTCTGACCATAAACCAATTTCAATGGGGAGGAAATACGATAAATTCTTGGCATGATGCGAATTCAAATTATTGCATGTTAAATAATAACATGGCCCCAAAACTACAAGTCATTCGTTTTGCTCTCTAATGATCTTTGTAAATCATTATTGCCATTACAATATGGAACGTGCTCGCAATCTTATAAGATGAGCAATTAATAACGCAAACTTCATGTTGCGATTTTGATGACCCATTTAGACGATGCATCGATTTTAAACACTAAATGGTCAATATGGACGATGTATAGGCCTACTTACATCTCCTTTGCATATGTTCCATTAAATTAAAAGGATTTAGTCCTTATCTTTCTTGGCATATACTTTCTTATAGAGCAAATGACCTCAATTTAAATAATCTCTTTGAAGAATCTTTTCACTCTTCAATATATTGCGCATCATCATTGACCCGGGATGGTTCAACCGGTCATGCCAATCAATTATATTTTTTTATGACTGCCATATGTGCATGAGGCACATTTATATAATGCAAACTAAAAATGGATCTTTGGCAGTTTCTTCAATATATGATCTTTCTTTACAATATGTAAATAATTATAACTTTCATCAGTTCTTGACTGAGTATCATAACCACTATGTATATATATAAACTCAACAACTTTGTTGTTGATAATTTCCTTTGTATTAACATAGTCGATCTCATTATAATATGAGCTTCATTATAATCATGACATTTACATAGACATTACATCATCATATTTACTTCAAAGAATGGATTAGGACCACACAAATTTTATTGTGGTCGTTTCAAACCTTATATTATTTAACAATACTGCTACTTCAGAAGCATATTTGAGGTTTGATAAATGAAAAACTATTTAACATTTTCTTATGAATAATCTAGTCATCTAGTCTAATTATATAAATCGATGAGTAGTTATATAAACAAGTCAATAATTATATATTTTGATGATAATATATTTGATAATGCATTCAAAAGTTATTTCTTATATTACCAGTCTTTCTTTAGCCTTTCTCCCCCTAAGACTGGGAATAGTTTCTTATTTGGATACAAATAAAGTGTACTCGACTAATGTATGTGTACAGTTTATTAGTAGAGTGGTGTAGATTCATGATATATATCTTATGATAGATATATAGATTATATATATATATGGGAATAAGATCAATATGTTATATATATATATATTGGTCTAAATATCACATGTATAAAATATGACAATTGAGGTCAATAGTTTTTCATTTGTTTTGTAACAACCTCTCATTCACACACACATACTTCTTCCTCTCAAAATCCGAAAATCTTCACATATATATAAATCGGTTTATGTTTAGATATGGGTCAGATTTGATTCCATATTATTCACATTTTAGTATAGTCTAAATAAGTGGAGTTGGTTTCTATGTTTGTCCGGTTCTTGTGATGTTATTAGAATATAGCAAGGGGGTGGGGGTGGGGGCGGCTAAGTAAGCAGGAAGAAAATTCAATTGTCAAGTGATTGGTTTTTATTCTTTGCATTGTATATATATTTCTATATTTAATGAACAAGGGGGCGCAGTACAACAAGAAAGCAGGAAAGCAATGAACTTAAATCTTGTTTTACTTTTTGAAATTATTCAGCCACTTCACACGACCCTTTTCCTTTCTTTCTCTCCACCTACATATAACGTCATTCTCTACTAGTTTTCAAGCACTACAACAGATCACAAACATCATTCAATCACTTCTGTAATCTTAGATTTTCATTTTGTTGTTTAGTTTTCAATATATCACGAGACCCAGTTAATCTTTCTGTTGAAATTTTGTTCAAATCATCAATCGTTGTTACTTTTAATCCGATCATTACTCTTAGTTTATGTAATAGAAGTCACCTGTAAGTTATCGTTCGTGATTTGGCTTATTATAGCTCTTGTTACCATTTTAGTGTCGTGAAACTTTAGATTCGTGTAGCGTGAAATCTACAAGTTAACTTTTCGTTCTGAAAGTATGGGTTGATTCGTTATTGTCATATTTAGTAGTGTATTAAGTTTCAAAGCATATGGTTACCGTTTATTTTTGAAGATATAAGCTAGTTATTAGTTTCTCGCAAGGTTTTCGATCTCATTTTCGGAGTTAATCGTTAAAGTTATGTAGTTGTTATTTTTTGTTAGATTGATAGACTGAGGTACAAAGAATTCAGATGTGACAACCGATTCATTGGATCTCGTTTCGTTTACAAGTTATCTGCTTTTAAAGTTGCTCCGCGAAACAAGTTATATGAGTTTTTGTTGATGAAAAAGTCGATCCATTCCATCCCAGGGACGTACACCAACTTTCTTTCAATTCTAAATTTCATGCAATATTTTATTAAATATATTACTTTAGCTTAATATTTTTTATTTTATGCCACATGATTATTATTTTTAATATAGTTTATTATTTAGCCTTCAAGTTACAGGATATATATATATATATATATAAGTATAGATATAGATGATGAAAACATTACCATTTAAACACCCATCACCATACTGCTTTACTGCTACGGTTTCACCACCGAGCACCACCATTACCACGGTTATCTCCTTCTTCACCTATACCGAAAGCTACTGCTGCCACTGTTTGGAAGTTACGAACGACTGCTGCTGTAACTCTTAGTTAAACACCACCACCTTTGTTGCTGGTTACCATCGAAAAACCACCACCATCTTTTGAAACTACTGCTACCGAATATACTGATTTTGTGATCAAAAACAGAGTTTTGTTGATGGATGTTGGATTCAGAGATCAGATTACTTGAGAGTGGATTCAAAAAAGTTATCGTGCTGATAACGTGTTATAAAAACTAGAATATAAAGAGAGAGAATTTGCTGAGAGAGAATTTCTTATCTTATTTCTATTGAATTTCAATCAATCGATCGATCTATATTTATATACAAAATATCTAAAGTAAAACAAATCATATGGGACCCTATACAAATAATTCATAAGTAAATACAAATGATGGTAGGACCATGTGGACCCATATGTCTGCTTCATAATAATTCATAACAGTACTATGTATATCCGCGAACTTATTTGGTGTCTCCAATGACTTATCATTTAGTAGTGTTTTAAATTTTATAATGATTAATTTATAGTTTTCTTTATAATCATTAAACGTAAACCGTCTTGTTACGACATAGTTATTTTACAAGAAGGTTGCAATCACCCAAATACTACTTACTTATTATCGTTATCTTAAATGTTATTATTATTTAATATCCATAATTAATTAAAACATTACAATCATCCGCAAACTAGCCTCCTGCACAAAAGTTGCAAATTCACATATTCACATATATATTGTATATACTAGAGTGAAGACCCGTGCGTTGCACGGCTTGAATCTTTTCTTTGTCAAACGCTATACGAACGTGAACACTATTAAATTTCACCTTATAAACACAAATATAAAACATAAATTGACAACCCTTTTAAATCAAAACTTGAAGGAACTTTTAACCCAATCAAAGCACAAATCCTAATTTAAGACAACCCATATAAAAGAAAAATAATGAACTAATAAACGGCATATATCAAATGTCCATCATACGGAGAGATAATTTGTAAGACCATAAACCCGCAAATTTAAAAGGTTTCATGGACATGTTGTAGCCAATAAACATCAGGGACGCCTTCTTTTCCATCTACTAATCTAGCTGCTACAATCCTGAATAGAACCAAATGCTTGTTAGAAGTGAACCAGATGTAGAATCTACTGAAACATGCTTTCAATTAGGATATTTTCAAAAATGGTAGTGAAGGAAGAGAAAATGGTGATGGAGTGACTGTTGATAAAGAATTGCCCCCTCAAGCTACTGAAGTATGCCCTAAACATGAAATCTTTTGTCCAAAACTATGAAATAGCGAGACAGGTCTGTTTCAAATTATGTGAATATAGAGGCTTGTGTCACCAGGACTCGTAATATGGCCTAGCATAAGACTAAGAATCATTCTGGCATTAATAAGTATGTTTATTGGCTCATCAATAGCTAAGGAATGTATCTGCACATAGTAAAAATAAGAGCAGCATGAGAAATAAAATACCAAGGATATCATAGGAGCTAAGTATAGATATATTGTATCAAACATCACAATATTTATCCCAATAGTGCAACAAAAGCAAGCAGCCCCTATTTGCACAAGGTAAATTGACATCTATATTTGTTTTATCTCATACTAAAAGATCTATTGAGTGTGATGGCTTTTGTTGATCTGTCTGTTAAGTTGTATTCTCTGTATATATGCCTGATACGTTTTAACCTTGTGTTACTTCCTGAAAGTAAGAGAGACATTTAGGTGAAGGCCCTAGAGATTATGACCATTTTAAATATGTTGGAACTTTAACAAACAGTTCTAACGGCTGTTTTTGAAATCACATTTGACCCATTTGAGGATACCCGTGTTCAGCAAATCTTTTTCATTTGAAAGATCTAAACCCATATTTTCATCAACTATTTTCGGTTTTTACCAAAACATTATACTCAAACAGTTGCAGCTTCTCAAAAGATGGCAAAAGTCATTTTGGCTGCTGCAAACTCAGCCCAACAGCTCCAACCAGCAGTTTTGCAGCCCAATTCTGACTATCTAGACACATGCGTTTTATGCAAATCATACACCATTTGAAAGAACTTCAATAATACTATCATTAGCTACTTTCAGTTTTCAATAAAATAAAATACACAGAAAATTATAATCCTTAAAAAACTGTCGCGAGGCCATATTTGTATTTTACCGAAGTTGCCAGCTAACCCGTTTCTGCAAATTTTATGACTCGACCTATTTCCGTAAGCTAATATCACTTGAGAACACACCCTAGATCTATAGATAACTTTCAAATAACAAAATAATCACTTCTGAAAAGCTAAGTAACCCAAATCAGACTATTAAAATTGGAACGAAACGTTTAAACAGGCCGAATAACCTAATTTAGACTAAGTGTTTCCTACCCACATAACCTTCAAACGGCTGTGATTTTGCACCAAAACTTAATGAATTAACATATGGGATACTTCCAAGAACACTTTCCAAGTTTGACACTAAAACGGCCAAACCGACCAAGTGACCAAAGTGAAAGATGTAAAACACATTCGAACCATTTGTGATCAAACGACCACGGGTGTAACGACACATGACATGACTAAAGAATTATTGGTAAAGTTTCTCATAACCATGACTGGCCCATTTCCTACTTTGACTTGAGTCTTCTGCGAAAATAAACACACATAAAACTGATCACGGCTACGAACCAGCACCGTCATAATTTAAACAGACTACCAACAGGCAAAAGTCCTTATCCTAAAATCCTTAAGCTCCCATATCGTTCCTTATTATACCTCGATAATTAGTTATCTTCAACTACAAATATCTCTTTAGGTGAGCTGACGAAAACAGTTTTAAGTTTTTAACAGTCTACGGAACACGGGCTATCCACAGCATAACAAACCTACTACATATTTATAATCACATACATGACATTTGTTATATAAGATTACCCACACCAATCATACCAGGTTGACACTTTTAGCACATTTGACATGTTACATTTTTAGCAAAGTTTGCGCATAAAACATTCCACGCAATTTGTGTCCAAAGATGGACAATGCTCTTGAAAGTTCGTTACAAATAGACATGTAGGAGCAAAATAGTCAAAAGTGCAAGTTGAAGTGTAGGAAATAACAATAACTCAACAATGAAAATAAAAGCATCAAGGCATAAAGCAGACGACATTATTGAGACCTTGAGTAAAATGGCAACATGGGCAAGACAGCAGTATAATACATTCCGGTAATGCCAACCAAGTTAAACGGGAAAAATGCATGGAACATTATTCAATTGCAGAACTAAAGAATGAGTTGACAAAAAGATGACTAATAATAAAGACCCAACTTGTATATGGTAGAAAGTAAAAGTGAAAGTAACCTGGTCAACTCAGCTTAAAGTGTTGTCAATTATTGGACGCGATTGTAACCATCTCGACCAGGAAGGAAGGTTTTTTGTGCTTGCAGGTTATTCGGTTGGGACAAAAATACCAAGGCAAACTAAATTATCAACATGGTGTAATCGGTGGGTGTCTTTGACCTGTTTGACATGTAGAACATCTAAAAATTGTTACCTATCTACTACGCATTTGACCAGCTTGACCTACAGAACATAAACTCTAACCTCTACTATGCAGAAACATTTGGCCCATTGATAGATATGTAAGCCAACTTTGGTAAGCCTTTGGAGAGTAACCACCTTAAAAGCTTCCACTATTACACTGCATAAAGAACTATGACTATTAGATGCAATATTTCTTAAAGTTACGATAGTAAGAACAAATCTAAAACCAAAAATGCACAGCCATAACTTATATAAACTTAATCACCCAGAAAAAATCAAAGTGATGCCAACTTAAAAGTCACAACGACACCAGAAAAGAAAAAAAAAACAGACCCTTTGCATTTCAGCCTTGGAAACAACATATTGAGACACCTTTTCCAAACAATCATTCAAAACATTGCTTATCGCAGACGTAATGGATTCCGTCAAAGGGAAATGTATCCACTTTATAGTTTATTCTGTAACAAAATAATACAAATAGTATACTCATTTTTCTTAAAAAGTTTAACACCTTTTAAAATCAAGCATAGAGTCTACAAAAAGAAAAGAAAAGGAAGAATTATTCACCTGTGATCAAAACGAACAACAAAACCCTTTAACACATTTAACTAACCTTATGTGTTTCAAACTAACTGAACAGCAGATATGGATAACAGTTTACAGCAATTATCGAACATCTTACTGTACAAAAAAGTTTATGTAGCAAGACATAGAGCAGACTATTTCAAACTTTAAATCAAAACAGCACGAAAAAAGACTCAATTAGACCAATATTTAAAACCAACCCAGATAAGTAAAGAGTCCTAGAAAAGAAATCAGCAACATGAACTTACCTGCACACAATTACGACTGACAGATCCTTGACGGAGTTCATCAAAAGGGTCCACTTACCTGGGGCAAAGCATCTCGCCTTCTGCTAGCTGCATTCATAACTTGAGCAATTTCATCACGGTTAAAGCAAATTCTTATGCACGATCCAGCAGCAGAATACCTTAAGAAATCAGCAACATGAACTTCACCATCACGTTGAATATATTGCCTTTCAAGATCAAGCAATATAACCATTTCATTTTTCTTTTACATTTTTTTAGCAATTGTTCTTAGAACCCCACCTCTTGAGACACTCGACACATGAGCAACATTACCAGTCACCACCAACATTCTGGTGGCTCTTCCATTTGTAACTGGCGTAAAGTATTTGAGATATTGTATACTCTTCAAAAAATGTGGCATGTACACATAGATAAGAGCCTGGCTCGGTATGGGAAAGTCATTTCTTTTAATGGTCCTGCGCAATATAGGTGTACCTAAACCAGCCGGAAGGACATAAGCTTTACGCTCAGTCTTAGAAAGCTCATGAATACTATAAGCCTTGGACAGTCCTCAAGACCTTAGAGACATATCACGACATCTATTACCAAAACTTGATTAATACTATTAGTCGTGTACAAACAGCTTGAATAATACGATAAGAAATCAATAATATTTCTACATATGACGACATCCATTACCTCTAACAGCATAACTTTCATTATGAAAACAATATAAATTTCATATAAAATTAAAAGTTGACCAATAAATATACCTTGCATCCTCTATTTCTTTTAGGCATTTAATCGAGCACCTTTCATGCATTTAAATTGGAGACACTTTCAGGCTGAAATCACAGGTTATTTGCATTATATTCTCCCTGTTCTATAACAAAAAACAACACGAACAATGTAAAAAAAGTATAAAATATAAATACTACTTCAGGGAAATCATAATAAAAGAGATACTTCTTCAATTCAAAGTTCTATTTGTGGGGGGGAAACTAAAAGCAAAAATAATAAAACGAAACTACAAAATTTATTAATAATATGGGGAAATTATACATATACACAGATTCGTTAGATCCTTTACAAATATCAAACACACATAATCAATATACACAATAGATAGACTGACTTGTTTGATAATCACAAATTTCAAGCACACATGATCAGTTAATCAGAATCGCTACCTGATTGAGATGCCTTATAAGATGAAAAAGGAATAGATACAAAAACATGTATGTATATATATGTATAAATAAAATATATATATATACTGTAAAAAGAATGAGAGAGATAAGATAACGTACCTTTGAGAGAGATAATAGAAAGGAAAACAGGCAATCTTTTGGATATGGAAGAGTTAAAGAAGAAGATGACATGATGTACACAATTTAAGCTGTAAAAAAAAAGAAAATGGAATACCAAGTGGTTACCCTAAACTCCTGAAGCATTGAATGAGAGTCTTTATGCAACCCACAAATATACCCTACTAAAGTAATTAACCCTATTAAGTACCCTAATTAACCCTATTAAGTACACATCGATAAAGCGTCAAGAATGCGCTAATTTTTCCACTACCATGATTCAACTTTTATATTATATATAGATTTATTTTTAACAGAAATTAAACTTATCTTTATAGCTCAAAACATTTATATTTAAACTCGCTATCAATGAATTTTATAATATAATATCTATACCAACACATTTTCCATACCATAAATAATTATCCCTTATAATAATCTGTATAAAAAGTAAAAATATAATTTACAACTATTTCACTTTTACTAAAGTACTTTCATCATTATTACCAGATTTTAGACCTGTGTCCAACACTGGACACGGGTTTACGATATTATCAATATTAGATCTTCATACATGTAAGTCATAAAAGCTATAATTTTGAAGATATACGGTTTTAAGTGTTATAATTTGGAAGTTGTGTACAATAATTATTGGTTCGTCACTGTCATTATTAGCTGAGGCATATTGATGGAATTGTTTGTCGTAGTCATTCCACAAGACACATGCTATAATAATTTTTCTATAATAGAATTTTTTGAAACCAGTTGTACTCATAATGTGATATTATTATGAAAGATAATTAAGAATTAAAATATAAACATACTTGTGATTCTGTACTTGACATTCAAGTATATGTACTTGATCATGATGCGAACCCATAACACGCATAGGTTTATTTTCAATCACATGTCCTATGATAATAAGATAACAATTAAGATTGTTTTTATATTCTTTGATAACAATTAGGACTCTTGATTTGAGTGACAATTGTAACTTCAAACATTAATACGCAAAACTAATATTTCATATGTTGAAATTTTTTTCATTAATTAAATGATTGTAAATTTTAAAAAATTCTCTCAAGTTGATGGCTAAAAATAAATATAAGTTAAGTATTGAGGGCTAAAAAGTGAAAATTATTGATGGAAAACAAGAAAGTGTAAATTAATGAGACTTTTTCTACAAATTAATATAAATACTAATATAATAATATATTTGGATAATGATTATTAGAGTTTTATTTATAGTTAATCTAAATGATGACATAAGCGAGAATCAATTTGATGAAATTGAACGATTTGATTGGTTAATAAGTCATTAGTTCAACTGTCTTATAGTATATATTAAGATTAAGATTACACTGCATATGTAATCATATTTAAGCTAAATTGAAATTAGATGACATTTTCTTTTTTTTTTCTTTTTTTTATAATATCTTAATTAGATTATCTAATAATACTAAACAATTAGGGATAAGCTTTTCATTAGTTAGTAGCGATGGACTTTTATTTTTTTTATTTATTTTTTTTATAATAGCCTTGAATTAAAATCCATTATATTAAACAATATGATAAGTTGCATCTCCTTATTTATTAACAAATTACCTCACTAAATATCTTACGTATTTATAATGTTTTGATTTTATTTTTCTTCAGATATGACAATTCCATCTACCATAAACTTTTTCATTCTCGAAACCGCAAGACAAATCCTAACCCAGAGTCTACCCAATCTCACAGGCCATAACTTAGGTTAAAGTTTTCTACAGGAAGGAACCTATGCTCTGATACCATTCTGTAACGCCCCTAACTTTCAAAACAATACAAAATGATATCAAAGAACTAAAAGGGCGTTAATCTTATTCAAAATCAAACTAAAATCAACCTGACAAATCAAAATAAATACTTCTAAAGCTTGAAATAAAACTCTAAAGCAAAGGGTGCTAAGTCCACTTCTATCTACACTCTTCTCTCGTTCTCAAAGCCCGCTTGATCACCTGCCGTATAAGAAAGAAAAAGGAATACGGCTGAGCAAAAAGCTCAGTGACGGATATGATAAAAGCTGAAGGATAATATATATCATGCGAATAAACTGATTTTCAAAACAAACTTATTTCAAATCACACTTATTTCGAATCAAAATACAAATAGGTATAACTTTACCAATATCTTACACTTAACAAACAAAATACTATAAATCCAAGTCTCATAAAATAATGCACATAAGAGCCAAAACAAATAACTTATCACTTATCAAATGGTGCCAAACGTTTCGTATGACACTACGATAACGTCCACCGTCAAACTTATCAAAATGCCTAGGACCGATCCATACGCCTCCTATCAAAATATAATATCAAAGTGCACATAACCACTCGGTGGTCATCAAAAGGAGACGCCGTAGATACCACTTAGTACACCGCTACGGTCGATGCCACGCC
>CM067169.1:83214607-83273800 GCA_034093135.1 Erigeron breviscapus | reverse complement strand
TAAGACGATCTTCATGACTCTAAGACGATCTCGTTCAAGACCGTCCTAGTGTTTATCTTGTACTGGTGTTAAGACGATCTTCCCAAGATCGTCCTAACTTTTAGTTCTGTGTGAACTGTGTGTTGTGGATTTAACACTTGAAGTTGTTGTGATTGGGAATCACACACTTCCTTGGGTAACTAATCTCTTTGAGATTGGTTTTGCTCAACAATTCTGAAATCATAACATCATTCTGTCCAAATTTCCAAAATTTTCTATACTTAGAAATTTCACTTAACTAATTCTTAAGACGATCTTCATCCAAGACCGTCTTACCTTTCTTCATCAAATTTTCTTAAGACGATCTTCTTTCAAGACCGTCCTATCATTTCTTCACTCATACTTAGAAAATTTTCAACCAGTTCCTAAGACGATCTCCTTCAAGATCGTTCTAAGTTCCAAATTTTTTTTAAGACGATCTCATCAAGATCGTATTGTTTTTTTTTTTCCAGAAAATCAAAAACAACAAAAACAGTTTACAAATCATTGTTCATACATTTCAATGACAACAATGATGATTTCAGAGCTTGAGATCAGAAAGAATTTCTTAGCCAAACAACAAAAGATGAAACCATGGCTATTTGGAGATATTGATGCTGATTCTGAAGATCTCACATGCTTGATGACATCTGTCACTTCAACAACCAATCATTCACAAACTACTTCACAAACAACAACAAGTGAGGTACAATTCATTTCCAAAGATGATTACTTACTGTCCAAACAACTGCTGATACTTTGACAAAGCAAAATCTTACTTTAAAAACCAATTTGAAAATGGCTAAACAAGAGTTTGATAAAATTAATGAAGATTTTTCAGAACTCTCAATAGCTCATGAAGCTCTCAAAGTGAACTATGATTCTTAAAAGAAATGCATTTGTCAAGTAACAGTTCTCAAGTTGTTTCACCCAATGCTCAATTGACCAACAAATGTCAAGACCTTGAAAAGACTGTCCATTCACTCAAGCAAACCATTGAGACCTTAAAGCTTGAGAAAACCAATGAATGGATAATAGCAAATGCAAGACAAGCTGATGTTGAGTTTCTCACAAATAAAATGAAAGATTTTAGACCCAACTGTTGAAAAACATGAAAGACAGATTTCTGATCTAAACAGTACTTGTTTTCTCAAAGGAGTTGAAATTGAGACTCTTCAAAAACAAGTTGAGGATTTGAAAGCAAACATTTTGTTTTATCAAGAAAAAATCTATAAAATTGAACAAAATCCTCTTCTGAATTTCACTGCTTATTACAATAAGTCGAAGATTGATAGATCAGAACTTCTTCTTGGTTGGGTTATGAGAATCCAGCACATTTAGAAAAAATCCAAAAAGAAGACCTTGGTCCACTTTATAATGGAAAATGTCTTAGACTTGGCATGATTCAAGAGTTCATCAGACCATCTGAGGATGACTTTGAGTCAGATGATGTTGAAAGACAAAAACCAAACAGATTTCAGATTGATTATGTTGCTATTAATGACACATACAAGAAAACTCATAAAAGATCCATCTATGAGTTAGAAGAAATAGACATCATTTCAATTCCTGAAAATGAGTCTCAAAAAGATTGTTCAAAACAAATTTCAGAAAGATTTTACATTCCAACTACCATATTGGAAAAAGAAATTGAAGGTTTAAAACAAAAGATTGAGTCTCAACAACAAGTCATTGAACATCTGAAAACTCAAAATCATTCTCCAAAGGTAAGTGAGACCACCAAGACTCAACTGTTGCATGATCTAACTTCTGTTGATTGCTCCACTCCATCCAATGGGAGTGAGAATTTTAACAAAGATATGCAGGGTGATAGCATCTCTCCTCAAGATATTCATGATATGTCCACCTCAATGCTATCATCATTCTTCCATGTTGAAGAGAAAGTTCAAGCTTTGAAAGCTAAACATCTTGCTTCTGTCAAGAAAATACTTTCTTTTGATACCCCTGTGACCACCCCTGTTGACCAAAATAAATTGAACTTAGAGCAAAAGATTGAGATTCCTACTGATCTTAAGGCTAAAGCAAAAGCATTGATAAAAAAATTGACTAACAAAACTGTTTTCAAACCAGAAGTTCAACCAAAAGAATTACAGTTTACTTATCCAGATCTCTCAGTTGAAGAATTTGATAAGTTTTTGGAAACTGATCATGTTTTTGCACCAGAAGTTGAAAAAGAGCTTGAAAAACTCTCACCCAAAAAGCCTAAACCAAAGAAGGAATCTAAATCTAAGTTTGCTCCAACTTCATTTTATTCACCCAAAGGTCAGCATGCCCCAGCTGTCAAAGGTAAGAAGACTATTTCTGCTAACTCAAAGCTCAAAGTTGATATTTCATCTGTTTCTAGAATCTCTGCTTCTAAAGCTATCTCTCAATCTAGTTATTTACCTAAGATGTCTAAAACTAGCCAAGATTTGCTAATAAAAGATACATCTAATGGTATAACTAGTTATAGAGATCAGTATGGTTGGTTCACTGTTGCAACTCAAAAGAAACAGAATATTAAATCTTCCACCAAGCAAAGCAAAAATCAGAATGTGTTTTTAACTCCTCGAACTAAATCTAAGAATTTATCTGGTAAAGGAGAGAAGAGCTTAGCTAGTAACCATAAGTGGATTTCTAAATCATCATTGATAAAATCTACTAGCTATGCTAAAACACAAGTGTATGATGAATCACCAGTTAGAAGAAGTTGGATAGCTAATGATTACAAGAAGAAAGTTCCTGATAGGAAATTTGATTCAAATTTGAGTAATTTAGCTAAACCATTGACTGTAAGAAATTCTAAATCTTCTACTGTGATTTCTAAACCTTTGATTATTGATTCTAATGGGATTGTAATGAATCTTAAGAATAAACCTCTTGTTCGAAAACCTCATCTGTATACTTTGAATGATTCCACTAACCCAAAAGGACCCATTCAAAGGTGGGTACCTAGAAAACCTTGATTGTGTTTTGCAGGTAATAAAGGTCTGTGTTTAGTATTTCAATCTCGGATACTGTTCAACACATGATCCTGGAATGAGTTTCTTTTCAAGAAACAATCTCAAATAAGTGCTCATTACCAATGCACTTACTTGCCTCTGCATGTTTCGTACAAATCCTTCATCTCTTTCTCTTTCATTCATTATCTGTCAAACATTGATGCTATGCTTATGTGCAATGTGCTTAAATATCATGCAATGTTTGAGGGGGAGAAAAAGAATAATTCATGAATCTAGGGGGAGTTTGTGTATTTGCACTATTTGAAGAAAAACTCATTGTTTATATTAGAAAAACCAAATATAAAATTTGAAAAATTCATAAAAATAAAAAAAAAAAAATTTTTTTAACTCATTGTCAATTGTTTTGTTTTGTTTAAATAAAAGTTTTTTAAGGGCCCAATTTCAAAAAGCCCATGACTTTCAAATCGGGTCAAGACCCACCCGACCCAACCAATTTGGTTTCCTCTTCCTTAAGGAGGAGGGAAACTAATTTTTTTTCATTTCTTTATCATATCCCAGTTTCCCATAAACACTCTCAAATCACTTCAAATACAACTTTTGGCTGATCATTGAAACAAGATAAGGGTTTTGTTGGTGATTTCATACTGAGCATTTTATTCCATAATAACATTGTCTTCTGATCACTTATTCAAGTAAGAATCCGAACTTAAATGAAGAACTTATTTTTTTTCATTTCTTGAATTTTGAGCTACTGGTAATGAATCTGTGATGTTGGAATGATTTAGATGCATGTTTAGGTTATATGTGTATGTTTATTACATGTTTAAATGCTTAGTATTGTGGTTTTCGAAAATTCAAAAACCTGCAACTCATTGTTGTGAAGAAGATGACCTAAGACGATCTTCGAGTTAATCTAGGTTATTTTGTTTGATTTTAGTGATGTGAGTAGTTCAATCTTGCTTTCTATGATTCAAATAAATGATTTTGCCATGCCTAGTTGTGAAAATAAATCATATTGTGCTTAGAGATTAACTGGCTGGAGATAAGACGATTCTGGCCAAATCTTCTTAGTTTCAAGTTTTTTGCCAAGACCGTCTTAGTTCCACTTTCACATTTGTTTGCCATGTAACCCTTGAGACCAAGACCAGGACGATCTTGTCAGGATCGTTCTAGGGTCTGTACGCTGTGTGGTTGATGAATTGATTTGAAAAACAAATGAATGGGTAACTGAACTCGTAAGAGATCGGTTTGCTCAAAACTAATACTTTTAAATTTAAAGGGAAATCATTGAGATGATTTCACTTTATATTTTAAAGTGTTAGAATTTTTTTTAAAAATGAAAATTGAAGTGAAGTGTTTTTAACACTTGTTTTTAAAACGATCTTCTACAAGATCGTCCCATTTTCCTTCACTTCAAAATTTTCTTTCAAATAATAAAATTTTAAGACGATCTTGTACAAGATCGTCCCATTTTCCTTTTCTTAAACCTTTCTCAACATAACAAATGTTGAGACGATCTTATCCAAGATCGTCCCACTGTCCAAATTGTCCTTAAACCTTTTTCAATAACAAATGTTAAGACGATCTTCACCTTAATCGTCTTATTTTTCCAAAACCTGAGTTCAACCTCAGGACGATCTTGTCAAGATCGTCCTAGTTTCTATACTTAGAAAAATTTTCAAAAGTTTTTTTTTATTTTTTTTAATTTGTGTGGTGTGACAAAGTGCTTTGTATTATCATATAATCACAATATATTTGAAATACGGGGAATCGAACGCCTTTGTGTACTTCCTTACTATTTTCAAATATCTTGTACTTATATGATTATACTTAATTTTCAAGTTATATACATATGAAAATATATAAAAGTACAGAGAATTGATCGCCTTTGTGAACTTCTTTGTAAGTTTATATATGGAAATATGTATTTAACTTTTCTGAGTTTATCTTCTCATTTCAAATTGTTTATATAGAATACACTGAGTTGATCGCCTTTGTGAACCTCTTTGTATTTTATATAAATCATTTGAGTGAACCTTGTTATTTGCTATTCAAACTTTATTTTATGTGTGCGTTAAATTGTTTTATGTCTTCAAATCAGAAAAATAAAAAATGGATCCTCAAGAAGTTATTGAACATGATGAAGAGGTTGCTCTAAATGAATCGATTGAAGAAATTCTTATTGCCGGAAACACAAGTAACATGAGAAACAACAGAGCATTGTTTGATCCTTTCATGGCTCCCGGTTTTCAAATTGTTCCAAGAATTCTTCATAATCACCCTCTCACATATGTACTTAACGTTGAACAAGACTTAGCTGAAGTCTATCTTTTTGATATGTGGAGATCCATTATCTTTGTTCAACCTCAAGATCCAACAAATCCAAGAGCCAAAGCTAAATCCAAATCACCTGATCTTCGTCGCCAAGGTTATTTCCAATATCAATTGAATTCTGGAGATAGAAGATATGAGTTTGAATTCAATCTTGATGATTTCCAGAAGGATTCTAAGACTTCCTGAAGCAAACTTCAATGGACATGTTGATTATGATATGTTTGAGTCCAATGAGGAGATGTTTGCTGCCTTGATTTCTATTGGATATGAAGGTCCTTTATCCAAGACAAAAGATTTCAAGTTGAAAAATTTACCAAAGATTTGGTATTATGTGTATTCCATCCTAAGCAACTGCTTAACTCCATACACAAGAGGGATGGACAATCTGACACAGCCAATGCTGCACATTTTCTATGGTGTTGTCTTCAACAAACACTATGACATTGCTCAACTTCTGTGGGATCAATTGATTGTATTAGTAAATGGCAAAGTATCTGCTCCCAAGAAGTATATTCCATTCATCAGATTTCTCACAGCAATCGTCTACAGTGCTGTCAGACATGAAAGAAGCATTCCAAGGCTTCTAGACAGTAGCCAAGTGACCATACATTTTTACAAGTATGTCAGAGATTCAGGAACTGCTAACTATACTTTCCTGATTCCATCATTCCTACTAGATATGGTGTCAGATTCTGATGAAGATAAGATTGCTTATCTGGACTGGATTAGAACAGCTCTGGGACCGGAAAGCCTCCCGGTTCCTACCCAAGCTGTACATAAGACACCTGGTGAGGGGTCAAGTAGAAAAAGAAAAGAGCGTGAGGGTGAATCCAGTTCCAGTAAGCCCAAAAGAAAGAAACAAAAAGGTGAAATGTTTGTGTTAAAATTGAGTAAACAAGTGCATCAAAAGAAGAAGAAGAAGAGTTCATCAAAGAAACTCAAAAGAAAAGCTACAGCTGAAACTTCTTCTCCAATATCTTCTGAGGAGACAATATCTGTTTCTGGGTCTCCAAGACCAATCCGATCACCACCCCCCAGAACACAATCACCTCAAAAACCATCATCTCCATCTTCACCCAAATTACCTCAATCACCTGTAACACCAATTCATCAATCTTCACCACTTCCTGAAATAACAACACCTGAACAACCTATTATACCTCAATCTATCTCAACCATACCTTCATCATCCTTTGTTCGATCTCCTCCACCAACTTATACTCAGAGCAGAAAGAAATCAATTCCAGTAAACATTCGGAAAACTTTTAAGAGATCTCGCTTTGAGTATGACCGATTTCAAGAACCCGAACCAGAAGATATGATTACTCCTGATAATGATGCATCTGATGATGATGCAAATCAGTTTGCTAATGATGTCATAGACATCCCGGAGGAACAAGGAAGGAATGAGGGAGGGGTTGAAAATACCAGAGAGGTTGAGAGGTCAGGGATAGGGGAAAGGCAAAAAAAGAAAACGTTGGCCTCCAATTAGTTACAAACCTATATCAACGCCGGGTTCGACGTAGGGTAGAAGACGAGAGCTCCCAACTCTCGCATGAACAAACCTCCACAAGCCATTCGGAAGTCTCTCTACAGACTGACGTCTCATTTTCGCACGGGCAAAAACCACGTACTCCATTCCATTCTCCTTTAGAGTCTGTGAATGTTGAAGCAAAAGAGACACCTGCCCCTCTCTTGAATTTCGTTACTGCACGTGTGTCTAGTACCTTTAGGACACCAATTGTGATACCATTTGCACATCTAAGTGATGCTGCCGGAACAAACATAGAGAGATCGGCTTTTGTGCCCTCTCAAAGATTGTTTGGAAATCCTTCCATTGCTAATATCACGCCAGCTTTGAACGAAGGTGCCCTAGTTGTGCGACAGTCTGAATTCTTACGAGCTCAAACTGTTGCATCAGCTCTTCGTGCTATGGGCTTAACGGTTCGTCTAAGTGACTCCGGTGTTATTTATATCCATTTTTTAACAGATTCTGGTTGCAAAGCCGAATCATCAACTGTTGCTCATACTCTTGAACCAGCAGGAAATCCTGAGACAGTCATGATGTCTTCAGGTCACTCAGTAGAATCACTTGAGACTACTGATGTGCCAACTTCAGATATTCCATTACCACCCGAGGCTCAAAGATTAATTACTCATTTTGTTGAAGGTATTGAAGAGGGACAAAGAAGTGAGCTACTTATCTCGAGAAACACTATCACTGGTAAACTTCCTGCATCTCAAACAACATCTCAAACACCTAGATTGCTTACTGGAGGTGCTTTACGCATTCGTTCTCCAGTAGAGACTCCAACACCAACACAAACAACAACAACACCCCCACATATAACAACTACAACAACAACAACAACAACAACAACAACAACTATAACAACTACAACAACAACAACAACAATACCACCAACACCAAGCCCACAATCATTTCCTGATCCAAATTCACCACATCATTCTTCCAGCTCTTCTTCTGAATCATCTGATTCGTCTGAGTACTTAAGTGATTGTTCACCAAACAGAATTGCTACCAGTGGTTTATCTACCGATACTCTAATTGTCGCTCTTATGAATCGGTTGAGATCTGAAGAACCAAATCTTTCTTCACATAAAAGATCTATTTTTCACTCACTTCTTGCATATTTGTCAGCCAAAGGTACTCAAATTGAACAACAGGCTAAAATTGAAGAACTTCAAAAACGAATCCAAGAGCTTGACCAACAATGTCGACTGGCTAATATCTCAAGGAGTCGGGATGATCAAGATCCTGATGATCAACCCGAGGGGGAGAATATTAGAGATATTAGAGAGGGTCATGAGACACAAGCTCAAGATGGTCAAGAAAGTGCTCAAGAAGTTGTTACAGAAACCCAAAATCAAGGAGGAACTCAAAATCAAGAAGATTCGGATGATTTACCTCCACTCATCAGACATATTTCTCATTATTATTCTACCACGTCAAGTTCTGATGAGTCAAGAGATCCTGATCCATTTCATCCAGGAAATGGTAATGATGATGAGTCTGATTCTGATAAATCTGATGATGCTCCAACAAGTGTAGATGCTTCTCAATCTCAGCATCCTACTCAAGAAGAATATGGAGCAGATATCTTTGAAGAGATAGTCTATCATCTCAGAAATGTAGAAAATCTTGAGACTCCTAATGAGCTTGGACAAGGAGTTAGGCACCCAAGGATCTCAAAAGACAAAATCTGGCAGATCAATGAGGGTTACTTTGCTGAGAACTATGAACAGATCTTGGATTTGAGCACAAGACCTGAAGAAATTGTATGCAGAGCTAGATATCTTGAAGAAAGAGCCTTTCAAATCTATTGCTCACCAAATGAAAGACTTAACATGACCTTGAACCGATTAAGAGCATTCTTTCTGTTCAGACATCAAGGTCAAAGAGATGCATACATGGAACTGATGAATGCGGAAAGTTCTGTAAGAGCTGAATGGTGGTATCAGCAATTTCAAATTCCAATCACTAAAATCCTACAATTGTTTACTCCTCTCAAAAACCACAATCTCAGACTTGTTCGATTCAGAGTTCGCCGAGCTGATGGCAATATCTATGTTGTTCAAGAAGAATCTTTTCAACATATGACGATCTCAGACATCCTATTTCTCTACAATCAATATGCTTATCTGATAATCAAGACTCCAGATCAACTTCTAGCCTATGAAGCATTGAAAAGTCATATTCAAGCTTTGATTAGATTCTATGAGTTTAATGACTTCCAGATTGGCTTAGAAAGAAGAACTAGCAAGATTAATCTTACAAGACCAAATCAAAGAGCCAGAGGTTATGATCTAGATTCGTTTCAGATTGGAGATCCAATTGAAGACTTGGATGGATTTGTCTTCATCAATCGACTCAAGAGAAAGATCTTCATTCGTGCTTCTGATTTTCCCAAATATTCAGATGGTACCTTGAAATATTGTCAATCAATTCTGAATGCAATAGATGAAGATTCCGACAATGAAGAAGATGAAAAAATCAAGTCCCAGAGAGAAGATCACATAAGACGTATCAAAGATACTCTTGATATGCGTCAGAGAATTAGAGATCTCATTGTCACAAGAACTCCCAAGCCACAAGAAGGAATTATTCATACCAAGACAGGTTCATGGGTTCGTTGGAATCCTAGCCATGAACGTGGTCCTCATAACATTCCTCCTGTAAACTTTCAAGATAATATCAAATTGCCAGATGAACGTCCTAAAGGTGATAACTGGCACTTCATCCCTAAGAAGTTTTGGAATGACTCATGGAATAGTTACAAGAAGAGAGCCTTCTGGAGTTCAAAGATTGATAAGCCATCAACTTCATATGCTGCACAAAGATATAAGAAAAGGAAGAACAAGCAAAGACGTGCAAACAAGAGAAGGAGACAACAAAGAAAGTGATGATGGACAACCAAGCACTAAGGGGGAGAATGTTAGAAATATAAAATAGTGCTTAGTTGTATTTCTAAATATTGCAGTTTGTGTATACATTGTAAGGTTGAGGGGGAGCTTATGTAATATACTTAGAGTATAAATACCCCTCAAGCCTTCAACTTTTGTAACCTTTTGCCCACTTTTGATCATGAATCAAGTCTGATTTCCACACACACACACCTTTCTCTCTCAAGAACACACACTAACACACACACTTTCCACCATTGTTGAAACACCTTACTTCCGCATCATAACACGAATTAAAAGAGTACTAACATCGAATGATAACTATTGTTATACGAGAACTCTACTAGTGGGAGGTGAGTATCCCAACTTCCTCCAAAGTCGATAACACACGCTCTTAGCATGTCTTCTAGAGTCTGAATCGTTCTCTCGCTCTGGCCGCATCTATTTGAGGATGATAAGCTGTACTCATATCTACCCGTGTTCCCAAAGCCTGTTGCATTGATTTCCAGAATCGTGACGTAAATCGGCTATCTCTGTCACATATGATCGATACTGGTACACCGTGCTTTGCTACAATCTCTTTTAGATACAGTCGCGCATACTGCACCATCTCATAATCTTCTCGGATGGGTATAAAGTGTGCTGACTTGGTCAGTCGGTCTACAACGACCCATATCGCATCTTTTCCACTACTAGTTCTTGGTAATTTAGTGACAAAGTCCATGGTAATACTTTCCCACTTCCATTCAGGAATCTCTGGTTGCTTCAGCAGACCTCCCGGTTTCTTGTGTTCTGCTTTAACCTTCAGACATGTTAAACACTTGCTCACATAAACTGCTACATCATTTTTCATCCCTGGCCACCAAAATAGGTCTCGTAAATCTTGATACATCTTATCTATCCCTAGATGAATAGAATATCTTGTTTGGTGCGCTTCATCCATTATTAGCTTTATTAATCCACCATACATTGGTATCCACAATCGATCGCAGAAATACAGCCCTCCATCTTCTCTTTGAGCGAATTGTTCTACCATACCTCCCAACCCTTCTCTATCAATATTTTCTTTCTTGTTTGCTTCTACTTGTGCCCCAATCACTCTATCCTTCAGACTGTTGTGTACGGTAATGCTCATAGCTCTAATTCATCTTGGTCTAACTCTTTCTTTCCTACTTAAGGCGTCAGCTACCATGTTTGCCTTCCCTGGATGATAACGGATCTCACAGTCATAGTCGCTAAACAACTCCTACCCTCGTCTCTGGCGCATATTAAGATATTTTTGATTAAAATCTGTGTATATCACACTCTTCGTCCCATATAGGTAATGTCTCTAGCACTTTGCGAAAACGATAGCTCCTAACTCTAAGTCGTGAGTTGTGTAATTCTTCTCGTGGATCTTCAGCTGTCGAGAAGCATATGCAATAACCTTGCCTTCGCTGCATCAATACACACCCTAAGCCTTGACCCGATGCATCACAATAAACGATAAAGTCATCGGATCCTTCTGGAAGGCTTAAGATCGGTGCATTACATAACTTCTCCTTGTTAACTACATGACCCAAAAACTTTACCTCTTCCAACCAAAACTCACATTTTGAGAATTTTCCGTACAACTTTTCAGTTCTCAGAAGTTCCAACGCTTGCCTCAGATGCACTTCATGCTCTTCCTTGGTCTTTGAGTATATGAGGATGTCGTCGATGAATACAATGATGAAATCATCTAAGTACGACTTACATACACGGTTCATGAGATCCATGAAAATGGCAGGCGCGTTTGTCAATCCAAAGGGCATCACTAAAAACTCGAAGTGCCCATATCTCGTGCTAAAGGCTGTCTTTGGTATATCCTCTTCACGAACTCTTAACTGATGGTATCCCGAACGAAGATCGATCTTAGAGAACTACCTGGCGCCTTGCATCTGATCGAACAAATCATCAATACACGGTAAAGGGTATCGATTCTTAACGGTCAACTTGTTCAACTCGCGGTAGTCGATGCACATACGAAAAGACCCGTCCTTCTTCTTAACAAATAGTATAAGTGCGCCCCAAGGCGAAGAACTCGGTCAAATCAATCCCTTATCTTGTAATTCTTGCAGTTGTGTTGCTAATTCTTGCAATTCGGAAGGAGCCAAACGGTACGGTGTTTTCGCTACTGGCATGGCATCAGGTACCAGATCAATGCGAAACTCAACTTGTCTAGGTGGGGGTAATCCCACCACATCATCAGGAAAAACATCGGGGAAATTACACACAATAGGAATGTCAGCTAACTTGACTACTTTATCAGTAGCACCCATAAGGTGTCGGTCGATAGTCTCTATTCGCTCACCATGAATTTCTAGCACATGACCCTCACTCATAGGTATTCTAAGGATCTTAGCGCGACATACGATGGATGCATCCACTCGGGACAACCAATCCAAACCAACAATAACGTCAAAGCTACCCATTCCAAATGGAATCAAGTCAATGTAAAACGAATGGCCCTCAAGAGTAAGAATATACTTAGGCACTACACGATCTAGTCTAGCTAGTTGACCACTAGCTACCTCAATCTCATAACAAGTATGCAAGTAACATGTTGGCACATTTAAGTTACACAAAAAGTTAGTAGACACAAAGCTATAGTCGGCTCCAGAGTCAAACAACACAGTAGCATCATGATCGTTCAGAAGAAATGTACCGGTAACAACGTTAGGATCATTTGCAGCTTCCACAGCATTTAGGGCAAAGACTCGACCTCTGGCTTGCTGACCTTGGTTTGCTCTTGGTGGAGGTGGACCGGCAATTCGAAGCTGGTTAGGGTTCGCTGCTACTGCTGGGGCTGGCTGACGGTTAAGTCGGGGACATACATTACGGTAGTGATCAGTGCTCCCACACTCATAACAATTTCCACGGTTAGCTTGGGGGTTTCTTGTAACACCCCGACTAGGGCGGAAACACGAGATGCCACAGAACGACATGGTACAAAAGATTTAAACATTAAACATCAACATAAGGTCTTAAACACCATCCAAATTCAAAAGATTACAAAGTTAAATTTGACGTTTAGAAACCATTACATAAACCAAATCCAAATCCAAAAGACAAATGTTTGCATTACAACCGTCAAGCCTCAAGTACGACATCCAAGAGGCGGTCCAAAATGCTAACTTACTGCTCTAGACCTGAAAAAGCATGAAGAAAAAGTGTCAACTACGAGAGTTGAGTGAGTTCATAGGTTTATACTAACAATTATTCTTACAATCGATTCAAAAGTGGGGTAGTAAATCATAAAACTTCCAAGAATTTCTATTATAATATACATACCCAAACCGTATGTTCAACACATAACATCCATCCATGATTAATGTCAATTTCATTTAGCCTAAAGCAAAATTCTTTTGATGAGTAAATGTTTGAGCCACTACTAAGACCGGTTATGTCCCAAATAAATAATAATGAGAAACACATGCCGTCAATCATGTGTAATAATAATAATAATGGGTCGTGCCATGGAGACGACCATATAAATAATAGTAGTAGTTAGAGCACCGCGAGGTCGGACTGGAAATGAAGGTCGTCACGAAGGCAACCAAACATTCCACCGCTACCTATTTTAGTGGGTGAGGGGACAAATCCTAGTTGCGCAACTCTCAAATTACAGGACTCTCGAAGAGTTAATAGTAGTGAACCGAGGTGAAACAGTTTTGACAGAACTCAAGCTCATCATGTAATATATAGCAAGTTGAACATACAATAGTTCCCATATAATCATAAATATTCTTTCAAAGTATCATTTCATAAAAGAAAGTAATTTTATCTATCATGCTTTTCACCCCGAAAGTAAAACACATAAAGGAGTTTGAAAGGGGGCTATGACTCACTTGATTTGAGAGTGTTAGGGGCTGATCAAATGCGAGATCTTCGTTTAGTCGTGTTGCTCCCCAAGCAAGCCTAAACCATGGCATTTATATATACACAACGTAAGTGTGTGTAGCATGAACTAGTGTGCTAGATCATGAGATGTATACTAGTAGACTTGCCCATCTTTGGTTGTTATTAGATTATGGAGCTCAAGTGTATTATATTGTTCACATTATTTGGTTAGAAGATTTTTGGTGGCGAAGGTCATTTCTCATTATACATTTTGTACGTTTATTGGAATTTCGGTAGTTTGGCTTTGATTTATATGATTTCCATTGTATACTTTGTTTAATCATAATATTTGTCATTAGTTACCTTATAATATTGGTGTTTATGAATATTTTCTGATTTATAATTATTTCTTTAATTTAATATTATTTAATTAATTATTTATTCATTTTATTGATTTATTAATCAAATAATTCCTTATAATTATTTTTAAGTACCAAAGTTACTTTTAAAATTTATGAATAATTACATTTGGATTATATTCTGATTTTTATGCTTCTTATTTTATAAGATTATAATTTACACATTTATTTGTACATTATTTCTATTAATTCAATAATAGTGATTAATTAGTGACTTTTACTTAATTATTTACCTTTAAATTATATAACACTTGTTCCTTGGCCTTTAATTATTTTGATACAGTAAGTTTAAGTTATTTTTACCATTGGTTATGTAAATTTAATCAGATTCATGATTTACAAAATTTATTTATTAATTTATATATCTTTTAATTACCATTTAAATTCATTAAATCATAGAAATACTTAGAAATCACCATACAATCTTTTGATCAAAAATACCAGGCCTTTTAGGCAACTTTTATCAAGGTAATTTCATATCAATTCAACCTCTCTTGTGTATAGCTCAAATTGAGGACTTTATGATTAAAAATCGTTTACCGAAATAGTGATTTTAGCCTCATTTCTTAAGCTATTAAGGTACTTCAAAATGGATTTTCATTCTTATTTCAATATTTACAGTAAGTCCATCATATTTTGATTATTCAAGTCGTGATAAAGGTGGTGGTGTGATGTGTGCAATTTAGTGTTTTCGGTTAGTGATTATGTGACCCGAAAAGGTGATTTTTGAGCTTAATCTTGCCATACATCAAGTGACTTGAGTTTTATACTTTGGAAATAACTTATTTCCAGTAGGTTCATCATACTTTCTTGGTCATAAGATTATGGTGCATGTGTGTGCTCAAAATGCATTTTTGCATGTTTTCGGTTTAGGATTTCTAGCTTATTTTAACATGTTTTGATTCAAGCTTTATATCCTTGATATTTTATCAATTTTTCCAGAATATTATCATCAATATTAACATATTTTTCAGTTATGTCAAGTCCATATTCATCTCATAATCCAACAAAAGATCCAACCTTCTTAAATCTAACATGCATGTAATCATCTCATCATTTTAACAACAAATCTTTATCCATCTTTAATCCATCAACATAAAAACATATTTTTATGAAAATTTCCAGAAACATATTCATCAAAACATATAAAAATATAATCATCTTTCAAAGGAAAAACCACTTTAAAAGCTATTTAATCTATAACAACACTTTTGGGTCTTAAACTAGTTGAATCCTTGGATTTTTCTTCTTAGATTCGACATGCATGAGCATGGGAAGAAAGATCCTATCAACTTTGCCCTCATCAAGTGTATAATACAAAGAAATCAAGAAGAAACATAAACTTTTGATAAAACCTTTGAATATAAACAAGAATAAGATTAAATCTAGCAAAAAGGATGGAGATTATACCCTTGAAGAACACGTTTTTGAAGATGAAAAGATGCAGATTTTCGTGGCTTTTCTTGCTCCAAATAACCCTTATTCTAACCTTAAAACAACCCTTAAACTATAGCTTAATATAACCCTTACCTAATCTAACTCAAACCCTTATTATTAATAAGTGTTTAGATGAATTTTTCTTCCTTTTTCTTGCTTGGAGGCTGCCGAAACTAGAGAGAGAAAGTTGTTTTTGAGAGTAAAGAGTGTGTTTGTGTGTTGGAAGTGTAAGAGTTTTGGGTGTTATGGGGTATGGGGAGTATAAGGAATCTTGTATTTTGATTGGAGAATGTATGTGGGGGAGTGGGAAGGGGCCGGCCTTGGAAGGGCAAAAATGAGGGTATTTTTAATTTAAATTTTGAAATAGGTATTAGTTGTAGGTGTATAATGTGTACATGTATAGGTTATATGTATATATGCATGCATGCTTATTATTTACTAGTTATTTGTGATTTAAACAATTTGTGTTAGTATGTATGTATATATGTGCCGTAATATATGTATGTGTGTATGTATATTTTGTATTTTTATTTTGTTACATAAGCCTTTATTTATAACTTTGTATTTATTTTAAGCTTATATATGTATACTTATTATTATTTAAGCATTTTCATGTTCTTTAGGAGTTATAATATTTTAAGATGCTCATGGCTTTTTCATGAACAAATATTATTTAGTTGGCTTGATGATTCGAATTGTTGGACATTTGTAAGATTTTTTTGATTGTTAGCTCAACTTGTGAGACTTACTTTATTATTTATAGTTTGATCGAACATTAATAAAGTTTTTGTTCAATGATATTTTATTAGATTGAATTTAGAACTAATCAATAGCTTTAGATTGCTAATTTAGGGCATTATCTACTAGCTTCAAGTATAACTATGGCTTGCGGGATCATAGACAACATAACTAGCACATATATATAATATTAAAAGTAGGGTTGTTACATCCTTACCCCCTTAGAAGAATTCCGTCTCGGAATTTGAATTTGCTTAGGGAGTAAGTGCGGATATTTCTCACGTATGAAGTCCTCGCGTTCCCACGTAAATTCGGGTCCGCATTTCGTATCCCATCTAACTTTTACAATAGGGATCTTGCTTCTCTTTAGGCGCTTCTCATCGCGTTCGAGAACTTCTATTGGCTCCTCATGAAATTGGAGCTTATCTTCCACTCTTAGCTCCTCGAGTGGGACTACCTTCGAATCATCCGCTACACATTTCTTCAAGTTTGACACGTGGAATATGTCTTGAACATCTCCCAATTCTTGGGGTAATTTCAACTTATAGGCTACGGGGCTTATTTTAGCAATAATTTCGAATGGTCCTATGTATCGAGGGCTCAACTTCCCTCTCTTGCCGAATCTTACGGTTCCTTTCCATGGCGACACTTTTAGTAGCACCTTGTCGCCCACTTCGAATTCTAGGGGCTTCCTTCTTTGGTCCGCATAACTCTTTTGCCGGTCTCTTGCGGCTTTGAGCTTTTCCTTAATGATTGCTACCTTATCCATTGTCTCTTGGACAAAATCAACGGTAGTTAGACTTCTTTCACCCGCTTCGATCCAACACATGGGTGATCTACATTTACGTCCGTACAAGGCTTCAAATGGTGCACATTGTATGCTAGAATGGTAACTATTATTGTATGTAAATTCCGCATATGGTAAGTGCTCATCCCAACTTCCACTGAATTCTAATGCACATGCCCTTAACATGTCCTCCAACGTTTGTATTGTACGTTCGCTTTGTCCATCCGTTTGAGGGTGGTAAGCCGTGCTTAAAGCCAACGTGGTTCCCATCGCCTCTTGCACATGACCCCAAAAGCGTGAGGTAAATCTACCATCCCTATCGGATATTATGGACAATGGCACGCCATGTAGCGTCACAATCTTTTCAACATATAAGCGAGCTAGACGCTCGGTGTCCCAAGCTTCCTTTATTGGAATGAAATGGGTTGATTTCGTAAGACGATCGACAATCACCCATATAGCATCATGACCTTTCTTTGTTCGAGGCAATTTCGTCACTAGGTCTATTGCTATTTGTTCCCATTTCCACTCGGGAATTTCCGTTTGCTTCAACAATCCTGATGGATTTTGATGCTCAGCCTTGACCATCGCACAAGTCATGCATCGGCTCACATATCGAGCTACATCGCCTTTCATTCCAGGCCACCAAAAATCCCTTTTTAGGTCTTGATACATCTTATCCGCGTCCGGATGAATCGAATACTTTGAATTATGGGCCTCGTTCATAAGTACGTCTCTTAATCCATTCACTTTCGGTACCCAAGCTCTTCCTTTGAAGTATAGAATACCTTCATCATCTTTGTCAAACCTCGTCTCCACACCACTTAATGCCTCATCCTCAATATTCTTCCCTTCAAAGGCCTTTGCTTGAGCTTCTAAGAATCGGTCTCTCAGAGACATTCTCACTCATAGGTGACTAATTCTTGCCCTTGGCACCTTGGTGTTCACCTTCCTACTAAGTGCATCGGCAACGACATTTGCCTTCCCGGGATGATACTTTATTTCGCACTCATAGTCATTGAGTAGCTCCACCCATCTCCTTTGCCTCATGTTCAACATCTTTTGATCGAAGATGTGTTGTAAGATCTTATGATCGGTAAATATAGAGCACTTAGTGCCATAGAGATAATGTCGCCATATCTTTAAGGCAAACACTACGGCTCCTAGCTCCAAATCGTGTGTCGAATAATTCTTCTCATGTGGCTTCAATTGCCTAGATGCGTATGCAATGACCTTGTCTCTTTGCATTAGTACGCACCCTAGCCCTTTATTCGACGCATCGCAATATACTACAAATCCTTCCATTCCATCCGGCAAAGCTAGTATGGGTGCTTCGCACAACATGTTCTTAAGCGTTTGGAACGCTTGCTCTTGTTCTTCACCCCATACGAACTCTCTTGACTTTTGGGTCAATTGGGTTAAAGGTACCGTAATCTTAGAGAATCCTTGGATGAACCTTCTATAATAGCCTGCCAACCCTAGGAAGCTACGCACTTCCGTTGGTGTTTTGGGTGTCTACCATTTCTTGATCGCTTCTATCTTAGACGGATCTACATGAATTCCTTCTTCGTCCACAATGTGCCCAAGAAATTGGACTTGACGGAGCCAAAATTCACACTTAGAAAACTTAGCGTATAGCTTCTCATCTCTAAGTAACTGTAAGATTATCCTCAGATGTTTCTCGTGTTCATCCTTACTTCTAGAGTATATCAAAATATCATCGATGAATACTATCACGAATTTGTCTAAGTACGGCCTACAAATTCGATTCATTAAGTCCATGAAAACGGCAGGCGCATTGGTAAGACCAAATGGCATCACTAGGAACTCATAATGCCCATAGCGAGTCCTAAAAGCCGTTTTAGGCACATCTTCATCTCGTACCCTCAACTGATGATAGCCGGATCTAAGGTCGATCTTCGAAAAATATGACGCTCCTTGGAGTTGATCGAACAAATCGTCTATTCGCGGCAGCGGATATCTATTCTTGATCGTCAATTTATTCAATTCTCTATAATCGATGCACATTCTCAAAGACCCATCCTTCTTCTTGACAAAGAGGATTGGTGCACCCCATGGCGAAGAACTAGGTTGGATTAAACCTTTATCAAGCAATTCTTGCAATTGTTCAGAAAGTTCTCGCATTTCGGATGGCGCTAGCCTATACGGTGCTTTAGCTACGGGGGCTGCCCCGGGAACTAAATCAATCGTAAACTCTACTTGTCTAGCTGGGGGAAGTCCAGGTAGTTCGTCCGGAAACACATCTAGAAAATCTCTAACCACCGTCACCTTGAGAGGATCCTTGTCTTTCACTCGCTTATCTACTACTTGTGCCAAGTAGGTGTGGTATTCCTTACGTAAATACTTCCTTACTTTCATGGACGACACTATCTTGGATTGGAATCCCGCCTTATGGCCTTGAACTACTAGCACCTCACCGCTATCTAAAGGAATTTTAATGATCTTTTCATGGCAAAGTATTTCGGCACGCAGTTTCGACAACCAATCCATTCCTACTATCACATCAAAACTTCCTATTTCTATGGGGATCAAGTCTATGCTATAATCCTTCTCATCTAAAGTTAACTTACAATCAGAAATAATTTCCCTAGTCTCATACTCGTTTCCATTGGCATATTCAACATAGTATGTCTCATCAAGTTCACTAGGTTTCTTATCAATCAACTCTTTAAAATCAAAGGAAATAAAACTTCTTTCAGCTCCCGAATCAAATAACATAGAGGCATAGACATTATTTAATGGAAACGTACCTACGATGACATTTGGGTCATCACGTGCCTCATTCACGCCCATAGCGTACACTCTTCCCCTTGCTTGGCCTCCTTGATTCCCACGGTTCTGATTCGCATTGTTTCCTTGATTTGCCACATTCACTTGATTCCCACGGTTTGATTCGCATTGTTTCCTTGATTTGCCACATTCACTTGATTCCCACGTTCTGATTCGCATTGTTTCCTTGATTTGCCACATTCACTTGATTCCCACGTTCTGATTCGCATTGTTTCCTTGATTTGCCACATTCACTTGATTCCCACGGTTCTGATTCGCATTGTTTCCTTGATTTGCCACATTCACTTGATTCCCACGTTCTGATTCGCATTGTTTCCTTGATTTGCCACATTCCTTGATTCCCACGGTTCTGATTCGCATTGTTTCCTTGATTTGCCACATTCACTTGATTCCCACGTTCTGATTCGCATTGTTTCCTTGATTTGCCACATTCACTTGATTCCCACGGTTCTGATTCGCATTGTTTCCTTGATTTGCCACATTCACTTGATTCCCACGTTCTGATTCGCATTGTTTCCTTGATTTGCCACATTCACTTGATTCCCACGGTTCTGATTCGCATTGTTTCCTTGATTTGCCACATTCACTTGATTCCCACGTTCTGATTCGCATTGTTTCCTTGATTTGCCACATTCACTTGATTCCCACGTTCTGATTCGCATTGTTTCCTTGATTTGCCACATTCACTTGATTCCCACGGTTCTGATTCGCATTGTTTCCTTGATTTGCCACATTCACTTGATTCCCACGTTCTGATTCGCATTGTTTCCTTGATTTGCCACATTCACTTGATTCCCACGGTTCTGATTCGCATTGTTTCCTTGATTTGCCACATTCACTTGATTCCCACGTTCTGATTCGCATTGTTTCCTTGATTTGCCACATTCCTTGATTCCCACGGTTCTGATTCGCATTGTTTCCTTGATTTGCCACATTCACTTGATTCCCACGTTCTGATTCGCATTGTTTCCTTGCTTGGCCTCCTTGATTCCCACGGTTCTGATTCGCATTGTTTCCTTGATTTGCCACATTCACTTGATTCCCAACGTTTCCTCGGTTTGCTTGATTTCCACGGTTTCCAACATTCCTATGATTACCCCGGTTATTGTTTGCATTGCCACGTCCTCCTTGAACTCTCCCCAACCTAGGACAAGCATTTCTCCAGAGATCCGTGCCACCACATTCGTGGCATCCCCCTCGTGGTCCTCCATTCCTTGGTCCTGTCCGGCAATAGGTAGCAAGGTGTCCAAATCGGTTGCAAATCGTGCATCGCTTACAATCTCCCCGATGGCGGTAGCCACAACGATTACAACTCGGCGGCACGCCACCATTCGGGTTAGGGTTAACATCCACAACACCATAATTTCTCACAATCTTTTGCCTCTTATCAGGCCCGTTCCCCTTGCGGTCACCAACACGACTTCCTCCTCCTTGTCTTGAACTTGATTCACCTCGCGAGTATTTCCCAGTCCTAACCAAGTCGTTAACTAACTTGGTTGCCAAGCTTATAGCTTCTTCAAGTGTGGTGGGGTTCGCGGCCGTGACCATCAACCTGATCTCAGGTACTAATCCATAAATAAACCTTTCAACCTTCTTAGCCTCGGTGTTTGCCATGTCAGGTACTAGTACACATAACTCGTGGAAGCGAATGACATATGCCTCCAGCTCCATTCCTTTCATGGTATGGCCCCAAAACTCAATCTCCAACTTTTGCACGGCTGGGCGGGGACAGTATTCCCGCTTCATTTCCTCCTTGAGTTGCTCCCAAGTCAAAGCATTCATTACGGCGGGACCTCTCGTAGTGACTTGGAGGTTCCACCAAGTGAGTGCCCTTCCTTGGAGCTTGCTAGTCGCAAACTTGACACGGTCAGCCGGTGCGCAATCGATGATGTTCAAAGTGGCTTCCATGCTTTGGAACCATGTGAGCAATCCAACAGGACCTTCCGCCCCATAAAACTCCTTGGGATTGCAAGACGTGAAAGTCTTGTAAGCATTCCTTTCATTAGCATTGCCTCCTCCATCTTGTCTCCTAGCAGTGTTAAGTGTAGCGGTCACACTCTCCACAATTTGAGTGGCAATGGTTGGCATGACGGAGTTGATGTGCCGTAATATATGTATGTGTGTATGTATTTTTTGTATTTTTATTTTGTTACATATGCCTTTATTTATAACTTTGTATTTATTTTAAGCTTATATATGTATACTTATTATTATTTAAGCATTTTCATGTTCTTTAGGAGTTATAATATTTTAAGATGCTCATGGCTTTTTCATGAACAAATATTATTTAGTTGGCTTGATGATTCGAATTGTTGGACATTTGTAAGATTTTTTTGATTGTTAGCTCAACTTGTGAGACTTACTTTATTATTTATAGTTTGATCGAACACTAATAAAGTTTTTGTTCAATGATATTTTATTAGATTGAATTTAGAACTAATCAATAGCTTGCGGGATCATAGCCAACATAACTATCACATATATATATAATATTAAAAGTAGGGTTGTTACATTTCTGGCATTCGGTGGCATGACATTCAATGGTGCAACGTTCAGTGGTGCCGCTTGGACTCTGGGTGATCTGCAATCTTTTGCTATGTGACCAAATTTCTGACAATTGTAACAAACTCTACACGGCGCTGCTAACAGATGATGAGTATTACACTTGACACACAAAGGGTGTTGCCCGACATACCCCTTATGCCCAGTCTCTATTGCTGCAAACACTTTCCCTATCTTAGCCCTCTTATCTTTCCTGTCACCTTTCCATTTGCTTGTTTCCCCCCAATCCTTCCTCTTCTCATTTGCCTTACTTAAAACTCTACTTTGAACTAACTCATCAGTAATAGCCTCAGATCTCAACACTGCTTCGTCCATAGTAGTGGGGGTCGTCCCTGCCATAATCAATCTAATCAGGGGAATCTAGCCAGAGATGTACTTCTGAATACCCTTGGAATCCGGTGTCACTAGATGCGGGACAAGCATGGACAACTCTTCAAATCGGCTAGTGTACTTAGCGTGCTCAGCTCCAGTCATCTTGAGTTCTCCGAATTCTCTTTCCAACCTATTAACTTCCACTGCCGAACAAAACTTCTTCAACATTAGTTCCTTAAACTCTTCCCACGGCATAGCTACAGCAGCAGTTCTTCCTCTAGCTCGCATTTGAGTGTTCCACCATGTTAAAGCTTCACCAGTGAGAGACCCAACTACATACTTGACCCTATGATATGGAGCACACTCACTCATATCAATCACAGACTCCATTTTCTCCAACCACTGAATGAACTTTACAGCACCACCCTTTCCATCATAGTTTTGTATCCCACAATGGCGGAACTCCCTATAAGTACAACCCTTCTAGGTCTCATCATCATCAACCTCCACTCGAACAACTCCCCTGGGTCTCGGACCAACATACACGTCATCTCCAACAAACTCCACTTCTAGGTTGATGTCCTCTTGTTCCTGGGCCACCTGTTCTGGATTAGCTCCCTCTGGTTCAACTCCCACTGGTTCTTGCACAGCTTCTGGTGCTCCTCCCTGAGGCTGATTCTGGGGTTTACCCACTGCAGCTGTGACTTGTGCCACAATAGTTGGCATTGAAGCGGTCAACTGCTCAGCAAAGATAGTAGCTAAGTCGGGAATCTCAACATGACCCGCAGCACCACCGACCACCTCGGCCACCACGGCCTTTCCCACGGCCTCTTCCTTGATTTCCCCCTCGACCGCCTCTTGGATTACCACGGCCACCCTGATCTCCTTGAGTCTCGGCATTTGGTTTTGCTCTTGTTCGCGCCATATTTCCTATATTAGGAAAAGACGTAATCGGCGTTAGAATGAGGAAGTAGTCGTTCGTGACGTCATTTATGCACTCTCAAACACACTCGTATTAGTTTTCTAGAATTCTATACATTTATGCATTCATTATCGCATGCAACTCAAGAAATCAAGTATTATGTCTTTTTTTTTTTTTTTTTTTTTTTTTTTTTTTTTTTTTTTTTTTTTTTTTTTTTTTTTTTTTTTTTTTTTTTTTTTTTTTTTTTTTTTTTTTTTTTTTTTTTTTTTTTTTTTTTTTTTTTTTTTTTTTTTTTTTTTTTTTTTTTTTTTTTTTTTTTTTTTTTTTTTTTTTTTTTTTTTTTTTTTTTTTTTTTTTTTTTTTTTTTTTTTTTTTTTTTTTTTTTTTTTTTTTTTTTTTTTTTTTTTTTTTTTTTTTTTTTTTTTTTTTTTTTTTTTTTTTTTTTTTTTTTTTTTTTTTTTTTTTTTTTTTTTTTTTTTTTTTTTTTTTTTTTTTTTTTTTTTTTTTTTTTTTTTTTTTTTTTTTTTTTTTTTTTTTTTTTTTTTTTTTTTTTTTTTTTTTTTTTTTTTTTTTTTTTTTTTTTTTTTTTTTATGATATGCCCTCAAGGTATTGGCAAGGTATGTATACAGGGTGTACCAGCGGCTAACCCTCCACCCAACCAACACCCATTAAGCATACCAGTTTACCTACCACACTTTAACCATCGGGGCGCGATCAACGTTGCTAACGATTCCATAGGCATATATACCACACGCAAAAAGTTGATCAGGCTTTTCTGTGATGATATATCGCCATACTTTATCGCTAACACCACTTCATCTCGCTGGGGACAATAAAATAACAGAATAAATAAACATCATCATCATCACCATCATGGCAACATTAAATGCATCACAATCACACCTACGAACTCCACCAGATAAGAATATGATTCCTAGGTGGCAGAGTAACATGGTTCTAAAAGATCATACATCTCGATCAATATGTATCAACAACTTGCATACCACATAAGGAATCACATAAGGTTCACTTGAACAAAATGCACACATAATTCCTATTATGCATGCTACGTGAGGTTCTTAGGTTATAGTCTAGGAAAAACCACCTAATTCACTATAACCACGGCTCTGATACCAATCTGTCACACCCTGACTAAGGCGGAAAACTCGGGATGTGACGCATAGTACACGCGTCATGGATGTTACATAGGAAGACTAAATGAAACCACCAAATATTCAAGTTCATAGCATAGATTAACAGAATATTCAACATAAATCCAAACACATATAAAGCATAATCCAACTCCCGCGCAGGGGATCAAAGGTTAGGCATAATGCCATACTAACACAAAAGAGAAAATAAAATAATATAGCAGCAACAAGGAATCCTAGAGTCCAAAGTCTGCTATAAAGGCTCCATGCTACTCTCCTCAGCCACCTCTAACCTGTGCACCTGAAAGGATACTTAAAAGCGCCAACACAATGGTTGGTGAGTTCGTAGAATTATGTTATCAGGTTAACGTGATGCAATTCATGTATACTCAATGTTGCCTTGTCACAATGTTGCCATAATCACAATGTTTCCATGGACTTATCACGGTTGACATAATCATAAGGTTGCCATGGACTTATCAAGGTTGACAACACTTACGGTACCAGGCTAAGGTTGACTATGTAGGGCCTTACGGTTCAACAACCTTCAGTGCTCAATAACATGTATCCAATGCATCCAAATGTATCCATAATGTAAATGAAATAGGTATACAAGTCATGAAATCATTTTACCAAAATGTATCCAAAATAGGTTATCAATCATGTAGCCAAATTAGGTCGTCACAGTATCATATATAACAAATACAATTTTCAAGAAAACATTTTGTATCCTTTCAGCCCCGATAAAACATGTAAAAAGGGGACTACGAAGCTCACCTGAATGCTAGCAACAAGATTATGCTACACAAGATATCAGTAAGCAAGTAACCGGCACGCAACAATCTGTAACAAGTTATCACAATTAAGTATGTGTTCATTATAGGTAAACGTGCTCATAACGTGCCGCCAAGTGTTGACCATGTTGTCCAAAAGCGTACTAGTCTGACTTTGACCACATTTTACAAGTTTGACCAAGGTTGACCAAATTACAAGTTTGACCAAAGTTGACTAATAAATTGACCAAAGTTGACTAAACCGACCAAAGTTGACTAAACCGACCAAAGTTGACCAAATCGGGGTAGTAATCGAAGTCCGAGGTCTCGATTGAAATTCGAGGTCTTAAATTGATTTTGGGGTCTTAAATTGAATTTGGGGTCTTATTTCCACTAAAGGACAAAATTGAAATTGAGAGGCTAAAATAAGAGGCTAGTAAATCTGGGATAGTATTTTACTAAAAGACAAAAATTGGATTGGCGAGGCTAAATTTGCGAGGCTAGATTTGCGAGGCTAGAATTGCGAGGCTAAATTGGAAATGCGAGGCTAAATTGGAAATGCGAGGCTAAATTGGAAATGCGAGGCTAAATTGGAAATGCGAGGCTAAATTGGAAATGCGAGGCTAAATTGGAAATGCGAGGCTAAATTGGAAATGCGAGGCTAAATTGGAAATGCGAGGCTAAATTGGAAATGCGAGGCTAAATTGGAAATGCGAGGCTAAATTGGAAATGCGAGGCTAAATTGGAAATGCGAGGCTAAATTGGAAATGCGAGGCTAAATTGGAAATGCGAGGCTAAATTGGAAATGCGAGGCTAAATTGGAAATGCGAGGCTAAATTGGAAATGCGAGGCTAATTGGAAATGCGAGGCTAATTGAAATGCGAGGCTAAATTGGAAATGCGAGGCTAAATTGGAAATGCGAGGCTAAATTGGAAATGCGAGGCTAAATTGGAAATGCGAGGCTAAATTGAAATGCGAGGCTAAATTGGAAATGCGAGGCTAAATTGGAAATGCGAGGCTAAATTGGAAATGCGAGGCTAAATTGGAAATGCGAGGCTAAATTGGAAATGCGAGGCTAAATTGGAAATGCGAGGCTAAATTGGAAATGCGAGGCTAAATTGGAAATGCGAGGCTAAATTGGAAATGCGAGGCTAAATTGGAAATGCGAGGCTAAATTGGAAATGCGAGGCTAAATTGGAAATGCGAGGCTAAATTGAAATGCGAGGCTAAATTGGAAATGCGAGGCTAAATTGGAAATGCGAGGCTAAATTGGAAATGCGAGGCTAAATTGGAAATGCGAGGCTAAATTGGAAATGCGAGGCTAAATTGGAAATGCGAGGCTAAATTGGAAATGCGAGGCTAAATTGGAAATGCGAGGCTAAATTGGAAATGCGAGGCTAAATTGGAAATGCGAGGCTAAATTGGAAATGCGAGGCTAAATTGGAAATGCGAGGCTAAATTGGAAATGCGAGGCTAAATTGGAAATGCGAGGCTAAATTGGAAATGCGAGGCTAAATTGGAAATGCGAGGCTAAATTGGAAATGCGAGGCTAAATTGGAAATGCGAGGCTAAATTGGAAATGCGAGGCTAAATTGGAAATGCGAGGCTAAATTGGAAATGCGAGGCTAAATTGGAAATGCGAGGCTAAATTGGAAATGCGAGGCTAAATTGGAAATGCGAGGCTAAATTGGAAATGCGAGGCTAAATTGGAAATGCGAGGCTAAATTGGAAATGCGAGGCTAAATTGGAAATGCGAGGCTAAATTGGAAATGCGAGGCTAAATTGGAAATGCGAGGCTAAATTGGAAATGCGAGGCTAGATTTGCGAGGCTAGAATTGCGAGGCTAAATTGGAAATGCGAGGCTAAATTGGAAATGCGAGGTCGTAATTTGAAATGCGAGGTCGCAAATCGACGGGGTCGCAAACTGGGCTGTTCTTACCCAAAATTCATTCTAGAAAACCCTAATCGCTTATTTCGATCTGAAAGATTTTTTTAACATCAGATTGTACTTTTAGACTCCCTAATATGATGGGAAAACAATCCTAAAGTCGGAAACTCGAAAATGACTTAAACCCGAAAACCCATTTGAACAAAGTTTATAAAAAGTGTACAAAAGTTCTTATATCTCAAGATTTAGTTAACCAAATCACACGAAACTTTGACAAAAGGTGTAGTATATGATTCTAAACGTTTTGGACGTAAAAAGTTTGATACTTGGCGGGTGTATTGTGTGTATTAAAAGAAAATCCGAAAAAATATAAAAAGAAGAGCATAAAAAGGGTTTTGATTCTTACATCAAATCTGACCAAAATATATGTTTGTAATGATGTTAAGATGGTAGAAACTCAGTTTTGACACTAAATCTAAACAAAAGGAAGGTTGGATTTCATTAAAACTTGTTGTTTATGGGGTAGTAATGGTGAGGTAGTAAAGCGAGGTAGTAAGGGAATATGGGGTAGTAAAGGTATGCGTGTGTTTTTGTTAGGAGGCTAAGGTGGTGGAAAATGAGAATGTGTGAAAGAAAAAGAGTATTTATATGTAGGGTAAAAGAGAATATTCCATACAAGGCCTTAATACTAGGCCGAATCAAAATACGAGGCAGACACAGGAATACGAGGTCGACTCAAATACGAGGCTAACACTAAAAATACGAGGCCGACACAAATACGAGGCTAATCTCCAAATACGATGTTACACTTAATTTACGATGCCGACTTAAATACGAGGCTGAGTCCAAATTACGAGGTCGTATTTACTGAAAACTTTATTTTGACTCGAAAACTTAAATGGTCAACTCACGGGTGTTACAGTATTAGTAGCTTTTATCTTAATAATATAGTTTGCGGTTAAAAGTAAACGTGGTAAGAGTCATAGAAACTCTAGTGCAGTATCCTTATTTCAGGCCCTAAATATATGTATAATATTTAAGTGGGTCATCCACGTAGTAGCTTGAAAAGTGTGAATATTGTTTTTAAGGAAGAGTTAACCTAAAGGGTGACATTTTTGAGGATTAAACTACCACCAAAGATTAATATCATTCGCTCATTCACTTCAAAAGTGTGTAGAAATCTATTATATTTTCAAGATTATTTTGCAAGTTAGCGAATGAACCTACCAAATAGATTTACTGTGGGAATTTGATGACATTCATAACATTATTTTTAGTTAAATTACTTGAAAATGTGATAAGTGGATTTTGTGTGCATCGTAGCTGATTTTATTTAAGTGTTTATCCTAAGAAGTGTTGGATAACTCATGAGTAGGGATGAGCACGGTCCTGAACCCGGACCGGACCGGCAAAACCCGAAACCCGAAAATCGCTCAAACTAGGAACCGTGGACCGGCCCGATTGGAGGTCGGTTCGGTTTGGTCCTACCCGGAATTTATCGGTCCGGTCTCGGTCTAACCCGATTGGGCCCTTTTTTTGGCAGGAACTTTGCTGGGCTAGAAAATTTGGGCTTTAGCCCACCTGTACATGAGTAGCATACACATTTAGAGTAACAGGAAGAAACAGAACTCCAAAAAGAAAGAAACAGAAGTCAAAACATGCATCGATATAGTAAAGACACAGATATATACAGATATATATACGAACACGCATACAATCCATGTACAGATGTCCATCGATATATTAAGAAATGAAAGAAAAATAACAGACTAAAAACACATACACACACATATATATATATATATATATTTATATTATATATCACATGTTCCATGTGACAACCGGAAAAAAAGTCGGAGATATATTCATAATATATATATACTATATCACATTATTCTGATTTCAGTTATGTGATATATCATATATATACATAGGGTTTTCGAATAAAACACACATCACACTTACATACCAATGATGAGAAAAAAGACATTATTGTGAAGAAGAAGAAAAGAGTGATGAACTGATGATAGAGGCAGTCAGGCAGATCGATGCGTGAGAAGAGGGAGAGACAGGCCGTTGTGTGTGTGTGTCGTGTGTGAGAGCAAATAGGCAACAAACGTTTGATTTCCTGCTTATTATTTTTTAAAATTTTAGTCCATATTCCTTGAAATTACAAAGCCTAATAATAAATTAAATATTAACCAACAAAACCATACATTGCCGGGTTTTTTCCGGGTTTCCGGGTTTTTTGGGTCTCGGACCGAACCGACCCGAGGACTGAAATCTCATTAAACTAGGACCCGAAGACCGGACCGATTGACATCGGGCCGGTCCGGGTTCAGTCGGTCTTGGACCGGTCTTCGGGTTTCCGGGTCTAATGCTCATCCCTACTCATGAGATAATTGTGTGTGAATTAAAAAAAAAAAAAGCAAATTTAAAGTGGAGTCGAGTGGACTAGTGTGGGTTAACATGCTATGATGTCTAAAACTGAGAATCATATGAGGACGGTGTATTTTTGATGAGTAGAACTAGAGTAGATTCTGGGGATAGAATCCCATTAAGGATGAGGTAATTGTAACATCCCGAACTTTTGAGTTCATTTTGTTGACTTTGACCGTTAGTCAAAGTTGGTCTTTTGTTAAGTAGTTGTATATTGATAGTGATAATTAGGGATGTGCACAGGTCAAAACCCGGCCCGGACCGGCCCGAACCGGTATGACCCGTGACCCGTGAAAGCATGGAAAATGAAACCGTGACCCGGCCCGTTAACCTCCTGGTCGGGTCGGTTCGGCTCGGGTTTAGCCGGGTCGGGCCCGGGGTTTGAAGGTTGAACCGAAAATGGACTTTTGTTGCTACAATGGGAATGATCCTGTTGTAGAAAACTTGTTGTATGTTTAAATGTGCAAGTGAAAATCTGTTGCACAATGGGTTTTTAATGAAATGATGGAGAAGAAGATAGAAGATATATTTATGATAATTGAAAACTTCATTGGAATATGGAGAGTTTTGCAGCAAAGTGATGTATGTAAGACTATATATGTGAATGTAGAAAAGTAAATGCATATCGATTTTGGAGTGTTAAATATACACATGAAACATTTTCAACCGTTAGATCAATCCCTTATTTAAGATCCACACTCCATTATACATTGGATGCATAATACACTATGTGCTCCTTATTTCTCTACGTAATCATCTCTTCCACTTATCTAGCTGTATTCCATACAACTCACATGAATTTATCTATAAATAAAATATAGGTATTATTAAATTAATTTAATGTACATAAGTACGGAGTACATAACACACCCTACCCCACGGCCCACCTCACCCCACCCCACCCCACGTTCAAACTACAACAAAATGAGAATCTTTATACTCCTTCCTTCTTTGGTTCTTCACTTTTATTTAATATTATAAATATAAAAAGGGTAATGGTGGATGGCAACCCCCAGGCCATTGCACCCACTTGGGTGCCTACGCATTTTAAGCCCGCTGCAAGGCATGCGCACCGGTTCGTTTCCCACAAATGTCCACCCACACATGGAATCGGTTGAGCCGAGACTTGAACCTGCGCCACTGTTGATAAGCACCTCCACACGCGGGCCCCCTTAGTATAGGTAGCAGCTTGGTGAGGAAACCACTGCGCTGCAGATGGATCCTTATATATATATATAACGGAGTATATAATTGTCATGAATATAATCCTTCTTCAACGTACAAATCAAAGATCAAAGTACTCCATTAAAAAAATTCCAATTTATCATACATACCTTTTACACTCACATACATCTTCCTCTTTTTAATTTGTGGATCCACTTTATTGTGGTAATGTAGTAAGGTTTTGCAAGAAAAAAAAACCATAGAAGATGAAGACACATAACTTCTTGAAGCTTTGAAGATGAAATAATATCCCTATATGTATGATGTATCTACTATTTATTTTGTGCTGCACGTTTTTGGTGGTCATCTCAAAAGCCCAATTATCTTTTAGCCCAGTAGCATTAACCCATGTATCGAGTATTTGAGTTGTGTCACGGGTTTTACCGGGTCAAACCGGCAAACCGCGGTTTTTGACCAGGCCCGGCCCGAAAACCGAGAAATCACAATATTATGAACCGTGAACCGGCCCGTCTGGGTGCTGGGCGGGTCGGTCACGGGCGGGTCAGTGGCGGGTCACGGGTTTCCGGTCCAAATTCTCATCCCTAGTGATAATTATTTTGAGAATAATCATTGTGTTATACATGTGTTATTATGTAGCAAGTAGACTAAAGAGTGTCAAATAAGCGGGATAAGTGGTGTCATTTACTCGCGTCATGCTGCTAATTGATTTAGTTGTTAATTAAGTAATGTAACGGTACTTTAATGTGACATGTGTTAACTGTCATTTTAAAAAAAAATGTGATTAATATGTCAACTAAAGTGTGTTGTTTATGTGGATAATTTCGGATATGTGTTCCCGCTGAGTGTGTCATATGTCCATATATGTTTACTATTAAAGCTGGTCATTGCGGTATGTATTCCCACTAGTGTCGGTTTAAATGTGAGAGGTCGTTAGATGAAGTTGTTACATCGTTAGTTACATCGAAAAGTTTAAGTGTAAAATACATTTGACTACTTGACATAGATAATTTAGAAAAGTTAATAATAATTATTAATAGAAATAAAAATGGCATATTAGTTGTACGTATGTGTAAGGCAAGAAAATGAAGCAGCATGGCGTGAAGTATTCGGTTTGCATGTGGGCCTGGTACATCAGCTATGAAATTAAAAATGGGCTCAAGTTGACGGTCCAAGAATTATTAGGCTAGGCTCATTTTGAGAAGAGTTATCTCACTTTTGTTCGTACCTATTCTCTTGACATAATTCGAGATATATATATATATAACCGAGATGGATCATATCATTAAAAAAAGAAACGAATAAAGAAAAAAACCCTAAATAAGGAGCGGCAGCAGAAAAGACTTAATTTGGGCTGGAGATCCTAAGACTTGTTATCGAGATTTCATCTTCGTTCTAATTCGATAGTGCTTGAAGGTAATAATCGGTTCTAACCTTTTAAATACTTCGTTGGAGTCGCAAGTTAAACGTTACGTAGTAATGGATTGGTTGAAGTCTCGAGTTCTGTTTAAAACATGGTCTTTTTGTTATTTAACATGTCGAGATTGATGTACAAGTTAACTTAATAATCTGTTCTTGAATGAATCATGATGGTTAGGGATAAACTAGTCGTATCTTTGGGTTGGTGTTTTTTTTTTAAGTTGTAAGTTTGTTAGACACTATATAAGGAAATTATAGCACCGTAATATAACTATGTTTCTTAGAGATTAAAAGATCATATCCTTGGTTGAGACATCAAGAGTTTGAAGCTTACGGCTGTTAATGGAGTTGGTTTTTGACGTGAAGATGATGGTGATATAGTTGTAGTGTTTTGTAACTATATCAAGACTTTAATCAATTAAAATATAAAGATGTAAAATTCACCTAGAGATTACATATACACCTGTGATGATAATTAGAAAAATGATGGTGATGTAATGCACACTTTGTAAACATATATAAAGATCCCTTGATTGTTTGGCAGAGTTGGTAAATCAAATATAAGTATGAATGTTTGTTTTTAGATAATTTGGTTAACGTATAGAAGCTTAATTAGGAGGAAAACTAATAATAGTTGGTAAAGTGGAAATTGATCATGCATCTATTATATGCATACGGTGGTATTGATGTTACTGTATCTACCTTTATAAATCTTTAGGTATTCATACGTTCGTGAAGTGACGACTTGCAATGAATTCATATCTAAGTTAAGATAACTTATTTTTTACACATGAGGGACACAACAAAACTTAGTTTTGATAATTAAACCCCGTTTTATGTTGCTTAAATTATCTCATGCATATGTTGGGTGTGGGATATATGAGGGATGTTGACTGGGGTATTATTCATGCATGTTTATGTAGTAATGAGATGTTAATTGCATGATTTATTTATGTAGCGTGTTGTTTGAGTTGTGAATATTTTGTGTGGACTTGTTGCCATAGATGTAACACCCCAAGTAAGGCGGAACAATGAGATGTACAGAAAGTCGAGTATTCAAAACAAAGGATTATAAACAACATTCATCATAGCTTTATTTGATAAAACGAATTTACAAATGTACATGCATGTGAACCAATTTCCAAGTACAAATGCGTCCACCATACTTGGGTATTAAGTTCACGAACAAATAACAAGCACATGAAATAGTATACTACAATGATCAAGGCGGATTCCATTGCCCATCACAAGGTTTGATCTTTGACTCCAAAGTGCAATGCAAATAATCATGAAGCATATAAATCCTCAAAGCTTATGCTTATTTCCTGAAAAGCATGAAGAAAAAGTGTCAACTACGAAAACGTACTTGGTGAGTGCATAGGTTTTTATATAAATCTTGGTACATATCCATTTTAACACTTAGAAAACATATTATTATTACATTTTGAAATACCCAAACCATACGACCGACAAAATTCTCATTTTCAAATATCAAGTTTTCCAAATACCATAATGTCATTTCAAGACTTGGAAAAATCCATGGTAAATTACAAAGTTCTCATTTGTCAAAATTATCATGAGAGAAAAAGTATATAAATCGATTAATCATATATCATACCAAAATCATTCGGTTATCGATATTTCAATATCACCAATTTCAACAACTTTCAAGATTCCATATAGGGTCCAATACCCAAACCGTATGTTCAATCCATAATGTCCAACCATATATAATATCCATGATCATTTTGCCAAAGGCATAATTTGATGAGTTTGTGCTTGAGCCACTACTAAGACCAATTCACGTCAAAATAATAATAATTATAATATGTCCTGAAGAAATGATAATAGGAGAAGCACATGCTGTCAATTAGGTGCAATAATAATAATAAAGGGGTCGTGCCATGGAGACGACCAATAATATATATAAAGTAGATTAGAGCACCCCTAGGCAGACCGGAGATGAGGGCGGCCACAGAGGCGGCCCATCAACCCGCTGTCATCTTGGTGAGTGAGGGGACGAATCCTAGTTGCGTAACCCTCTAACTACAGGCCTCAATGAGTTAATAGTAGTGTACAGGGGACTACCGTTTGATAGTACTCAAGCTCATCATATAACATATATCACATTGAACATACAATACATATCCCATATCATAAACATTCTTTCAGGAATCATTTCATATATAGAAAGCAATTTTATTTATCATGCTTTTCACCCCGAAAGTAAAACACATAAAAGAGTTTGAAAGGGGGCTATGACTCACCTTGATATGCCACACATTATATCCACAAATCCAAAATGTGTACTTTCCATCTATTGCTTCCTTGATCATGTATCTGTCACGTTCCTCAATCACATTTCAAAGCCAAGACTATCCCTACGATAGGACTAATATACGTAAGTTCCTATCTTAAGCCATCACTTAGAAATGCCACATTCATTATGTTGCTATCAAATATGGGATCCAAGTATATTGCTAACATTCGCTTCGTTTTGGTTGTAAAGATTGATGGTGTAAAAGGTTACTTTCATTATATACGTAGTTATAAGTTGTTAGATTTTCGGTAACTTGGCTTCATTTGTGGTTTCACTTGGCATCTTAGGTTATCATATAGAAATACCATATTAAGTTATGTTATCCTTATTCATTATTAGATGTGTAGTCAATTTTAATATGAATTAACATTTGTGATATCACTTTATAGTTTGGTTAATGTAATTACTTATGTCCATCCCACTTAATTATCTTTCGTGTTACTTTGATTACGCTTATCTTTTAACTCACATACTTCCCAATATGTCGTATGATTACTCGGGGTTATGAAATTCGTTTAGGTGTTATGGGCCATTACCAATTGGGTCAAAGTGTCATGAGCTTCTAAGTGTTTTGGGCTTAAATTAGTTGTTGGGCTTAACCTTATTTGGGCCATATGCTTGATAGGTTATATTGGTTATTGGGCCAGGTGGGCCTACTGATTTATGGTCCAATGGGTTTATTATTTGGGCCGGTTAGCCCATTATGGTCTTTAGTGTGTTCTTAGCCCATTACACAAATTGTAAGATTACTTATAAATTTTCTGTTTTTATACTTTATTTTTATAAAATATTGGTTAATGTTTAGTGATTGAAACTAATTATTTGGATTCTCCTGATTTTTATACAATAACCTATATGTGTCCACTTATTTTTTGAATTTTCGCTTAATTTATAAAGAATGTTTACTACCTCTAAATATTTTTACAAGTGAAAGTGGTCAAAACAGCCACTGTTTTGCATACCGAAATGTTTTATAAAATTTCTTTGGGTTATGCTCTTAGTAAAAATTCCGTGATTTTATTTTACGTTTAGCACACATTGAACCTACTTTCCACCAAGTATGACCTCCTGGAGGCTTTTGTTTTAGGAGATAAAAATTGTTAAGTTTATAAAATATTCATACAAAAGTGCAGTCTTGACCAGTTTTAGTATAAATATCATATCTTTTGTTCTGTTCAGTATTATTGAGTAATTCCAGTTGGATCTTAAACTTAACTCTTTTGTCTACAACTTTTATTTTTAAATATTTGCTTGAAATGGCCCTCACATGCCCAGTTTACCCGTTCCAAGACAGAAAATGGTTTCTGTCAGATTTGTTCTTGATCATATCAACTCACCAATGACCTTTCTTGCTTAATTAACACTTTAATTTATCACTTACAAGATCAACACTCATTTTGTATCATTTTAACATCAATATTTACTGATTTCAAACATATTCAAGATCATTTATCATCATACTAAACTGATTTTATACAACACTTAATCAACAAACATAGTTCTTGCAAAAATCAATCAAAAATGTGATTGTATGTGACCATCTAACCATTTTATGAACAAATCTCTTAACACATCTTTCATACAACATAAAAACAAGTTAATTTATGAAAATCTCAGAAAATATGATCCATCTATATCAACGCAAATCGAATTTTATGAAGACCCATCAACTAGTTTGAAAGCTTTCTCATAAACCATCACTTTTGGGTCTTATTTGAGTTGAATCCTTGAATCTTTCCTCTAGATCTTGACATGCAATGGCATGAAAGGAAAGATTCTATCAACATGCCCTCATTAAGTGTATTTTGAAGAAGAAAATCAAAGAGAAACAAGGTTTTTGATAAAGATCTTTTAGTATAAATAAAAACAAGATAGATTAAACAAAGAGATGAAGATTTATACCCTTGATGAACTCGGTTTTGGAGATGATTTTGGGCAGAAATTTCGTGGCCCTCTAAGCCCCATATGAACCATATTTCAAGCTTGAAATAACCCTTTATTATTGTAGTTGTTAAGTTAAGGTTTTATCCTTCTTTTTGAGTACATAGATGTATATTTATGGGCTGATTTTCAAGAGGAAGAAAGGCTCCATGAATTCCAATCTTGACTCTAGATGATAGATTAACAAGAAGAATTATTATTACACTAGTTTTAGTTAAGATTTGAGCTCCATTTTTCCTTGTAAATCCGAAAATATGACGGAAAATAGGAAGAAATGTTGAGAGAAAACTTTAGAGATGTGTGTGTGTTTGTTTAGTGTGAATTGAAAAGGTTGGTGGACTTCCCCTAGCATATCACGTGAGAGATAGAGAGAGAGGTGTGCAGATTTTTATGAGGGATATGTGACAAAAAGAGTGTGAAGTAAGGGTTGAGTGTGTAAGTGTTTAATGTGGTCCAAATCTTGTCTTGGGTGCATGTGGCAAGCTTAATTCTCATTGGTGGTTTGGTTTTGGGGTATGGGGATGGCCGAAAGTTACCTTCAAAATCTAAGGGATATTTAGTTTTTGTTAAATGTATTATGTATATGTATTTATTAAGTGTCTAGGTTCATGCATGGTTAATTTATAGCTAGATGAAGGTGTTTCAAAGGTAAAAATCATGTGTATCCATATCTATATATAAGTGTATATATATATATATATATATATATATATGTGTGTGTGTGTGTGTGTGTGTGTGTATATTTGTATTTTAATTTGTTACTTAACTCTTTATTTATAAACTTGTATTTACATTAAGCACATATATACTTATTATTATTCAAGCGCTTATATGTACATCATAGTTTTATAAATATATTTTAAGATGGTCATTATATTTTTATGTTCAAATGTACTTTAATTAACTTGGTGTTTGAATTGTTGGACATTTGTGAAGAATTGTATTTGTTATCTCAACTTGTGAGTCTTACTTTATTATTTATTTAACTTAACTTCTTGAAATAAAGTTTTTGTTCATTGACATTTCATCAAGTTCAATTAGAACTAATCTATAGCTTGAGATTGCCTTGAATTATTATAGTTATTTTTATGGCATTTCTAAGATAGCTAGTCATTTACGGTATTTCATTGAACTAGAAGGCAATTATCACTATGCCTTAAATGTCTAGAAGGCCAATTCTCTTAATAAACATCTAGGGATGGATACTTAGATAGGTCCAAGTAAATTGTCCTAGTCGGGAATAGAGGGTTGTTACATCATTACCCCCTTGTGCAACTTCGTCCTCGAAGTTCGCTCGTTCACCCGGTGATAAACTGAATAGATTGATGACAAGGATAGCTTCACGGAGACGTACAAAATGTGAGAGTTCGTATAGGTTTCATCATGACCTTTTTAGTTACTTACAAGGTTTTGGTATCCGTAGCTGGGGGCATCCATTGCTTGGTGCCCTAACATTTTTTGTGATTAGAAACATCGAAAAAGTTACGAATGTCGCTCACTTCTTGAGACGACTAGAGACTATTCTTATGTAATCGTTGTGGGCTTTCAATCTTGCCTAATTCAATTCTAAATGATGGGATGATGATAAGAATGTCAATACGGAGGTCTGAAATGAGCAAACGGTTCGTAAAGTGAGTTACAATAAAAATAGTAAAAGACGTTGGGATATCGATCGTTGGTGGCTACTCATTTCACATTGTCACTTTGTGTACTTTCCTTTATCGTTTGCTTTCCCCAATAAAGAATCCTCCGCTGGCTCCTCGCCTACTTTTATCTTTCTTTGGTTTGACGTTGGACACGCTTGCCGCTAATAAAAAAAATATTGACTTCGTTTGTGACCAAACACTTGTTAAGGGATTACCCCCTTAACAAGAGTGATACTAATCCGTCATGCCGGGTTGTACTAAATTTGCAAAGGTACACATCCGTAGTACCTTATCTTAGGGTTTTCCAACGTCGTCTTCGATATTCTAAGGTGTACAAGGAAATTATAAATTATCTACTGATAGTTCCATCTTAGTTCTCCTCCTCGCCTTTGCTTTCCAACCTCGTCCTTGTCTTCCAAGGTCACCTTTTTCGTTATTCGTTAAGTCGCAATGTTACTCATTTTTATCTTAATCATGCCGATACTGGCTTGCAAATGATTTCAAGGTATCTTTATGTTAGGACCAGTTCACCTGGAACTGGCCAGTCACCAGTTCACACTTGCCAGTCACCAGTTGCATCTGGAGACTAGTGAAACTGGTGACCAAGATGATTTGTAGAGAAATATATTGAAGTCCAGTTGCACCGTACAGTTAACGCAACTGAAGACTTCCTCCAGTTGAGAACTGACCAAGTTGAAGAAGCATTCCAGTTGAAGTCGAAGACAACAAATGGAAGATAGAGAATGGCAATGGCAGCGAAGCCCAGTTGACATTCTAGTCAGTTACAAACTGGAGACCATCAGTGGAAAGCCTTTACAAAGCTTTACACTGATTACGAGGAATTGACTTGTATACTTTATGTACCTTTACCCGGATAATAAGCCTTATCTTATTATTTAAGTACTAAAAGGTACATAAAGGTGGTTGAGTAAAGTCACTTTAACATACGACTTTACACTGCCTTTTAAGGAATTAAATGCTATTCCTTAAATGCTCCCAACCACATTTGTACGGCTAAAGTTAACATCTCAATGTTAACTTTGCCTATAAATACAAGTCATTGCACAACCAAGAATTTAAGTGACTTCACATAGTTGAAAAACTTCATACTTTGCAAACCTGCAATATTCTTGGTGAACTTGTGCATTATTCTCTCAATCGCTAAAAGGAACATTTCACAACTTTAAGTGTTTCGATTGTCTTGAGAAATTCCGAGTGTAGATCAATTGTATTTCATAGGTTGTTAGGATATTTACATTCGTGTATTATCTTGGTTCCGCATCAACCTTGTAATTTGTTTAATATCAATAAATAAATTACACATTGAAAATTACATATTGTCTCATCAAGTTATCTTACAAGTTATTTGTATTATTGCATTGTTCTTTAATTATTGTCTTTTATATAAGTAATCTATCTAGAACTTGGTATATACACACTGCAACTGGTCGTCTCCAGTTCAGTGCATATATTGCAAAGTAACTCCACCATCGACATAGAGGTGTCTTCAGTAGTACCATCTAACGAGTTGGGACTTACAAGTGTATCTGAATCTGGTCTTCCCACCAGTTTTTGGGCTGAGGCAGTTGCAACTGCTTGTCACACCCAAAACCGGTCAGTCTACATCAAGAGACATTAGAAGACTGCCTACGAAGTACTCAGGAATCAAAAACCAAATATTGGATATTTCCATGTATTTGGTTGTCCAGTTTATATACTGAACGATTCCAGTCAGCTTGGAAAGTTTGATGCAAAAGCTGATGAAGGAGTATTTTTAGGCTATTCAGATATTCGAAAAGCCTTTAGAGTTTATAATTATAGACTCCAAAAGGTTCATGAGACAATTCATGTCACATTTGATGAATCAACTGAAGCAATCAACAAGAGACCAAGCCTTGATATTTCTCCAGTCATTCCAATCAATTTTGGTGAAACTGACCAAGTTCATCGGTCAGTTGTTTCACCAGAAAATGTTTCCAGTTACAACAAATTGGAACCAGTTAAGAAGAAGAACAGCTCTAGTGACACATCATTTTATCCTTCCATCAATTTCAACTTGCCACAAGAATTGGTGATTGGATCTGATGTTCGTGCCACTCCAATATCAGCACCAGTTCAAGCACCTACTTCTCCAGTTGTTCGTGAAATGCCTTCAAATGAGGAATTTCATGATGCTAATAGAGACCTCATTGACTCTGATGAGGATGTAGAAGTTTTTTGGACTGATCCTTCTCCAGATGTTGTTGCAACTGAAGAAGATCGCCAGGTGACTTGCACTGATATTGTAGTTCACCAGCCTAGTCAATACACTAGATGGACTAAAGCCCACCCAATTGAACAAATTGTGGGTGATCCAACTAGTGGGGTTCAGACTAGAAGAGCCACCAGTGAGCAATGCTTAAACGTCACCTTCTTATCTTTAATTGAACCAAAGAAGATTGACGAGGCTATGGCAGACCCAAGATGGGTGGAAGCTATGCAAGAAGAGCTCCTCCAGTTTGAAAGGAACAATGTTTGGGAGCTTGTTCCTTGTCCACCAGGGTTAAAGAAAGAACCTATTGGTACCAGATGGGTCTACCGAAACAAAATGGATGAAGATGGCCATGTTGTAAGAAACAAGGCCAGACTGGTTGCCCAGGGTTATTGTCAAGCAGAGGGCGTTGACTTTGATGAAACTTTTGCTCCAGTTGCAAGACTTGAAGCCATAAGAATATTTTTGGCTTATGCAGCCCATCTGCAGTTCAAGGTCTTCCAGATGGATGTCAAAAGTGCATTCCTAAATGGAACATTGGAAGAAGAAGTTTATGTTAAGCAGACTCCAGGTTTCATCGATGAAAAGCATCCACATTGGGTCTATAGACTGAACAAAGCTTTGTATGGTCTAAGACAAGCCCCAAGAGCCTGGTATGATACTCTAACTAAACATATTCTTAAAAATGGCTTTCAAAGAGGTGCAATAGATAATACCTTGTTTATCTTGAAAGAAAGAGGTAATATCTTATTGGTACAAATTTATGTTGATGACATTATTTTTGGTTCAACTGATGATGCAATGTGTAAAAAGTTTTCTAAAATCATGTCATCTGAGTATGAGATGAGCTTAATGGGTGAATTAACATTTTTCTTAGGCCTTCAGATTAAACAAACTGGAAATGGAATTTTCATAAACCAAGGAAAATATGTCAGAGATTTGTTAAGAAAATACAAATATGATTCAATCCCATCGAAAAACACACCTATTGCAGCACCATTGAATTTGGACTCTGACCCAACTGGCAAACCAGTTAACATAACTGACTATAGAGGTATGGTTGGTTCACTGATGTACTTAACTGCCAGTCGACCAGATATAATGTTTGCAACATGTTTATGTGCCAGGTTTCAGGCTAACCCTAAAGAATCACATTTGCACGCTGTAAAGCGTATCTTTAGATACCTGAAAGGGTGTCCTAATCTTGGTCTTTGGTACCCCAAAGGCTCAGGATTAGATCTAATGGGTTATTCAGATTCTGATCATGCAGGTTGTAAGATAGATAGAAAATCAACAACTGGTGGTTGTCATTTCCTTGGAGGAAAATTGGTAAGTTGGACCAGCAAGAAGCAGACTTCAGTCTCTATGTCCACTGCTGAGGCAGAGTACATTTCTGCGGCCAGTTGTTGTGCCCAGATTCTCTGGATCAAGAACCAGTTACTAGATTATGGTCAGAAGTATACCAAGACCCCAATCTTTTGTGACAACACCAGTGCAATTGCTATCTCTCACAACCCAGTGATGCACTCAAAAACAAAGCATATTGACATCAGGTATCATTTCATTCGTGATCATGTTATAAAAGGAGATATTGAAATTCATTTCATCCCCACTGACAAACAGTTAGCTGATGTTTTTACTAAACCTCTCGATGAGAAAACCTTTAAACATCTCATCAGCGAACTGGGAATGTTAAACCCTTAACTGGAGCTTTCTTTGTTATTGAACGCGTCAGTGACACTGATGAAGTTCTCCAGTTGAGGAGGTCCAGATTATCTTTGCTCGCCAGGCTATCGAACGCCTTTGTGATACTATCTTGGCACTAATTGATTTCTGGATCATTATCTTAGGGGGAAAGACTCAAAATAATTTTCTGACTAAAATTCGTTTTTTGTTTGAAAATGCAACTGGAGAACTCTCCAGTTGGAAACTGGTACTGGATTGATCCTCCAGTTACCAGGTTCAGTCTTGTCTTATTTTTATAACGTTACAAATACTTGGTCCATATGTGTGACACGTGATGATACTCGAGTGTTTTAAACCACTTGATATCGTGATCTGACGTGTTTGAAACCATTTTAGTACTTGACAACTGTTTGTATTGGGAAAACAAAAAGTGAGTGGGCGCGTGGGTAAGATAAGCCGTCGTAGCATTTAATGCTGACATGTAAGCATTTAATGTTTACATGGCAAATCATTATTTTATTTCAAAGTTCAAACCAACTTTTGTAAAAATATCTACAAAAAGGATTGTCTTTATTAAAATAATTTTTGTGTTTCATTGGGATCTTGAATCCCTTTATAAATTTTTTTTTTTTTTTTTTTTTTTTTTTTTTTTTTTTTTTTTTTTTTTTTTTTTTTTTACTGAACCACTTTTACTCTTTTTTTTTTTTTTTTTTTTTTTTTTTTTTTTTTTTTTTTTTTTTTTTTTTTTTTTTTTTTTTTTTTTTTTTTTTTTTTTTTTTCTTTCTCTTACATTCCTTCATTTACTTCCAATCATCAAAATTGCTTCATTTTTCTCTTTGCTTCACAAATCAAAAACCCTAAATCCCAAATTTCATTTTCATTCCTATATGGCTCCTAGATCATCTCGTTCAAGAGATGTAAATCTCTTGACTGTTCCATATAATCCCTCACCAGATGTCACACAGGCACCTGGTGCCCCTAGTAGTGCTTCGGTCATAAAACTAAATCCAAATAATCCTATGGCCAGCCTACGAGGATCTCAAGGGTCTGATACCCTTATTGGTAGAATTCAAAAGTTTTTAAAGAATTCTCCAATAGGACCCTCATTCTCTCTAAACCCACGTAAGATGTTTCACAACTACTTATGTGAGTTTTGGTACACTGGCGTTCTTTCTTCCGATTATTCCTCCATCAGTTTCACATTAAAGGATGGAACAATCCAGTATACCTTGTCAGCTGATATATTGAGGGATGCCTTACGCCTCAATTACTGGAGAGAGGGTGAATCTCCAGTCGTCTTGCCCCCAAATATAAACTTTCGCCAAGTACTTCTTGAAATGGGACACAGGGAGTGTTTGGAGAATGGGGTGTTGAAGACAAAAGGTGCGATGACCATGAAGGGCCTTACACCTTCATGGAGGTACTTTTTCATCCACCTGGTGGAGAGCATGGGTGGGAGTTCTGGTGGACTTGACCAGATTAACTCCTCGCAAGCAGAGATGGCTTACTGCTTGTGGAACGGATTGAGAGTGGACTTTGCAGATATTCTGTATAGAAGCCTGGTTCAAAAGCTGAAGGGCACAAGGGGTGTTTGTATTCCCTTTTCAAGGTTCCACTCACTTTGTTTTAAGCAAATTCTGGGCAGGGAAGCATATAATAGTACAGATTCACCGTACACTGCTCCAGATATGCTAAGGAATCTAGACTCACTGGTATCTGAAGCTGGTGAGGTTGAAATTCCTGAACGAATGTAATTGGCATTCGCTTCAACTGATGCACCTCTTGAAGGTGAGTCAGAAAGGCAACTGGGCGGGCCTCAAAATAATGAGGGACCCTCCAGTGTGTCTAATGTTGTGGTTGAGGATAGAGCAACCATAACTGAAGCAACCCCAATCACATCTATCCCTGGTGAAGATACTTCGGTATCTGATCCACCAACAGATGTACCCATCCAGGAAACTGGGGAAGGTCATCTGGAGACTGACCAGGAAACTGGTCAGCCCTCAGTTACATTCATGGATCTGGACATGAGTGTTAATGACGAGGAAATCCTTATTGAATCTTCGGATTCTGAAGGTACTGAAACAGACCAGAAGATTCTTGATGCTTCTGTACAAGCACAAGACCCTTCATCTCCAGTCTCACTTCCAGACGCATCAATTTCAGTTTCACCTCCCCAAGTAAATGTGCCTATAGATATATCTTTACCAATAAATTTCGCTCTGTTATCAACTGGGCAATTCTCACTTGCTCGAGAAATGCCAACCCCACCGTCGCCGTTGTTCACACCTGAGCATTCTCAGCATGAACAACAATTTGTTTTTCCAGTCCTTTCTTCAACCACCACTCCAATAATTTCTTCAACTGCTGGCCTGACAACTGGGGAGACTTCCATCAGTTTGCCTCCTCCAGTTGCTCCAGTAGTAACTGCTAGTGGTCCAGTGACACCTTCTCCTTTGTCACTGGACAGTCAAGTTGTCTCACTACAAGCCGATCTCCAAAACCTTCTAACTAGGGTGGAGGAGATTCAGAAGACACTTGACAAGAACACCAAGTCCTTCTCCAGATACCACAAAGATCATTTGACAAACATTAAAGTGGTTGATCTGGGGATAAACAAGTTTTCATCAAATGAAGACTTGGTGTTCAACAAATTGAATGAGTTGGTCACTGGCTGCAATCATCTGGCTGGTACTCTAAAGGAAGCCTTTGACCTAACTCAGTTCAAGGTCACCAGTTCCATTTCCAATCTACTTGGCAACACTGTTAGAACTTTTGAAGTAGATCTGAAGGAAATTGAGAGGTAGGTCAAGGAATTAGTTGAAAGACCTGGCCTAGATGTAACTGGCCTTGGAGAGCAGTTGATGACTTCGGTTGGTCAGAAAATAGAGGATACGCTGGGTGCTAGAGAAGAGCATTTGGTTGAAAGGGTGATGTCTGAGATCACCAAGCTGGCCACTCCTCAGGTTGATCTGGCCCCACTTACCAGTGAGATCAACCAGTTGAGGGGCAGCATAGAAAGTTTGAACACCCAGGTATCTCTACATGCTCAATCTATAGAGAATCTGACAACTGAAGTGGAAAATCTGAAGAAGATGGATGATGAGGTTAAGGATAAGGTTGTCTCCGGTTTGGATGAGGACTCCAAGATCTTGAATGAATTGAAAACTGGTCAAGACCAAGTTGTTGCAAATGTCTTGACCCAGTCCAAGGAGACGAACCACTTATGGAGGTCCTTCAGGATGATGTGTGGAATTTTCAAAGAGTGTAAGGACTTGCAGTCATGGCAGCCTCTTGACCGGTTGCCATCTCACCCCTCTGAATGGGAAGGTATTAGGGCAGGTCTCGATGCTGCCAAGGGGGAAAGTAGTTCAGTCCTTACACGACCAGTTGCACCTGAAGGACTCCATCTGGATCTGGAAGAGAATTGGTTGTGGCTACCAGTACTGAAGCTGGTGAGCAAAGAGTGGGTGGATCTGGTGATATTGGAGATAGGGGGAATGTTGCCTTGGATAAGGGCAAAGGTTTAGCTGTTGATACATCTGCCCAGCCGGCCACTGATGTAATGTTGGAAACTGGCAATACTGATATACTCCCTCCAGTTTCAGATAGTGATAGTAGAAGACTGGCCAGACTTGGTAATGACATTAAAGAAAGAAAGAAAATGAAACAAAGAAACCAAGCTGAAGCCAGGGCACATCTTGCTCAGATTAAGTTGCTTGAAATGAGTGATGCCAATCTTCTAGGTATCACTAAGGAGGAGTATGTTAGGATTAAGAATGATCCTAGGATAGTTGACCAGTTGAATGAAATGCTGGATGTTGAACTGGACAGACACTATCAAGAGGATGAAGCTGAATTCGATGCCAGAAGCTTAAACATTTCAGTGGAGAAGGCTAAGGAGATAAGGGCCAGTGGGATTCTTAAACGTATTGCAAATGTTAAGAAGGTTGTGAAGAGTGTATTGAATCCACCAAGAAGAAGGATTCCACAACCAAGAAGACCACTGACAAGAGATGCAGGAGATGCTGACCTTAGCACATTCGTTGAACCAACTGGCGAGGTATCCAATGAAGACATTAAGTCCGCTGTACTGGCTGCTGGTGCTGGGAGTATAAAAATAACAAATGAATCTGAAGCTAGAGGCTACTACTCCCAGATCATGTCAACCAGAAGACATAGTGGTACTATCAATAGTGTCAATGTTACAATCAAGCCAGGCACCAAAGTTTTCCAAGTCGAAGTTAAGTATACTGGTGGGCCACTGGTTAGAACTGATGATCCTGGTGCTATGCAGTATGGGTTCAGCGAATGGGTTGAGATGGTGAATATACTGGATGCAAAGGCACAAAAGAATAGGTTCGAGAAAGCATGGGTAAACTTTCTAAGGGGGAAGATTCAACATAAAGAAAATCTTGAGAAAAAGTTGAATATTGACCCTGAAGATACTCAGCCTATCTCTTCAGTTGCCAAGAGAAGAAGAACTGGCGAAGGGCCATCTCATTAAGTTCTTTCTTCAGTTATCTACTTGTATTTTGTATTTACATTCTGTAACTTGTATAAATTTCATTCCCTTGTATAAATGAAGTTACCAGTTTGTAACCACAAGGTAGATAATAGATTAAAATCTAACAAACATAAAAGAAAAACCTAAGGCATTTATTGATCTATAAAAATGCCTTAGATAACTTAGATAGATTTAAATCGAACAAGTCCTTCCAGTTCACACTTGTACAGATACAAGAACTAGAAAAGACTTAGACTATATTTCTAGACAAATAGGGGGAATTTGTTAGGACCAGTTCACCTGGAACTGGCCAGTCACCAGTTCACACTTGCTAGTCACCAGTTGCATCTGGAGACTAGTGAAACTGGTGACCAAGATGATTTGTCGAGAAATATATTGAAGTCCAGTTGCACCGTACAGTTAACGCAACTGAAGACTTCCTCCAGTTGAGAACTGACCAAGTTGAAGAAGCATTCCAGTTGAAGTCGAAGACAACAAATGGAAGATAGAGAATGGCAATGGCAGCGAAGCCCAGTTGACATTCTAGTCAGTTACAAACTGGAGACCATCAGTGGAAAGCCTTTACAAAGCTTTACACTGATTACGAGGAATTGACTTGTATACTTTATGTACATTTACCCGGATAATAAGCCTTATTTTATTATTTAAGTACTAAAAGGTACATAAAGGTGGTTGAGTAAAGTCACTTTAACATACGACTTTACACTGCCTTTTAAAGAATTAAATGCTATTCCTTAAATGCTCCCAACCACATTTGTACGGCTAAAGTTAACATCTCAATGTTAACTTTGCCTATAAATACAAGTCATTGCACAACCAAGAATTTAAGTGACTTCACATAGTTGAAAAACTTCACACTTTGCAAACCTGCAATATTCTTGGTGAACTTGTGCAATATTCTCTCAATCGCTAAAAGGAACATTTAACAACTTTAAGTGTTTCGATTGTCTTGAGAAATTCCGAGTGTAGATCAATTGTATTTCATAGGTTGTTAGGATATTTACATTCGTGTATTATCTTGGTTCCGCATCAACCTTGTAATTTGTTTAATATCAATAAATAAATTACACATTGAAAATTACATATTGTCTCATCAAGTTATCTTACAAGTTATTTGTATTATTGCATTGTTCTTTACTTATTGTCTTTTATATAAGTAATCTATCTAGAACTTGGTATATACACACTGCAACTGGTCGTCTCCAGTTTCAGTGCATATATTGCAAAGTAACTCCACCATCGACATAGAGGTGTCTTCAGTAGTACCATCTAACGAGTTGGGACTTACACTTTAATTCCTCCTTTTTAATGTAAAGGTACTACCCTCTATGACTTGTTGCAGACTAAACTTTTTTTAACATTGCACATACAATCTCTTTCATTTATCTTCTATCCCCACACATCCCTCACGATAGGGTTTACTCAATCCTTATGCTCGCAAGTAGTCGTATCACTACCTCTTGGCAACACAAACACTTCAAGTCCTTGTTGGTATGAACCCTTTCTTAGAAGCAATCCTTCTTAGGTCCTCATGACCTCTACAAAACTTCCAATTACTTTGCTCTCAAAAGCCTCGTGTCCATTTTTATCTTTCTAAGCTACGCTTCCTTTTCGATACTAACATAATGTTCTTAGGAATTATGATATAAGATAGTTTAGGTGAAACAACGGTTACTTCATCTTTTCCTCAACCGTGCGGTTCTCTACTCTTTCCTTTTGTTTTCTTATGGATAACTATACTCCTTACCGTTTCGCCACAAGGTACGTCCTACTAGAGTAATTCTCGTCTTGAATGAAACGCACGCAGTCACCAGTCCTTGAAGTTAATTCAAGGGTACTTGTCACATCACGCTGATACGGATCCTTTAATCCTAACTCGTCACAGATGTATGTTATCATTATCATGCTTCCATTCAAGTGTTCCATAACTAGGTCTTCCTGGAGTTTGTAGTTTCTTGAAAATTAGTTCAACGACCAACCTCCTTGATCGTTGTGGTGGTATGTGCCTTAACTTCTAACGTCGTATTCCATATTTGCTTTCACTACTAACTTAGTGATTCCATATTGTTTTTCTTGTTCTCTTTTCTTAGGCGCACTACTCCTTGGGTCGATGGTCTTTGACGGTTTACCATGTGTTGCAAAAATTTTCTCACTCAGGTTCATCTTATTTTAGCTTACCTCCCTGCGATCGTTGACCTTGAGGGGATAACCTTTACAACGAACTGTGCTTCTAGACTCGGGTGTTGAGCGTATACCGCTCTCTCTTCGCTTCGTTTTTATGTTCTACTAATAGCTTGTCTTTCGTTAGAGGTTTTCCAATTAATGCTTAAAGAATAACGCGTGGAGTGCCATAAAAATGAATACCTCCAGAGCTACATCCCGTAGATACGTCAATACATTCACTTTATCGTTTGGGTTAGATCGCCTTCCTTTACTTTACTTTCTACTCCACATCACCTTCAATGATGCTAGTGAATAGCTCTTCTTGAACGATAACGTATAGTCTTGTGCTTCATTCTCCTTGTTCGAATATCTTCCTTGTTGCGATTACCCCCTTAACATTTTTCTAGAAAAATGTAAGGGATTTCATGCTTTTCGTATCATCTCGCTTTCTCCTCCAAGCAAGCTCGTTAGACACCTTCTTAACTAGGTTCCTTGAATCACCTTGCTTTCTTACGTTCTTTGGCAGTCTTCAATCCGCCAATTCTTCTTATCGCTCTCGACTACCTTTAATTCGCCAGATTTCCTAATCCTACTTGTAACTACTCTTGTCCTCCAGAGTAGCTGTAATACCCTGGAAAAAAAATAATAATAATAACTATTATCATATAAATAATGTATGTCTTTGCAAATAATGCTTTGTTTATTTGGATTTGTAGATAGTCGAGTTCATTTCTAACCAGATGTGTTACGATAATTAAAATATGAAATAAGTTAAGTTAGTAAATGTGATAACAATTCTTTATTAATATATAAAAGAAATATTGATGATGTTTTAAGTTATAACTAATATCATATCTAATTGTAATGATACGTATAATAATAGTTATTAAATAAATACTTGAATAGTAATAGTAATTAATTTAATAATCGTAGGTAATTTAATTAGTATTTGGGATTGGGATTACTTAGTGGTCAAAAATTTAAAGTTTTCAGTTGTGGTATCTCATGAGTCGGTCATTTAGTCGGTTAATACATCTTATGGATTCGCTTTCTATATAAATAGATATGGATGATGTGTTGTATTAGATATATCTCAATTAAGTATATTCAGTATTAGGAATTTATTCTCACGAATTTTTCCATCAATAATAATAATAGATTGATTGAAGGGAAAATAAATAAATCAATTGAAGATCAAGTTTTTAACTAAAGAGATAAGCATGGAGTAAAGACGTATTGATCAGCCCATGATCCGTATCCCATTTTATTAGTAATGAGAACGAGTTTTATCGGGTCTAACTCCTTTATATACAATCGACTTCCGACTATAAATTGACATCTCTTTCATCATGAAAATCACTTTGTGTACGTCTCATGCACCCTATTAATGTATTTATTTAAAATAAACAACTCAACCATTATACATATTATATATATACCCGTTAGAAGGGATAGCAATGGAAGCTTTTGGGTTCGTTGGTGATTAGGAGTTCGTTTCGAGGTCCTTTTGATCTTGTTTCGAGTTCATCACGAGTCTGCGAGGTTGTTTGAGGATCTTCGGTGGGCTATGTCAGCTTGTGATTTTTTAAACGCATATTGAGGTACGGATATTCTAGATGGTCTTAGGGTATTTCCGGTACAATTCTTCCTCTCAAAACTTTATTTGTTATATATATATATAATAGTACGGATATTCTAGTTGCTATTAGGATCTTTTCGGTATAATTCTTTCCTTCAAAACTTTATTTGTTATATATATAATAGTACAGATATTTTAGGTGTTATTAAGATTTCTTCCGGTAAAATCTTTCTTCTCAAAACTTCTTTTATTTTGTATGTGTATATTATTTGAAATATTGTCTGTTTGCTAGACTTTGTATAATATTGTGATTTTCCCATTTTGATGTACTAACGATGTTGCCTTCATGATTATGAATTGGGAAATCATAATATTTTATTATCTATAGTTGTGTCAAAACCATCTCTTGAAACCGATTCGAAAGTGGTCCTGAAAAGGTGGGTTTGGTGTGTTGCATTTGATGCTATGTTAAATATGTCCCTCGAAAATTCGTTGGCCCGAAAGATAATACAGTCGCATATTACGAATCGTATTCATTGGCCACGAAAATTAATACTGTCGCATATTATGAATCATATTGATTGGCCCAAAAATGCATAAGTGACTCCATTGAAATTTTTGTGAGAATTGGGTGGATAGAGATGTGGTTTTAAGTCAATATTTTAAAATGTCTAAAAATATATTTAATTATTATTTGTTTGTCAGAAAATTTGATTTGTCATTTCGAAACATATTCGATATATTAAGCGTATAAGTCGGTCAAAACGGTTTCTTAAGATGTGTAAATAAGAGCAACCTATCCATGGAGGTCCCATGGGCGCGTCATTGTGACACCGATGGCGTGGCATCGACCGTAGCGGTGTACTAAGTGGTATCTACGGCGTCTCCTTTTGATGACCACCGAGTGGTTATGTGCACTTTGATATTATATTTTGATAGGAGGCGTATGGATCGGTCCTAGGCATTTTGATAAGTTTGACGGTGGACGTTATCGTAGTGTCATACGAAACGTTTGGCACCATTTGATAAGTGATAAGTTATTTGTTTTGGCTCTTATGTGCATTATTTTATGAGACTTGGATTTATAGTATTTTGTTTGTTAAGTGTAAGATATTGGTAAAGTTATACCTATTTGTATTTTGATTCGAAATAAGTGTGATTTGAAATAAGTTTGTTTTGAAAATCAGTTTATTCGCATGATATATATTATCCTTCAGCTTTTATCATATCCGTCACTGAGCTTTTTGCTCAGCCGTATTCCTTTTTCTTTCTTATACGGCAGGTGATCAAGCGGGCTTTGGGAACGAGAGAAGAGTGTAGATAGAAGTGGACTTAGCACCCTTTGCTTTAGAGTTTTATTTCAAGCTTTAGAAGTATTTATTTTGATTTGTCAGGTTGATTTTAGTTTGATTTTGAATAAGATTAACGCCCTTTTAGTTCTTTGATATCATTTTGTATTGTTTTGAAAGTTAGGGGCGTTACAGAATGGTATCAGAGCATAGGTTCCTTCCTGTAGAAAACTTTAACCTAAGTTATGGCCTGTGAGATTGGGTAGACTCTGGGTTAGGATTTGTCTTGCGGTTTCGAGAATGAAAAAGTTTATGTAGATGGAATTGTCATATCTGAAGAAAAAAAAAATCAAAAGTACTATAAAATACGTAAGATATTTAGTGAGGTAATTTGTTAATAAATAAGGAGATGCAACTTATCATATTGTTTAATATAATGGATTTTAATTCAAGGCTATTATAAAAAAAATAAATAAAAAAAATAAAAGTCCATCGCTACTAACTAATGAAAAGCTTATCCCTAATTGTTTAGTATTATTAGATAATCTAATTAAGATATTATAAAAAAAAGAAAAAAAAAAGAAAATGTCATCTAATTTCAATTTAGCTTAAATATGATTACATATGCAGTGTAATCATAATCTTAATATATACTATAAGACAGTTGAACTAATGACTTATTAACCAATCAAATCGTTCAATTTCATCAAATTGATTCTCGCTTATGTCATCATTTAGATTAACTATAAATTAAAAATTCTAATAATCATTATCCAAATATATTATTATATTAGTATTTATATTAATTTGTAGAAAAAGTCTCATTAATTTACACTTTTTTGTTTTCCATCAATAATTTTCACTTTTTAGCCCTCAATACTTAACTTATATTTATTTTTACCCATAACTTGAGAGAATTTTTTAAAATTTATAATCATATAATTAATGAAAAAAATTTCAACATATGAAATATTAGTTTTGCGTATTAATGTTTGAAGTTACAATTGTCACTCAAATCAAGAGTCCTAATTGTTATCAAAGAATATAAAAACAATCTTAATTGTTATCTTATTATCATAGGACATGTGATTGAAAATAAACCTATGCGTGTTATGGGTTCGCATCATGATCAAGTACATATACTTGAGTGTCAAGTACAGAATCACAAGTATGTTTATATTTTAATTCTTAATAATCTTTCATAATAGTATCACATTATGAGTACAACTGGTTTCAAAAAATTCTATTATAGAAAAATTATTATAGCATGTGTCTTGTGGAATGACTACGACAAACAATTCCATCAATATGCCTCAGCTAATAATGACAGTGACGAACCAATAATTATTGTACACAACTTCCAAATTATAACACTTAAAACCGTATATCTTCAAAATTATAGCTTTTATGACTTACATGTATGAAGATCTAATATTGATAATATCGTAAACCCGTGTCCAGTGTTGGACACAGGTCTAAAATCTGGTAATAATGATGAAAGTACTTTAGTAAAAGTGAAATAGTTGTAAATTATATTTTTACTTTTTATACAGATTATTATAAGGGATAATTATTTATGGTATGGAAAATGTGTTGGTATAGATATTATATTATAAAATTCATTGATAGCGAGTTTAAATATAAATGTTTTGAGCTATAAAGATAAGTTTAATTTCTGTTAAAAATAAATCTATATATATATAATAAAAAGTTGAATCATGGTAGTGGAAAAATTAGCGCATTCTTGACGCTTTATCGATGTGTACTTAATAGGGTTAATTAGGGTACTTAATAGAGTTAATTATACCTTTTGCTTCCGGGTTGCATAAAGACTCTCATTCAATGCTTCAGGAGTTTAGGGTAACCAGTTGGTATTCCAATATTTCATCTTTTTGTTTAATACAGCTTAAATTGTGTACATCATGTCATCTTCTTCTTTAACTCTTCCATATCCAAAAGATTGCCTGTTTTCCTTTCTATTATCTCTCTCAAAGGTACGTTATCTTATCTCTCTCATTCTTTTTACAGATATATATATATATATATATATATATATATATATATATATATATATACATATATATACATACATGCTTTTGTATCTATTCTTTTTTTCATCTTATAAGGCATCAATCAGGTAGCGATTCTGATTAACTGATCATGTGTGCTTGAAATTTGTGATTATCAAACAAGTCAGTCTATCTATTGTGTATATTGATTATGTGTGTTTGATATTTGTAAAGGATCTAACGAATCTGTGTATATGTATAATTTCCCCATATTATTAATAAATTTTGTAGTTTCGTTTTATTATTTTTGCTTTTAGTTTCCCCCCCACAAATAGAACTTTGAATTGAAGAAGTATCTCTTTTATTATGATTTCCCTGAAGTAGTATTTATATTTTATACTTTTTTTACATTGTTCGTGTTGTTTTTTGTTATAGAACAGGGAGAATATAATGCAAATAACCTGTGATTTCAGCCTGAAAGTGTCTCCAATTTAAATGCATGAAAGGTGCTCGATTAAATGCCTAAAAGAAATAGAGGATGCAAGGTATATTTATTGGTCAACTTTTAATTTTATATGAAATTTATATTGTTTTCATAATGAAAGTTATGCTGTTAGAGGTAATGGATGTCGTCATATGTAGAAATATTATTGATTTCTTATCGTATTATTCAAGCTGTTTGTACACGACTAATAGTATTAATCAAGTTTTGGTAATAGATGTCGTGATATGTCTCTAAGGTCTTGAGGACTGTCCAAGGCTTATAGTATTCATGAGCTTTCTAAGACTGAGCGTAAAGCTTATGTCCTTCCGGCTGGTTTAGGTACACCTATATTGCGCAGGACCATTAAAAGAAATGACTTTCCCATACCGAGCCAGGCTCTTATCTATGTGTACATGCCACATTTTTTGAAGAGTATACAATATCTCAAATACTTTACGCCAGTTACAAATGGAAGAGCCACCAGAATGTTGGTGGTGACTGGTAATGTTGCTCATGTGTCGAGTGTCTCAAGAGGTGGGGTTCTAAGAACAATTGCTAAAAAAATGTAAAAGAAAAATGAAATGGTTATATTGCTTGATCTTGAAAGGCAATATATTCAACGTGATGGTGAAGTTCATGTTGCTGATTTCTTAAGGTATTCTGCTGCTGGATCGTGCATAAGAATTTGCTTTAACCGTGATGAAATTGCTCAAGTTATGAATGCAGCTAGCAGAAGGCGAGATGCTTTGCCCCAGGTAAGTGGACCCTTTTGATGAACTCCGTCAAGGATCTGTCAGTCGTAATTGTGTGCAGGTAAGTTCATGTTGCTGATTTCTTTTCTAGGACTCTTTACTTATCTGGGTTGGTTTTAAATATTGGTCTAATTGAGTCTTTTTTCGTGCTGTTTTGATTTAAAGTTTGAAATAGTCTGCTCTATGTCTTGCTACATAAACTTTTTTGTACAGTAAGATGTTCGATAATTGCTGTAAACTGTTATCCATATCTGCTGTTCAGTTAGTTTGAAACACATAAGGTTAGTTAAATGTGTTAAAGGGTTTTGTTGTTCGTTTTGATCACAGGTGAATAATTCTTCCTTTTCTTTTCTTTTTGTAGACTCTATGCTTGATTTTAAAAGGTGTTAAACTTTTTAAGAAAAATGAGTATACTATTTGTATTATTTTGTTACAGAATAAACTATAAAGTGGATACATTTCCCTTTGACGGAATCCATTACGTCTGCGATAAGCAATGTTTTGAATGATTGTTTGGAAAAGGTGTCTCAATATGTTGTTTCCAAGGCTGAAATGCAAAGGGTCTGTTTTTTTTTTCTTTTCTGGTGTCGTTGTGACTTTTAAGTTGGCATCACTTTGATTTTTTCTGGGTGATTAAGTTTATATAAGTTATGGCTGTGCATTTTTGGTTTTAGATTTGTTCTTACTATCGTAACTTTAAGAAATATTGCATCTAATAGTCATAGTTCTTTATGCAGTGTAATAGTGGAAGCTTTTAAGGTGGTTACTCTCCAAAGGCTTACCAAAGTTGGCTTACATATCTATCAATGGGCCAAATGTTTCTGCATAGTAGAGGTTAGAGTTTATGTTCTGTAGGTCAAGCTGGTCAAATGCGTAGTAGATAGGTAACAATTTTTAGATGTTCTACATGTCAAACAGGTCAAAGACACCCACCGATTACACCATGTTGATAATTTAGTTTGCCTTGGTATTTTTGTCCCAACCGAATAACCTGCAAGCACAAAAAACCTTCCTTCCTGGTCGAGATGGTTACAATCGCGTCCAATAATTGACAACACTTTAAGCTGAGTTGACCAGGTTACTTTCACTTTTACTTTCTACCATATACAAGTTGGGTCTTTATTATTAGTCATCTTTTTGTCAACTCATTCTTTAGTTCTGCAATTGAATAATGTTCCATGCATTTTTCCCGTTTAACTTGGTTGGCATTACCGGAATGTATTATACTGCTGTCTTGCCCATGTTGCCATTTTACTCAAGGTCTCAATAATGTCGTCTGCTTTATGCCTTGATGCTTTTATTTTCATTGTTGAGTTATTGTTATTTCCTACACTTCAACTTGCACTTTTGACTATTTTGCTCCTACATGTCTATTTGTAACGAACTTTCAAGAGCATTGTCCATCTTTGGACACAAATTGCGTGGAATGTTTTATGCGCAAACTTTGCTAAAAATGTAACATGTCAAATGTGCTAAAAGTGTCAACCTGGTATGATTGGTGTGGGTAATCTTATATAACAAATGTCATGTATGTGATTATAAATATGTAGTAGGTTTGTTATGCTGTGGATAGCCCGTGTTCCGTAGACTGTTAAAAACTTAAAACTGTTTTCGTCAGCTCACCTAAAGAGATATTTGTAGTTGAAGATAACTAATTATCGAGGTATAATAAGGAACGATATGGGAGCTTAAGGATTTTAGGATAAGGACTTTTGCCTGTTGGTAGTCTGTTTAAATTATGACGGTGCTGGTTCGTAGCCGTGATCAGTTTTATGTGTGTTTATTTTCGCAGAAGACTCAAGTCAAAGTAGGAAATGGGCCAGTCATGGTTATGAGAAACTTTACCAATAATTCTTTAGTCATGTCATGTGTCGTTACACCCGTGGTCGTTTGATCACAAATGGTTCGAATGTGTTTTACATCTTTCACTTTGGTCACTTGGTCGGTTTGGCCGTTTTAGTGTCAAACTTGGAAAGTGTTCTTGGAAGTATCCCATATGTTAATTCATTAAGTTTTGGTGCAAAATCACAGCCGTTTGAAGGTTATGTGGGTAGGAAACACTTAGTCTAAATTAGGTTATTTGGCCTGTTTAAACGTTTCGTTCCAATTTTAATAGTCTGATTTGGGTTACTTAGCTTTTCAGAAGTGATTATTTTGTTATTTGAAAGTTATCTATAGATCTAGGGTGTGTTCTCAAGTGATATTAGCTTACGGAAATAGGTCGAGTCATAAAATTTGCAGAAACGGGTTAGCTGGCAACTTCGGTAAAATACAAATATGGCCTCGCGACAGTTTTTTAAGGATTATAATTTTCTGTGTATTTTATTTTATTGAAAACTGAAAGTAGCTAATGATAGTATTATTGAAGTTCTTTCAAATGGTGTATGATTTGCATAAAACGTGTGTCTAGATAGCTCAAAAGTTGGGCTGCAAAACTGCTGGTTGGAGCTGTTGGGCTGAGTTTGCAGCAGCCAAAATGACTTTTGCCATCTTTTGAGAAGCTGCAACTGTTTGAGTATAATGTTTTGGTAAAAACCGAAAATAGTTGATGAAAATATGGGTTTAGATCTTTCAAATGAAAAAGATTTGCTGAACACGGGTATCCTCAAATGGGTCAAATGTGATTTCAAAAACAGCCGTTAGAACTGTTTGTTAAAGTTCCAACATATTTAAAATGGTCATAATCTCTAGGGCCTTCACCTAAATGTCTCTCTTACTTTCAGGAAGTAACACAAGGTTAAAACGTATCAGGCATATATACAGAGAATACAACTTAACAGACAGATCAACAAAAGCCATCACACTCAATAGATCTTTTAGTATGAGATAAAACAAATATAGATGTCAATTTACCTTGTGCAAATAGGGGCTGCTTGCTTTTGTTGCACTATTGGGATAAATATTGTGATGTTTGATACAATATATCTATACTTAGCTCCTATGATATCCTTGGTATTTTATTTCTCATGCTGCTCTTATTTTTACTATGTGCAGATACATTCCTTAGCTATTGATGAGCCAATAAACATACTTATTAATGCCAGAATGATTCTTAGTCTTATGCTAGGCCATATTACGAGTCCTGGTGACACAAGCCTCTATATTCACATAATTTGAAACAGACCTGTCTCGCTATTTCATAGTTTTGGACAAAAGATTTCATGTTTAGGGCATACTTCAGTAGCTTGAGGGGGCAATTCTTTATCAACAGTCACTCCATCACCATTTTCTCTTCCTTCACTACCATTTTTGAAAATATCCTAATTGAAAGCATGTTTCAGTAGATTCTACATCTGGTTCACTTCTAACAAGCATTTGGTTCTATTCAGGATTGTTGCAGCTAGATTAGTAGATGGAAAAGAAGGCGTCCCTGATGTTTATTGGCTACAACATGTCCATGAAACCTTTTAAATTTGCGGGTTTATGGTCTTACAAATTATCTCTCCGTATGATGGACATTTGATATATGCCGTTTATTAGTTCATTATTTTTCTTTTATATGGGTTGTCTTAAATTAGGATTTGTGCTTTGATTGGGTTAAAAGTTCCTTCAAGTTTTGATTTAAAAGGGTTGTCAATTTATGTTTTATATTTGTGTTTATAAGGTGAAATTTAATAGTGTTCACGTTCGTATAGCGTTTGACAAAGAAAAGATTCAAGCCGTGCAACGCACGGGTCTTCACTCTAGTATATACAATATATATGTGAATATGTGAATTTGCAACTTTTGTGCAGGAGGCTAGTTTGCGGATGATTGTAATGTTTTAATTAATTATGGATATTAAATAATAAACTATATTAAAAATAATAATCATGTGGCATAAAATAAAAAATATTAAGCTAAAGTAATATATTTAATAAAATATTGCATGAAATTTAGAATTGAAAGAAAGTTGGTGACTTTAAAAGCAGATAACTTGTAAACGAAACGAGATCCAATGAATCGGTTGTCACATCTGAATTCTTTGTACCTCAGTCTATCAATCTAACAAAAAATAACAACTACATAACTTTAACGATTAACTCCGAAAATGAGATCGAAAACCTTGCGAGAAACTAATAACTAGCTTATATCTTCAAAAATAAACGGTAACCATATGCTTT
>CM067169.1:83129607-83209607 GCA_034093135.1 Erigeron breviscapus | reverse complement strand
ACCTTCCCACATGAAGGAGTGAATGATAAAACCTTCCCACATGAAGGAGTGAAACCTTCCCACAGGAAGGAGTGAATGATAAAACCTTCCCACAGGAAGGAGTGAATGATAAAACCTTCCCACAGGAAGGAGTGAAACCTTCCCACAGGAAGGAGTGAAACCTTCCCACAGGAAGGAGTGAATGATAAAACCTTCCCACAGGAAGGAGTGAATGATAAAACCTTCCCACAGGAAGGCGTGAATGATAAAACCTTCCCACAGGAAGGAGTGAAACCTTCCCACAGGAAGGAGTGAATGATAAAACCTTCCCACAGGAAGGAGTGAATGATAAAACCTTCCCACAGGAAGGCGTGAATGATAAAACCTTCCCACAGGAAGGAGTGAATGATAAAACCTTCCCACAGGAAGGAGTGAATGATAAAACCTTCCCACAGGAAGGAGTGAATGATAAAATCTTCCCACAGGAAGGAGTGAAACCTTCCCACATGAAGGAGTGAATGATAAAACCTTCCCACAGGAAGGAGTGAAACCTTCCCACAGGAAGGAGTGAATGATAAAACCTTCCCACAGGAAGGAGTGAAACCTTCCCACAGGAAGGCGTGAATGATAAAACCTTCCCACAGGAAGGAGTGAAACCTTCCCACAGGAAGGAGTGAATGATAAAACCTTCCCACAGGAAGGAGTGAATGATAAAACCTTCCCACAGGAAGGAGTGAAACCTTCCCACAGGAAGGCGTGAATGATAAAACCTTCCCATAGGAAGGAGTGAAACCTTCCCACAGGAAGGCGTGAATGATAAAACCTTCCCACAGGAAGGAGTGAATGATAAAACCTTCCCACAGGAAGGAGTGAATGATAAAACCTTCCCACAGGAAGGAGTGAATGATAAAACCTTCCCACAGGAAGGAGTGAATGATAAAACCTTCCCACAGGAAGGCGTGAATGATAAAACCTTCCCACAGGAAGGAGTGAAACCTTCCCACATGAAGGAGTGAATGATAAAACCTTCCCACAGGAAGGAGTGAATGATAAAACCTTCCCACAGGAAGGAGTGAATGATAAAACCTTCCCACAGGAAGGAGTGAATGATAAAACCTTCCCACAGGAAGGCGTGAATGATAAAACCTTCCCACAGGAAGGAGTGAAACCTTCCCACAGGAAGGAGTGAATGATAAAACCTTCCCACAGGAAGGAGTGAATGATAAAACCTTCCCACAGGAAGGCGTGAATGATAAAACCTTCCCACAGGAAGGAGTGAAACCTTCCCACAGGAAGGAGTGAAACCTTCCCACAGGAAGGAGTGAATGATAAAACCTTCCCACAGGAAGGAGTGAATGATAAAACCTTCCCACAGGAAGGAGTGAATGATAAAACCTTCCCACAGGAAGGAGTGAAACATTCCCACATGAAGGAGTGAATGATAAAACCTTCCCACAGGAAGGAGTGAATGATAAAACCTTCCCACAGGAAGGCGTGAATGATAAAACCTTCCCTCATGAAGTAATAAAACCTTCCCACAGGAAGGAGTGAAACCTTCCCACAGGAAGGAGTGAATGATAAAACCTTCCCACAGGAAGGAGTGAATGATAAAACCTTCCCACAGGAAGGAGTGAATGATAAAACCTTCCCACAGGAAGGCGTGAATGATAAAACCTTCCCACAGGAAGGAGTGAAACCTTCCCACAGGAAGGAGTGAATGATAAAACCTTCCCACAGGAAGGAGTGAAACCTTCCCACAGGAAGGAGTGAAACCTTCCCACAGGAAGGCGTGAATGATAAAACCTTCCCATAGGAAGGAGTGAAACCTTCCCACAGGAAGGCGTGAATGATAAAACCTTCCCACAGGAAGGAGTGAAACCTTCCCACAGGAAGGAGTGAATGATAAAACCTTCCCACATGAAGGAGTGAAACCTTCCCACAGGAAGGAGTGAATGATAAAACCTTCCCACAGGAAGGAGTGAATGATAAAACCTTCCCACAGGAAGGAGTGAATGATAAAACCTTCCCACAGGAAGGAGTGAAACCTTCCCACAGGAAGGAGTGAAACCTTCCCACAGGAAGGAGTGAATGATAAAACCTTCTCATAGGAAGGAGTGAATGATAAAACCTTCCCACAGGAAGGAGTGAAACCTTCCCACAGGAAGGAATGAATGATAAAACCTTCCCACAGGAAGGAGTGAATGATAAAACCTTCCCACAGGAAGGAGTGAATGATAAAACCTTCCCATAGGAAGGAGTGAAACCTTCCCACAGGAAGGCGTGAATGATAAAACCTTCCCACAGGAAGGAGTGAAACCTTCCCACAGGAAGGAGTGAATGATAAAACCTTCCCACAGGAAGGAGTGAAACCTTCCCACAGGAAGGAGTGAATGATAAAACCTTCCCACAGGAAGGCGTGAATGATAAAACCTTCCCACAGGAAGGAGTGAAACCTTCCCACAGGAAGGAGTGAATGATAAAACCTTCCCACAGGAAGGAGTGAAACCTTCCCACAGGAAGGAGTGAAACCTTCCCACAGGAAGGAGTGAAACCTTCCCACAGGAAGGCGTGAATGATAAAACCTTCCCACAGGAAGGAGTGAAACCTTCCCACAGGAAGGAGTGAATGATAAAACCTTCCCACAGGAAGGAGTGAATGATAAAACCTTCCCACAGGAAGGCGTGAATGATAAAACCTTCCCACAGGAAGGAGTGAAACCTTCCCACAGGAAGGAGTGAATGATAAAACCTTCCCACAGGAAGGAGTGAAACCTTCCCACAGGAAGGAGTGAAACCTTCCCACAGGAAGGCGTGAATGATAAAACCTTCCCACAGGAAGGAGTGAAACCTTCCCACAGGAAGGAGTGAATGATAAAACCTTCCCACAGGAAGGAGTGAATGATAAAACCTTCCCACAGGAAGGAGTGAAACCTTCCCACAGGAAGGAGTGAATGATAAAACCTTCCCACAGGAAGGAGTGAATGATAAAACCTTCCCACAGGAAGGCGTGAATGATAAAACCTTCCCATAGGAAGGAGTGAAACCTTCCCACAGGAAGGCGTGAATGATAAAACCTTCCCACAGGAAGGAGTGAAACCTTCCCACAGGAAGGAGTGAATGATAAAACCTTCCCACAGGAAGGAGTGAATGATAAAACCTTCCCACAGGAAGGCGTGAATGATAAAACCTTCCCTCAGGAAGGAGTAAAACCTTCCCACAGGAAGGAGTGAAACCTTCCCACAGGAAGGAGTGAATGATAAAACCTTCCCACAGGAAGGAGTGAATGATAAAACCTTCCCACAGGAAGGAGTGAATGATAAAACCTTCCCACAGGAAGGAGTGAAACCTTCCCACAGGAAGGAGTGAATGATAAAACCTTCCCACAGGAAGGAGTGAATGATAAAACCTTCCCACAGGAAGGCGTGAATGATAATTTTTCATATTTATACTATCAATAATAGTATTTATGAATAGTACCGTATTTATGAATAGTACCGTATTTATGAATAGTACCGTATTTATGAATAGTACCGTATTTATGAATAGTACCGTATTTATGAATAGTACCGTATTTATGAATAGTACCGTATTTATGAATAGTACCGTATTTATGAATAGTACCGTATTTATGAATAGTACCGTATTTATGAATAGTACCGTATTTATGAATAGTACCGTATTTATGAATAGTACCGTATTTATGAATAGTACCGTATTTATGAATAGTACCGTATTTATGAATAGTACCGTATTTATGAATAGTACCGTATTTATGAATAGTACCGTATTTATGAATAGTACCGTATTTATGAATAGTACCGTATTTATGAATAGTACCGTATTTATGAATAGTACCGTATTTATGAATAGTACCGTATTTATGAATAGTACCGTATTTATGAATAGTACCGTATTTATGAATAGTACCGTATTTATGAATAGTACCGTATTTATGAATAGTACCGTATTTATGAATAGTACCGTATTTATGAATAGTACCGTATTTATGAATAGTACCGTATTTATGAATAGTACCGTATTTATGAATAGTACCGTATTTATGAATAGTACCGTATTTATGAATAGTACCGTATTTATGAATAGTACCGTATTTATGAATAGTACCGTATTTATGAATAGTACCGTATTTATGAATAGTACCGTATTTATGAATAGTACCGTATTTATGAATAGTACCGTATTTATGAATAGTACCGTATTTATGAATAGTACCGTATTTATGAATAGTACCGTATTTATGAATAGTACCGTATTTATGAATAGTACCGTATTTATGAATAGTACCGTATTTATGAATAGTACCGTATTTATGAATAGTACCGTATTTATGAATAGTACCGTATTTATGAATAGTACCGTATTTATGAATAGTACCGTATTTATGAATAGTACCGTATTTATGAATAGTACCGTATTTATGAATAGTACCGTATTTATGAATAGTACCGTATTTATGAATAGTACCGTATTTATGAATAGTACCGTATTTATGAATAGTACCGTATTTATGAATAGTACCGTATTTATGAATAGTACCGTATTTATGAATAGTACCGTATTTATGAATAGTACCGTATTTATGAATAGTACCGTATTTATGAATAGTACCGTATTTATGAATAGTACCGTATTTATGAATAGTACCGTATTTATGAATAGTACCGTATTTATGAATAGTACCGTATTTATGAATAGTACCGTATTTATGAATAGTACCGTATTTATGAATAGTACCGTATTTATGAATAGTACCGTATTTATGAATAGTACCGTATTTATGAATAGTACCGTATTTATGAATAGTACCGTATTTATGAATAGTACCGTATTTATGAATAGTACCGTATTTATGAATAGTACCGTATTTATGAATAGTACCGTATTTATGAATAGTACCGTATTTATGAATAGTACCGTATTTATGAATAGTACCGTATTTATGAATAGTACCGTATTTATGAATAGTACCGTATTTATGAATAGTACCGTATTTATGAATAGTACCGTATTTATGAATAGTACCGTATTTATGAATAGTACCGTATTTATGAATAGTACCGTATTTATGAATAGTACCGTATTTATGAATAGTACCGTATTTATGAATAGTACCGTATTTATGAATAGTACCGTATTTATGAATAGTACCGTATTTATGAATAGTACCGTATTTATGAATAGTACCGTATTTATGAATAGTACCGTATTTATGAATAGTACCGTATTTATGAATAGTACCGTATTTATGAATAGTACCGTATTTATGAATAGTACCGTATTTATGAATAGTACCGTATTTATGAATAGTACCGTATTTATGAATAGTACCGTATTTATGAATAGTACCGTATTTATGAATAGTACCGTATTTATGAATAGTACCGTATTTATGAATAGTACCGTATTTATGAATAGTACCGTATTTATGAATAGTACCGTATTTATGAATAGTACCGTATTTATGAATAGTACCGTATTTATGAATAGTACCGTATTTATGAATAGTACCGTATTTATGAATAGTACCGTATTTATGAATAGTACCGTATTTATGAATAGTACCGTATTTATGAATAGTACCGTATTTATGAATAGTACCGTATTTATGAATAGTACCGTATTTATGAATAGTACCGTATTTATGAATAGTACCGTATTTATGAATAGTACCGTATTTATGAATAGTACCGTATTTATGAATAGTACCGTATTTATGAATAGTACCGTATTTATGAATAGTACCGTATTTATGAATAGTACCGTATTTATGAATAGTACCGTATTTATGAATAGTACCGTATTTATGAATAGTACCGTATTTATGAATAGTACCGTATTTATGAATAGTACCGTATTTATGAATAGTACCGTATTTATGAATAGTACCGTATTTATGAATAGTACCGTATTTATGAATAGTACCGTATTTATGAATAGTACCGTATTTATGAATAGTACCGTATTTATGAATAGTACCGTATTTATGAATAGTACCGTATTTATGAATAGTACCGTATTTATGAATAGTACCGTATTTATGAATAGTACCGTATTTATGAATAGTACCGATTCATGAATAGTACCTATGAATAGTAGCTTCTCATATTAGACAATTGCTTTTGTCTAGACAGCGATGACATGTAATTACTTAAGAAGTGGGCTGTTTAATGTTGGGCAACCATTGGATTTCCGTTTGAAATATTGTAATGATATGTCAAGTAACACCTTTTAATAATAAATGTACCAAACAATATGGTATGGTTTGGAATTTTAAAGTTTGCTTCCGCTTCTTTTAACGCCGTTAGGCAAAACTTTTGGAAATCCATATTTTTAAACGACGGGTGTTACAAGTTGGTATCAGAGCAAGTTTGTTTACGCTATAATCGTATTGATCTAGACACTTACTATGATAAAGTCAAAGATATTGGTTTGCGATATTGGGTTACGCCAACCAGCGAATTTAAGTGATGTGATCATGAGGGGGAGACACATTACAAGTTGCACTCTTTTTCCCTTAACTAAGTTTTTGTCCCACTGGGTTTTCTTAGTAAGGTTTTTAATGAGGCAACATAATCGATCCAGAAGTATCAGAAGAGATAACACGTACTGCACTCTTTTTCCCTTAGCTATGGTTTTGTCCCACTGGGTTTTACTAGCAAGGTTTTTAACGAGGCATAATCTTTCACATGAACACCCAAAGATGAATGATATACAACATGTTCATGGATCTTGTAGTATTTCTTCAAGAAACAACGCTCCAACAATTATGTATAAAGACAATGCTTCTTGCATAGCTCAGATCAAAGAGAAATGCATCAAAGGTAATTGAATATAGCATATCTCATCAAAGTTCTTCTCAACACATAACCTACAAAAGGAAGAACAAATCAATATATTTACAAAGCCTTACATAGAAGCAGCTTCGGGCAATTATCAAACAAGATCAAGCTTTGAAGATTAGAAGATGTTTGACTGAATTCAGGGAGAGCATTACAAGTTGCACTCTTTTTCCCTTAACTAAGTTTTTGTCCCACTGGGTTTTCTTAGTAAGGTTTTTAATGAGGCAACATAATCGATCCAGAAGTATCAGAAGAGATAACACGTACTGCACTCTTTTTCCCTTAGCTATGGTTTTGTCCCACTGGGTTTTACTAGCAAGGTTTTTAACGAGGCAGTAGTTCAAAGTAAAACTTCAAAGTTGAAAAGTATCATTCAACATGAAACATATGAATTATTGATAAAGCAAATGATAGTCATATGTCTGAGGGGGAGTGTTATGAATTATTATGAAGCAGACATATGGGTCCACATGGTCCTACCATCATTTGTATTTACTTATGAATTATTTGTATAAGGTCCCATATGATTTGTTTTACTTTAGATATTTTGTATATAAATATGGATCGATCGATTGATTGAAATTCAATAGAAACAAGATAAGAAATTCTCTCTCAGCAAATTCTCTCTCTTTATATTCTAGTTTTTATAACACGTTATCAGCACGATTTTTTGAATCTCTTTAGTACTATACCAATTTCAAGTATATATATTATCTTTATCTTTATTGGTAAAGCCTTTTTAAAATACTAATATGTATTTTATTTTATTATTATTATTAATTTTTTCCCCATAAGTACATATATACGTTTAATTTTATTTTTTTAAAATGTTGATCTTCCAATAATATAATCACTTTTGATTTTCACATATAATTTTCGATGATTTATAAATAAATAAATATATGGCAAATTTTGATCGTAGACTTGTTATGTTTCTTTCCGACTAAAACAAAAAGGTAGCATTTTAGGTAGAAGATAACAAAGCGATAGACTATTCTCGATATGAATATCCACGAAATTTTTAGAAGTTTATGAGCTTAAAGATTCAATTCAATTTCGAGGTCGAATTTTTTTTTAGAGGGGTAGAATTGTAATACCCTGGAAAAAAAATAATAATAATAACTATTATCATATAAATAATGTATGTCTTTGCAAATAATGCTTTGTTTATTTGGATTTGTAGATAGTCGAGTTCATTTCTAACCAGATGTGTTACGATAATTAAAATATGAAATAAGTTAAGTTAGTAAATGTGATAACAATTCTTTATTAATATATAAAAGAAATATTGATGATGTTTTAAGTTATAACTAATATCATATCTAATTGTAATGATACGTATAATAATAGTTATTAAATAAATACTTGAATAGTAATAGTAATTAATTTAATAATCGTAGGTAATTTAATTAGTATTTGGGATTGGGATTACTTAGTGGTCAAAAATTTAAAGTTTTCAGTTGTGGTATCTCATGAGTCGGTCATTTAGTCGGTTAATACATCTTATGGATTCGCTTTCTATATAAATAGATATGGATGATGTGTTGTATTAGATATATCTCAATTAAGTATATTCAGTATTAGGAATTTATTCTCACGAATTTTTCCATCAATAATAATAATAGATTGATTGAAGGGAAAATAAATAAATCAATTGAAGATCAAGTTTTTAACTAAAGAGATAAGCATGGAGTAAAGACGTATTGATCAGCCCATGATCCGTATCCCATTTTATTAGTAATGAGAACGAGTTTTATCGGGTCTAACTCCTTTATATACAATCGACTTCCGACTATAAATTGACATCTCTTTCATCATGAAAATCACTTTGTGTACGTCTCATGCACCCTATTAATGTATTTATTTAAAATAAACAACTCAACCATTATACATATTATATATATATTGGGTGTGCATGGATATATATATATATATATATAGATATATGTATATATATATATATATATATATATATATATATATATATATATATATATATATATATATATATATATATATATATATATATATATATATATATATATATATATATATATATATATATATATATATATATATATATATATATATATATATATATATATATATATATATATATATATATATATATATATATATATATATATATATATATATATATATATATATATATATATATATATATATATATATATATATATATATATATATATATATATATATATATATATATATATATATATATATATATATATATATATATATATATATATATATATATATATATATATATATATATATATATATATATATATATATATATATATATATATATATATATATATATATATATATATATATATATATATATATATATATATATATATATATATATATATATATATATATATATATATATATATATATATATATATATATATATATATATATATATATATATATATATATATATATATATATATATATATATATATATATATATATATATATATATATATATATATATATATATATATATATATATATATATTTTTCCATCAATAATAATAATAGATTGATTGAAGGGAAAATAAATAAATCAATTGAAGATCAAGTTTTTAACTAAAGAGATAAGCATGGAGTAAAGACGTATTGATCAGCCCATGATCCGTATCCCATTTTATTAGTAATGAGAACGAGTTTTATCGGGTCTAACTCCTTTATATACAATCGACTTCCGACTATAAATTGACATCTCTTTCATCATGAAAATCACTTTGTGTACGTCTCATGCACCCTATTAATGTATTTATTTAAAATAAACAACTCAACCATTATACATATTATATATATACCCGTTAGAAGGGATAGCAATGGAAGCTTTTGGGTTCGTTGGTGATTAGGAGTTCGTTTCGAGGTCCTTTTGATCTTGTTTCGAGTTCATCACGAGTCTGCGAGGTTGTTTGAGGATCTTCGGTGGGCTATGTCAGCTTGTGATTTTTTAAACGCATATTGAGGTACGGATATTCTAGATGGTCTTAGGATATTTCCGGTACAATTCTTCCTCTCAAAACTTTATTTGTTATATATATAATAGTACGGATATTCTAGTTGTTTAGGATCTTTTCGGTACAATTCTTTCCTTCAAAACTTTATTTGTTATATATATAATAGTACAGATATTTTAGGTGTTATTAAGATTTCTTCCGGTAAAATCTTTCTTCTCAAAACTTCTTTTATTTTGTATGTGTATATTATTTGAAATATTGTCTGTTTGCTAGACTTTGTATAATATTGTGATTTTCCCATTTTGATGTACTAACGATGTTGCCTTCATGATTATGAATTGGGAAATCATAATATTTTATTATCTATAGTTGTGTCAAAACCATCTCTTGAAACCGATTCGAAAGTGGTCCTGAAAAGGTGGGTTTGGTGTGTTGCATTTGATGCTATGTTAAATATGTCCCTCGAAAATTCGTTGGCCCGAAAGATAATACAGTCGCATATTACGAATCGTATTCATTGGCCACGAAAATTAATACTGTCGCATATTATGAATCATATTGATTGGCCCAAAAATGCATAAGTGACTCCATTGAAATTTTTGTGAGAATTGGGTGGATAGAGATGTGGTTTTAAGTCAATATTTTAAAATGTCTAAAAATATATTTAATTATTATTTGTTTGTCAGAAAATTTGATTTGTCATTTCGAAATGTAACATCCATGATTTTTACCCGTTTAACCGTGTTTGTATTTTGATTAATAATTTTAATAAACGAAAACTTTGGATATAATTGTGTACATTTATCTGTAAATTGGGCCAATTATAATGTCATATTTGGACTTCTAGAATTAGGCCCATGTTAGTAAACCATGATATTGGCCCAGTACATGTTATGGAAATTATATGATAGATGATAATTGAGTAACTATGGTAACAGGAAAAACGTATATACGAAACCTTAAGTATAATGTACGGTTCCAACAGTGTCGGTGGAACAGTGTCGGTGGCTAGATGATAATTCCATTAATGGGACAAAGACCGACATAACTTTATGTAAAGGATACGTGTGATATCTCTTGTTGTTTATTGATCATGAACCTGATCCCTTAACTGGATAAATACCCCTTATTCATTCATTCATTCATCATTCATTCCTCTCACCACCCTCTCTAGTTCCCTCTTGCAAGAACACAAACACACACAAACTCTTTCTCTCTAGATTCTCATCTCAATTAGTGAAATTTAAACAAGATTGAAGTTAGAATAATAATAATCATCATCCTTTAAGTATCATATCTCAAATTTGGCTATCCAAGTTCAAGAAATCTTCACTTTCAAGTTCATTCTCGGAGTTGACTTTTCTTTTGGTAAGTCAAACTTAACTCAAATTCACCATTTTATGATTGTTAATATGTTTCTAGTTGTAACCAAGTGTTTTCGGGTCACAAATCGAGTTAAAAGTCGAATTATGGGTTGGTTAGTTTTGGTTTGGTTTTGATATGATTTGGAAGTGATTTTGAGGTTTTGGAATGAAATCTTGGAATGGGTTGTGTTTATTTGAGTTTGTTTATGTCCAAATGGGTTGGTTTAAGCTTAAAATCGAGTCCTAGATCATCCATGGTCGATTATGGGGTCAAAATGGGTGTTCTTGGGGTGTTTGGTTCGTGCAGGTGCTGAACTGGGTGTGTTGCGGCGCAACTAGAAGTTGTTGCGGCGCAACTAAAAGGGCTGTTTTTCTGTTGCGGCGCAACTGTATATTGCGGCGCAATAGAGGACCTTAACAGCTTAAACTTTTCCTAGCTTCAATTCTAGCATCCTAGGATCGTCCCGACCTTTCCGGAATGTACTCTTAAGACCTTATTGGTGCCCTACACAAGACAAACCATCCGTTCAAAGTCGTGAGTCACTTTTGAAACCAACTTGAGATATTAACTTAAACGATATGTATTCAAACGTTAATAACTTTTGAACCGTAAGTCCGTTTTACGTATGACCTATCGTTGGAATCGTGAGAGAGTCTACTTTATCATGGTATAACCCTTATATCTTAAATCCATCATTTCCAAAAATGTCATAATGAAGTGTCTTTGTTTACATTAGGTTGAACTATTAAGACACTTAAGGGTTATAACGTAACCGAGTCGAGTCCCAAACGTCCCCTAAGGTTAATTTACTCTTCTAAAACCTAGATAGGGTTTGACACGTGAATTGTAATGTATATGTTTATAGGTGGTGAACGCTAAGCGATTGTTGGACGTTTATAACTCGACTATATCTTGTATTTAGCTTGCATATTCAATCAAGGTGAGTTTCGTAGCTCCCTACTCAATTGAGATTCGGGCTGAAAAGTGTACATATACGTGTTTGTTTGATTGTTTACTTGGTTTTATTTATGGTTTATTGATTATTTGATGAAATGTTTCGATTGAATTATAGAACTGATTGATTGATGATTGATGGATAGTTTTGAGTTAGTGTTGGATGGTTTATGCATGTGACTGTGATATTATAATTTTATTTAGGATAGATGTACATACATGGAAGTCGGTTATACTTTCAAAGAGTTTAAGATGTGGTGGGAAGGCTGCGGGTGACCCTATATATAAGCATCAAGGACTTGTTGAAAGTAGAATCCTCCTAAGTGTATGTATGTATAGTTTCTGTTGTTGGCTGATTGTTTGACTTGTGGTTGGATTTGGGGAAACCGATTTATGGGATTCGGTTGGTGAACTGTGAAGGCAAGCTGTTTAGCTGTAAGTCCGCCGTAAGGCAAGCTGTTTAGCTGTAAGTCCGCCGTAAGGCAAGCTGTTTAGCTGTAAGTCCGCCGAGGCATGTTGTTGAGCTGTAAGTCCGCCGTTTGAGTACTTTAAGTACTATATGTACATCCGAGTGTATAGACGTATACACTTGTGTTGAATTGATGATATGATATGATGTGGACCAAGTATTGTGATACTTGATGATTCTGAGGTACATTGCATGACATTTATACGCATATGATGCACATATTGACATTCATATACATTTGATAAATTGCATGACATTGATGTGTTTACGATACATTTATTGGTAATGATCCATTTGTTCTTGATTGAATATGAATTATTATGTATCGTTGGTTGCTTGGATATTTGTTGTCTAACAGGTGACGTACATGTGATTGTTGTAAGTACATTTGTCTGATGTTGTTATTAATGATAATGTTATTGTTGATGGTTCCTTGTGAACCATTACTACGAACTCACCAACCTAGTGTTGACCTTGTTTAGTACACTTTTCAGGAAACCAGGTGAACCAAGGACGTGATGCTTGATTTATATTGCTTTTGGAACCAGGGCTTGGACTTAGATGGATCAAGGATTCATTTGCCCAACTATTGCATCATGTTTAGAACTTATTTCCATATTCTGAACTTGCTTGTAAACGTGTGATGTTTGTATATTGTATTGTAAGGTGTGTATGTTCATAATGTTAAATAAGTTGGATTCACTGAGTCCAACATGTTCATATAGTTTATGTTCTACGATAATTCCACTGTGTGCTGTATAATTTCCGTAATACTTCGGGCCCAGCTCGGGGTGTTAGAACAATTCGATATATTAAGCGTATAAGTCGGTCAAAACGGTTTCTTAAGATGTGCAAATAAGAGCAACCTATCCATGGAGGTCCCATGGGCGCGTCATTGTGACACCGATGGCGTGGCATCGACCGTAGCGGTGTACTAAGTGGTATCTACGGCGTCTCCTTCATTGGGTATACTAGTCTATAGTATCTTCTATACTATATTTCTCTAACTCGCTAGTTTTCTAACTTCCTTGTATCGAGTGGGTCCTTCTCTTAACGTCGTTGCGAGTGGGTGGTGTTAGTTATTTGGTCTCACCACTTTCAGGTGTTGCGTCGAGTCATCCGTGGATTAAGGGAATCGTAAATCTTTGGAAAAGAAGAAGAACCATGCTTTCATCGTGTTTGGTCCTCAAGATTGTCGAAATTCACTTGGCTAGCTTCAATGTGGAAGTGGGGAGTAAGAGTTCATAGCGAGAATAAGACGACAACTCAAATTAATATTCTTAGGTGAGTTAAACGGATTGCTTCAATGTCGCTTGTGAAAATTTGCTTCCTTGTACTTTGATTGACACACAACATATCTTCCACGTCCTACGTTATGTACGTGACCCAATAGCATCTTCTATGCTATATAGTTATCCCAAGTATTCCACGTACTGACAACTGCTGTCTGAACGTCTTTCGCATCCATTGATGTCGCAGCGAGAGTGCAGTACTACTTACTCGATTTCACCATTTTTGAGTGTTGTGTAAGTGAGTTGTATGTTGTTGGGTTACTAACTTTTAAAGAGAAGCGATGGTGATCATTACTTTGAATCATCAAGAATATCAAGGATATAGAATTTGGTTTCGAATGAATGAAATAGGAAATATAAAACAAAAGATTCATTAAGGCTCGAATCAGACTCCTTGCGCGAGTTAAAGAAATCACTTCTATGTGTTACGTTGCCCATTGGACTCCAACTTTCAATGACGTCAATATATGCCGCACCGACTTAAATAAAATAGATAGATGTTCGCGTATACGTGTTAGAATAGAAATATCGCACAAAATTTCGAGGCTACATTCCTCATAGTGTGTCGTCTAGAATGTATGGGTACGTGTTCGACTAGTGACGTTGTATCGTCATAAGGCCTTAGTGCCGCTCACCATTCGTAAGACTCCAACTTAGTTTGGCATTTCCATATGTATTGCGCCATCTCAAATCGAATATAAAGGTTGTGCGTAGCTACCTTCAAGTCGCGTCATATCTTGGGACTATAATCTATAGAGTATATCGTCAAACGCTCGTGAGAAGATGCTTTATTGATGATATCGCGTCGTCGTATGTAAGTAATGAATAGCGGTGTCATAAGAAATGGGATATTGAATAGTTTCAAAAGGGCACGAGTGAACGAATATCGGAGGGGTACTTAATGACAACTTTCATACTTAGAAAATTTCTAATTTATAATGAATTTCCCAAGGGCAATCACTAGTTCTCAAGCGGTCAAATCTCAACACGCAATATCTATCTTAATAGTAAGGACTAACCACATTAGCATCATATCATGTAAATACTAGTTCTTAATAGTCGAATCTTAGAGCATAATAACTATCTCAATAACAAGGCACGACTATATAAGCATTACATCATCCACATGCTAGTCCTCAAATAGCTCAACCTTAGGACGCAATAATTATCTCAATAGCAAGCATGACTACATAATCATCACTATATTCGCGCGCAAATTCTTAAATAGTTCAATCTTAGGGAGCAAAACCTTTCATATTCATATTATCCATGGAATTTCATATCAACTTGTCATACCTATATCCTGTAACAACCCTACTTTTTAAATATTATATATGTGCTAGTTATGTTGCCTATGATCTCGCAAGCCATAGTTATACTAGAAGCTAGTAGATAATGCCCCTAAACTAGCAATCTAAAGCTATTGTTCAATTCTAAATGTGAATTATAAAGTACCATTGAACGAAATTTTATTGATGATCAATCAAATTAGTTGAATAATAATGTAAGTCTCACAAGTTGAGATAACCATCAAAATTCTTATAAATGTCCAACAAATCAATCACCAAACCAATTTAAGTAAATATGACATGAGAATAAAGATTTCCATCTCAAAGTATAATTATAAACTAATATGTGCATAAAAGTGGTTAAATAACAACAAGTATATATTTATATGCTTAAAATAAATACAAGTTTATAAATTAAGGATTATGTAACAAATCAAAAATACAAAAATATGTACATACACACACCTACACATGACATATATACATATATACACATGCTAGAATAAAACATTAACATATACTACAAATCTATTACAATTAACCTTACAATACATACATAAATACATATACATACACTTAACACATATATACACCCTATATACACAATTTATAAAAAAAAAAAAAGATAGAAAACCCTCCCTATGCCCCCATAAGGCCGGCCCTCCCTCCCCCCATTTCACACTCAACCCTTTCATTTCAAACACACTTTTCTCTCTTGGAACTCACCACTCCAACACACACTCTTCACACACACTCTTATTCTCTCAAGACAAACTCTCTCTTCTCCCTCCTTTCTCCTTGTTTCCTACGGCCAAAAGAAAGAAAGAAAAGGCAAGCATAAGTCAATATAAACATACATTAATAATAAGGATTTAGGCTAGATTGTTAAGGGTAAATTCAAGGTGCATTTAAGGGTTGTTCTAAGCTTAGATTAAAGGTTTTATAAGGGTTTGGAGGCCACGAAAATCTGCCCTCTTTCATCATCCAAAACCAAGTTCAAGAGGGTATAATCTTCATCCTTTTTACTAGATCTAATCTTGTTTTTGTTTATATTCAAAGGTTTTATCAAAAACTCATACTTTCTTCTTGTTTTCTTTATAATATACACTTAATGAGGGCAAAGTTGATAGGATCTTTCTTTCCATGCTCATGCATGTCGAATCTAAGAAGAAAGATCCAAGGATTCAACAAGTTTAAGACCCAAAAGTGTGGTTATAGATTTGTAGCTTTTAAAGTGATTTTCCTTTTGATAGATCTATATGTTTTTGTATATTTTTGAAGAGTATATTCTGAGATTTTTCATATAAAAGATGTTTTTATGTTGTTGAAAGTTAGATCTATAAAAGTTGATAGTGAAAAGTGTTGATTTGAATGCATATATGCTAGATTTAAGAAAGTTGGATCTTTTGTTGGATTATGAGATGGATATGGACTTGTTATAAGTGAAAAATATGTTAATATTAATGTTAATATTCTGAGAAAATTGATAAAATATCAAGGAGATAAAGCTTGAATCAAAACATGTTAAAATAAGCTAGAAATCATAAACCGAAAACACGCAAAAATGCATTTTGAGCACACACATGCACCATAATCTTATGACCAAGAAAATATGGTAAACCTACTGGAAATAAGTTGAATTAAAAGTATAAAACTCAGATCTATTGGTTCATGACAATAATAAGCTCAAAAATCACCTTTTCGGGTCAAATAATCACTAACCGAAAGCACTAAATTGCACATATCACACCACCACCACTATCACGATTTTGGAAACCAAAATATGATGAACTTTCTGGAAATAATGAAACAAGAATGAAAATCCATTTTGAAGCACTTTAATTGCTCAAGAAATGAGGCTAAAATCACTATTTCGGTAAACATGATCTTTTGATTATGAATTTGGTTATGTAATGTTTATTAAACGTCAACTTGAACTTGTAACCTTTTGAATTTGAATGGCATTTGAAACTTTATGTTGATGTTTTATACTTAAATATTTTGTACCATGTCGTTCTGTGGCATCTCGTGTTTCCGCTATAGTCGGGGTGTTACAGAAAAATGGTATCAGAGATCAAGGTTATAGAGAATTTTTTCTATAACCTACGTATTTTCAAAACGAGTCGAATATTTCTTAAACAATTGAGTCGATCATAAAGTATTCTTGTTTTACTTATGCATAGCCTGATCAACTATGCCTAACTAAAAATTTAATATGGAATGATCGAAATGATTGTCTAAGAGATATTCAAAATGAGTCTTTTGAAAATAAGCTTTGAAAACGATTCTTGGTGCAAAAGGGTACATAACCAAATCTAATGTTTGCATTACCTATTAGAACCCTTAGTTAATACCCCCACTTGGCTAGCATTACTTTGTCCATTTAGATATAATACATGAGAGCTATGCACAAGTTGAATCTTAGTCATTACTTTAATTATAAATGGTTATGTTGGTCGTGCGAGTCGAGTTGGTCGTCGGTTGTAAATGGTCATGTCGTTGTTTGGTTGTTAAGCTTGTGAGTCGTTGGTCGAGTTGGTTGGTTGCTTGTCAAATGGTTAAGGTCGTCTCATGGTCCGTCGGGTCGTCTTGCTGTCCGTAAGTTGCCATATGGGTCGTCAATGGTCAAGTCGGTCGTCCATGGTCGTCTAAGCGTCGAGTCAAGTCGTCATCTCACGCCTTTGTGAAACTTGTGTAGGAACATCATGTCACAAGCAAGTGGAGCTTCCGGATCAGCCCCTAGACCAAGGAACTTGTACGGATTTGTGGACTACTTGGAAGAGGAAGAAAGGAGACGCCTAGAGCAAGAGCAACCTCCCCAACCACTCCAAGAAGAAGAAGAAGAAGAGACCGATCCAATGGAAGACCCATCGGAAGACGATAATGTTAGAAGTGTTGCCTCTAGCCAACCTGAACGCCGCTCACCCTCGCCACCACCATCACCACCTGCCCCTAGAGCACCTACTCCGCCGAGGCAAGATGCACCCATGAACCTAAGCGATGGGAGATTTCCAGCCCAAGATCCCTACCTTCAGCCGCGTCTTCCTCGTGATCATCCCTGGTACCATCTTGGACATAGGCGTCAAGGAGAGGAGCCACACCGCCCAGTCTATGGGGTACCCCCTCCACCTCCCATTGGTATGACTCGTGAAGAAAGGGAGAGGGTGTGGGGAATAGCTAATGGATTAAGGGATGCTAGAGTAAGGGTAAGGACTCAAGAGGTGATGATGGAAAGGGCCTTAGGAGTTATGGATCGAACGGGAGACTATGCGAGTTTGGCGATATCAGAAGTTCGACGAGTTAATGAAGTGATATTCATTATGGGATGTGTGCTTACGGCTTTTTGCACTCTCGTAATAGCTCTCATGCTTAGGAAGTAAACCTAAGAGCTACTTTATTTATGAACTTATTCGATGTATGAACGTTTGTACTTTGTTTCACTTTCTTGAACTTTCTAGCTTTTGTGTGACGATGATCACATAGTATTTGGCATGTAGCAATTTTGTGAACTCATATTGAATGATATATATGTAAGCTTGATGCCTCTCTATGGTTACACGTTGTGCTATCCTTGTTGTGATAAAGTTATCTCTATTATAAAAGTTATAGTAACAGCAGGAAATCAGTTCTGACCACTTTTAGTAGAACGGCCATATCTGGAGTTCTATTTCGTCTTTTGACCTGATTCCAGTTGGAGGTGAAACTTAACTCATAGGGCTACGTTTCATATTTTATGAGTTTTTCCCAGATCGTCCATCTTAAGCCACTTTTATGTGCTCCAAGTTCGTACTCAGATTCTGTAATCCTCCTGGCTAACCTAGAAAGCATGGTTGATAAATTTTAGAGTTTACCTAACCATTTATTTACTCATAATGACATGTGCGTCGTGATTATAAGAAGGAATATGAATCGGGGTATACATATACATATGTGTGCAAACGAACCCTCTATGCACTAAATAACTTTAGATATACTCGTGTGAGATCAAGAAGTCGTGAGTCGAGTTTATGTTTAGATATACTCGTGTGAGATCAAGAAGTCGTAATTCGAGTTTATGTCATATGATTCAATGAACGAATGACTAAACTATATTATCCTTTGTAGAAACATGGCACCACGAAGGACCGGCGGAGAAACAAGTGAAGAGGCCCAGCGAAGAGCCGAGTTAGCTGAGCTTATCTCCCAACAGATCAATGCCGCCATGCCAAACATTGCCACCCAAATTGCGGAGAATGTGACCGCTACACTCAACACGGCTAGAAGACAAGATGGAGGAGAAAATGCTATTGACAGGAATGCCTACAAGGCTTTCACGTCTTGCAATCCCAAGGAGTTTCATGGGACAGAAGGTCCTGTTGGATTGCTTACTTGGTTCCAAAGCATGGAAGCCAACTTGAACATCATTGCCTGTGCGCCGGCTGACCGTGTTAAGTTTGCTGCTAGTAAGCTTCAGGGAAGAGCTCTTACTTGGTGGAATCTCCAAGCGACTACTAGAGGTCCTGCAGCGGTCAATGCTTTGACTTGGGAGCAGTTTAAGGAAGAGTTGAAGCGTGAGTATTGTCCACGAGAGGAGGTACAAAAACTGGAGATGGAATTCTGGAACCATGCCATGAGAGGACTGGAATTGGAGGCCTATGTGATCCGCTTTCACGAGTTGAGCGTGTTGGTGCCAGAGATGGTAACCCCTGTGGCTAAGAAGGTCGAGAGATTTATCTATGGATTGGCACCTGAAGTTAGGTTGATGGTCACTGCAGCAAGTCCTACCACTCTTGAGCAGGCTATAAGCTTGGCAACCAGGCTAGTGAACGATTTGGTTAGGCGTGGGAAGTACACGAGAGGTGAATCAAGTTCGAGACAGGGTGGAGGAAATCGGTTTGGTGATCGAAAAGGGAATGGGCCGGATAAGAGGCAAAAGATTGTGAGAAACTATGGGGTTGTGGATGCTAACCCCAATCCATATCGTGGCATGCCTCCAAGGTGCAACCGATGTGGTTATAGTCACTTGGGTGAATGCAAGCGTTGCACAACATGCAACCGCATGGGTCACCTTGCTACTCACTGCCGAAGCGGGCCAAGGAATGAAGGACCACGAGGGGGATGTCATGAATGTGGAAGTACAGATCATTGGAGAAATGCTTGTCCTAGGTTGAGAAGAGCGCAAGGCAACCGTGGGAATGGAAATGGTAACCGTGGTAACTTTAGGAATGTTGGGAATCGCGGGAACCAAGCAAACCGAGGAAACAATGGAAATCAAGTCAACCGAGGAAATGTTGGGAATCAAGCTAATATGGGGAATCAAGGCAACAACGTTAACCAAGGAAATCGTGGGAATGGAAATCAAGTTAACCGAGGAAATGTTGGGAATCAAGCTAATATGGGGAATCAAGGCAACAACGTTAACCAAGGAAATCGTGGAAATCAAGGAGGTCAAGCCCGAGGAAGGGTGTATGCCATGGGAGCGAATGAGGCACGTGATGACCCTAATGTCATCGTAGGTACGTTTCCAATAAATAATGTTTATGCATCTATGTTGTTTGATTCTGGAGCTGAAAGAAGTTTTATTTCCTTTGAATTTAAAGAATTGATTGATAAGAAACCTAGTGAACTGGAGGAAACCTATTATGTTGAATATGCTAATGGAAACGAGTATAAGGCTAAGGAAATTATTGCTGATTGTAAGTTAACTTTAGATGAGAAGGACTATAGTATAGACTTGATTCCCATAGAAATAGGAAGTTTTGATGTGATAATAGGAATGGATTGGTTGTCGAAAATGCGTGCTGAAATACTTTGCCATGAAAGGATCATTAAGATTCCCTCAGATAACGGTGAGGTGCTAATAGTTCAAGGCCATAAGGCGGGAGTCCAACCTAAGTTGGTGTCGTCCATGAAGGTGAGGAAGTACCTACGGAAGGAATACCACACATACTTGGCACAAGTAGTGGATAAGCGAGTGAAGGATAAGGATCCTCTCAAGGTAACAGTGGTTAGAGATTTTCTAGATGTGTTTCTGGACGAACTACCTGGACTTCCCCCAGCGAGACAAGTAGAGTTTACTATCGATTTAGTTCCCGGGGCAGCCCCCGTGGCTAAAGCACCGTACAGACTAGCGCCCTCCGAAATGCCGAGGAAGGGTGTATGCCATGGGAGCGAATGAGGCACGTGATGACCCTAATGTCATCGTAGGTACGTTTCCAATAAATAATGTTTATGCATCTATGTTGTTTGATTCTGGAGCTGAAAGAAGTTTTATTTCCTTTGAATTTAAAGAATTGATTGATAAGAAACCTAGTGAACTGGAGGAAACCTATTATGTTGAATATGCTAATGGAAACGAGTATAAGGCTAAGGAAATTATTGCTGATTGTAAGTTAACTTTAGATGAGAAGGACTATAGTATAGACTTGATTCCCATAGAAATAGGAAGTTTTGATGTGATAATAGGAATGGATTGGTTGTCGAAAATGCGTGCTGAAATACTTTGCCATGAAAGGATCATTAAGATTCCCTCAGATAACGGTGAGGTGCTAATAGTTCAAGGCCATAAGGCGGGAGTCCAACCTAAGTTGGTGTCGTCCATGAAGGTGAGGAAGTACCTACGGAAGGAATACCACACATACTTGGCACAAGTAGTGGATAAGCGAGTGAAGGATAAGGATCCTCTCAAGGTAACAGTGGTTAGAGATTTTCTAGATGTGTTTCTGGACGAACTACCTGGACTTCCCCCAGCGAGACAAGTAGAGTTTACTATCGATTTAGTTCCCGGGGCAGCCCCCGTGGCTAAAGCACCGTACAGACTAGCGCCCTCCAAGCCCGAGGAAGGGTGTATGCCATGGGAGCGAATGAGGCACGTGATGACCCTAATGTCATCGTAGGTACGTTTCCAATAAATAATGTTTATGCATCTATGTTGTTTGATTCTGGAGCTGAAAGAAGTTTTATTTCCTTTGAATTTAAAGAATTGATTGATAAGAAACCTAGTGAACTGGAGGAAACCTATTATGTTGAATATGCTAATGGAAACGAGTATAAGGCTAAGGAAATTATTGCTGATTGTAAGTTAACTTTAGATGAGAAGGACTATAGTATAGACTTGATTCCCATAGAAATAGGAAGTTTTGATGTGATAATAGGAATGGATTGGTTGTCGAAAATGCGTGCTGAAATACTTTGCCATGAAAGGATCATTAAGATTCCCTCAGATAACGGTGAGGTGCTAATAGTTCAAGGCCATAAGGCGGGAGTCCAACCTAAGTTGGTGTCGTCCATGAAGGTGAGGAAGTACCTACGGAAGGAATACCACACATACTTGGCACAAGTAGTGGATAAGCGAGTGAAGGATAAGGATCCTCTCAAGGTAACAGTGGTTAGAGATTTTCTAGATGTGTTTCTGGACGAACTACCTGGACTTCCCCCAGCGAGACAAGTAGAGTTTACTATCGATTTAGTTCCCGGGGCAGCCCCCGTGGCTAAAGCACCGTACAGACTAGCGCCCTCCGAAATGCGAGAACTCTCGGAGCAATTGCAAGAACTGCTTGATAAAGGTTTAATCCAACCTAGTTCTTCGCCCTGGGGTGCGCCAATTCTCTTTGTCAAGAAGAAGGATGGATCTTTGAGAATGTGCATCGACTATAGAGAATTGAATAAATTGACGATCAAGAATAGATACCCGCTGCCGCGAATAGACGATTTGTTCGACCAACTGCAAGGAGCGTCGCATTTCTCGAAAATTGACCTTAGGTCCGGCTATCATCAGTTGAGAGTACGAGAAGAAGATGTACCTAAAACGGCCTTTAGAACTCGCTATGGGCACTATGAGTTCCTAGTGATGCCATTTGGTCTCACAAATGCGCCAGCCGTTTTCATGGACCTAATGAATAGGATCTGCAGGCCATACTTGGATAAGTTCGTCATAGTGTTCATCGATGACATTCTGATATACTCTAGAAGCAAGGAGGAGCACGAGAAGCACCTAAGGATAATCTTGCAGCTACTTAGAGACGAGAAGCTATATGCTAAGTTTTCTAAGTGTGAATTTTGGCTCCGTCAAGTCCAATTTCTGGGACACGTTGTGAACGAAGAAGGGATTCATGTAGATCCGTCTAAGATAGAAGCGATCAAGAAATGGGAGACACCCAAGACACCAACGGAAGTGCGTAGCTTCCTAGGTTTGGCGGGTTATTATAGGAGGTTCATTCAAGGATTCTCTAAGATTGCGGTACCCTTAACCCAATTGACCCAAAAGTCAAGGGAGTTCGAATGGGGTGAAGAACAAGAGCAAGCGTTTCAAACGCTTAAGAATATGTTGTGTGAAGCACCAATACTAGCGTTGCCGGATGGAATGGAAGGATTTGTGGTATATTGTGATGCGTCAAATAAAGGGCTAGGGTGCGTACTAATGCAAAGAGACAAGGTTATTGCGTACGCATCCAGGCAATTAAAGCCACATGAGAAGAATTATTCGACACACGATTTGGAGCTGGGAGCCGTAGTGTTTGCCTTGAAGATATGGCGACATTATCTTTATGGAACCAAGTGCACCATATTTACTGATCACAAGAGCTTACAACACATCTTTGATCAGAAGATGTTAAACATGAGGCAAAGAAGGTGGATGGAGCTACTTAACGATTACGAGTGTGAAATTAAGTACCACCCAGGAAAGGCAAATGTTGTTGCTGACGCCCTTAGTAGGAAGGTGAGCACTAGGGTGTCGAAGACTAGAATTTATCACTTACAGGTGAAAATGTCCCTAAGGGACAGATTCTTAGAAGATCAAGCAAAAGCTTTTGAAGGGAAGAACATTGAAGAAGAGGCATTGAGTGGAGTAGAAACAAGGTTCGATAGGGATGATGAAGGCATCTTGTATTTCAAGGGAAGAGCTTGGGTCCCAAATATCAACGGGCTGAGAGAGGTGTTAATGAATGAAGCTCACAATTCAAAATACTCGATTCATCCAGGAGCAGATAAGATGTACCAGGGTCTAAAAAGGGACTTTTGGTGGCCTGGGATGAAAGGTGATGTAGCTCTATATGTGAGCCGATGCATGACTTGTGCGATGGTCAAAGCTGAGCACCAAAAGCCAGCTGGACTTTTAAAGCAGCCGGAAATACCCGAGTGGAAGTGGGAGCAAATAGCAATGGACCTAGTGACAAAATTGCCTCGGACGAAGAAAGGTCATGATGCTATATGGGTGATTGTTGATCGTCTTACGAAATCAGCCCATTTCATCCCCATCAAAGAAGACTGGAACACTGAGCGTTTAGCACGTTTGTACGTTGAAAAGATTGTGACATTGCATGGTGTACCTCTGTCCATAATATCCGATAGGGATGGTAGGTTTACCTCACGTTTCTGGGGTCTCGTGCAAGAAGCAATGGGCACTACGTTAGCATTAAGCACGGCTTACCACCCACAAACGGATGGGCAAAGTGAGCGTACGATACAAACGCTGGAGGATATGCTAAGAGCTTGCGCATTAGAATTTAGTGGAAGTTGGGATGAACACTTGCCATACGCGGAATTTACTTACAACAATAGTTATCACTCTAGCATACAATGTGCGCCGTTTGAAGCTCTCTACGGGCGTAAATGTAGATCACCCATGTGTTGGATAGAGGCGGGTGAAAGAAGCCTAGCTACCGTTGATTTCGTCCAAGAGACAACGGACAAGGTGGCGATCATTAAAGAAAAGCTTAAGGCCGCAAGGGATCGGCAAAAGAGTTATGCAGATCAGAGGAGGAAGCCCCTAGAATTTGAGGTTGGCGACAAAGTACTATTAAAGGTGTCGCCATGGAAGGGAACCGTAAGGTTCGGCAAAAGAGGAAAGTTGAGCCCCCGATACATTGGGCCATTTGAAATTGTTGCTAGAATAGGCCCTGTAGCCTATAAGTTGAAATTACCCCAAGAATTGGGAGATGTTCATGACACGTTCCATGTGTCGAACTTGAAGAAATGTGTGGCGGATGATTCGAAAGTGGTCCCACTTGAAGAACTACGTGTGGAGGATAAGCTCCAATTTCGTGAGGAGCCAATAGAAGTTCTCGATCGCGATGAAAAACGCCTAAAGAGGAGCAAGATCCCTATTGTTAAAGTTAGATGGGATACGAAACGCGGACCAGAGTTTACCTGGGAGCGCGAGGACTTTATACGCGAGAAATATCCGCACTTACTCCCTAAGCAAATTCAAATTCCGAGACGGAATTCTTCTAAGGGGGTAAGGATGTAACAACCCTACTTTTTAAATATTATATATGTGCTAGTTATGTTGCCTATGATCTCGCAAGCCATAGTTATACTAGAAGCTAGTAGATAATGCCCCTAAACTAGCAATCTAAAGCTATTGTTCAATTCTAAATGTGAATTATAAAGTACCATTGAACGAAATTTTATTGATGATCAATCAAATTAGTTATAATAATGTAAGTCTCACAAGTTGAGATAACCATCAAAAATTCTTATAAATGTCCAACAAATCAATCATCAAACCAATTTAAGTAAATATGACATGAGAATAAAGATTTCCATCTCAAAGTATAATTATAAACTAATATGTGCATAAAAGTGGTTAAATAACAACAAGTATATATTTATATGCTTAAAATAAATACAAGCTTATAAATTAAGGATTATGTAACAAATCAAAAATACAAAAATATGTACATACACACACCTACACATGACATATATACATATATACACATGCTAGAATAAAACATTAACATATACTACAAATCTATTACAATTAACCTTACAATACATACATAAATACATATACATACACTTAACACATATATACACCCTATATACACAATTTATAAAAAAAAAAAAAGATAGAAAACCCTCCCTATGCCCCCATAAGGCCGGCCCTCCCTCCCCCCATTTCACACTCAACCCTTTCATTTCAAACACACTTTTCTCTCTTGGAACTCACCACTCCAACACACACTCTTCACACACACTCTTATTCTCTCAAGACAAACTCTCTCTTCTCCCTCCTTTCTCCTTGTTTCCTACGGCCAAAAGAAAGAAAGAAAAGGCAAACATAAGTCAATATAAACATACATTAATAATAAGGATTTAGGCTAGATTGTTAAGGGTAAATTCAAGGTGCATTTAAGGGTTGTTCTAAGCTTAGATTAAAGGTTTTATAAGGGTTTGGAGGCCACGAAAATCTGCCCTCTTTCATCATCCAAAACCAAGTTCAAGAGGGTATAATCTTCATCCTTTTTACTAGATCTAATCTTGTTTTTGTTTATATTCAAAGGTTTTATCAAAAACTCATACTTTCTTCTTGTTTTCTTTATAATATACACTTAATGAGGGCAAAGTTGATAGGATCTTTCTTTCCATGCTCATGCATGTCGAATCTAAGAAGAAAGATCCAAGGATTCAACAAGTTTAAGACCCAAAAGTGTGGTTATAGATTTGTAGCTTTTAAAGTGATTTTCCTTTTGATAGATCTATATGTTTTTGTATATTTTTGAAGAGTATATTCTGAGATTTTTCATATAAAAGATGTTTTTATGTTGTTGAAAGTTAGATCTATAAAAGTTGATAGTGAAAAGTGTTGATTTGAATGCATATATGCTAGATTTAAGAAAGTTGGATCTTTTGTTGGATTATGAGATGGATATGGACTTGTTATAAGTGAAAAATATGTTAATATTAATGTTAATATTCTGAGAAAATTGATAAAATATCAAGGAGATAAAGCTTGAATCAAAACATGTTAAAATAAGCTAGAAATCATAAACCGAAAACACGCAAAAATGCATTTTGAGCACACACATGCACCATAATCTTATGACCAAGAAAATATGGTAAACCTACTGGAAATAAGTTGAATTAAAAGTATAAAACTCAGATCTATTGGTTCATGACAACAATAAGCTCAAAAATCACCTTTTCGGGTCAAATAATCACTAACCGAAAGCACTAAATTGCACATATCACACCACCACCACTATCACGATTTTGGACACCAAAATATGATGAACTTTCTGGAAATAATGAAACAAGAATGAAAATCCATTTTGAAGCACTTTAATTGCTCAAGAAATGAGGCTAAAATCACTATTTCGGTAAACGATTTTTAATCATAAAACCCTCAAAATAAGCAAGACACAAGAGAGGTTGAATTGATATGATTTTGTATGAATAAAATTTGCCTAAAAGGCCTGAGATTTTTGACCAAAATATTTAGTGATGATTTCTAAGAATTTCCATGAATTATTGAATTTAAATAGTAATTAAAAGACATAAAAATCCATAAATAAATTATGTAAATCAAGAATGAAGTTAAATCATCTTAACCATTGATAAAAATAACTAAAACCTACTGGAGAAAAATAGTCAAAAGACAAGAGACATGTGTTACATAATTTTAAGATAACAAATAAAAGTATAAATCATGAAATTATAAATTAAGGAGCATATATATCAGGAGATAATTCAAATGAAATTATTCATAATTTATAAAGGCAATTATGACACTTAAAAGTATTTTTAAGGAATTATTTAGTAAATAAATCAATAAAGTGAATAAATAAGTAATTAAATATTATTAAATTAAATAAATAATTACAAATCAGAGAATATACATAAATATTAATATTATAAGACCACTGATGTTAAATATTATTATTAAGCAAAGTATATAATGGAGATCATATAAATCAAGGCCAAACTACCGAAATTCCAATAAACGTACAAAAACGTATAATGAGAAAACGACTCTTACCACCAAATCTCTTATACCCAAACAATGAGAACATCATAATGCACCTAAATTCCATAATCTAATAACAACCAAAGATGGGCAAGTCTACTAGTATACATCTCATGATCTAGCTCACTAGTTCATGTCACGCGAACTTACGTCGTGAATATATACGTTATGGTTTAGGCTTGCTTGAGGCGCAACAAATCTAAGCGAAGGAATCGCGTTTGATCAGCCCCTTTCAACTCTCTAATCAAGTGAGTCATAGCCCCCTTTTCAAACTCTTTTATATGTTTTACTTGCGGGGTGAAAAGCATGATTAATTAAAATGACTTTCTCTTATGAAATGATTCTTGGAAATAATGATAATGATATGGGAATTATATTGTATGTTCAACGTGTTATATGTTATATGATGAGCTTGAGTACTGTCAAACGGTGGTCCCCTGTACACTACTATTAACTCATTTGAGGCCTGTAGTTAGAGGGTTGCGCAACTAGGACTTGTCCCCTCATCCACTATTATAGGTAACGGTGGGATGTTTGGTCTGCCTTGGTGGCCACCTTCATCGCCAATCTGGCCTCGCGGTGCTCTAACTACTATATATTTATGGGCGTCTCCATGGCACGACCCTTGGTTATCTTTATGCACGTGATTGACAGCATGTGCTTATCATTATCTTATCATTTGGGACAATACATTGATTATTGGGACATAACCGGTCTTAGTAGTGGCTCAAGAACAATCTCATCAAGTTATGTCATGGTAGTCTTACCATTGACTCAGAGGTATTGATATTATATTATGGATGGAAATTGTGGATTGAACATACGGTTTGGGTATGGACAGTATGATGGAATTCTTGGAATTTTATGATATAATCTTTCTTGAATTGGACTAAATATATGTGTGTTGTTAGCATAATCCTATGAACTCACTCAACTCTCGTAGTTGACACTTTTTCTTCATGCTTTTCAGGTCTAGGGCAGTAAGTTAGCAATTGGACCGCCTCATGGATGATGTGTTTAATTGTTGCATGTTGGACTAGTAACGCAAACATTTGATCTTTTGATTATGAATTTGGTTATGTAATGTTTATTAAACGTCAACTTGAACTTGTAACCTTTTGAATTTGAATGGCATTTGAAACTTTATGTTGATGTTTTATACTTAAATCTTTTGTACCATGTCGTTCTGTGGCATCTCGTGTTTCCGCTATAGTCGGGGTGTTACATCCTTTTCAATTCAATCATAAATAATCAATCTTATTGTCTTATAGTTTAAATAAGTCATGCCCCAAAATGATTTCATGTCTCATAGTAATCACATTATTTTAAAGTGCATATGCTACTTAAAGTTCAACATCAAATCATAAGCTTTTACACATGCAATTCTCACATAATTTCACATTGCACGTTCCAAACTTTCATATTGCACATTACAAGCTTTCACATTGCACATTACAACTTTTACATTGCACCTTATAAATTTCACATTGCACATCTTAAACTTTCACATTGCAATCAAATCATGCCCAAATTCGCATGTTATAGCATAGAGTAGCATGTATCAACGATTATATTTCAGTCTTAGATTCATTTTAAATTTATAAACACGAAATACCTATGCTCTAACTACTATATATTTATGGGCGTCTCCATGGCACGACCCTTGGTTATCTTTATGCACGTGATTGACAGCATGTGCTTATCATTATCTTATCATTTGGGACAATACATTGATTATTGGGACATAACCGGTCTTAGTAGTGGCTCAAGAACAATCTCATCAAATTATGTCATGGTAGTCTTACCATTGACTCAGAGGTATTGATATTATATTATGGATGGAAATTGTGGATTGAACATACGGTTTGGGTATGGACAGTATGATGGAATTCTTGGAAATTTTATGATATAATCTTTCTTGAATTGGACTAAATATATGTGTGTTGTTAGCATAATCCTATGAACTCACTCAACTCTCGTAGTTGACACTTTTTCTTCATGCTTTTCAGGTCTAGGGCAGTAAGTTAGCAATTGGACCGCCTCATGGATGATGTGTTTAATTGTTGCATGTTGGACTAGTAACGCAAACATTTGATCTTTTGATTATGAATTTGGTTATGTAATGTTTATTAAACGTCAACTTGAACTTGTAACCTTTTGAATTTGAATGGCATTTGAAATTTTATGTTGATGTTTTATACTTAAATCTTTTGTACCATGTCGTTCTGTGGCATCTCGTGTTTCCGCTATAGTCGGGGTGTTACATCTTTTCAATTCAATCATAAATAATCAATCTTATTGTCTTATAGTTTAAATAAGTCATGCCCCAAAATGATTTCATGTCTCATAGTAATCACATTATTTTAAAGTGCATATGCTACTTAAAGTTCAACATCAAATCATAAGCTTTTACACATGCAATTCTCACATAATTTCACATTGCACATTCCAAACTTTCACATTGCACATTACAAGCTTTCACATTGCACATTACAACTTTCACATTGCTCCTTATAAATTTCACATTGTACATCTTAAACTTTCACATTGCAATCAAATCATGCTCAAATTCGCATGTTATAGCATAGAGTAGCATGTATCAACGATTATATTTCATGTTAATTCCAGTCTTAAATTTATAACACGAAATACCTAGCTACTGACTACTACACACTTGCGGGCAGTGGACCCGTTCGTATGCAATATAGTTGACTTGGTAAACCGAGGTCGAACACAAGGACTTATTAAGCAATTGTTAATAATAAAGCGATTCAAATGAAAGGGGGTTTTGTGGCCGAATTGCCACTTTGCAAATAGTTAGTAGAAAGAGTTAGTAATCCCGTAGGATTAATCGCAAAGAGAATTTTGTTGTTGAATCTTAGCAAAGATTTAAAAGGAACACCTACTTGGATCAGCTCACATGCCAATCATCGGGTCTAAACATTACTTGCATTTGTTGAACGACTTAAAAGATAACCAAGATGAACTCCCGTTATACTTGATACTTTAATTGCTTTAAATATGATTATTGCTCCCGCACTTAATTTCTACTCAAAACAATTAAGCATTAAGAACCTAAGTTGATTTTATGATTTAATCTTTAAAAGCTTTCTCCCGAACTGCTTATTCGCCTAATCAGATCCCTCTATCATAGACGTTTACACACTCAAAATGGATTTAATTGTTTAAAATCTTTATCGTTGGTTTCTCCCGAACTCCAACGACTTTAGGTTAATTATAGACCGATTAACCGTTTCATAAACCAATTGACAATGACATAGATTTCTCCCGAACTTCTAATTACAATTATCAATCAATAAATATAAAAGATAAAAACAATATTTAAACTCAAATAAATGTGGATCTACGATTAAACATAAAAATCTTGTTCAACACTTGCAAGCAACATTAAATCGACCCTATGACATGCTTACTACCCAAGCGGGTGCAAGAGAATTAGCCACTCATATTAAAAAGACTAGAACAAACAAATAGAGAAGAAATCATATTATACCAAACGATTGAAGATAATCCGGTAGCAATGATGATTACAATCCAAAGCTGAAGAGATAAAACCCTAACAACTTTGTCTGCTCCAAAGTGCTAAAACTATGAGAAAACTAAAAAATTATGCCAAAAATTCGTCCCTTAAATCAGAACCCTAATCGTCTATTTATACAAAATAGCCGTGTAACGGCCGTTACAGGGTGCACAGGCGTTACAAGCTAAAGCAAACCCTAACGGGCGTTTCTTTAACGCGTTACATCCTTCAGAAATGTCACGCGTTATGTTTCAACCCGTTACAGTGAGACACATGTAACGGGTGTTATATGTAACGGGAGTTTCAAGCTCCAGATTCCGTTTTCTTCGTCTTTCACTTGATTTCGGCTGAATCCTTCTCCCGTTTCTTCCATATGTCATCAAAATCAACCAATTCATTCGTCTAATCATTTTCCAACCTGAAAACACTTAACACAACCTCAAAGCATCGAAAGTTGGATATAAAACTATAAAAATAACGAATAATTGGTCCTAAATTCACGTGGGAAATGGTATAAAATATGACACATCAAATCCCCCCACACTTAAGCTTTGCTTGTCCTCAAGCAAATCCAAGCTGAAATCATAAAATACCTTGGCACATTATGGAACCACATTTCAGTAATCAAAAAGAAGCTCAACCATAATCAAAAATGAGAATAGATGGTTAGGCAATTTTAATCTTAAATGAAAACCGGAATGTTTGACAATATTTGACTGATACACAAGCCTTAATAACACGACTAAGCACAAATGAAACGAATAAGTGATATCTCGCCTATCCTACTCCAACTAACTTACTTGGGGTTGAATATTTGAATAATCACTCAATGCCAAGTCGTGATGCATAATATTTTAACCATAGGCTTGTACTAGGTTCGTTCTTCACGCCAAGGTGCAAGCACCCTATAACGTCTATCAGAAGAGGACTTTAAGGTTTGTAACATATCTGAGGCTTAACAGGGTATTTAAACAGGGTATGGAAATTTGGGTAAACAAATAGTGTTAACAAAGAAATAACACAACATATAACAAAGTTTTCACATATAGTCTAGTCCATAAACAATCCCATATCATTAGTTGCCAACGGTCCAAATCCCAAGAAGTTTCCCGACAATACCCCCAATAGAACGATAGAAACCGACACCATTGTGGTGTATGACAATCAAACAACTCATCAACCAAACTACCCATGTTGCTTAAACAATATGCCAACCAAGAAAAATAACTCAAAGGATATAGTATTGCAAGATCCTTTTTCGTTGGTTATAAAGATGTACCAACTCAACTCTAATTTGTAGAAACATTGAAGCTTTTGTTGGTGTTATTGATGAACCAACTAACAAAAATGATTTGACAAAAAGGAGAAATACCAACTGACAGCCCAAGCTCATTTTTTTTCTTTTTTTCTCTTTTTTTTTCAATTGTAAGTCCCCCGGGTCTTACCGAACCGAGATTGACTTAAGGATATGTCGAGGTGCGGAATTCCTCGAGATAACCCACGGTTTCTATATCTACCTTTTATGATATATATATATATATATATATATATCTTTTTGCGTGAATATAACACCCGTATTTGGTTATATAGTGAAACGGCTCTCCGGACAAACCTTACCAACCAACGTGGTAACCTAAGTCTACGAGTCGTCCAAACCGGGTGTGTGTTTGCGGTTCGTGCGTGATTCGAGTACCCACAAGATCAACCGTGCGTGTTCTTGGTTTTCTCTCTCTAGGTTTTGCTCGTTTCTCTCACTACACTCTTGTTGGAACACACAAACACACACCACTATATATAGGCAAGGGACAGAAACACGCAAATCATCATTTGCGTGTTTCAGGAACACGCAAAACCCATTGGGTTTGCGTGTTTCCCAAAGTCCAAGCCCATTAGGGTTTTGGCCTGTTTGCGTGTTTCCCTGAACACACAAACTGTTTGAGAGTTCTTGTGGTCAAGCATACTTTTGCTTGTTTCCACAGAAACTCTCAAACCATTTGAGAGTTCTTATGAACAAACAAACTTTTGCTTGTTCTCAGAAACTCTCAAATTCATTTGAGTGTTCTTAATTTGAACAAGCATGCTTTTGCTTGTTCCTAAGAACCCTCAAATAACACTTAGGATATATTGAGTTAATGTCTTTACTGCTGTCAAGACGCAGAACCGACATTACACTCAGAGTTAATATCTTTACTGCTGTCAAGACGCAGAACCGATATTAACTCAGCCAATGTTTAAACTGCTGTAAATATACGCAGAACCAATCATTAGCTAACGACAATGTTTCTACTGCTGTAAATACGCAGAAACAACATTGTCTATATTACCTATTGGAAGTATTAACTAAGTTACTGTTTCTCCTGCTGTAAATACGCAGAAACACAGTTAACTTAACTTCCCTTTGGAAGTACATTAAGTTAATATTTCAACTGTTGTTAAACGCAGAAACAATATTAACTTAATGACTCTTTACATGTTATGTCTAAAACCTGTAAAATACAAATAATAAACAAACACATAAACATAAATGGATCCCAATATGATCAACAAATATGCCAAGGTAATATTATTGACAAACGGTAATTACAAGATAAATTACAAGACTTGAATATATATACAAATATATGTAACACATCTAGAATGCTTTTGTCACCGAGAAACATGCACTAACAGTCTCCCCCTTGACACTAGCATCTAGATGTGACCTTCAAGTCTTCGTTTGTCATCCTAAGTGCTGGCCAAAAACCCTCTTCAGGAACTTCAGAAGTAGTCTACTTTATTCTGCTCTTCTTCTTCCTTTTGACATGAATCTCTTTCTCAAAATCAGAATCAGACTCTGTCAGTGACTCCTTGCTTCTGCCTGCAGCAAGTCTTCGAGTTCTTTCTTGATCAGCCCGAGATCCTGGATCCTTTGGCTTAATCATGTCGGCCATTGCATTTTGATATGCCACGTTATCGTGTCCGAACTTAGTGAAGATCTCGTTTTTCAGAGTCAAGGTGCCAGAAGAGTCAGATGATAAAACATCACCTGCAGAAAGTGGACTATCAGTATCATTTGATGCTGATTCCTCCTGATGACCAACTCCTACATCTCCAGTTGGTCATTCCTGGTCACCAACTCCTACATCTCCAGTTGGTGAGGGGAAAGCATCGGCAGGAGCTTTCCCTTTGTCTTCAGCTGTGGGGGCTCGAGAGGTACCAGCAGCACCAGGCTGGTTTTGCTCCCCCTGAGATATGACAGTCCTCGTGCCTATTGGAAATCTTGAAGTCTCTCTTTGTCTGCTAGGATCATCTCCCTCGTCCTCTCTACTTTCCCTCCTAAGGGCATCATCCTTGCAGGTTTGCTGTATCTCCCCCTGAGACTTTAGATTTCCAATAATCTCATTCAGCTTGTCAAACCCGCAGTCTGGCTCTTTATACTTCATTGTGGTTTGCCAATCTGTCAGCAATCTTCTTTAGGTGCTCAGAAGTTTCAGATTGGATCGATTGTAGAGCTTCCTGCCTTGTTCGAAGCTGAGCATTCTTTGCCTTCAGCTCTTCAAGCTCCTGACGATGTGATTCTTCCTGCTTAGACAGATTTTCTGTCAAGCCAGCAACCAAGGCTCTTATTTCAGCCATTTGCTTTTCCAACCCTGATATAGTATCATCGTCGGTTTGTGAGCTGCTTGGTTGGGAAGACATCACCGATGGTCGAGGAGGGATAGTTGGTGGAACAGTCGGTCTTGACTCCGGCTGTCTGATTGTGGATGCATGTGGTTGTTGGATTGCAGAAGTTCCAACAACCGGAAGTGTAACAGTGCTAAGTGGAACTGATGTAGTGGCATCACTGGTGAAAGATGTGAATGCAGACCCCGTCGCTGACAATCTGATTCTTGTACTTGTTGGCTCAACCGGTGGCCTCATCATCAACCCCTTACCTGCTCCCCTAGGTCTAGCAGTTACCTCCGTAGTATCACTCTGCACATGCTCAGACACATGCCCTTGTCCCTCTTCAACTGCCACACTCATCATTGCACTAAGTCTTGGAGACTTCTGAGTGCCAGATGTGCCTTCATCAGCTCTCTTTCTCCTCCTGAGCTGTAAAGGCGAACTATCTTCTTCATCTTCCTCCTCTGGCTGGTAATCTGCATCAGCCTTTAGTTCCCTTTCAGATTGAGCAGCACGTTGCTCTTGTAGAAGCCTGCGTGCTCGTTCTTGAGGGTCCTCTTGACCATCATCATCATCATCACTGGAGCTCTCCTCTTGATCACTCGCAGTGGCATGAGAATCACTACTTGCCTCATCATCGGCCTCGTGATCCTCGAACAGCGCGTCAATCTCTGCCTCTAGATTGGCCTGAGCGTCAAAATGTTGAACCTGATTGATAACATCGTTAGGTTCCAACATTTGATGTGCAACCTCCGCAGCATCTTCAACATTAGCTCGACCTTGTTCTACTTGAAAGAACAAGTCATCGACAGCTTCAGCTTGTACTGGGGGTTGTTGCACGGGAGGTTGTTGTTGCTGTTGTTGTTGTTGCTGTACTTGGTGTGCTGCAGGTGGGGGTTGAGGAACTTGCTGTGGAGCTGCAGCAAAATCTCCTTCAACATCAGACCCATCATGGGCAAATCCATCATTATCCGGAGCAACATATGCTGGATTGATGACTGCACCAAACAGATGTCTGTCTGTCGGTCGAGCTGGAGGTGGGAGTGGACCTCTATAATTGTAACTATCAGTAAATATACGATTTGGCATAGTAGTTACATGCACAACCGGACCCACCTGTGGTAGATTGGGCAGACGAGTGTTGAGTATCATCATGACAAACCGAGGATACATCAAGAAACGCTCGTTGGCAGCTGCACCAATTTGCCTTCTAATCTCGTTGAAGAAGTAACGAGAAAAGCTATATGGCTTGTTCAGCACAAGGGAGACAACTTGAGATTGGGTCTCGACATTCAGCTTGTCATACCCCGTCTTCCTGTTGCTAAGAGCAACCAAGACTACATGACTGAAGAACTTCCATTTCCCGTGAATACAGTTCTTCGTGAAAGTGTTCTGGTTTGGATTCCCAACATATCCCATTCTTCTGTAAACTCCATATCTTAATGCCAGTGGGTATGTGATGGGACCATTTGCTCCTCCCTCTTGGTCTTGAGTACCCAAACCAATTATCTGGATCAAATCCTGAGGAGTAAACTGGATGACCTGATTATTCACCGTAGCTTCAATCCTCTCATTTACACCAGCAATATATCTAGCAGATGCCCAGAATTGACGAAGATATGTCAATCTAATCACTGGGTCGGCAGTGAGAACCCTTCTGATTCTGGATCTTCGAAAGAACTCCAAAATCGGAACAAACTCTGCTGCATTCTCCTGATTGACATCCAAGTTAATCAAATAGTTATGATTGTTATGGAATTGTCTCTCAGCCATCTGCACAAAGACATAAACAACAACCAAACAAAAGGTTAGCAACAACAAATAAAGTCGAACTTTAAAGCTCTTAACATTTTCAAAAACCCTTGAAACTCATAGTTTCATTGGTTCGGAGAATGTTATCAACTTCAACTATCGACAAATAGGTTGAACAATAAAATTCTTGACATTTTCTAGGTTAGCGAAACCATTTGTTTCATAAACCTCCAAAACGTCACCAATTTTATCGAATCAACAAGTCGGAATTAAAACTTTTATTGTTTTTCTAAAGTCACGAAACCATTTGTTTCATAACCTTCCAAAACCCTAAGTCTTAATAAACGACACATTGAACTTTACTAAATTTAACCGAAAACCATTTGTTTTACTTAAATTTTAAAGTTCAACATTATAAGGCAATTCGCACTTTCTAATTTGACTCATTTGAAAATTTTCCCTTTTTGAAAATTTTCCGAAGTCCTAGAACAAACGAATTCCTTATACACACACATATGGTGACACTACACACATATGGTGTCGGGTTTGACTAGTCAATGCGTGTTATGTTTCATATTTTACTTGTTGAAAAATTTTAATTTAAAAATTTTCTAAGTCATGAAACACGCAAATGAGTAACAACACGCAAATGGTGTATTTTACTCAAGAACACGCATATCTGGTCATTTGCGTGTTTGTTTGTGATGACGTCATCACAAACACGCAAATTCTGGGAGTGTTTGAAGATGAATTTCTGGGTTCACAAGAACACGCATATGATGAAGAACACGCATATGGTGAAGAACACGCATAACACTGTTCATCTTCCCAAAACACAATCCAGACGATTAGAACCCTAAAACTCTTAAACATGGTACGAATAGCATTCTATTTGACCGATTTATCAGTTTTTCGGTTCCATTTCTTCATCCATTTCAAGTTAATAGTCCCATTTAGTGATTTTATATTCGAAATAAAAACCCTAAATATTTGGTCATTTAAACACGAAATCTGGACTTAGAAACCTTGTTAATCATTTACCTTTGTTCAATGAGTGTTAATATATGTGTTTCTTGTGTCTAAAACACGTATGGATCAAGTATGTGAATCGATGAGTGAACAGTGCACAGGAACACGCAAATGTGGAGAGCTTTTGACAAGAACACGCAAATGAATTTTAAAAGATAAAATTAAATGCGAGGTGTCAGCCCTTTATATCCACAAGAACGCGCAAACCCTTATGTGTCACTAGAACACGCATATTAAGCCCAGTTGGCAAAACACGCATATTAGGCCCAACAGTGAAACACGCATTTTAAGCCCACTTAACTCTAACACGCATACTTAGCCCATTTGGCAGAACACGCATATGTAGTTCACTTGGCAAAACACGTATATGAGACCTTAATAAGTTAAACTTGCAATTGCACTTTTACTTGACTAGATTACGCAAGTTCAACCCTATTGGGAAAATGCGCATATTAAGTCCAAAGTAAAACGTGTAAATTTATACCCACTTAACACTAATATGCATACTTAACCCTTTTTGTTAAATTATGCGTATGAGTTCACTTGGTACATTTTGCATATAAGTTTAAACTTATTTTTCGATTCATGTGAACCTTGACTTACCAAAAGTCAACTTTCACTAACTTGATTAACACTTTGAAAATTCACCAAGAATTTTCTCGAACCCGATATGATTAACGGAAAGAATTCTTTAGAGAACACGATAAAGCCAAATACAAACACTTTTTGTATTATAATTTATCATATTTTTCTCATTAAAGAAATTCTCGAGAAATGTCACAACTCAAACAACTCACAATGTACAATCATTAAGTTTAGACCCGATATGTCACTAATTAATGAATAACAAAGTACCATTGCTAAGTATTTGACATTAACAGACATTGGACACAATCAATGCTGTTTTATTCAAATACAACAAAAATAAAGACATAAGATTGAATAACATGATAAACAATCTCTCCATCTATATCTTCGTCTCCGTTTGAATTTTTGAGTTGTTGATGTGTAAGTATATTCTGCTTCCATTTTAAGCTTGAGTTTTCTCCATTCCGGACTGGATAGACTCAATTTTCATACACTTTGGAGATCCTTTATCTTAACGGTTGACACACATCCATTTAAGATAAATAATTCTGCGACCACATCAGCAAACTCATGAGATCTATACAACACATGTATCCATCTCAATTGTAAATAATTGAATTTTAGAATACTTAAACAGATATATAACTGATAAGCAATGGCTGAGTCTCCCAATTAAGATTAGACTCAAAGCCCTTATCCTGTTAGCTCACACATTAAGTATCTTTGATTCAATTATTTGAGATAAATTGCAAATCAAAATATCTGTCAAATATGTCAACTTAGTGACTCCGTTTGACCTATTTTGACCGAAACTTTAAGTATTTCACTTAATCTTTCGTGCAATTTACATGAAAGACCTAATTCGAGGTGTACTAAACACACTCAAATTTGTCTTTATCTACACTACACCCTCATCACGATGCACATTTATTTAGTGTTCACACAGAACATGGCTAACTCCCCCTGGAAACCAGATACCCTAAATAACATTCTCGTGCAATAGAACCCTTTTATTATTAGCAAGAACCTTACGGAGCATAAAGTTACAAAATCGATCACAGTAATTTTAGAATCAAAATTACTCTAACAAATCTTGCAAGAGTCATGCTTAATACTGTCCTTGCAATATACCTTACGAAGCATACAATTTAAAAATTGATCATAATAATTTTAGAATTAAAACTACTCTAACCAATCTTAAAATAGTCAAGCTTAATCTGGTATAAATGAGTGAGTTTTAGAAAGAGTAATTACTTACAAAAAGATCGGATATAGCAAATGAGTAAACTTAAATGCCATATGTTTTCTTCATGTCTCTTGGTAACGACTCCCCCTTAAACTGCTTTAGTATACTAAGGATGCTTTAGAAGGAATAATTACTTCCAAAGTAGATCGGATGTAGCAAATGAGTGAACTTAAATGCCACATGTTGTCTTCATTTCACTTGTAGTAACGACTCCCCCTTAAACTACTTTGGTATACTATGAAGGCTTTAGAAGAACTAATTACTTACAAGAAGATCGGATGTAGCAAATGAGTAAACTTAAATGCCACATGTTTTCTTCATTTCACTTGTAGTAACGACTTCCCCTTAAACCATTATTATATTTTTGTGTTGCATTTTCTGAATAAAAGTTGGTTCTTCAGAGATGGTAACTAAGGGTTACTCATTCCAGTCAATTGGACTAGCAACTCAAAATGCGATCGATTGAAGGCCTTAGTGTAGAGATCATAAATAAATCAACTTTGCATATTCATCATCTGGTAGCAACCATTATATAAATAATCATGCTTTATTAAATGATTTATTAACAAGCATAAAATAAAGTAGAACTTTAAATATACTCGTTTTTCCCAAATACGTTCCTTTATAAACAAATTATAAATAACATACATAGGACTTGCACAATGATTCATAATGAAGAAAATACAATAAACGTTCGATAACCCAATATGTTATCTAATAAAAATGTGCCTAGGACTCAGTCACCGATCACCGAAAATACATGGTCCTCCTTGACTGTGTCCTCCGCACGAATGAAGGGAATTAGTTTTCTTCGTCAAGAACCCAGACCTTTCTTTGTCCGGATTCTTCCCGAATCATCCCGATATGCAAATTCTCCCCATCCTCCTTTACCCAAAATCTTGTTCAGTTGATTTGAATCATCTTGATGTTGTTTCTTGTGAAAAGCATTAGATGACTCACCAACATTATAGCTCTGAGATGTTGATCTGAAACCATCACCACTTCTTCCAGCAAATCGATCATAATAAGAACTGTGATATTCTGTAGGCTTGGCGGATGATTTCACTTCATACGAGTATGAAGGATACATATTGCCAGGATTCTTTGATCTCCCTTTTTGAGAAGAGTGGTTTGAAGAAGTTGTAAGATTAGACACTTGTCTGAAATGACATTCTCCAACTGATTTCTTCACTGAATCTCTTGATCTTTGAGTGGATAAAGCATGCATGGCAAGTCTTTGAGAAGAACCAACAAGATTTCCTAATGATTTCTTGTATTGTTCTTCCATCATATCTTTTCCCTTTTCATTTTGAGAATTACTTCTCAGATTTCTCTCATTAATCCTGGATAGATTGTCTGAAGAGAGACCATCACTGCTTGAACATATCCTAGTATTTGAAGGTTTTGACCTCGCATGAGTAGAATCTCTATTCATTCCTTTACTTGGACACTTACTAGCAGCATGACCCTTTGTACGACATATGAAGCAGGAAATCCTCTTGACATTTTTCTTCTTATTGAATCTCCTGAGATTTTCTTCCGTAATAGGAATTCCATACTCATTCATTTCTTCAATGCACGAAAATCTTTCCAAAACTTCATCCATTGTTTTCACAGGATTTAATGGAGTCGACTTTGAGTGTCTCAAATGTAATGTCTCATTTTCTTCTAGAATTACTCCTCTGCTTGTTGATGTATCATCAACCCTAGAGGCTTCAGGAATCAGACGAAGAACATTTTTATGATCCTTGTCCCACTCATGACACTCATCATGCATTTGACTGACACTCAAAGGATTTTGACTAAGATGTTCAATATGATACATCTTGTCAAGATGAAGATTAGTGACGCTCACTTTACCATGACCAGTTGCAATCCCCTGAGCAGGTCCGACAAAGTTCACCTGAACATCAGAAATCTTAACAAAGTCTGACAAAACACTACTATCTCCAGTAGCATGAATAGAACTTCCAGTATCTATATTCCACATGCTGTCAGTCCTTTCTACTGAGACTGGACACTTTGTGATAGTCAAGTTTGTCATGAAGTTCACCAGACCCGATATTGTCTTTTGATCTTCGACTTTGTTTGAACTGCTCACAACTATTGATTTTTCAGGGTTTTTGAATGATCTAGTGTCATCACTTTCTGAAATCTCTGATTCAGAATCTGATGACACATCTGAACTGATCTCAACCATGTAGGCATTGTTGGTTTCTTCAACAATCGTGCCCCAGTCGTATGAACCTTCCTGTTGTTGAACCACCAAAGCTCTTGACCCATTTTGGTTATTAGAGTTTGGACTTTCAACTTTGGAACCTTGATAACTGTTTTGTTGAGAAGAGTTACTAGCATTCGAACTTGACCCTTGAAAATATCTTCGTTGTGGAGCACCTGAAGGAGTTGCTGATCCACCTTGGTTAAAGTTCTGACGAGTCACAATAGACCTATCATCCTTTTTAGGTCTCTGGCATTCCCTAGCAAAGTGTCCAAAGCCCTCGCAATTGTAACACTTTATCTTTGACTTATCAAAGCCAAGCTTGGAACCCACGACCTTTCGCCCTGTTCTTGATAAGAACCGTTTAGCCCGAAGAGTTAGCATAGCCATTTGCCATTGCAAATCCATCTCTTCTAAGTCTAAAGGATCAATCTGCTCGTAGTCTTCATCTATAAGACTAGGATCTTGAACCTTTCCTTGGATAAACTGTTCATATGATGTCACAAATGACGCAAGAACGGATAAGTGACTTTCCGCACATTTGACACTTATAGGCACGGTGGAACTAGCACTGGAGGTAGGATATCCACGATTGCCTACATTGTCGCTCTGACTTGAAACAAGACATATGTTCCCCTCAGAGTCAAATGAGATCTTTTGTAAGTCAACATCTTCACTCAGGAATGCTCTTGTGCTTCCATCAGGGGAACCTGGACTTACATTGATCGTAGGCCTACCGTAATAAAGCTCGGGAATCTGAGCATTATTATATCCTGCTTCCCTCCTTTTTAGTTTCATTTCTTGTCCCCTAAACTTAGCAACTATCTGAGTCAAAGACATATCAGAGAAATCTGCTTTTTCCTGCAAAGTGGTAATATAATTGCTCCACTTTTCCGGCAAGGAACTCAAAAATTTCTCGACTTTTTCTTCCTCAGAGTAGGTTACATCAAATGCTTGCAATTCAGCTAACAAATGATAATACCTTGTAATTAGTTGATCTAAGTTTTCACTCCTTAACCCATTAAATACATTATACTGATGCTTTAGAAGGTCTCTATGATTCTTTTTAATGCGTTTGGTTCGCAGAATGTTTTTGAAGGAATTGGAATCTGTCAAAGGAATTGGAATTCATGGGAATTGGAATCTGAAAGTTTTAAAATTTGTGTTGTGTTTGGTTGACAGAATTCAATGGAATTCAGTTAAAGGAATTCAAATATAAATTATGTCAAATGACAAAATTAACCTTATGTTAAACTTTTATAAAATAATTTCATTTTCATTTTTAAAACATATTATTATACATATGTTATATAAATAATAAAGGGGATTCAAAATAAATAGATAAATAATAGTAATATACCCATTGATTTATCTCAAACACACACCAACCACCACTTTTTACCCGACATCCCCACCACTACTCTTTCTTCTACTTCTTTTTTCTGCACACACACAAGAAACACACATACATCCTTCGATCTTGCTGCCGTTTCCATCACATAAGCATACATAAATGAAGTGAACACATAAACTTTTTCGATTCCTCCGTCGTTTCCTTCATACAAAGAAGTATAACTAAAGTAAACTTTCAATTACTCTTTTGATCTCGTCGTTTCCATTCGCCCGCAAGGTTTCTCCGACATCAGCAGCAGTGATGGCTAGCAGCGGCAGCAGGAGAGCATAATCCGACGGTAGTCGGAGTAGCAGCGGTGATGGTGGATGGTGATGGTGGTTCATAATCCGACGAGACTGTCGAGACATCAAATCAGGGAAGGTTTCTCTAGTTTGGTGTTTAATTGTAGGAGGGCATTTCGGTAAACATGAATGAATTCCTTGGAATGTCTAAACATTCCATCAAGATAGTGAAGGAATTGTGAATTCCTCATTTTAAGGAATTTGGTGGAATTTATTAGATTCCAATTCCATTCATTTTTGAACCAAACAAGAAAAAGAATGGAATTTGGATTCCAATTCCTATCAATTCCAAGGGATTCCGACGAACCAAACACCCCCTAAGTGTTTCATCCCCTTCACAATGATTTTTTAATGCTAACCAAAATTCTTTTGATGTATTGAATCCATTAAATAAATGTAATATTTCTTGTGGCAATGACATTTTTAAACATGATAGTGTCTTTTTCTCTGCCTCATACAATTTTTTATTAGATTCAGTCATATCTTGGTAAGCATAAACTTTGTTAACACCACTGTCCTCATATGTTGGGGCACTATATCCTTCGGTCATACAAGTCCACATTCTAATGTCCGTGAATTGCATAAAGGATTCGAATCGACCTTTCCAAGAAAAGTATTGGTCAATGATCATTAGCTTGGGTGGTGAATTACCCTTACCAGTCTCATGGTCCATAAGTATTAATTGGTTAAGATAGTTTGCGGCCATTGTGTATTATGTTCAAAATAAAAACACGCAAAGTACAGGAACACGCACACAAGAACACGCAAAAGGGAAACGCGCAAATGAAACACGCAAGAGGTAGGAACACGCAAATCCTCAAGAACTCTCAAAACCTCAAGAACTCTCAAATCCACAAGAACTCTCAAAGCCTCAAGAACTCTCAAAAAGAACAAGCAAACCAAGAAACACACAAATTGCCTTGTTATTAACGAAACACGCAAAAGGTACAGTACCAAGAAACGCGCAAATGGTACAGTACCAAGAACACGCAAACACCAATTTTCTCACAATTTCTTAGATCCCGAACCCATGGGTTTGCGTGTTTCCCAAAGTCCAAGCCCATTAGGGTTTTGGCCTGTTTGCGTGTTTCCCTGAACACACAAACTGTTTGAGAGTTCTTGTGGTCAAGCATACTTTTGCTTGTTTCCACAGAAACTCTCAAACCATTTGAGAGTTCTTATGAACAAGCAAACTTTTGCTTGTTCTTAGAAACTCTCAAATTCATTTGAGTGTTCTTAATTTGAACAAGCATGCTTTTGCTTGTTCCTAAGAACCCTCAAATAACACTTAGGATATATTGAGTTAATGTCTTTACTGCTGTCAAGACGCAGAACCGACATTACACTCAGAGTTAATATCTTTACTGCTGTCAAGACGCAGAACCGATATTAACTCAGCCAATGTTTAAACTGCTGTAAATATAGGCAGAACCAACATTAGCTACGACAATGTTTCTACTGCTGTAAATACGCAGAAACAACATTGTCTATATTACCTATTGGAAGTATTAACTAAGTTACTGTTTCTCCTGCTGTAAATACGCAGAAACACAGTTAACTTAACTTCCCTTTGGAAGTACATTAAGTTAATATTTCAACTGCTGTTAAACGCAGAAACAATATTAACTTAATGACTCTTTACATGTTATGTCTAAACCTGTAAAATACAAATAATAAACAAACACATAAACATAAATGGATCCCAATATGATCAACAAAATATGCCAAGGTAATATTATTGACAAACGGTAATTACAAGATAAATTACAAGACTTGAATATATATACAAATATATGTAACACATCTAGAATGCTTTTGTCACCGAGAAACATGCACTAACAGTCTCTTTTTTTTTTTTTTTTGTGAGCTACTTTTACTCTGACTAATTGGTATTCTCTAAAAAATATTGAAACAGTGACAAATCATTTAATAAAATGCTAATATGAATAATCCAGACTCGATCCAAATCATGACGAAATCAAACTACCCCCATTAAATGAGAATATCCCAACCCGACATAACAAGATAAAACCCAAACCATCCACTAGCATAGGCAACCAATGACCCACCAGGACTTCGACTATCGGTATGGCTAGGAAAGGTGAATATTTAGGTGGATTTAATAACAAAGAACAGGCTAGTGACAACATGTTTTCTATTGTTTCTTGCACTAAAAGTGAGTGCAACATAAGGGTTTTAAACGGGTGGTTCACTAACCAGTGTAGTTAGCTACTAAGCACATTACAAAACATGCACATATAACAAATTTTACGAAACAAAAGGTGAACAAATAAAGAACAAGGGTTTTAATCCTAATTTGCCTCTTCATCATCTAGAAAAACACGGAACGATCAACTAGGACAAGTTCTAGAATCAACACAATCACCGGCACACTCATAGCAAATGAAATAATCCGGAAATGGAAAAACCAACCTCAAACTTGCACGTCATAGTTCAGAGCTCTAAAAGAGACCCTTACTCCTGGATAAATCCAAAAGCCTATGAGAGGGACAAATTTACAAGGCTAATAATTCCAAAACCGAAACACCTATCATAACTAGCAATGAATCAATAATCTCACAATTTGGGTGTTTTGGTGCTATAAGCGCGCTAGTCATGTTATTAATCCAGAAGGGATTGCCTAATTAATCAGTCAAAACACATTCCACATATTAAACTTTGTACCAAAGGTGTAGTCAAATTGCTTATTAAGTTCTATAATTAAGTGACAAAAGCAATTAACTACAAGGACAAACATGCAAAAGTTTAAAAATTCTCTAAAATACCCGACTTTTTCCTATTTACCACCCCCCCACACTTGAGTTGGACAATGCCCTCAATGTCCAATGAACTAAGGCAAACTATGGGAAATAGGGGAAAGTAAACAAAAGCAAAATCAAGAACAAGAAAAACTTGCCGGGTATGACGGGTGTTCCATGCTTGAATGATGCCAACAAGAATATGGCGCTGAACTTACTGCCAGCATATGCATATGACAAAACTTGCTATTCAACATGAACACACGATTAACGCATAACAGGAATACCAATCAAATAGCATAACCCCAACCATCATCAAGAGTTTATTCAAAAACACACACAAAAAGAAAAATGCAAAATTAAATATAAATAATAAAATACGACACACGGGTTGCCTCCCGAGAAGCGCTTAATTTATTAACGAGTCGTTAGCTAGACTCGATCCTCACAGAATTACCAAGGTTGGGACTCCGACGCCCCCACACTTAAAATGTCGGGCGGTTTACGCGAATAAGGTGAAAAATATGTGAATCTTATCTTAATCATTACCCAAACCATCTTTTTCACCTTGTCACAATTTGCTTTTAAGATGTTAAAATCATTTGTTTCCTTTTTAAAATTCATCTTAAAAATCCAACCTTTCATACGAACATACAAAATTTCAAAACTTTTGTTATGGCACGGAATTTTCAAGTAATTCATGTCAAGGCTTATATCCGTCCATTCAAAAGGGTTGGGAGCTAAGGGGTTCGGGGCTAGTTTTAAAAATGAAAAGTAATGCATGAAATTACTACTAGCCCTTAGATTAACTATGTTAATGCATTTAAAACTGTTTAAAGCATAAGAAGTTTGAAAGCTCCCTGAATAAACCGGCTCGGGTTGCAAATCATCTCGTCTCGTGTCCTCGCATTCCGCTATCGTGAAAGCCATACCATCCTTATCCGGCTCCTTCTTTCGTGCCATGATCTCCCTTAAAGATGTCAGCTGCTTTGGCACTCCTGCAAATAAATGAAAAGAAAGCATTTTAGTATATAATAAATCAGTTAAATTCGAATGCTTACCTGAATGAGTGAGAATGGAATTTGCTTCAGCTTTCTTTGGTGGGATCATAGACTCCCCCACACATAAAGTGTCGGGTGGTCTAAACTTGAAAAGTGAGAAACCCTCGAGCAGGACATTAGATTTCTCCCAAGTGACGTCTCCCGTATCTCCATTATTATCTTCAATTACGGGTAGCAAATTCCTTATGGTGGATACAAGCTTGCTTCCCATGGTAGGAGTAGTCACCATCTCTTCATCCCATGTGATTTCAAGCTTTCCTTCCCATTCAGCTTCATCCCAAACGACTTCACATTTTTCCTCCAATTCCACATCAACACGGTCACTTCCATGCTCATTGCTCGACTCGTGCGGTTCCATCGTATCCTTTAAAACAGAGTTAGTAGTACTTGGAACACAAATAGAAATGGAAATCACCTCGCCAGAAAGTGAAGTAAAATCGTCCTCATAAACAATGTCATTTAAATCCTCGGTGCTCATGGAAGACTGCTCGTATAGATCAGAATCAGGCTTCTCATCCACATCATCCTCATGCTCATCCCTAATGGGTAACAACTCATGTGTAAGTGCACGTTCTGGTGCACATTTTGTGTCCGATGCATCTCAATTAAAGGGTTGTTACTTTACAGAGATTTTCCAGACAACAGGACAAACTCGTGTAAACAGTACCACGAGTTTGGACAAACTCGTGTGAACAGTACCACGAGTTTGGACAAACTCGTGTGAACAGTAACACGAGTTTGGCCAAACACGTGTTACTGTAGCACGTGTTTTCCACGCGTTTGGAAGCCCACGAGTTTGAAGCCCAGCCCATTTCTAGCCTATATATAGATGTCTTAGGTTTCGGTTTTAGTGTCGATTTAGTTGCAACAGATTTCGTCCATAGGGATCAGGGTAGTGATCAATGCCCTGTCATTCCGCCATTATGTAATTCGATTATCAAGAGTCGTCTCTTTGATTGTAATCCGTAATCATTGAGATGTATTGTAAACGGATTTATTCATTGTAATCATTCGACTAATGATAAAGGAATTAGATTTATATCTCCTGTTCTTATTGATTTCGTGTTCATATATATGTGATTCATTCAATTGCCTCAATAACGATTATGTTTGGATTCCGCACTTACATAGTCGTAGGAATCACGAATCGATCGGTCCCCGGCACTTTCATCATGTGGTTCGGAATGTGGCATTTGATGACTTTTCCTTGTTTCGCTCTCCTCCGGTTGAGCGTATTCTTCCTGCCACATTGTTTCATTGTTGGGCTCATACACAAATTCGTTAGATTGAATGAATTCTTCTAAATAATCAAATACTCCGTCGGTATCCATCCCTAAGAATTCTTCACTCAAAATATCGTAGGATTCATCATCCAGCCCACGCAAATAAAACGTAACAAGTTCACGAACAAAAATGTTGTTCATGTTTAACTTATCAACTATGTATCTAATTCTCATCCATGCTTCATACCAAGTCTCGTTGGGTAACTGATTAAAGTACTGAATCTCGTCAGGAAATTCTCCCTCCAACTCATAGTCTTCAATAGCCATAGGTGATGCTAATACTGCAAAACAAACACTAGCACACCCCGTGAAAAGCACAGATGGAAAACAAGAACTAAATAATAAAATGGACTAAAACTAAATAAAAAAAATTAACACTAAATTACGCTAACCTAAGAAAGCAAGTAACTTTCTCGTAAATGAATACAAGAAAGGATCGAACTACAAAATTAAACAACTACTAAACAAAAGTCCCCGGCAGCGGCGCCAAAAACTTGATGTGTAATTTCGAGTCTTAAATTTATAACACGAAATACCTAGCTACTGACTACTACACACTTGCGGGCAGTGGACCCGTTCGTATGCAATATAGTTGACTTGGTAAACCGAGGTCGAACACAAGGACTTATTAAGCAATTGTTAATAATAAAGCGATTCAAATGAAAGGGGGTTTTGTGGCCGAATTGCCACTTTGCAAATAGTTAGTAGAAAGAGTTAGTAATCCCGTAGGATTAATCGCAAAGAGAATTTTGTTGTTGAATCTTAGCAAAGATTTAAAAGGAACACCTACTTGGATCAGCTCACATGCCAATCATCGGGTCTAAACATTACTTGCATTTGTTGAACGACTTAAAAGATAACCAAGATGAACTCCCGTTATACTTGATACTTTAATTGCTTTAAATATGATTATTGCTCCCGCACTTAATTTCTACTCAAAACAATTAAGCATTAAGAACCTAAGTTGATTTTATGATTTAATCTTTAAAAAGCTTTCTCCCGAACTGCTTATTCGCCTAATCAGATCCCTCTATCATAGACGTTTACACACTCAAAATGGATTTAATTGTTTAAAATCTTTATCGTTGGTTTCTCCCGAACTCCAACAACTTTAGGTTAATTATAGACCGATTAACCGTTTCATAAACCAATTGACAATGACATAGATTTCTCCCGAACTTCTAATTACAATTATCAATCAATAAATATAAAAGATAAAAACAATATTTAAACCCAAATAAACATAAAAATCTTGTTCAACACTTGCAAGTAACATTAAATCGACCCTATGACATGCTTACTACCCAAGCGGGTGAAAGAGAATTAGCAACTCATAATTAAAAGACAAGAACAAACAAATAGAGAAGAAATCATATTATACCAAACGATTGAAGAATATCCGGTAGCAATGATGATTACAATCCAAAGCTGAAAAGATGTAAAACCCTAACAACTTGTTTGCTCCCAAGTGTTAAAAACTATGAGAAAACTCAACAAAATTATGCCAAAAATTCGTCCCTTAAATCAGAACCCTAATCGTCTATTTATACAAAATAGCCGTGTAACGGCCGTTACAGGGTCACAGGCCTGTTACACGCCTCATTAAAGCCTAACGGGCGTTTCCAAAATAATGGCCATTACACTTCAGGAAATGTCACGGCAGTTATGCAACCCGTTACAGTGAGATCCATTGTAACGGGTGTTACATGTAACGGGAGTTTCAAGCTCCAGATTCCGTTTTCTTCGTCTTTCACTTGATTTCGACCGAATCCTTCTCCCGTTTCTTCCATATGTCATCAAAATCAACCAATTCATTCGTCTAATCATTTTCCAACCTGAAAACACTTAACACAACCTCAAAGCATCGAAAGTTGGATATAAAACTATATAAATAACGAATAATTGGTTCTAAAGTCACGTGGGAAATGGTAAAATATGAATATCTTTCAATCTTAGATTCATTTCACTTCTAATGTGCATAAGGGGGAATCCTACTAGACTAGCATAATCCTTAAATATAGCAAGTCTCGAATCATTATATATGCTTAGGTGAATGTCTAAATGCAACACGTATGCTCATAAAAACGGATTTAATAAAGATCTTTTTGAAACGGAATCCTTTTGAACATAAGTCCAAGTGGCCGTTTGAGTTTTACATGGTCCTCTCATAATTAAACGTAGATTCATGACTTTACGTTTAATTATGGTCCTACCATGTAAAGCTCAAACTAACCCGCTTAACCTTATGCTCGACTCGACTATAAAAATTTGTTTTGAAAAGCGGCTATAGTTTTGAAATTCCCGGAGGAACTCCAATGTTCTCTATAACCTTAGGCTCTGATACCATTTTCTGTAACACCCCAACTAAGGTGGAACAATGAGATGTACAGAAAGTCGAGTATTCAAAACAAAGGATTATAAATAACATTCACCATAGCTTTTTTTGATAAAAAGAATTTACAAATGTACAAGCATGTGAACCAATTTCCAAGTACAAATGCGTCCACCATACTTGGGTATTAAGTTCACGAACAAATAACAAGCACATGAAATAGTATACTACAATGATCAAGGCGGATTCCATTGCCCATCACAAGGTTTGATCTTTGACTCCAAAGTGCAATGCAAATAATCATGAAGCATATAAATCCTCAAAGCTTATGCTTATTTCCTGAAAAGCATGAAGAAAAAGTGTCAACTATGAAAACGTAGTTGGTGAGTGCATAGGTTTTTATATAACTTGGTACATATCCATTTTAACACTTAGAAAACATATTATTATTACATTTCGAAATACCCAAACCATATGACCGACAAAATTCTCATCTCCAAATATCAAGTTTTCCAAATACCATAATGTCATTTCAAGACTTGGAAAAATCCATGGTAAATTACAAAGTTCTCATTTGTCAAAATTATCATGAGAGAAAAAGTATATAAATCGATTAATCATATATCATACCAAAATCATTCGGTTATCGATATTTCAATATCACCAATTTCAACAACTTTCAAGATTCCATATAGGGTCCAATACCCAAACCGTATGTTCAATCCATAATGTCCAACCATATATAATATCCATGATCATTTTGCCAAAGGCATAATTTGATGAGTTTGTGCTTGAGCCACTACTAAGACCAATTCACGTCAAAATAATAATAATGATAATATGTCCTGAAGAAATGATAATAGAAGCACATGCTGTCAATCACGTGCAATAATAATAATAAAAGGGTCGTGCCATGGAGACGACCAATAATATATATATAAAGTAGATTAGAGCACCCCTAGGCAGACCGGAGATGAGGGCGGCCACAGAGGCGGCCCGTCAACCCGCTGCCATCTTGGTGAGTGAGGGACGAATCCTAGTTGCGCAACCCTCTAACTACAGGCCTCAATGAGTTAATAGTAGTGTACAGGGGACAACCGTTTGACAGTACTCAAGCTCATCATATAACATATAACACATTGAACATACAATATATCCCATATCATAAACATTCTTTCAAGAATCATTTCATATATAGAAAGCAATTTTATTTATCATGCTTTTCACCCCGAAAGTAAAACACATAAAAGAGTTTGAAAGGGGGCTATGACTCACCTTGATATGCCACACATTATATCCACATATCCAAAATGGGTACTTCCCATCTATTGCTTCCTTGATCATATATCCGTCATATTCCTCAATCACATTTCAAAGCCAAGACTATCCCTACGATAGGACTAATATACGTAAGTTCCTATCTTAAGCCATCACTTAGAAATGCCACTTTCATTATGTTGCTATCAATTATGGGATCCAAGTATATTGCTAACATTCGCTTCGTTTTGGTTGTAAAGATTGATGGTGTAAAAGGTTACTTTCATTATATACGTAGTTATAAGTTGTTAGATTTTCGGTAACTTGGCTTCATTTGTGGTTTCACTTGGCATCTTAGGTTATCATATAGAAATGCCATATTAAGTTATGTTATCCTTATTCATTATTAGATGTGTAGTCAATTTTAATATGAATTAACATTTGTGATATCACTTTATAGTTTGGTTAATGTAATTACTTATGTCCATCCCACTTAATTATCTTTCGTGTTACTTTGATTACGCTTATCTTTTAACTCACATACTTCCCAATATGTCGTATGATTACTCGGGGTTATGAAATTCGTTTAAGTGTTATGGGCCATTACCAATTGGGTCAAAGTGTCATGGGCTTCTAAGTGTTTTGGGCTTAAATTAGTTGTTGGGCTTAACCTTATTTGGGCCATATGCTTGATAGGTTATATTGGTTATTGGGCCAGGTGGGCCTACTGATTTAAGGTCCAATCGGTTCATTATTTGGGCCGAGTTAGCCCATTATGTCTTTAGTGTGTTCTTAGCCCATTACACAAATTGTAAGATTACTTATAAATTTTCTGTTTTTATACTTTATTTTTATAAAATATTGGTTAATGTTTAGTGATTGAAACTAATTATTTGGATTCTCCTGATTTTTATACAATAACCTATATGTGTCCACTTATTTTTAATTTTGGCTTAATTTATAAAGAATGTTTACTACCTCTAAATATTTTTATAAGTGAAAGTGGTCAAAACAGCCACTGTTTTGCATACCGAAATGTTTTATAAAATTTCTTTGGGTTATGCTCTTAGTAAAAATTCCGTGATTTTATTTTAAGTTTAGCACACATTGAACCTACTTTCCACCAAGTATGACCTCCTGGAGCCTTTTGGTTTAGGAGATAAAAATTGTTAAAGTTTATAAAATATTCATACAAAAGTGCAGTCTTGACCAGTTTTAGTAGAAAAATCATATCTTTGGTTTGGTTTAGTATTTTTGAGTAATTCCAGTTGGAGGTTAAACTTAACTCTTTTATCTACAACTTTTGTTTTTAAAGTTTTGCTTGAAACGGCCCTCACATGCCCAGTTTACCCGTTCCAAGACAGAAAATGGTTTCTGTCAGATTTGTTCTTGATCATATCAACTCACCAATGACCTTTCTTGCTTAATTAACACTTTAATTTATCACTTACAAGATCAACACTCATTTTGTATCATTTTAACATCAATATTTACTGATTTCAAACATATTCAAGATCATTTATCATCATACTAAACTGATTTTATACAACACTTAATCAACAAACATAGTTCTTGCAAAAATCAATCAAAAATGTGATTGTATGTGACCATCTAACCATTTTATGAACAAATCTCTTAACACATCTTTCATACAACATAAAAACAAGTTAATTTATGAAAATCTCAGAAAATATGATCCATCTATATCAACGCAAATCGAATTTTATGAAGACCCATCAACTAGTTTGAAAGCTTTCTCATAAACCATCACTTTTGGGTCTTATTTGAGTTGAATCCTTGAATCTTTCCTCTAGATCTTGACATGCAATGGCATGAAAGGAAAGATTCTATCAACATGCCCTCATTAAGTGTATTTTGAAGAAGAAAATCAAAGAGAAACAAGGTTTTTGATAAAGATCTTTTAGTATAAATAAAAACAAGATAGATTAAACAAAGAGATGAAGATTTATACCCTTGATGAACTCGGTTTTGGAGATGATTTTGGGCAGAAATTTCGTGGCCCTCTAAGCCCCATATGAACCATATTTCAAGCTTGAAATAACCCTTTATTATTGTAGTTGTTAAGTTAAGGTTTTATCCTTCTTTTTGAGTACATAGATGTATATTTATGGGCTGATTTTCAAGAGGAAGAAAGGCTCCATGAATTCCAATCTTGACTCTAGATGATAGATTAACAAGAAGAATTATTATTACACTAGTTTTAGTTAAGATTTGAGCTTCCTTTTGCTTGTAAATCTGTAAGTCCCAACTCAATAGATGACACTACCTGAAGACACCTCTATGTCGATGGTGGAGTTACTTTGCAATATAAGCACTGAACTGGAGACGACCAGTTACAGTGAGTATATACCAAGTTCTAGATAGATTACTTATTTAAATGACAATAAGTAAAGAACAATGCAATAATACAATACTTGTAAGATAAATTGATGAGACAATATGTAATTTTCAATGTGTAATTTATTTATTGATGTTAAATAAATTACAAGGTTGTTGCGGAACCAAGATAATACAAGAATGTAAATATCCTAACAACCTATGAAATACAATTGATCTACACTCGGAATTTCTCAGACAATCGAAACACTTAAAGTTGTGAAATGTTCCTTTTAGCAATTGAGAGAATATTGCACAAGTTCACCAAGAATATTGCAGGTATGCAAAGTGTGAAGTATTCAACTTGAATTCTTGGTTGTGCAATGACTTGTATTTATAGGCAAGGTTAACATTGGGATGTTAACCTTGGCCGTACAAATGTGGTTGAGAGCATTTAAGGAATAGCATTTAATTCCTTAAAAGCAGTGTAAAGTCGCATGATAAAGCAACTTTAATCAACCACCTTTATGTACCTTTTAGTATTTAAATAATAAGATAAGTCTTATTATCCGGGTAAAAGGACATAAAGCACAAAAGTCAATTCCTCGTAATCAGTGTAAAGCTTTGTAAGTGCTTTCCACTGATGTTCTCCAGTTCCATCTGAGATAGAATAACAACTGGGCTTCGCTGCCATTGTTATTCTCTTTCTTCCACTTGATGTCTTCGACTTCAGTTGGAATGTCTTCAGGTGTCTTGGTCAGATGTCAACTGGAGGAAGTCTTCAGTTGCGTTAACTGTACGATGCAACTGGACTTCATATATTTCTGGACAAATCTTCTAGTCTCCAGGTGCAACTGGAGACTGGCCAGTTTCCAGGTGAAACTGGTCCTAACAAATTCCCCCCATTTGTCCTGAAATATTGCTAAGTCTTTCTAGTTCTAGTAACTATACAAGTATGAACTGGAAAGACTTAAATGACTAAATCTATCTAAATTTTCCAAGGCATTTTTATAGATCAACAAATGCCTTGGTATTTTTCTTTGAGTTTGTTAGATTTAATCTATTATCTATCTTGTTGTTACAATCTGGCAACTTCATTTATATTATGAAATTTACAAGAGTTACAAGAAAGTAAGTAAAATACAAGTAGATAAAATGAAGAAGAACTTAATCAGATGGCCCTTCGCCAGTTCTCCTTCGCTTGGCAACTGAAGAAATGGGTCGATTGTCTTCAGGATCAACGTTCAGTCTCTCTTCAACACTTTCCTTGAACTTGAGAAGACTTTGAAGAACAAAAATCCAACCCCTTTCAACCTTGTTCTTTTGTTGCCTAGCTTCCAACAAGCTTAGCATCTCCACATGCTCAGAATGACCATATTGATGGACATCAGGATTCTCAGTTTGCCTCATGGGTCCATTGAAGTATTGAACCTCAACAGTGAAGTGTTTTGAACCAGGCTTGATCGATACTTTTACATCAGTGATCTTGCCTCGGTTAAATCTCCGCTGCTGTACTTCAGTTAGATATGCTCGTGCTTCAGATTCATTGGCCAGCTGGATCTGGCCAGTGCTCATTTTGTGCACTGCAGCTTTGATATCTTCAGTTGAAGGTTCATTTGGTTCCACCCAGGTCCTTAAGTTTGCATCTCTCTGCAATGGTTTTGATTTTGCCTTGGACTTGGGTGAATTCAACACACTTTTAATAACCTTCTGGACCTGCTCAACTCTCTTTTGAATCCCTTCAGCTCTAATCTCTTTAGCCCTTTCCACTGATACATTAAAATTCTTGGCATCGTGCTCAGCTTCATCATCAGGATAGTATTTATCCAGTTGAATGTCAAGCATTTCCTTCAACATGCCCACAACCCTTGCATCATTTTTGATTTTGGCATATTGTTCTTTAGTGACACCCAAAAGGAGAGCATCACTTATATCCAGCATCTTCATTTTTTCAAGATTCTCTCTGGCTTCGACTTGATTTCTTTGTTTCATCAATTTTCTGTCTTTTATCATATCACCAAGCCTTGCCAGTTGTTTGCTCTCACTTTCAGAAACTGGAGGAATCTTATCAGCGTTACCAGTTTCTAGCACACTGGCATCAGTACCAGTTGCTTTTGCTTGTGTATCAGTGGCCAGCACAATTTCTTTGCCTTTGTTCCCCCCATGACCAACATCATCAAATTTTTCAATTACATGCTGGTCATCATCATCAGTTCCAACATTTCTTTGCCTTTGTTCCCCCCATGACCAACATCATCAAATTTTTCAATTACATGCTGGTCATCATCATCAGTTCCAACAACAGTTCTTTCAACCAATGGTCTTGCACTAACTGGACCTGGCAATCTGGGTGCAGGTGCAAGGATAGGCCTTCTTTCCCCCTTGGCAGCGTCTAGACCTGCACGAACAGCTGCCCAATCTTCATTACTAGAGGGCAAACGGGCTAGAGGCTGCCACGTTTGCATATCCTTGCACTCCTTAAATATAGTGCAAACCATCCTGAAGGATCTCCACAAGTGGTTAATCTCTTGAGACTGGGTCAGAACATTGCAACTGTTTGGTCCTGACCAGTCTTCAAGTCTTTCAAGGTTTTTGAATCTTCATTTAGACCTTTAACCACTTGATCCTTCACTTCAGCATCCTTCTTTTTCAAATTCTCCACTTCAGTGATCAGTTTATCAATAGACGAAGTGTGAGAAGACAACTGGGTGTTTACAGCATTAACTGCACCCCTCAACTGGCTAACCTCAAGTGCTAGTGGCTCCAGATTAACCTGAGGAGTTGGTATCTTGGCAATTTCAGCCATTACCTTCTTGACCAGTTCATCTTCTCGACTAGCCAGTCTTTCATCAATCATCTGACCAACTGAAGTGGCCACCTGCTGTCCAATATCAACTATATTAAGGCCAGGTCTCTCAAACAGCTCCTTAACCTGCCTCTCTATCTCCTTCAGATCAACCTCAGATGATCGAACAGTATTACCCAATAGGTTGGAGATAGATGTATTGACATTGGATTGAGTTAAGTCAAAAGCTTCTTTCAAAGATGTGGCCAGATTGTTACAGCTTGTGACTAACTCATTCAACTTTTTAAATACCAAGTCCTCATTAGCAGCAAATTTATTTATTCCCAAATCAACAACCTTTGAATTTGTGATTGTTTCCTTGTTGTATTTGGAAATGGACTTGGCATTCTGCTCAATTGTCTTATGAACACCCTCCACCCGTTTGATCAGGTTTTGGATGTCGGCTGAGAAAGAGACAAATTGAGTGTCCAGTGACGGAGGAGAAGGTGTCACTGGACCAGTAGCAGGTTGCACTGGAGCAACTGGAGGAGGTATAATAAGGGAAGCCTCTCCAGTTGTCGCAGTAGAAAAAGAAGTAGAACCAAAAATTGGTAAGGAAGAAGAACGATGAGGAATTTCAATGTGTTGGTCATGCTGAGAATGCTCAGGTGTGACCAACGGTGTCGGTTGAGGAGTTTGTTGTGTGGTAATTCTGGTGAGCGTATTTGTAGAGGAAATTAAAACTTGTGGTTCTAGGGGTTGATCAGAAAATGAAGGGAGTTGATCATGTACAGATGCATCAACCATTTCCTGATCAGATTGTGTTCCTTCCGAATCCGAAGATTCAAGTTGAAACTCATCCACATTCATGCCTAGATTCATGAATGATAGGGATGGCTGAACATTAAGTTCAGTCTCCTGATGACCAGTTCCAGTTTCCTGGATGGTTTCATCAGTTGGTGGATCAGTTGCCGTGGCAACTTCTCCATGGATAGATGTGATTGGAGTTGCTTCAGTTATGGTTGCTCTATCCTCAACCACAACATTAGACAAACTGGAGGGTCCCTCATTATTTTGAGGCCCACCCAGTTGCCTTTCTGACTCACCTTCAATCGGTGCATCAGTTGAAGCGAATGCCAGTAGCATTCGTTCTGGAATCTCGACCTCTCCAGCTTCAGATACCAGAGAGTCTAAATTCCTCAACATATCTGGCGCAGTGTACGGTGAATTTGTACTAAAATATGCTTCTCTGCCCAGAATATGTTTAAAACAGAGAGAGAGAAACCTTGAAAAGGGGATACAAACACCCCTTGTGCCCTTCAGCTTTTGTACTAGGCTTCTATACAAGATGTCTGCAAAGTCTACTCTCAATCCGTTCCACAAGCAGTAAGCCATTTCTGCTTGTGAGGAGTTGATCTGGTCAAGTCCACCAGAACTCCCACCCATACTCTCCACCAGGTGGATGAAGAAATACCTCCATGAAGGTGTAAGACCCTTCATGGTCATCGCACCCTTCGTCTTTAAAACTCCATTCTCCAAGCACTCCATGTGTCCCATTTCAAGGAGGGCTTGGCGAAAATTAACATTTTGGGGTAAGACGACTGGAGATTCACCCTCTCTCCAGTAATTGAGGTGTAAGGCATCCCTCAATACGTCAACGGACAAGGTACACTGGATTGTTCCATCCTTTAATGTAAAACTGATGGAGGAACAATCGGAAGAAAGAGTGGCAGTGTACCAAAACTCACACAAGTAGTTGTGAAACAACTTGTGTGGGTTTAGAGAGAATGAGGGTCCTATTGGAGAATCCTTCAAAAACTTTTGGATTCTACCAATATGGGTATTGGACCCTTGAGATCCTCGTAAGCTTGCCATCGGATTATTAGGATTTAGTTTGATGACCGAAGCATTACTAGGAGCACCAGGTGCCGGTTTGACATCTGGTGAAGGAGCATATGGAACAGTCAAGAGATTTACATCTCTTGAACGAGATGATCTAGGAGCCATAGGAAAATGAAATTGAATTTTGGGAATTAGGGTTCTTGATTTATGAAGCAGAGAGAGAAATGAAGCAATTTTGATGATTGGGAAGTAAATGAAAGAATGTGAAGGGAAAGTAAATGTGTTCGGAGTAAATAAGGGTATTTATAACGAATTCAAGATCCCAATGTAATACCAAAAATTATATTTTATTAAACAAAATCCATTTTGTAGATATTTTGACAAGGTAAGTTTGAATTTTGAATTAAAATTATAATTTTCCATGTAAGCATTAAATGTTACTATGTCAACATTAAATGCTACGACGGCTTATGTTACCCACGCGCCCACTCACTTTTATTCTCCCAATACAAACAGTTGTCAAGTACTAAAATAGCTTTAAACACGTCAGATCACGATATCAAGTGGTTTAAAACACTCGAGTATCATCACGTGTCACACATATTGACCAAGTATTTCTAACGTTATAAAAATTAAGACAAGACTGAATCTGGTCACTGGAGGATCAGTCCAGTGCCAGTTTCCAACTGAAGGGTTCTCCAGTTGCCATTTTCAAACAAAAAATGAATTTTAGTCAGAAAATTATTTTGAGTCTTTCCCCCTAAAATGATGATCCAGAAATCAATTAGTGCCAAGATAGTATCACAAAGGCGTTCGATAGCCTGGCGAGCAAGGATTATCTGGACCTCCTCAACTGGAGAACTTCGCCAGTGTCACAAAGGCGTTCATAACTAATTCTCCAGTTTAAGGATTTAACATTCCCAGTTCACTGATGAGATGTTTAAAGGTTTTCTCATCGAGAGGTTTTGTAAAAACATCAGCTAACTGTTTGTCAGTGGGGATGAAATGAATTTCAATGTCTCCTTTCATAACATGATCACGAATAAAATGATACCTGATGTCGATATGCTTTGTCTTAGAGTGCATCACTGGGTTGTGAGATATAGCAATTGCACTGGTGTTGTCACAAAAGATTGGGGTCCTTGTATATTTTAGACCATAATCTAGTAACTGGTTCTTGATCCAGAGAATCTGGGCACAGCAACTGGCCGTAGAAATGTACTCTGCCTCAGCAGTGGACATAGAGACTGACGTCTGCTTCTTGCTGGTCCAACTTACCAGTTTTCCTCCAAGGAAATGACAACCACCAGTTGTTGATTTTCTATCTATCTTACAACCTGCATGATCTGAATCTGAATAACCCATTAGATCTAACCCTGAGCCTTTGGGGTACCAAATACCAAGATTAGGACACCCTTTCAGGTATCTAAAGATACGCTTTACAGCGTGCAAATGTGATTCTTTTGGGTTAGCCTGAAATCTGGCACATAAACATGTTGCAAACATTATATCTGGTCGACTGGCAGTTAAGTACATCAGTGAACCAACCATACCACGATAGTCAGTTATGTTAACTGGTTTGCCAGTTGGGTCAGAGTCCAAATTTAATGGTGCTGCAATAGGTGTGTTTTTCGATGGGATTGAATCATATTTGTATTTTCTTAACAAATCTCTGACATATTTTCCTTGGTTTATGAAAATTCCATTTTTAGTTTGCTTAATCTGAAGACCTAAGAAAAATGTTAATTCACCCATTAAACTCATCTCACACTCAGATGACATGATTTTAGAAAACTTTTTACACATTGCATCATCAGTTGAACCAAATATAATATCATCAACATAAATTTGTACCAATAAGATATTACCTCTTTCTTTCAAGATAAACAAGGTATTATCTATTGCACCTCTTTGAAACTTGTTAGAAATATAAATGGTGTTAAATTGTAATATGTCTAGTTATATAAGGGGTATTAATGTTAATTAGATGATAGGTATAAATACCCCTTCCTTAATCATTTGTAAAAAAGCCTTTCATTAATCCATACTTACATCTCACTAAATTACTTTCTCTCTCCTCCCTATCATCTTCAACCTCCCTTTCACACACAAACACACTTTACACACACTAACCTAAAACCTCCATTAAACCTTCAATTAAGCTCATTTCCATTTATATCAATTGGTATCAGAGAGAAATGATTAAATGATTGATAGATAGAATTCAAGGTTTTAGGTAGAATTTGATTGATAGATATTGATTGAGGATAATTCATAGTGTTTGGTTGTTCAAAGGATCGTTAGTTTAGGTGAAGAGAGTGAATAATTATCATGCTAAGTTGAGAGATTGTTTTGAGAAAGTTAAAGGATTGATTCGAGATCGAGTATATTCAAGATGAAGTACATGGTCGATATTTGAAAGATTTATTGAATAATTGACCATTGTTTGATGATTACAAAAGTTTGAGATTGAATAGAGATTGTCGTTTGTTGATGCTACAAAGAAAATTAAGTTGGATAGTTAAGTTTGTTCTTTATTTGAAGAGATTGTTAATTTGAGGGGGAGCAAGAGTAAACTCATGAGTCGTTAAATATGCTCCGAAATGATTGTTTGTTCGAGGGGGAGCAAGAGATTAAAGATTTGTTATTGAATAATTGCTCCGAGATAGTTGTTTGATTGAGGGGGAACGAATGTTAATTGATCAAAGAATCAAATGCTCCAAGATGTTTATTGATTCAGAGACAAGTTAGACCAAGAATTGAAGTTTTAAAGACAAATTCAAATTTCCGCATTCCAAAAACCAAGCTTCCGAAATGCCAAGAGATTTCAAAGTCAAAACCAAGCTTCCGCAAAGCCAAAAGAATTCAGAGTTAAATCAAGCTTCCGCATCCAAAAGAATTCAAAGAATTCAACGTCAAAACCAAGCTTCCGTATGCTACTCAAAGTTCAAGTTACTTCTCCAAGCAACATCAGTTGTGAAAGCTCAAAAGCTACAAAGATTTCAAAGATGCTTCCAAAGTATTCAAAGTTGCAAGAGAAGATCAAGATTTAATAAATCATCGTCAAATATATTTGTTTGTTGAGAAGATTCAAAGTCAAGGTTGATACAAGACATTGAAGACAATGAGAAAGCTTCAAAGTCCAATCAACATTGAAGATTTTCAACAAATGGGCTCATCATGTTATTTAAAAACCGAAGACGATGCAACATTTACAATTCAACACCAAGGGGGAGATTGTTAGAAATATAAATGGTGTTAAATTGTAATATTTCTAGTTATATAAGGGGTATTAGTGTTAATTAGATGATAGGTATAAATACCCCTTCCTTAATCATTTTGTAAAAAGCCTTAATCATTAATCCATACTTACATCTCACTAAATTACTTTCTCTCTCCTCCCTATCATCTTCAACCTCCCTTTCACACACAAACACACTTTACACACACTAACCTAAAACCTCCATTAAACCTTCAATTAAGCTCATTTCTATTTGAAAACCATTTTTAAGAAGATGTTTAGTTAGAGTATCATACCAGGCTCTTGGGGCTTGTCTTAGACCATACAAAGCTTTGTTCAGTCTATAGACCCAATGTGGGTGTTTCTCATCAATGAAACCTGGAGTCTGCTTAACATAAACTTCTTCTTCCAATGTTCCATTAAGGAACGCACTTTTGACATCCATCTGGAAGACTTTGAACTGCAGATGGGCTGCATAAGCCAAAAATATTCTGATGGCTTCAAGTCTTGCAACTGGAGCAAAAGTTTCATCAAAGTCAACGCCCTCTGCTTGACAATAACCCTGGGCAACTAGTCTGGCCTTGTTTCTTACAACATGGCCATCTTCATCCATCTTGTTACGGTAGACCCACCTGGTACCAATGGGTTCTTTCTTTAACCCTGGTGGACAAGGAACAAGCTCCCAAACATTGTTCCTTTCAAACTGGATAAGCTCTTCTTGCATAGCTTCTACCCAGCTTGGATCTGCCATAGCCTCGTCAATCTTCTTCGGTTCAATCAGTGATAAGAAGGTGGCGTTTAAGCATTGCTCACTGGTGGCTCTTCTAGTCTGAACCCCACTATTTGGATTTCCAACAATTTGTTCAATTGGATGTGCTGCAGTCCATCTAGTGTATTGACTAGGCTGGTGAACTACAATATCAGTGCAAGTCACCTGATGATCCTCTTCAGTTGCAACTGGAGGAGGATCAGTCCAAACTTCTTCAACATCCTCATCAGAGTCAATGAGGTCACGATTGGCATCATGAAATTCTTCAGCTAAAGGTATTTCTTGAAGAACTGGAGAGTCTGAAGCAGTTTGAACTGGTGCTGATATTGGAGTAACACGTACATCTGATCCAATCACCAGTTTCTGTGGTAAGTTGAAACTGATGGAGGGATAAAATGACGTGTCACTGGTGGTGCTCTTCTTCTTAACTGGTTCCAGTTTGTTGTGACTGGAAACATCTTTTGGTGAAACAACTGACTGATGAACTTGGTCAGTTTCACCAAAATTTATTGGAATGACTGGAGAAATATCAAGGCTTGGTCTCTTGTTGATTGCTTCAGTTGATTCGTCGAATGTGACATAAATTGTCTCATGAACCTTTTGGAGTCTATAATTATAAACTCTAAAGGCCTTTCGAATATCTGAATAACCTAAAAATACCCCTTCATCAGCTTTTGCATCAAACTTTCCAAGCTGACTGGAATCGTTTAGAATATAAACTGGACAACCAAATACATGAAAATATCCAATATTTGGTTTACGATTCCTGAGTACTTCATAGGCAGTCTTCTTATGTCTCTTGATGTAGACTGACCGGTTTTGGGTGTGACAAGCAGTTGCAACTGCTTCAGCCCAGAAACCTGGTGGGAAGACCTGATTCAGATAGCATACTTCTGGCTGCTTCTATCAGTGTGCGATTCTTTCTTTCCACAACTCCATTCTGCTCTAGAGAGTGTGCTGATGAGAAGTTTTGAGAGATGCCAGTGTCATTGCAAAATGTTTCAAGTACCTTATTTTGAAATTCAGTACCATTATCACTTCGCAACTGACAGACTTTTCGAGTATACTTGAGTTCAATTCTTTTGATGAGCGAGATGATTTCAGCAGGTGCATCACTTTTGGATCTGAGGAATACCACCCAACAGTATCTGGTGAATTCATCGACCACAACTAGAGTGTACTTCTTTCCAGCTCTAGTTTGAACATTCACTGGACCAAAAAGATCCATATGAAGCATGTGAAGAGGTTCAGTGATGCTAAAGTTTTGCCTAGTTTTGAAACTGGCCCTTTTCTGCTTGCCCATCTCACACCCTGGACATGGCTTTTCTTTATTGAAAGAAATTTGAGGTATCCCATCAACCAGTTGCTTGCGAGACAACTTGTTAATATTTTTGAAATTAAGATGGGATAATCTTTTATGCCACAGCCAGTTGGTGTCCTCATCAGCTTTGGTATAGAAGCACTGCTCTTTTGGAGCTGGTTCCATATCCATGATGTACACATTACCCTTTCTTGGTGCAACCATCACCACTTTCTAATCCTTGTTAAATATGGTGCCTTGAGCAATATCGAACAAAACTCTGTAGCCATCATCACAAAGTTGGCTGACACTGATCAGGTTGTATTTCAAACCCATTCACAAATGCAACTCTTTTGAATTCGACTTGTCCATTATTAAGCACACCATATCCTTCAGTCTTTCCAGATTGATCATTACCAAACGTCACTGTCGGTCCATCTTGGACAGTGAACTCTTCAAGCAGGGGCTTACATCCGGTCATAGTCCGGCTAGCAGCGCTGTCCAGATACCAGATATTCTTCTTTCGATCGCCCTGCACACTCACAAAAATCATTAGTTATTTTTGTGAACCCATCTTTTCTTGATGGGTTCACTGGACTTCTCTACAGAAGTCACAGTAGATTGTTGAGGTGTTGAACTTGAGGGTGTATCTGGAGCTTGTTCACCAGCTCCAGGTGCAGGAGTAAAAACGATTGGTACTTGATACTTACTCCCTTTATTTTTACCAGATTTTGTTCCAGATGGAACATTCTTTTGATTAGGTTTTGAAGGGAGTGGTTTAATATTTTGTTTGAAAACTGGAGGTAATAAACCTCCTTCCAGATTGTTAATCCGGGCAGTACAACTCTGAACCTGCCGAGACAAAAGTTGGAGTTGACTTTCCAGTTTAACCAAAATATTATTTTCTTCAGGCAGCTGAACCTTGGACCTTGGTTCAACTGGAGTTTTAGTCTGTCGGGTCTTGGGCACCTTAGACTTATGAGGTAAAGGCTTGTTACCAGTGGCCTTTTTGACTGGAGCTTTAGCCTGTTTGGCTCCAGTTTTAACCTCAATGGGGGTGGTCTCATTGGTTTCAGTTTCAACAGCTTCAGGTTGATCATAAGGTGTTTCAACCTTGAGAGCTGGAGGCAATGCATGAAGATCTGGTATGAGAGCTGCCATCTCCAGATCTCCAGATTTCCATGCATTCTTCTGGGCATCGATAGTTCTTGAAAATGCATCATAGTTTTTTGCCAGATGCTTTTACCCATGACTTGATAATCTTTTGTTCTTTTTCAAGATCAGAAAATAGTTTTTGATTATCAAGTTCTGAAGCCTCAATCTTTAAAACTGACTCCTTGAGAGCCAACTGGACACTTTGTAAATCATTAAGTTGTGGCTTTACATTGTTCAGTTCAATTAAGATAGTGTCAAGATATCTTTCACTATCAGCTCTTACAGTTTCCACAAAAGCTAAATCCACCACTTAATGATTCAGCCAGGTCCAGTTTCAGTTCAGGGTCAACCTGATTATCATAGTCACATACCTTTTTCAGAATGATGTCCACCCATCTTCCAGTGATGACATCTCTCTTTGCCACATGCTGCTGTTGATCTTCCAAGGCCATGAAACACATGTCCCTTTCCTCTTCTTCATCAGCTGATAAGTCATCAGAGTACTCCCATTTTCCCTCAGTTTGTGCCATTAAGCACTGATCTTTTCCTTTTTCTATGGACAAGAGGGCAATCTGGGCCTTAAGCTTTTTGTATTTAGCTTTGTAGCTATCATCAGGCCGATTGAAATTAGGGACAGGGGGGCCAGTTTGGTTGTTCAACTGACTAGATCTGCATTCCTTCATAAAGTGACCTTTCTTACCACACTTATAGCAGGTAAGATTGGTTTTATCCAGAGAGCTGGAGCTGGAAGCATTGTTTGGGCCATTAAATCTTTTAGCAATCATGGCTACCAGATCATCATCGTCAGTTTCCTCACAACCATCACTGATTTCAGTGGTCAGTCCAGAGTTCAAGAAACTGTTTAACATCTCCTTCATTGAGTGTACCTGGACACTCTCTGAAGATATTAAAGCAGCACAAGGTCGCTCAGTTACACTGGCAACCTTGGGACTCTGGGCATGGTTCATGGCATCTTGCTCAGCCACCAGTCTTGCAGCATTATTATCTTCAGTGAATCTGAAGGCTCCATAGAGCGATGCAAGAGTATGGTTGTGCAAGGTTTTACCTTGTCTCAAGACAAGAACCATGTTTTCCCATTTGGAAGGAATAATATCACAAAACTTCTCAAGAAGAATATCCTTATCCTTCTCTACACCCAAGCCTCTCAATTGATTAATGAGGCTAGAAAATCTGGTGTAAGTACCAGTTAGACTTTCGTTGGGTAGAGCAAAGAAGGATTCATACTTCTTGTTCAAGGCAACTTTACGAGTGACAATGGTGTCATCTCCTCCCTCAAACTGAATGACTAATTCATCCCACATTGCCTTGGCACTGGGGAACAACACAAGTGTTGGAATTAAGTCTTCAGGAACAGCTCCAAGGATCATGTTCTTGAGTCTGGTGTCCAGATCAACAAGTCTACGATCCTCATCAGACCAATGGTCTTTGAGCTTTTCTCTAGAACCTCTTCTTCCAGTTGGATCTAGAATAGGACTTACCCCAAGAGACATGGGTATATATGGTCCATCCTTAAGGATTTTCAACATATACCTTTCAATCCCACCAAAATGCAAAAGCATTCTAGCCTTCCATGTACCAAAAGTCTCACTGTTTCCATCAAATTTTGGAACAGGAGTGTTAGAATAGTGTACATGGACGTGGTTGGGGGCAGTAGGAGGAGGAGGGTTTGTATTAACATTTTGAAAAGGTTGGGCATTATTATTCAAGGGGGTTTCACCTGAACCAGAACCATCTCCACCTTCAGTAGTGTTCATCTTAGCAGATCTAGGCAAGTTTATTAGCCTTCTGCTCTGATACCACTTGTAAGTCCCAACTCAATAGATAGCACTACTGAAGACACCTCTATGTCGATGGTGGAGTTACTTTGCAATATGCACTGAACTGGAGACGACCAGTTGCAGTGAGTATATACCAAGTTCTAGATAGATTACTTATTTAAATGACAATAAGTAAAGAACAATGCAATAATACAAATACTTGTAAGATAAATTGATGAGACAATATGTAATTTTCAATGTGTAATTTATTTATTGATGTTAAATAAATTACAAGGTTGTTGCGGAACCAAGATAATACAGGAATGTAAATATCCTAACAACCTATGAAATACAATTGATCTACACTCGGAATTTCTCAAGACAATCGAAACACTTAAAGTGTGAAATGTTCCTTTTAGCGATTGAGAGAATATTGCACAAGTTCACCAAGAATATTGCAGGTATGCAAAGTGTGAAGTATTCAACTTGTTATTCTTGTTGTGCAATGACTTGTATTTATAGGCAAGGTTAACATTGGGATGTTAACCTTGGCCGTACAAATGTGGTTGAGAGCATTTAAGGAATAGCATTTAATTCCTTAAAAAGTAGTGTAAAGTCGCATGATAAAGCAACTTTAATCAACCACCTTTATGTACCTTTTAGTATTTAAATAATAAGATAAGTCTTATTATCCGGGTAAAAGGACATAAAGCACAAAAGTCAATTCCTCGTAATCAGTGTAAAGCTTTGTAAGTGCTTTACACTGATGTTCTCCAGTTCCATCTGAGATAGAATAACAACTGGGCTTCGCTGCCATTGTTATTCTCTTTCTTCCACTTGATGTCTTCGACTTCAGTTGGAATGTCTTCAGGTGTCTTGGTCAGATGTCAACTGGAGGAAGTCTTCAGTTGCGTTAACTGTACGATGCAACTGGACTTCATATATTTCTGGACAAATCTTCTAGTCTCCAGGTGCAACTGGAGACTGGCCAGTTTCCAGGTGAAACTGGTCCTAACAAATTCCCCCCATTTGTCCTGAAATATTGACGGAAAATAGGAAGAAATGTTGAGAGAAAACTTTAGAGATGTGTGTGTGTTTGTTTAGTGTGAATTGAAAAGGTTGGTGGATTTATGAGGGATATGTGACAAAAAGAGTGTGAAGTAAGGGTTGAGTGTGTAAGTGTTTAATGTGGTCCAAATCTTGTCTTGGGTGCATGTGGCAAGCTTAATTCTCATTGGTGGTTTGGTTTTGGGGTATGGGGATGGCCGAAAGTTACCTTCAAAATCTAAGGGATATTTAGTTTTTGTTAAATGTATTATGTATATGTATTTATTAAGTGTCTAGGTTCATGCATGGTTATTTATAATTAGTTAGTGTTTTCAAGGCAAAATAAATCATGTGTATCTATGTCTATATGTAACCGTATATATATATATGTATGCATACAAGTACATTTTGTATTTATATTAAATATATATATATGTATATATTTGTATTTTAATTTGTTACTTACTCTTTATTATAAACTTGTATTTATTAAGCATATATATACTTATTTTTATTCAACCTTTATGTACATATAGTTTTATAAATATATTTTAAGATGGTCATTATATTTTTATGTTCAAATGTACTTTAATTAACTTGGTGTTTGAATTGTTGGACATTTGTGAAGAATTGTATTTGTTATCTCAACTTGTGAGTCTTACTTTATTATTTATTTAACTTAACTTCTTGAAATAAAGTTTTTGTTCATTGACATTTCATCAAGTTCAATTAGAACTAATCTATAGCTTGAGATTGTCTTGAATGATTATTGTTATTGTATGGCATTTCTAAGATAGCTAGTCATTTACGGTATTTCATTGAACTAGAGGGCAATTATCACTATGCCTTAAATGTCTAGAAGGTCAATTCTCTTAATAAACCTATAGGGATAGATACCTAGATAAATCCAAGTAAATTGTCCTAGTCAGAAATTGAGGGTTGTTACAGTTAGTACACTGACATGATTTAAGTTGTCATGTCACGTGCACGATAAGGGCCCTAGTGTTGATGAGTAGATTTGGTTGCAACCTATTTGTGTAGATAAGTCTCGAGCATTGTGTTGAAAGAGTTAAGCTTAACCCACAGTTAGCCTATTTAGGCTAGTTGTGCTGCGTTGATCACTCGGGGGCACTGTACATGTTTCCCGTTTGACCCAATTAGCGTTGATAGTGTAACACCCCAACCACGGCGGAATGATGAGATGTACAGAAAGTCGAGTATTCAAACAAAGGATAATAGATAGCATTCACCATAGCTTTAGTTGATAAAAATAATTTTACAATGCACAAGCATGTGAACCAATTCCCAAGTACAATACGTCTACCATACTTGAATATTGGGTCCACGAAACAAATAACAAATACATGAGATGATATACTACAATGATCAGGGCGGATTCCATTGCCCGTCACAAGGTTTGATCTTTGACTCCCAAGCGTAATGCAAATAATCATGATGCATATAATTCCTCAAAGCTTACGCTAATTCCTGAAAAGCATGAAGAAAAGTGTCAACTACGAAAACGTAGTTGGTGAGTGCATAGGTTTGCAAGTAAATCTCATTACCTATCCATTTCAAAATAGTTGAGAAATCCATGGTAAATTATAAAGTTCTCATTTGTCACATTTATCGTGACAGAAAAATATATCAGCCGATTAATCATTCATTATACCAAAACCATTCGGTCATCAATACTTCAATATCGCCAATTTCGGCAGCTTTCAAGATTTCATATAAGGTCCAATACCCAAACCGTATGTTCAATCCACAATTTCCATCCAATATAATATCAATACCTCTTGGTCAATGGTAAGACTATCATGACATAATTTGATGAGATTGTTCTTGAGCCACTACTAAGACCGGTTATGTCCCAATAATCAGATATAATGTCCCAAATGATAAGATAATGATAAGCACATGCTGTCAATCACGTGCATAAAGATAACCAAGGGTCGTGCCATAGAGACGACCATAAATATATAGTAGTTAGAGCACCGCGAGGCCAGACTGGCGATGAAGGTGGCCACCAAGGCAGACCAAACATCCCACCGTTACCTATAATAGTGGATGAGGGGACAAATCCTAGTTGCGCAACCCTCTAACTACAGGCCTCAAATGAGTTAATAGTAGTGTACAGGGGACCACCATTTGACAGTACTCAAGCTCATCATATAATATATAACATGTTGAACATACAATATAATTCCCATATCGTTATCATTATTTCAAAGAATCATTTCATAAGAGAAAGTCATTTTAATTAATCATGCTTTTCACCCCGCAAGTAAAACATATAAAGAGTTTGAAAGGGGGCTATGACTCACCTTGATATGCCGCATATTATATTCACTCATCCAAAATGGGTACTTCCCATCTATCGCTTCCTTGACCATATATCCGTCATATTCCTCAATCACACTTCAAGCCAAGACTATCCCTACGATAGGACTAATATACGTAAGTTCCTATCTTAAGCCATCACTAAGAAATACCACTTTCATTATGTTGTCATAAATTTTGGGATCCAAGTATATTGTTAATATTTGCATCTTTTTGGTTGTAGAGAGTGTTGGTGTAAAAGGGTCACTTTCATTATACATGTAGTTATAAGTTGTTAGAATTTCGGTAACTTGCCTTTGATTATCATGGTTCCCATTGTGTGCTTTGCTTGATTATAATTTTTGACATTAGTAACTTCATAATATTAATATTTATGAATACTTTCTGATTTATAACTATTTATTTAATTTAATATTATTTAATTAATTATTTATTCATTTTCTTGATTTATTAACAAAATAATTCTTTAAAAATACTTTTAAGTACCTCACTTGCCTTTATAATTCGTGGCTAATTATATTTGGGTTATATTCTGATTATTATGCCTTTTAACTTAGAATATTGTGATATATATATTTATTTATGTAATTTTTTTATTAATTTAAAAATAGTTATTTATTAGTGATTTTCACTTACTTAATTATTTCTAATTTATATGACATTTGTTCTTTGTCTTAAAATGATTTTATTCCAGTAGGTTTTAGTCACTTTCATCATTGGTTGTGATTATTTAACCAATTTCATGATTTATATAATTTATTTATTTATTTATTTACCTTTTTAATTATCATTTAAATTTAATAATTAGTAGAAACTCTTAGAAATCACCACATAACTTTTTGGCTAAAAACCTCAGGCCTTTTAGGCAACTTTTATCATGGGAAAATCATATCAATTCAACCTCTCTTGTGTCTTGCTCATTTTGAGGATTCTAAGCTTATAAATCGTTTACCGAAATAGTGATTTAAGCCTCATTTTTCGAGCAATTCAAATGCGTCAAAATGGATTTTCATCCTTATTTCATTATTTACAAAATTTTGATTATATTTTGGTGCCTTAAGTCGTGATAGTGGTGGTGGTGTGATGTGTGCAATTTAAAGCTTTCGGTTAGTGCTTATATGAACCGAATTAGTGATTTGTAGGCTTGCCTTTGCCATTTAATAACCAAGTTAAGTTTTATAACTTTTATTTGACATATTCTCAGTAGGTTTATAATACTTTTTGTTACGAGATTGTTGGAGTTGGTTAAAGTTGCAATCTAGTGACTTTTAGCTTATTTTATTGTGGAGAACTTTTACTTGGAATTTTCTGTTTTAACACTTATTTTCATAAAATGTTGAGTAGTCATTTTTGGTTAAGTTGAATTATTTGGACGTTGGTGATTTTTGTACAGAGACATATATGTGTCCTATATTTATGTGAATTTTTGCTAAATTTTCAGACATTGTTTACTACCTCTAAAAATTACAAAACCAAAGTTGGTCAGAATGCTTGCTGCTGTGCGACTCAAAATATTTTATAAAAGATTTCTATGATGAACATTTAAGAAAAATCTCCCAATTTTATTTTACATTAGGGACACTTTGAACTCAGTTCACACCAGGTTTAAACTTCTGAAACCTATTAGTTAAGAAATTAAAATCGTCAAAGTTGACTCAACATTAAGACAAAAATCCAGTTTTGACCACTTTTGGTAGAAAAATCATATCTTTGGTTGGTTTAGTATTTTTGAGTGATTCCAGTTGGAGGTTAAACTTAACTCTTTTATCTACAACTTTTATTTTGAAAGTTTTTCTTGAAACGGCCCTCACATGTTCAGTTTATCCGTCCAAAGACAGGAGAATGATTCTGTCAGAAGGTATTTGGGTCCAAACAACTCACCAATGACCATTCTTGCTTTATTAACACTTGAGTTCATCATTTACAAGATTAATACTTTATTTTTTATACCTCTTAACATCAAATTTCCAGATTATTATACCTCTTTTAACATATTTTTCACTTAATACAAGTTCATATCCACCTCATAATCCAACAACAAGATTCAACTTTCTTAGATCTAACATGCATTCATTCAAATCAACACTTTTCAATACAATCTTTATAGATCTAACTTTCAACAACATAAAAACATCTTTTTAATGAAAAATCTCAGAAATATATTCTTCAAAATATACAAAAACATATAGATCTATCAAAAGGAAAATCACTTTAAAAGCTACTAATCTATAACAACACTTTTGGGTCTTAAACTTGTTAAATCCTTGGATCTTTCTCATAGATTTCGACATGCATATGCATGAGGAGAAAGATCCTATCAACTTGCCTTCATCAAGTGTATATAACAAAGAAATCAAGAAGAAAACATAAACTTTTGATAAAACCTTTGAATATAAACAAGAACAAGATTAATCTAGTAAAAAGGATGAAGATTTATACCCTCTTGGATTCGGTTTTGATGATGAAAAGGGCAGAATTTTCGTGACATTCAAGACCACCAAATGACTCCATACTTGACCTTAGATGATGAATTAACAAGAAAAGTTATTATTACAATAGTTTAGATTAGATTTAAGCTCCATTTTTCCTTGCAAAATCCGAAAATGGTGAAGAAAGTGTGAAGAAAAGTTGAGAGAAAGTTTTAAGATGTGTGTGTGTTGTTTTTGGTGAAGAGTGTGTGTGAGGGGGGGAGGGGGGATGGCCAAGGAGTTAAGGGTAGGGTTTCTCACTTTTTTTTTTTTTATTTTTTATAAGTGTATAAGGGTGTATGAATGTATGTATGAGTTAGGTGTTTGTATATGTATTTTGTAAGGTTATTTGTATTAGTTTGTAGTGTAAGTACATTTTTATTCTAGTATGTGTATATGTATATATGTCGTGTATATGTATATGTATGTATGTATTTTAAAAATTGTTACTTAATCCATTTATTCATAATCTTGTATTTATATTAGACTCGTATATATATACTTATTATTGTTCAAGCATTTTCATGTACTTAAGGAGTTTTAATTATTTTTAAGATGCTCATGGTATTTTCATGACCAAATATTATTTAGTTGGCTTGAGGATTCAATTTGTTGGACATTTTTAAGAATTTTGATTGTTATCTCAACTTGTGAGACTCACATTATTATTTATATAACTTAACTTCTCGAAATAAAGTTTTTGGTTCGTTGATCTTTTGTCAAGTTCAATTAGAACTAGTTTATAGCTTGAGATTGTGTTGAATGATTATAGTTATTGTTCATGGCATTTCTAAGGCAACTAGCTATCTTTGGGAACTCTACTGAACTAGATGGCAAGTATCACTATGCCTTAATGTCTGGAAGGCAAAATCTCTTAAGAAACCTCTAGGGATAGATATCTAGATGAATATAAGTAAATTGTCCTAGTCGGAAATTGAGGGTTGTTACATCATTACCCCCTTAACTGAAACTTCGTCCTCGAAGTTCGATCATTCATACGGTAGTAAAAATGGATAGACCAACAGTAGGAGTGTCTACACGGAGTCATATAATGTGGGAAAGTCAAACAAGATTTTATCACAATTCTTGGTTTCTTGCGAGCTTTTAACTCTAGGGTTGGGGTCATCCATTCCTCGGTTCCCTAAAATTTCTCTTGATTAGAAACTTCGAAAAAGAGAAAGGTTACGAATGTCGCTCACTTCTTGAGACGACTGGAGATTAATCGCATGTAATCGTTGCGGGCTGTCAATCTTGTCTAGATCAATACTAAATAATGGGATGATAATAAGAATGGAAATACGGAGGTGTGAAACGAACAAACGGCTCGTAACGTGAGTTACAATATAATAGTGAGAGACGTTGGAATATCGATCGTTGGTGGCTATTCATTTCCATTGTTACCTTGCATATTTTCCTTTATCGTCTTCTACCCCAACTAAAGAATCGCTCCAATAGCTTCTCGCTCACTTTCATCCTTCTTTGGTTTGACGTTGGACACGCTTGCCGCTTCTTGAAAATATTGGCTTCGTTTGTGACTAATCACTTGTTAAGGGATTACCCCTTTAACAAAAGTGATACTAACTGGGTGCCAAGTTGCACTAAAATTGCAAAGGTACATCTTCGTAGTATCTCATTTTAGGGTTTTATAGTGTTGTCTTTGTTATTTTATAGCGTGCGAGGGAATCATAAATTGTATGACGATAGTTCCATCTTGTTCCTCACACTCACCTTTGTCCTTTAACTTCACTCTTATTTTCCCAAAGTCACCTCTTTCATCATTCGCTCCGTCATATCGTTACTAGTTCCTCTTGCTTTTGCCGATATCGGTTTTTCAAATCGTTTTAAGGTACCTTTAATTACTTCCTTTTACGCTAGAAGGACCATTATCTATGACTCATCACCGACAAATCTCTTTTAACGTCACACGTATAATCTATCTGATTTCTTTGCTATACCTACACATTCCTCATGATAGGATTTACACAATCCTTATGCTCTTAAGTTATCATATCACCACCATTATTTCAAGGTAAACACTTCGATGTCCTTATTCGTATGAACTCCTCCTTTAAAATAATCCTTCTTAGGTCCTCCTGACCTCTACAAAACTTTCAATTACCTTGCTCTCCTGAGCCTCATATCCATTTTTAGCTTTCTAAGCTAAGCTTCTTTTCAAATACAATAACCTAATGTCCTTAGAAATTGTGATATAATATGAATTTGGGGAAACATCGGTTACTTTATCCTTTTCTCAACCATTCAGTTTTCTCCATTTTCCTTTCGTTTTCTTATGGGTCACCATACTCCTTACCGTTTCGTCACTCTAATCCATCTCCAACTAGAGTAATCGTCGTCTTGAACAGCACACAAGCAGTCGCTAGTCCTTGCAGTTATCTCAAAGGTACTTATCAGATCATGGTGATACGGATCCTTTGATCCTAACTCTTCACAGATGCGAATTATCCTTATCGCCCTTTCGTTCAAACATTCCATAACTAGCTCTTCACGGAGTTTGTTAGTTGTCTGGAACTTAGTTCGCCCAACTTCCTTAATCGTTGTCGTAGCATGTGCCTTGACTTCTAGCGTCGTATTTCTTATTTGTTTTCACTACTAGCTTTAGCAATTCCATATTGTTTTCTCCTTCACCCTGCTTGGGCGCACTACTCCATGGGTCCATGGTCCTTGACGATTAACCATGTATTGCAAATTGTTTTTCACTCAGATTCATCTTGTTTTAGCTTACCTCCCTACGACCGTTGACCTTGAGGGGATACTTTTCACGACTCCCCGTGCTTCTAAACTCGGGTGTTGAGCGTATATCGCTTTCTCTTGGCTCAGTTGATATGTTCTACTACTAGCTTGTCTTTCGATAGAGGCTTTCCAATTGATATTCGGAGGATAACGTGTGGAGTGCCGTAAAGATGAACGCTACCGGAACTACATCGGGTAAATGGTGTCAATGCCTCACTTCATTTGTTTGGGTCGAATGACGTTTCTTCACTTCATATTCTACTCCAAATCATCTTCAATGATGCTAGTGAATAACTCTTCTTGGAAGATAAAGTATAATCTTGCACTTCATACTCCTTGTTCGAGCATCTACCTTTGCTGTGATTACCCCCTTAACATTTTTCCTCTAGAAAAATGTAAGGGATTTCCTACTTTTCACTTTATCCCACCATACTTGACGATCTTCATTTCGCCAAATTCCTGATTCCTTCATGTAGCAAATATCCGTTTGCTTTGGTGTTTTGAAAAAGAAAAGGATAGCTCAGAATTCCTTTTTGTTACTCTTCCATCTTGAGGGTTACTCGACACATTCTAATTATCTTATTGTCCTTGGTTTTCTTCTTCTAATTACTTTCGTCTTCCAACATTGCTAGTGATCTCCCCCAAGTTCTAGGGAAGTCTTATATTTATCCAAAGGTGACCTTCATGTCACACGACCTTCCTTTCGTCGACTGCTCAATTTTTCCTTCGGTCGATCAACATAGATAGGGAAGACCATCAATTCTTTCTCCAAGTTAAAGCTTAGTATACTCTTCGCTTGTGCTTCCATGTACTTGACTGACTCACAACATACCTCCCACGTTCTACGTTATGTATGTGATCCAATAGCATCTTCTATGCTATATAGTTATGCCAAGTATTTCACTTATGGATAACTGATGTCTCAACGTCCTTCGTATCCCTTGATGTCGCAGTAAGAGCAGGGTACTAGTTACTCGATTCGCCATTGCGGAAAGTTACGTAAGTGAGTTGTATGTTGTTAGGGTACTAACCTTTGAAGAGAAACGGTGATGATCATTACTTTGAATAATCAAGAATATAAAGGATATAGAATTTGGTTTCGAATGAATGGAATAGGAAATAGGAAAACAAAAGATTCATTAAGGCTCAGATTACTCCTTGCGCGAGTTAAAGAAATCACTTCTTTGTCCTTCGTTGCCCAATGGACTCCAACTTTCAATGACGTCAATATATGCCGCACCGACTTAGATAATATGGATAACCGTTCGTGTACGCGTGTTATTATAGAGATATCGCACCAAATTTCGGAGCTACAATCCCCAGAATGTGTCGTCTAGAATGTATATCGGAATGGGTTCTATCGGCATCGTCAAATCGTAATTTGGCTTTAATACCACTCGTCTTTCATAAGTCTCCAACTTCATTCGACGTTTACATATGTTTCGCACCATTTCAGATCGAATACCAAGGTTATGCGTAGTATCTGAGGGGATAGAGTGGCGTCATATCTTGGGACTACAATTCTTAGAGTATATCGTCCAACGTTCGTGAGAAGATGCTCCACCGATGATATCGCGTTGTCGTAGGTCCATAATGAATAGTGGTGTCATAAGAAATAGGATGTGGGATAATTTCAAAAGAGCACGAGTGAACGAATATTGGATTGAGGGGTACTTAATGACAACTTTCATACTTAGGAAATTTCTAATTTATAATGGATTTTTCAGAGACAATCACTAGTTCCCAAGCGGTCAAATCTCATCACGCAATATCTATATCAGTAGTAAGGACTAACCACATTATCATCATATCTAGCAGGTACTAGTTCTCAATAGTCAAGTCTTAGAGCATAATAACTATACCAATAATAAGGCACAACTATATAATCATTAAATCCACACACTAGTCCTCAATTAGCTCAACCTCAGGGTGCAATAATTATCTTAATAGTAAGGCATGACTACATAATCGTCGCAATATTTACGCGCTAGTTTCAAGTAGCTCAAACTTAGGGAGTAAAGGCTCTTATATCCATATCGTCCATGAAATTTCATATCAACTCGTCAGGCCTATATTTTCTTTCTAAATCGATCATAAATAGTCAACGTCATTACTCAATAATTTGAACAAGTCATACCCCAAAATGATTTCGTGCCTTATAATAATCTCATTATTTTAAAGTGCATGGCAACTTAAAGTTCAACATCATGAATCATAAGGCTTTTACGCATGCATTCCTCACATAATTTCCACATTGCACATTCCAAACTTTCACATTGCATATTACAAACTTTCACATTGCACATTACAACTTTCACATTGCACACTATAAGCTTTCACATTGCAATCAAATCATGCCCAAATTCACATGTTATAGCATAGAGTAGCATGTATCAACGAATATCTTTCAATCTTATTCATTTCACTTCTAATGTGCAGAGGGGAATCCTACTAAACTAGCATAATCCTCAAGTAAGGAAAGTCTCGAATCGCTATATATATGCTTAGGTGGATGTCTAAATGCAACACGTATTCTCATTAAGACGAGTTTAATAAATATTTTATTTTTTTTATTTTATTTATTTATTTTTTTTGAAAAGGAATCCTTTTGAACATAAGTCTAAGGGGCCGTTTGAGTTTTACATGGTCCTCTCATAATTAAACGTAGATTCATGACTTTACGTTTAATTATGGTCCTACCATGTAAAGCTCAAACTAGTCCGCTCAACCTTATGCTCGACTCGACTATAAAATTCGTTTTGAAAAGAGGCTATAGTTTTGGAATTCCCGGAGGAACCCCAATGTTCTCTATAACCTTAGGCTCTGATACCATTTTCTGTAACACCCCAACCACGGCGGAATGATGAGATGTACAGAAAGTCGAGTATTCAAACAAAGGATAATAGATAGCATTCACCATAGCTTTAGTTGATAAAAATACTTTTACAATGCACAAGCATGTGAACCAATTCCCAAGTACAATACGTCTACCATACTTGGATATTGAGTCCACGAAACAAATAACAAATACATGAGATGATATACTACAATGATCAGGGCGGATTCCATTGCCCGTCACAAGGTTTGATCTTTGACTCCCAAGTATGCAAATAATCATGATGCATATAATTCCTCAAAGCTTACGCTAATTCCTGAAAAAGCATGAAGAAAAAGTGTCAACTACAAAACGTAGTTGGTGAGTGCATAGGTTTGCAAGTAAATCTCATTACATATCCATTTCAAAATAGTTGAGAAATCCATGGTAAATTATAAAGTTCTCATTTGTCACATTTATCGTGACAGAAAAATATATCAGCCGATTAATCATTCATTATACCAAAACCATTCGGTCATCAATACTTCAATATCGCCAATTTCGACAGCTTTCAAGATTCCATATAAGGTCCAATACCCAAACCGTATGTTCAATCCACAATTTCCATCCAATATAATATCAATACCTCTTGGTCAATGGTAAGACTACCATGACATAATTTGATGAGATTGTTCTTGAGCCACTACTAAGACCGGTTATGTCCCAATAATATGTCCCAAATGATAAGATAATGATAAGCACATGCTGTCAATCACGTGCATAAAGATAACCAAGGGTCGTGCCATGGAGACGCCCATAAATATATAGTAGTTAGAGCACCGCGAGGCCAGACTGGCGATGAAGGTGGCACCAAGGCAGACCAAACATCCCACCGTTACCTATAATAGTGGATGAGGGGACAAGTCCTAGTTGCGCAACCCTCTAACTACAGGCCTCAAATGAGTTAATAGTAGTGTACAGGGGACCACCGTTTGACAGTACTCAAGCTCATCATATA
>CM067169.1:83083930-83128607 GCA_034093135.1 Erigeron breviscapus | reverse complement strand
GGATTTTTTCGTAAAACTGGCCAGTCTCCAGTTGCACCTGGAGACCGAAAAGATTTGTCCAGAAATATATTGAAGTCCGGTTGCATCGTACAGTTAACGCAACTGAAGACTTCCTCCAGTTGAGAACTGACCAGTTGAAGAAACTTCCAGTTGAAGTCGAAGACAACAAGTGGAAGATAGAGAATGACAATGGCAGCGAAGCCCAGTTGACATTCTAGTCAGTTACAAACTGGAGAACGTCAGTGTAAAGCATTTACAAACTTTACACTGATTTCGAGGAATTGACTTTATGCTTTATGTGCTGTCACATGGATTAAAGGAATTATCCTTGTACAAAAAACTAAAGGACATAAAGCAGGTTGGATAAAGTGACTTTATGTCATACTTTATCTAGTATTTCTAAGGAATTAAATGTTATTCCTTAAATGCTCTCAACCATATTTGTATGGCCAAAGTCCTATCGAACAGATCAACCAAGAAATCAAGCATGCGTTATCAGGATTACAATCAGCAACGAATGGTACTTCTGACCACAACTCGATCCTTAGTGAACTGAAAGCAAAGTTGAAGGAGATAGCTTCACTTGGTCAGATGGAAGGCACCCAAAAGGAACTAAATCTTGCTTTGAGCAAGTACACAAAGCTTCTCGAGAAACAATTCAATCCTGATATATCAAAGTCTTATAGGAACGTTGACTTTGACTTCCACTTAGTCAACCAAATTATTGCCAGCCACAAGCATGCATTTCATTTGTGGCTTGTGTTTAAGCGTAAGCTGAAAACACAAGATTCATTATCTTCATGGGAGATTCATGGGCGCACGGATATTCCTATGGTTTGTGCCTTGTGTGAGTTGAAGGCGGATTCTCATGATCATTTATTCTTTGAATGCTCTTATGCTACAAAAGTTTGGAAAGGGATTTGTGCGTATGCAGATTTGGATCATTATTCTGTTCAATGGGATGTAATTGTGAATTCGTTCATTTCCTTTGCTAAGAGGGAAAGAGCTGATGTTATTATTGCAAAGTTACTTCTTGCAGCTTCTACTTACTTTATTTGGCAGGAAAGGAACTCACGTTTATTCAACAAAAGTAAGAGATCTGCCCACCAATTAATTGAAATTATTAAGGCTACGGTTCGTCTCAAGCTACTTGCATTTAGGTTCAAGAAGAAGATACGAACGGAAGGGATTGTGTAAGTCTGGAAATTGCCTAAGTCTTTGCTGCATGTTACTAATTAGGTCTTTGTTTTCTTTGTAATGCTTTGTATTTGTGGTGCTATAGGCATCTTGTAAATGTGTCCCTCTCACTGGTACTTGGACAGGTTGATGTGCATGTTTGAGGTAATTTCGGTTGCCTTGTAAATGTGTCCCTCTCATTTGTCTTGGTATTAGTTGATGTGCATGTTTGAGGTGCTTGTTTCACTCAAATAGCTTAGTGGAATGCTTAGTATGGCTAGGTTAGCTTGTTTGGGTTATTTCCCTTGTTTATTTTGGACATGGCACTTTCGTGCATGCTTGTAAAAGTCGTATTGACAATTCAGTCAATACGCCTGTTTTTATTGTTAATTTATAAATCGAACCAGGGGTGACGGCCTTTACCGAAAAAAAAATATGTTGTAATCATATATATATATATATATATATATGAAATGCGTTATTTTGATATTTGTGTTTTTAATTTTGTATTATCAGGTTTTTAATTCTCATTTAATAGAAAATTAGGAACTGAAAAAATTATTTAAAAAAAAAAAATTAGGTTATGACACGCAAAAACGCACGTCATAAAAGGGTCATAAACCGAGGGTCATAGAAGGATGACGCCTAAATGCGGGTCATGAAAATTTATGACTGGTCCATCCTTGACGCGCTTTTGCGCGTCATCTGACCCCTTTATGACGCGCATTGCGTGTCAAGAATAGCCCTGTTTCTAGTAGTGACGCACACAAAAACACGCAAAAGGGAAACGCGCAAATGAGACACGCAAGAGGTAGGAACACGCAAATCCTCAAGAACTCTCAAATAGAACAAGCAAACCAAGAAACACATAAATTGCCTTGTTATTAACAAAACACGCAAAAGGTACAGTACCAAGAAACGCGCAAATGGTACAGTACCAAGAACACGCAAACACCAATTTTCTCACAATTTCTTAGATCCCGAACCCGATATTGTTCCTTGATCAATGAAATCTTGAGAAAATGATCTTAGGAATGAGATATGTCTTATTTTGGCGTCAAGTTTGAACCTTTATTCCAAAACGCGCCCGAAAACACTTCTCCACCTAAGAACACGCAAAAACGGGATATCCAAACCGTGATCAATCTCGAACCAAGGTTGTTAATAACCTATGGCTCTGATACCAGTTGTAAGTCCCCCGGGTCTTACCGAACCGAGATTGACTTAAGGATATGTCGAGGTGCGGAATTCCTCGAGATAACCACGGTTTCTATATCTACCTTTTATGATATATATATATATATCACTATATATATATATATATCTTTTTGCGTGAATATAAACACCCGTATTTGGTTACTATAGTGAAACGGCTCTCCGGACAAACCTTACCAACCAACGTGGTAACCTAAGTCTACAAGCCGTCCAAACCGGGTGTGTGTTTGCGGTTCGTGCGTGATTCGAGTACCCACAAGACAAACCGTGCGTGTTCTTGGTTTTCTCTCTCTTGGTTTTGCTCGTTTCTCTCACTACACTCTTATTGGAACACACAAACACACACCACTATTTATAGGCAAGGGACAGAAACACGCAAATGATCATTTGCGTGTTTCAGGAACACGCAAAACCCATTGGGTTTGCGTGTTTCCCAAAGTCCAAGCCCATTAGGGTTTTGGCCTGTTTGCGTGTTTCCCTGAACACACAAACTGTTTGAGAGTTCTTGTAGTCAAGCATACTTTTGCTTGTTTCCACAGAAACTCTCAAACCATTTGAGAGTTCTCATGAACAAGCAAACTTTTGCTTGTTCCCAGAAACTCTCAAATCCATTTGAGTGTTCTTAATTTGAACAAGCAAAACCTTTGTTTGTTCCTAAGAACCCTCAAATAACACTTAGAATATATTGAGTTAATGTCTTTACTGCTGTCAAGACGCAGAACCGACATTACACTTAGAGTTAATATCTTTACTGCTGTCAAGACGCAGAACCGATATTAACTCAGCCAATGTTTAAACTGCTGTAAATATACGCAGAACCAATCATTGGCTAACGACAATGTTTCTACTGCTGTAAGTACGCAGAAACAACATTGTCTATATTACCTATTGGAAGTATTCAATAAGTTACTGTTTCTCCTGCTGTAAATACGCAGAAACACAGTTAACTTAACTTCCCTTTGGAAGTACATTAAGTTAATATTTCAACTGCTGTTAAACGCAGAAACAATATTAACTTAATGACTCTTTACATGTTATGTCTAAAACCTGCAAAATACAAATAATAAACAAACACATAAACATAAATGGATCCCAGTATGATCAACAAAATATGCCAAGGTAATATTATTGACAAATGGTAATTACAAGATAAATTACAAGACTTGAATATATACAAATATATGTAACACATCTAGAATGCTTTTGTCACCGAGAAACATGCACTAACAAGACCCATATACGATGCTAAATTAAAATTACGAGGTCATTTTTGTAATACGAGGTCAATTTCTAATACGATGCCGACAAACATATACGAGGTCGCTGTTAGTGCATGATTCTCAGTGACATGAGCATTCTAGATATGTGAAGTATATTTGTTTATAAGTCTTGTAATTTTCTTGTAATTACCGTCTGTCAATAATATTACCTTGGCATATATTGTTGATCCAATTGGGATCCTTTTATGTTTATGTGTTTGTTTATTATTTGTATTTTGCAGGTTTTAGACATAACATGTAAAGAGTCATTAAGTTAATATTGTTTCTGCGTTTAACAGCAGTTGAGATATTAACTTAATGTACTTCCAAAGGGAAGTTAAGATAACTGTGTTTCTGCGAATTACAGCAGGATAAACATTATCTTAAATATAAACTTCCAATGGGTAATATAGACGACGTTGTTTCTGCGTATTCATAGCAGTAGAAATGTTGTTGAAAGCTAATGTTGTTTATGCGTATATTTACAGCAGTTGAAACATTAGTGAGTTAATGTCGGTTCTGCGTCTTGACAGCAGTAAAGACATTAACTCTGAGTGTAATGTACGTTCTGCGTCTTGACAGCAGTAAATACATTAACTCAATATCCTAAGTGTTATTTGAGGGTTCTTAGGAACGAGCAAAAGTTTTGCTTGTTCAAGTAAGAACACTCAAATGGTCATTTGAGAGTTTCTAAGAAACAAGCAAAAGTATGCTTGTTCATAAGAACTCTCAAATGGTTTGAGAGTTTCTGTGGAAACAAGCAAAAGTATGCTTGACCACAAGAACTCTCAAACAGTTTTGTGTGTTCAGGGAAACACGCAAACGGCCAAAACCCTAATGGGCCTGGCCCAAAGAAACACGCAAACCCATCATGATATACGTGTTTCTGGGCGTGCCTATATATATGGGTGTGTGTTCATGCACGTTTGGACAAGAATGTAGAGAGAGAAACGAGCAAATCCTAGAGAGAGAAAACTAAGAACACGCATAGTTTGTCTTGTGGGTAATACTCGTCTCGTGCACGAACCGCAAACACACACCCGGCCCCCGAACGGCTTGTAGATTTAGATTACCACGTGTTTGGTAAAGTAAGTCCGGAGAGCCGTTCCCCGGGTGTTTATATTCACGCAAAAAGAGAGAGAGAGAGAATGAGAGAGAGAGAGAGAGAGAGAGAGAGAGAGAGAGAGAGAGAGAGGGGGAGAAGAGAGAGAGAAAGGCGTTACTCTCACATGATATAAGAACCGTGGGTTATCTCTAGGAATTTCCGCACCTCGACATATCCTTAAGTCGATCTCGGTTTGATAGAAGTACAAGACCCGAGGGACTTACAACTGGTATCCAGAGCCACAGGTTTTCATAACCTTGGTTAGAGATTAACAACGGTTTTGGGTATCCCTTTTTTGCGTGATTTTAGGAGAAGATTACTCTTTGGACGCGTGTTTGAAATAAAGGTTCAAACTTGATGCCAAAAATAGATTAATCTGTATCCTAGTAACACTTTCTCATAGTGTCGTTGATCCTTGAGCAATATTGGGTTCGTGAACTAAGAAATTGTGTAAAAGTGGTGTTTTGTGTGTTCTTGAAAAGTGTACTTTGCGTGTTCTTGTGCATTGTACCTTTTTGCGCGTTTCGTTATTACTAACGCTTTTGAGTGTTTTTGTGTTTTGATTGTTCTTGAAATTTTGAGAGTTCTTGAGATTTTGTGTGTTTCTTGAACTTTGTGTGTTTCTTGAATTTTGCGTGTTCCTAGATTTGCGTGTTCCTACACCTTGCGCGTTTCATTTGCGTGTTTCCCTCTTTGCTTGTTCTTGTGTATTTGCGTGTTTATAAGTTGAACAACATACACAATGACAGCAAACTATCTTAACCAATTAATACTAATGGATCAAAAAACCGGTAAGGGTAATTCACCACCTAAACTGATGATCATTGATCAATACTTTTCATGGAATGGTCGATTCGAATCCTTTATGCAATTCACCGATATTAGAATGTGGACTTGTATGATAGAAGGATATAAAGTCCCAACATATGAGGACAGTGGTGTTAACAAAGTATATGCTTACCAAGATATGACCGAATCTAATAAAAAATTGTATGAGGCAGAGAAAAAGGCACTATCATGTTTAAAAATGTCATTGCCACAAGATATATTACATTTATTTAACGGATTCAATACATCAAAAGAACTTTGGTTAGCATTAAAAAATCATTGTGAAGGGGATGAAACACTTAAAAAGAATAGAAGAGACCTTCTAAAGCATCAGTATAATGTATTTAATGGGTTAAGAAGTGAAAACTTAGATCAACTAATTACACGATATTATCATTTGCTAGCAGAGTTGCAAGCATTTGAGGTTACGTATTCTAAGAAAGAGAAGGTCGAGAAATTTTTGAGCTCTTTGCGAGAAAAGTGGAATTATTATATTACCACTTTGCAAGAGAAAGCAGATTTCGGCGGCATGTCTTTAACTCAAATAGTTGCTAAGTGTAGGGGACAAGAAATGAAACTAAAAGGAGGGAAGCAGGATATAATAATGCTCAGATTCCCGAGCTTTATTACGGTAGGCCTACGATCAATGTAAGTCCAAGTTCCCCAGAAGGAAGCACAAAGGCATTCCTGAGTGAAGATGTTGACTTACAGAAGATCTTGTTTGACTCTGAAGGGAACAGATTTCTTGTTTTAAGTCAGAGCAACAATTCAGGCAATCGTGGATATCCTACCTCCAGTGCTAGTTCCACCGTGCCTATAAGTGTCAATTGTGCGGAAAGTCACTTATCCGTTCTTGCGCCATTCATGACATCATATGAACAGTTTATCCAAGGAAAGGTTCAAGACCCTAGTCTTATAGATGAAGACTATGAGCAAATTGATCCTTTGGACTTAGAAGAGATGGATCTGCAATAGCAAATGGCTATGCTGACTCTTCGGGCTAAACGGTTCTTTTCAAGAACAGGGCAAAAGGTCATGGGTTCCAAGCTTGGCTTTGATAAGTCAAAGATTAAGTGTTACAATTGCGAGGGAATAGGACACTTTGCTAGGGAATGCCGGAGACCTATGAAGGTTGATCGGTCTATTGTGACTCATCATAACCTTCATCAAGGTGGAACAGTACAGTCATCTTCTAATATCTCAAAACAAAGGTCATTCTATGATGAATCAAATGGAAAACTAGGCCCAGTTGATCAAAATACATTAAGAGCATTAGTGGTCCAGCAGCAAGATGGATCATATGACTGGAGTTTAACTGTTAATGAAGAAGATAACGCTTACGTTGCTGAAGTTGATTCAAGAAGCAGTAATGATCATTCAGATGAATCGCCCTCTCAATGAAAGCGTTCCTCCCACCTCATCTGAAAATTTCTCACTAAAAGGAGGAACATCAAGCATAAAAGACGGTGATAATCGTTCAAAAGAAGAAGTTTTAAAGACTGAAAATGTAAAGATTCCTGAGAATTTGGGAGTAAGGGATTTAGTTACCTTCATGATAAATTTGCATGCTCCGGACCAACGTATAGATTTCTCTTTGCATTCATTAATTAATGTTTGCAAGGATAACTTTAAAATATCTCAAACATGTGAATTGTATCTAAAGGTCAATGATTTACAAAAGAGACTAGATGAGGATCAAGAAGAAAAATCACTCCTGAGACAACAAGTGAACATATTTCTGTACATGCTTTTCATTTTGCTCCAAGTGGGTGATACCAATTCTGCCTTCTTTCATAAGTCATTAAAATGCAATAACCACCGGTCTCGTATTGAAATAATTAAGGACATGCATGGTATTACCTATGAAGGTGGAGATGCACCAAAAGCTTTTGTAACTCATTATATGAATTTTTTGGGTATGGAAGGTGAAAAAATGGGTAGTCCTTCTCCGGCTTTGTTCACCAAGACGTTGGATCATGAAAAGGCTTTAAAAATGGTTAGGGCTGTCACGGATGAGGAAATCAAGCAAGCCATCTTCAATATTGGAGAAAATAAAGCACCTGGTCCAGATGGTTATACTTCTGAATTCTTCAAAAGTGCATGGAATGTAGTTGGCGAGGAGGTGTGTCTTGCAGTGCATGAATTTTTTCGTAATGGGAAAATCCTCGAGCAAATCAATCACACTTTCATTGCTTTGGTCCCGAAGGTTTCTACACCATCCTTCATAAATGATTATAGGCCTATATCTTGTTGCAACACCATTTATAAGTGTATTAGCAAGATCATTACCAATAGAATAAAGGAAGGGCTCCATGATATTGTTAGTATTAACCAATATGCTTTTGTGCCTGGGAGACTCATTTCTGATAATATCCTCCTGACTCAAGAGTTAATGCACAATTATCACCGTAATATTGGCCCTCCAAGATATGCATTTAAGATTGACATTCAGAAGGCTTATGATACGGTGGATTGGAGGTTTTTAAAGGAGATTCTTTGTGGTTTTGGGTTCCATCCTGTTATGATTAACTGGATTATGATTTGTGTCTCTACTGCTTCGTTTTCTCTAAGTATTAATGGCAATCTCCACGGGTATTTTAAAGGAAAGCGAGGATTGAGACAAGGAGACCCTATGTCGCCATATTTATTTACCTTAGTTATGGAAGTACTAACGCTAATTTTGAATAATTCTATGTCTTTGTCTTCCAACTTCAGGTTGCATAATAAGTGTGAGAAACAAAGCATCATTAATCTATGGTTTGCTGATGATTTGTTTATCTTCTCTCGTGGTGATACAAGATCTGCTAGAAGCATTATGGACTCCATCAATACGTTCAGTAGCATGTCGGGCCTTTTACCAAGTCTGCCTAAAAGTACCATTTTCTTTTGCAATGTGTCGAATCAGGTAAAGCTATCTATCTTGGATATTATGCCATTTGAAGAAGGATTATTGCCGGTCAAATACCTTGGAGTCCCACTTGTTTCCACTCGATTATTGTATAAGGACTGCAAGGTTTTAGTTGAACGCATGGAAAAACGAATAACTGACTGGAAGAATAAGTCTCTTTATTTTGCTGGGAGGCTCCAACTTATAAGATCGGTCTTGTCTTCATTACATATCTACTGGGCTTCGGTCTTTATTCTTCCACACAGAATTATTGAGGATTTAAAGATGAAAATGAGGGCTTTCTTATGGAATCAAGGGAATTCGATCAAAGGAAAAGCTAAGGTTGCATGGAAATCCCTATGTACTCCAAAGGCTGAGGGAGGGCTTGGCATTCGACGTATTGTAGATGTGAATAGAGCTCTAATGGTTAAACATATATGGAGCCTTCTAAGTAATAGGGAATCTCTATGGGTTAAGTGGATTCAGTCATATAGATTGAAGGGTCGAAGCTTTTAGGATGTCCCAATCCCACAAAATTGTTCATGGGGCTGGCGTAAGCTGTTACAATTGCGAGACTGTATTCGACCTTTCTTGTGGAAACAAATCGGTAATGGCAAGACTTCCTCTATGTGGTTTGATAAATGGAATGAGATTTGTCCCATTCGGAATCACATCACTCCGCGTGAGATAGCTAATGCAGGTTTTAATCTGAATGATACAGTTGCTGATTTAACTGAGGAGGGCTGTTGGAAGTTTCCAATTGCTTGGTATGACCTTTTTCCTGTGTTAATTAACCTGCCCCTATGCGATCTTGCAGCTCACTCTACTGATCGTTTAATTTGGAAGGATGATAAGGGGAATGAACAGAATTTCTCATCTTCTGTTGTTTGGGAAACTATCCGGGTCAAACGTGAAGTTGTACCTTGGTGTAATGTTGTTTGGTTCCCTCAAATGATACCTTGGTGTAATGTTGTTTGGTTCCCTCAAATGATACCAAGGCATGCTTTCTTAATGTGGCTTATTATGCAAGATAAATTGTCGACCCAAGTTAGGATGATTAAATGGTCCAAAGGCAGGAATATGAACTATAATCTGACTTGCTGTCCATTATGCCAACATGGACCTGATTCGTGTAATCACCTTTTCTTTGAGTGTTCGTTTTCCAGCCAGGTTTGGAATCAAGTTCGACACTTAGCTCAAATGGCTTCTATAAGTGCTTCTTGGGATGATATTACCAATTGGCTTATTCAGCGTGCCAAGTCGAAATCTGCAAGGACGGTTATTGGCAAGCTGCTGGTCGCTGCAACTGCTTACTACATCTGGCAAGAGCGGAACAATAGATTATTCTCTAATACGTCAAGGAAGATGGAGCAGGTTCGGGATCTTGTGGCAACAAATATACGACTGAAACTTGTTACTTTGCGGTTCAAAAATACGTCACAAGTTGAGCGCTTTGTCAAAGCTTGGAGGTTACCACATTCTCTTGGGGTCTATGATGTTTGAAGCTGCAATTTGTCTTGTTTGATACATATTAGTTTTTTTCTGTATAGCTAGTATGTCTCTTGTTTCCTTAATAGGTAGCGTTTTTTCGCTTGTTAACATAGCATGATTGCTTCATGCTTATGAACTAGTATGGTTTTTAGCCATGTTACTTGCTTTGTAATGATTTTTTGGTGATGGTATAAAATTCACAGGGATATCCCATTAACCAAAAAAAAAACAAGTGAACATCTTAACTAAAAGAGAAAATGATTTTTCGGACATGTTTAGAAGTGGTTAACGAGAGAATGATCGTTTAAGGAATGAGTTGAAGGAGATAAATCTTAGAAAACAATTGGGACAAGAAAATCATAAAAAATTGAGTGATGAGTATGCATCTGTTCAAAAGGAACTACTTACAGCTCAATCTGAGATTACTGAGTTGTAGTCCCGAATTGACAAAATGAGAGATATTCGAATTATGACACATCATGCATATGAATGTATTAAGAATGGAGATTGTCATAGTTTTGAGGGGATCCCTGGCAAAATGAATTATAATGTTGAGATACCTCCTCCTGTCAACCATATTTATGATCCCATTGTTAAAGTGAGTGATACTGATAATAGGACTTCTTCAAACAATGTTAAAGAACATCAAGAGAAGTCAGAATCTTCAAAACCAACCAAATATGTTTATGACAAAGGTTCAATCACTCACCACACTCTTAAAGGAAGTAAAAGAGTGTTTACTGAAAAGGAGTACTCCTTGGAAAGTATCGAGCCAGAGTTGATTGATAAAGTTTGGGAAAACTGACTTTGAGCAGAAGAACAGACAATTCAGAGAAAGAAGTCCTAGAAAATCAATATCAAATAAGCTTAACAAAAACCTCTCTTTCACTAAATCAGAAACTGACCCTAATGCTCAATCAAAAGTTTCTTCAGAACGACCTACAAAACTTAAGTTACAAGAGATTACTTATAAAGATCCAAGTTCTCATATCTTACAGATGCAAGACATGCATCAGTTATATCGTGAAAAGGACAAAAAGAAAAGGATAAAAACTATTGACAGAATCTCTTGTTTCATTTGTAGAGAAAGAGGACATGTAGCAAGCAAGTGTCCACAAAAGGGTAAACTCAGCAAATCAGGGCAGTCTAATGACTCAAGTGACAGAGATATTGAAGATACAGACATTCAATTGAGAAAGAATAAGGGTAAACAAGTTAAAGAAAGGTTAACAAGTGTTTCACCCAAAAGGATTTCTCAAAGGGACTCACCCGTACGGAGTGGATCACCTAGAAATTCCTCAGGTCATATTGCTATGAATAAAGTATATAAATAAAAAAACCCTTTTCGTAGTCGATCGTAGCTCTTTTTTTTGCCGTATTTTTTTTTGGGTGTTTAGAATATGTGAGGGTTTTTTTCTAGGTTGTATATATATAGATGATAAAATAATAATACTTTTTAGGAGTCTTTTTTAATTAATAATATAAAGGTCGGCCTTAATAAATATAATTATTAAATAAATATAAATATTAAAAAATAGAGGATTAATAAGGAGGGATAATTAGGCTCAAAGAGGGGGATTAAGGGTGCCAAGTGTACCCCCAACCTCCTCTTTTAGTTATGACGGGTAGTCTCAAAATATATTAATCAAAGCTAAAAAATTGGAATTCAAATATATTAAATAGATATACCGAAATCAACTTGGAAATTTGCTAGCTGAATAGCCACTCCATCGGTCAAAATACTCCTAAAATTTTCCGCCATTCACCATTGACCGAGCCATGTATGATAGTGCCCTGCAAATAGCAAAAAAAACATGGAAAAAACTGGTAAGTTCTCTTAGTGTGTTTCTATGTATTTAATCCAATTTTAAAAAATAAACCCCAAACAAATTAACCATAAGAATCGAATAAACATCTTTGCATACAGATCCAGGAAAATTATTCAGCATAAAAAAGGAACCCAACCAATTCCAAACGTCGATCAAATGATTTTATCGGCTAATGCAAGAAAGATAGGGAAACAAATTGTTGATAAAAAAAAAAGAGTCGAGCCAAAAACCTTGCAAAGCCATCTCCTGTTGTGTTAAATCCTAAACATAACGTGGATCAAAGGGTTTTATCTAAAGGTATTATTTAAAATTGATACCATGCTTTTCATACGAGTCGAAGTATATCTGTCATACACAAACTAAAATGATGAATTGTTCCACCATGCTAAATAATCATAGTAAAACATTCAACACCATCTCAATATGTAGCATTTTTCCATGATAGAATAACAGCGGCTAAAAAATTACACCATTAATGAGCTAGTTTCAAAACAGATTCAAAATAATCATAGTCGATATATTAAAATAATCATAATCTTACTCATAACAAAATTCGACTTTTTATCTAAAAGCTTATAGAAAGATATAATCATAAATCTTAAGTATACACCATTAATGAGTTACTTTCAAAACGATATCAAAATAATCAAAGTCAATATATTAAAGTAATCAGAAACCTACTCATAGAAAAGTTGAAGAAGTAATGAGTAATAAATACTAAGAGTTAATATAGATTATAAATACAAAAGTTAATATATAATATTTGTTAGAAATATAAATGTAGTAGTTGATTTGTGTACTTTATATTGTTTTGTACTTAGATTGTAAACATGTTAATATGGAAGGGGGCATAGTGTAAATAGAGCATATGTATATAAACCCCCTCCATAAGTGAATATGAAACCTTTAACCCCATAATACTATCTAACCTTTCCCTGACATCTCTCTACTCTCTCTCTACTTTCTCTCACTAGAAACCTCCATTAACACACACTAAAGCTCGAATTATACATATAACAGTTGGTATCAGAGCACAATCAGCATATCTGAACGATCCAAAAGCTTAATACAAGCTTGATTTGTGCTTAATTCTGGTATTTTTGAGTTTTCTGAAACTGTCAATTGCCGAGATAACTGTTCGAATTATTTCTGCAATTTGAGTGTGTTTTGGTTAAAATTTTGTTCACCGATCGATTCATTGATAGTAAATCATCATTCAGTATCAATTTCAGACTTCAATTTCAACTTTTGATCATGTTTTGATCGAGCTCGGCAAACAGAGGTTTCCTTGGGATTTGAATTGAGTGGAAATTGGTTAAAATTTTGTTCAAGGATTTGTTCGCGATCCAATTCTGAACATTTTGATACAATTTTCAAGTTTTAATTCGCAAAAATGAGTGAGAATTTGAAGATTTTGTGTGAGCTCGGCATTTGAGCGTTTGGCTGAACGAAGAAGACGACTAGAAGCCGACTATTTTGTCCTTTAGTGTATTCTCGTTCAATTTAGTGTATTCTCGTGTTTGCAGAGGTCATTGGCTAAGTGTTGGACGAATAGTGTGATTTGCAGAGATATAAGCTCGGCAAATCATCATTTCAAGAAAAATGTGTATAACCCTTTACATTTTGTTTGTTTGTAATTCGTATTTGTATTTTAAACAATTATGTGTGCTTGTTTGTTATTTGAATAAATTGTTTGTTTGCATGTTATTTTGCTTGTTTGTTTAATGTGTACTTGCATGTTATCACTCTAACCTGCAAGGACCCAATCTACATGGGTACCTAAACCATATTCCCTGTCCTTGCAGGAATTTCTCATTTGTGTATGGTATGTCGACTCGGGATGTTCTCGCCATATGACTGGAAACAAGTCAATTCTTTCGAACTTTGTTGAAAAGTTTATGGGAACCGTCAGATTCGGAAATGATCATATCGCTCCTATTCTTGGGTATGGAGACATTGTCAAAAATGGAGTCACTGTCAAGAGAGTTTCCTATGTTGAAGGACTTGGACACAATCTCTTTAGTGTTGGTCAATTCTGTGACAATGATCTTCAAGTATTATTTAGGAGATATGAATGCAAAGTGTAGACTGAAGATGGTGTGGATATTCTGACTGGAACAAGAGACAATAATTTGTTCACAATTGATCTCAACAACATCCCATCCAACTCTTCAGAGATTTGTCTTCTTTCGAAAGCAACTGCACAAAACTCTTGGTTATGGCATCGCCGTCTTTCTCATCTTAACTTTCAAACGATTAATACACTCGTGGATAAACAACTTGTTGAAGGTCTTCCTGACTACAAGTATGAAAGTGATCATGTTTGTCCAGCTTGTGCAATTGGGAAGATGAAGAAAGCTTCACACAAACCAAAGAAGCACCTAAGTACAGAAGGTCCTTTGCACCTTATTCACATGGATTTGTGTGGCCCAATGAAAGTTCAAAGTATCCATGGAAAGCGATACATTCTAGTGACTGTAGATGATTATTCTCGTTACACTTGGGTATTCTTTCTTCATGCAAAGAGTGATACTCCGCAAGTGATTATTGATTTCATCAAGAAGACCCAAGTCAATCTCAAATCATCTGTTAGAATTGTTCGCTCAGACAATGGCACAGAATTCAAGAATTCAACAATTGATTCTTTCTTCAAATCCATGGGTGTTTCTCACCAATTTTCCGCTGCCAGAACACCTCAACAGAATGGAGTAGTTGAACGTCGAAATCGAACTCTTGTTGAAGCAGCTAGAACAATGCTTGCCTATTCGAAGTTGCCACCGAATTTATGGGCTGAAGCTGTTGCTACTGCTTGTTTTACACAAAACAGATCCATAATAAACAAGAGGTTTGATAAAACTCCATATGAGGTAATCAACAACAGAAAGCCCAATGTGAACTTTTTGCACATTTTTGGATGTGTATGTTATGTTCTCAATGATCGAGACAATCTGGGCAAATTTGAACCAAAAGGCGATGAGGCATATTTCATCGGTTATTCAAAAGAATCCATTGCATATCGTGTATATAACCGAAGAACCAAGAGAATAGAAGAAAGTATGAATGTCAAATTTGATGAACTCTCAGGAATGGTTCTTGAACAACACAGTTCAAGACCCGAACTTCAAAGTCCACAATCTTCCGTAACTAAGACTGCATCAAGTGTCAAATCATTCTCCACTCCGACTTCACAAGATTTGGATATCTTGTTTGAAGAATTTTTCCAAATTTCAAAGAAAGTTTCTGAATCTGATGAGAATTCAAATGAACCATCAAGTTCAAATTCGAAAGAAATGGATCCAAATGAGTCTTCACCATCACAATCATCAGATGATTGTTCATCATCTGATTCTCCTCCACCTACTGATTATTCAGAGTTTGCATACTCAACCTCATGTTATCTCTCAAGTGACAAATCCATCAACCAATCCAGCAGATTATGATCAAGATAACTTTGTTGAACCAATTGCTACTTCACTTGAACAATTGTCAGAACAACATACTCCTAATTTTATTGATTCTGAAGAATCTGGTGATCCACTTGAACCAATTCCTCACACAACCAAATGGACTAGAGCTCATCCGATTTCTCAAGTCATTGGTAATCCAACAACTGGAGTTCAGACAAGATCCGCTTCTGCGAATGAATGTCTGTTTGTGAATTTTCTGAGCATTGTTGAACCAAAGACAGTGAATGAAGCTCTAAGTTGTCCAGATTGGGTGAAAGCTATGCAGGAGGAACTGAATCAATTTGAACGACTTGAAGTGTGGAAATTGGTTCCCAATCCTTACAAGAACAAGGAGCCAATTAAAACCAAGTGGATATTCAAGAATAAAAAGGATGAAACTGGAGTTGTTGTACGCAACAAAGCACGATTGGTTGCAAAGGGATATTGCCAACAAGATGGAATTGACTACGATGAGACATTCGCACCAGTTGCACGAATTGAGGCTATTCGGATGTTTCTTGCCTATGCTGCCTACAAGAACTTCACCGTCTATCAGATGGATGTTAAAACTGCCTTCTTAAATGGAATTCTCAAAGAAGAAGTGTACGTTGAACAACCAGAAGGGTTTGTGAGTTCCAAACATCCAGACTACGTTTACAGGTTAGACAAGGCATTATATGGTCTGAAACAAGCGCCTCGTGCATGGTATGATGCTCTATCCTCATATCTTGTGAAATCTGGCTTTAGCAAAGGTTCGATTGACACTACCTTGTTTATCAAACGACAAGGGAGTGATATCATTCTAATCCAGATTTATGTTGACGACATAATTTTCGGGTCAACTAACCCTAATACTGCAAGAATTTTTCAGCTTTAATGATCAAGAAATTTGAAATGAGCATGATGGGTGAATTAAACTTTTTCCTTGGTCTTCAAGTAAAACAGTTGTCAAATGGTACTTTTATCTGTCAATCTAAGTACATTTTAGACATGTTGAAAAAGTTTGATATGATGGATTGTCAAACAATTGGAACACCCATGGAAGCTCGAACAAAGATTAATGCTGACTTAACTGGAAAATCTTTTGATCAAAAGAAATATCGCAGTATGATAGGGTCACTCATGTATTTGACTGCAAGTCGCCCGGATATTATGTTCGCCACATGCATGTGTGCCAGGTATCAGGCCAATCCCAAGGAAAGTCATTTCCAGGCCGTTAAACGGATCTTCCGATACCTAAAAGGCACTGTGAACCTTGGTCTCTGGTATCCTAGGGATACTGGGTTTCAATTGGTTGCATACTCGGATGCTGACCATGCAGGTTGTAAGCTTGATCGAAAGAGTACCTCTGGGAGTGTACAGTTTCTTGGGGATAGATTAGTCAGTTGGTCTTCAAAGAAACAAAATTGTGTATCCACATCTACTGCAGAAGCTGAATACGTTGCTGCAGCAAGCTGTTGTTCACAGGTTCTTTGGATGAAGACTCAGTTGACTGATTATGGATTTCAGTTCAACAGGATTCCCATCTACTGTGACTCTAAGAGTGGAATTGCTATTTCGTGCAATCCTGTACAGCACACAAAGACCAAGCACATAGATGTTCGGTACCATTTTCTTAAAGATCATGTCGAGAAAGGTAACATCGAACTCTATTTTGTTCCAACAGACTACCAACTTGCTGATCTTTTCACCAAACCTTTGGATGAAAACAGGTTCAATTTTCTTAAAACCAAGTTGGGAATGCTAGATTTACAAACTTAATTGTTTTCATGCCATGTATTCTCTGTTCATTTTCTGTTTCAAACATTGATGTGTTTTACTTGTTATTACATGCAATGTTTGAGGGGGAGAAAAGGGTAGAATGCATGAATTTAGGGGGAGTTTGTAAACTTAGTATAGTCAAATATGCTTAATTTGAGGGGGAGTGTGCAAATACATGTGAATATTTGTTTGCTTATTTGTTAATTGTTTGTTCTATTTGCTTTAATTTTTTTTATTTTTTGTTATGTGTGTTTGTTTTAAAACTGAAAAATCAAATACAAAATTAGAAAATTCTAAAATGATAAAAAGATTTTTTTATTTGGTTTATTTTTTTATTTTTTTTAATTTTTTTTTATTTTTTTAATTTTTTTATTTTTTTTATATTTTTTTATTTTTTTTAATTTTTTTTTAATTTTTTTTTTCTGTCTATTTTTAACAGAAAACCCGACATAATCAACCCAAATTTGTTGTTAGTTTTAGCCCAAATTCATTTCGGCCCAACATGAGAGACATAAGCCCAAATGCTATGTTAAGCCCATGACTTGTTTGAATCCGGGTTGAGACGCGGGTCATACCCAGACCCGCGACCCAGATTTGAATGTTAAATAGAAAATGGGCGGGTCAATCTAATCACTTTCAAATTTTTTTTTATCAAAATATCTTAATCTTTCTCTCAAACCGATCAAAAACATCACATCAATCAATCAGAATTTTATTTGTTTCATAATAATCCAAGTAAGTGTAAACTGGGGATCATATTTGTAGTCTAAATCATCATCAATCTTCATTCGTTCATTAGTTTAAAAGGTATGATCTCTTATCTTCATTGTGCATACTAGGTGTTTGATGATATGCCAATATGAACTGAAATGATCGTTTTTGCACTTTATGATGGTATGATGTATGTTTTGATGATTTTAGATGCATGCTTAGGATTAATACATGTTGTTTTGATTGATATGCCTGCTTTTGTTTACTTTTGATTGATGTTTCTGGGCAGATCACTTAAAGGGCTGGGTATTGTTATGAATGTTTGAAGATTTGGCCCGTTTGCAGAGCTCCCAGCTCGGCAAACACTATGTTTGTTCATCTTGGCCTTCAAATCTTCATATTATCTGGTTTTACATGTTGTGTAAGTCTTAACAAGTCTTTCATTAAAAATGCCATTTGCAGAGCTCTAAGCTCGGCAAATGCATGTTTTATCAATTTGTTCGAAAACTTGTTTTTGCCACTTAAAATTTACAAGTGTTTATCTGAAACCATCATTTGCAGAGCTCCCAGCTCGGCAAATGCATGTGTTTCTGGTCATCATTATACAAGAAATTTTGTCTAAGGTTTGAAATAGCCATTTGCAGAGCTCCCAGCTCGGCAAATGCATGCTTTACTTGTATGTGATCATCAAGAAATTTCTTTAAGTACTGAAAAGGCCATTTGCAGAGCTCCCAGCTCGGCAAATGAAAGATTTTTGAAAATAATGTTAACTTTGTGTCATTTGCAGAGCTCTAAGCTCGGCAAATGCATGTTTTATCAATTTGTTCGAAAACTTGTTTTTGCCACTTAAAATTTACAAGTGTTTATCTGAAACCATCATTTGCAGAGCTCCCAGCTCGGCAAATGCACATTTTTTCCATTGAAAAACATCCTTTATCCATTGATAACATTCTTGTTCTTCAAATCAATGGATTTTTCATATATCAAATCGAAGTTCAATCTGAAATGCTTATTTGCCGAGATATAAGCTCGGCATTTACGAGGATTGACTTCAAATACTCAATGATTTGCTTACATGCTGGTCGCTGATCTCATTACTCGCATTTGCCGAGATATTAGCTCGGCAAATCATATGTTTTTATCAAACCTTGTGCCCAAAACCAATTTTCATACTTGTTATTTGTCTGGGCAAAATTTTTGACTGAACATGTCATTTGCCGAGATCTAAGCTCGGCAAATGCACATTTTTTTTTAAAAGTTTTTTCTCTTTTCTTTTTCATTTCTTTTCTATTTTGTTTTCAATCTTGTTTGTTTATAAATTGTCTAAGTGTATGTATGTCTGTGTGTATTTTTTTTTGTCTATATAGTTTTTCATAAGTGTTAGGATAAGAAACAAGGTATCGAACACCTTTGTGTACTACCTTCGGTGTCTTATCTTTTAATACTTATGAGATTCTATATGTCATTGTATTTGTTGAAGTAGTTGTGTGTATTTGTTATTTTCTAAAATAATTGTCTGGTCAAAATTTTGTTTTTGGTCAGTTTATTTTTTTCAGAAAATCAATAAAGATACAATAAGATGGTGATGTTTCAAGAAGGTGCTACAATGAAAATGCAAGCCAATCAAGCTCTTCACTTTCCTTTCAATTCAAGATTTCCGATTATCACTGAGATTCTAAGCCATCACCCACTGAATGATGCATTAACCAATGGTGCTGTAGTTCCAGAGAAATATATCTTTGATTTATGGGAATCGATTGAATATGTAAAAGCAAGTAAGAGAAGAAAGACTGAAGACTTCTTCCGATTCACTCTTAAATCTGGAGATCATGAAGTTGAATGCACATTCACATTAAATGAACTCAGAGCTGTTATTGGCTTTCCTGAACATGAAGAATATGAAGAACTGCCTTCAATTGAAGACATGTTAGCTGCAGTTCATGCTCTGGGTTATGAAGGAGAATTGGCAACAATGAGAGACTTTAAAAGAAAGAATATAGCTTCTCTCTGGCATACTATGTATAATGTTCTGGTGACATGTTTGATGCCTTCACAAAAAGGGATTGATGCAATGACAAAACATTCATTGTCCATCTTCTATGCAGTCACACACAATGTTGAGTGTGATTTTGCCAAGATCATATGGGATAAGATGGCCCAAGTTGTTAAAGGGAAGGATATACAAGAAAGGAAGTACATTCCTTACATCCGATTCTTCACATTGATTGTGGATGATGTTCTTGACAACAATGAAGATATTCCAAAGATGGAGGATAGTTTCAAGTGTGTCATTGCTATGTACAAATCTAATATGAGAGGCACTGGAAGTGATAATGTTAGACCTTTTCCGATTCCACCATTCCTGATAAATTTGGTTCCTGCTCAGAGTCCTCACCTTAGGTCTTATCTTGAGTGGTTAGTCTCAGCGATGGGGTCTGAACGCCGACAGACTCCTTCCCAAGCTGAGCATAGGTCGCCAAGTGAGGGTCCTAGTTCGTCTAAAAGAAAAAGAGGGGTTAGTGATGAAGGGGCCTCTGAGCAGAGGAAAAGAAAGTCAAAGAGAGTTGTGTTTGAGCAAGACGTTGCTTCACCTGAACCTGTTTCACAATCTACACCATCTACACCAACCGTTCGTTTTTCACAATCTTCACCTTCGCAATCTACACCTTTACCATCCGTAGTTTCACCGAATCCACCAATTCTAACACCACCTCGTTCATCAACGATTCTTAATCCAACACCAATTGCATCTGCTCCACCTGCTGAACCAACTCCACCACCAGGTAGACGACTTAAAATGTCTGCTAGAAGTGTCCTAAAGCAGACTTCGAAGAAGAAGAAATCAAAACGAAAACATAAGTCGTCTAAATCTGCAAGACAGAGACTTGATGTGAATGAACAACCTGGTGCCTCAGCGGAGTTTGATATTGAACAAGCAACAAGAATTGTGGATGATGTTGTAAATGAGCCTGAGACTGAGCATGTTAGCACTGGAGATGATGATGTGCTGGAGGTACAAGGCAGGACTGAGGGAGGAGTTGAAAATACCAGAGAGGTTGAGAGGTCCGGGTTAGGACAAGGGCAAAAAGAAAACGTTGGCCCTCCGATAGTTGAAACCAATGCGTCTAACCGGGATGTCAACCCTAGGGTAGAAGTCGAGAACTCCCCATTCTCGCTTGCACCGAATTCTCCTCGCCATTCTGACTCCTCACAACAGGAGTTAGTCTCAGAAATACACGGGGAACAGCCACGCTCACCACACTCTCCTCATTTGGAGGATGAGAGTGTTGAAATTAGAGAGGACCAGCCCCACCTCTCGCCTTCAGTTCGTGCACTTGAGTCTAGATCTCCTAGGGACACGGATTCACAAGCCCAGTTGAGTACTGGTGCCAGAACAAGCGGAAAGGGACCCACTTTGTGTGACCCTCAAGGACAGCTTGGAAATCCTGCCTTAGCTAACATCACGCCAGCTTTAGCCGCAGGTAACAGTCCTCAGACCGAGACTGGGGAGCAGTATGAACGTCGTAGTGACACTGCTGTTCCTCAGGATCAACCTGAGACTGTATTAACGGGCATTCTCAGTAACCCCGGTGTTGTTAGTGGTGTTGCCCAACAACAAGTCCAGGACAGTGATTTATCACAGTCTAGGACACAAATTGATTCGGGTTGCAAAGCCCATGAATCTGAAACTGCTGGTGAGGGTATAACCCGAGGATCCGCAGGAAATCCTGAATCAGCATCGCTGAATTTAGGTCACACCACAAGTGTGCCAACAACCTCCGGGTTGGCTACTCCACCTCCTACACAAACACAAAGAACACCAACACCAAATGAAATTCCATCAACCTCAACAAATTTACCTACAAAAGACGCTGCTTGTGAAGTTTTAATGAATATTTTAAGGTCTGAGGGTGATTTGTTGACGGTAACTGACAGAGGGGTGTTGAATGCTCTTGAGGTGCGAGAAAGAGAAATAGCCACTGAAAGAAGAGTGAAAGAGTTACAAGATCAAGTTGAACATCAAAAGGCTGAATATGATGCAAAGCTTGCTGCTTTTGAATTGACTTGGTTCCTTCTCGTCGGGATGATCCTGATTCTGATGATCACCCCGAGGGGGAGAACCAAGGAGAAGGTCAAACGAATATTGATATTACATCGGCAAGAGTTGAAGGGATTGCTGAAGATGTAGTGATGGAAGAAAGAGTTGAAGGTAGTAATCAAGATGATGAGATTAGAAGAAGATTAATTGAAGTTTTTGGTGTTGATTCTGAGGATGAAACTCAAAGAGAAATTGATCAAATTGTTAAAGATTTCACTGAAAGGTTGAATGAAAGAAACAATGACGATGACCCAGAGGAGATTAAAAGAATTGCTGAAATAAAAAGAAAATTTTATGAAGTGTTTGGAGCTGAAAGTGATGAAGAAGAAGAAGAGGAGAATGAGAATATTGCAGTTGATGAAGAAGAAGGATTTGTGATTGAAAATGATGTTATGGAATATGCTGAAGGCGAAGCAGAAGATGAGGCAAGAAAAGACAATATAATCTTGGATGAGCCAGAAATTGTTGAGACTTCAGCAAATGTAGAAGCTGTTGAGGAACCTGTGTTTGAAGACTTCCCAGATCTTGATTATTTTAAAACAGGTTCTTCAAGCAGAATTGAAGTTGGAGAATCTTCTGTTCCTGCAAGCACAACTCCACAACTTTACACATTTGAAGACTTCAACAGTTTTGATGAATTGAGAAAGACTCCTGAAGCTGCATCCCAGAATTTCAAGAAGTCAACATATAAACAAGTGTTGAAAGAAGCAATCATATCCGAGGAAGTTCTTCCTGATTACTTTCCAACAGAATTGACTGAAGAACAAAGGAGGTTTATTAATCGGGGATACTTCTTGAGGGATAAAGAAAGAATGGTTGCTCTGGGTCTTAAGCCAAAGGAGGCAGCTAAGAAGTCGAGATTTCTGGAAGAAAGAGCTTATCCGATATTCTGTGGAGCTACCAAAGTGACTAAAACAAAGAGACCAGAATTGGATTCAATGTACAAGTTTAAGGAAGCTAGACAAATTGAAGAATACAAAGAGCTTCTTAAACTTACTAAGCAATACAATCCAAAGCTTCTCGAAGAACAAAGAAACTCACAAGATTTTGGTGCTTGTCAGAGTAATCTTGGTTAAAAGGGTTTCTATCTCTGTACCTTGCTTTCATGTGAAAAGATATAACAATAAGATGTACAGATTCACAGAAGCTCAGTTCAAGCTACTACCAGTTGATGACATTATCTTTCTCTACAACCACTTCTTGAATGCGATGCAAAGATACAAAGAAGATGTTATTGCCTTTGAAGCTGTTAAAAGATACATGTCAAGCTGCATTCAATACGCTTCATTGGAAGACTTTCAAATTGGTTTTGAAGTTGTTAAGAGAAAGATTAATGTACCATATCCAGATCAAAGTCTTTACACCAGAGACATTGAACAGCTCAGTATTGGTCAGATCATAGAAGAACCATCCTTTGGTGTTGTCTTTTTGAACAGCAGAAAGAAGAAGATCTTTATTCGTATGGATGAACTTGCTTCTTATTCAGATGGAACACTAGAATTTTGTAAGAATGTTTTGTTGTGCTTGAAAGAAGATGATCAAGATGAAAAGAAAAAGGAAGTATTTGATAAGGTAATCTCCAAGATCAAAGACTCGAGTACAGAGACAGTATCAGAATGATGAGAGAGGCAAAGAATGTTCAAAAGTCTAAGTACTTCGTACGTCGAAGAGGAGGTTGTTGGATCAAGTACGAGCCAAGTCATCTTCCAGGCCCACAAAACATTCCACCAAGAAACTATGAAGCAAACATGATTGTTCCTGATGACAGACCTGAAGGAGATAATTGGTTCTGGCATCCTAATAAAGATAGACCAAATACAAGAGCTTGAAGAATGGCAAGGACTGGATATTTTTTTCACAAATCACTACTAAGGGGGAGATTGTTAGAAATATAAATGTAGTAGTTGATTTGTGTACTTTATATTGTTTTGTACTTAGATTGTAAACATGTTAATATGGAAGGGGGCATAGTGTAAATAGAGCATATGTATATAAACCCCCTCCATAAGTGAATATGTAACCTTTTACCCCATAATACTATCTAATCTTTCCCTGACATCTCTCTACTCTCTCTCTACTTTCTCTCACTAGAAACCTCCATTAAAACACACTAAAGCTGGTTAACGTTCATGGATATTTTAAAGGAAAACGGGGGTTAAGACAAGGGGATCCAATGTCACCATATTTGTTTACGCTAGTCATGGAGGTCCTATCACTTTTATTTCTGAAAGCTGTATGGGACAGAAGTGAGTTTCGATTTCATGCTCTATGTGAAAAGCAGAAAATTATTAATGTTTGTTTTGTAGATGACATTTTCTTGTTTGCACGTGGAGAAGCAAAATCGTTGAAAGTCATTAAGGAGGCGTTGGATGAGTTCACTAAGTGTTCAGGGCTGGTTCCAAGTGCTATGAAGAGCACCGCTTTTTTCAGCAATGTACCGGATCATACAAAGAATGCAATCCTCTCGATTATGCCCTTTGATGAAAGGGAAGCATACCTGTTCTTACTTGAGTGTACCCTTGATCTCGACTAGACTGGTTTACAAAGATTGTAAGGTTTTAGTTGAAAGAATGGAAAAACGAATTGATGACTGGAAAACTAAAACCCTTTCTTTTGCTGGAAGACTTCAACTTATCAACTCGGTTTTAGTCCTCCTGCATGTTTATTAAGGTAGGCCTTTGTATTGTGCTCCCGTTACGAGATTGTTAATGATTTAGAGCAGAAAATGAGGCTCTTCTTGTGGGGACAGAATTCGAATAATAAAGTTAAATCCGAAGTTGCTTGGAAGTCTGTTTGTATTAAGTTTGAGGGGGGTTGGGTATCCGCCGAATTGGTGATGTTAATAAATCACTTATGGCGATGCATATATAGAGTATACTTACCAGAAGACCATCCTTATGGGTTGATTGGGTGTACTCTTATAAACTTAAAGGTTCAAGCTTTTGGGATGTAATACTGAAGGGAAGTATGAGCTGGGGATGGCGGAAGATTTTGAAACTGAGTGATGCTATTAGACCATTCATTTGGAATGTAATAGGTAACGGAAGGAATATTTATGCATGGAGTAATACCTGGTGTACCCAAAGTCCTCTATGTCGCATTGTGTCTAATCGCAATATCGCAAGAGCTGGTTTTTCTTGTAACACTAAGTTGGCAGATATTGTTTACAATGGTGAGTGGGATTGGCCCCAAGCCTGGTATGACATCTATCCGGTTCTTATTAATGTACAGGTTCCTCTTTTTGATCATGAAAAGAGTGATTCGTTGGTTTGGCATGATTATGAGGGAAAAGAATGTAGTTTTTCCCCTAGTACTGTTTGGAATACTATTAGATATCGGCAAGAAGAGGTGCCATGGGTTAACATTGTTTGGTTCCCTCAATGTATCCCTAGACATGCGTTTCATCTTGGATGGTGTTCAAGAACAAACTTAAAACCCAAGATCGTATGAAATATTGGGATGTTGGGAGCTTGTATTATCTGAATTTGATGTGCTGCCCGCTATGCAAAACGGGAATTGATTCTCATACTCACTTATTTTTTGAGTGCTTGTTTTCTGTACAGGTTTGGAATCTTGTTAGACCTATGGCAAACATGCAAAGTGTGAATGGTAGATGGGAAGATATTGTACAACATCTTCTTCCTTTGTCTAATAATCGTAATGCAGAGAGTATAACAGGGAAGATTTTGGTAGCAGCTGCCACATATTTCATTTGGTAAGAACGTAATGCAAGATTATTTACGAATGAAGCTAGGAGTGCCAACCAGCTGCGTGATTTAATTGTCTCTACAACGAGATTGCGTTTACTTACCATAAAGTTTAAGGATAGGCTTCGCAACCACCAATTCTTGGATATATGGAAGATGCAACATTGCGTTTTGCTAGATGATACGTCTGATCAAGGCTAGTTGGATGATGCCGTTCAAATACTCTCATTACATGATTGTTTTTTCTTTTATGTAATAGTGATATAGATTGATTTGTTGACTAGCTTGCTAGGTGTCTACATGTATACAACATGTTGTATGCATGAACTAATGTGACATTCAGTTGCATTACTTGTACTTAAACGTAATGTTGTTATAATAGAATCAGGGCTTCCTTTCTGTAAAGTGAACTGGATTCCCTTTGTCACATATTTGAGACACACTCATCAGATTATGCTCCAGCTGCTCAACAAAGTTCACATTATCCATTTTAATCTTCCTATTGACGACCTTTCCAATACCGGAAATACTTCCGCCCTTGGGACCGGCAAAGCTAACATAAGACCCTTTAACAGGAGTGAATTCTGTCAATAGTCTCTTGTCACCTGTCATATGTCTTGAACATCCACTATCGACAAACCATATCCCTGTAGTTCTTCCTTAGTGGTTCCTTTTGTTCAATAACTTCCAGATGTGCCATGAAGCCAGCCTCGGCTTCAGTAAACCTATTTTCAATTTCAGCTCTTACTGGTTCTGATGGTTCAGGTTCCTCTTCTACCTTCTGATGAAAACTATCATGATCATCTGTGCTGGCATACAATGTATAGTCGAATGAATTATCAACGAGATCGTTCATTCCTCCATCAAAGTCTTGAATTTCTGCCATGAATGCATGATTCTGATCATCGGTACTAGTCGAACCCCAATTATATGTACCATCATCTTGCACAACTAAAGCTCTCGAGTTATCGGTTACTCCTGAGCTTCTGTTCCCAGTATTAGCATATTGACGCCCTGAATTCTGACCTGCAATAGAACCACCCTGATTGAAGTTCTGACGACCTGTAGCTGAATTGTTGTCCCGTCTTGGCCTCTGACATTCACGAGCAAAATGTCCAAAACCATCACAGTTGAAACACTTCACCTTAGTTTTATCAAACCCTACTTTGCCGTCTATGACCTTCCTTCCGGTTCTATCAGTGAATCGTTGAACTCTCAATGTTAACATAGCCAATTGCCAGTTCAGATCCATTTCTTCCAGATCATCTGGATCAACTTGCTTGTAATCCTCCCTAACCAGATCAGGATCAGTCAGTTTTCCTCCAATCAACTTCTCATGAGCAGACACAAATGAAGCGAGCATGCCCAAATGTCCCTCAGCAGATCTTATGCTCATCGGCATCCGTGTGTAACCCTAGCTTGGAGAACTACTATTCTGATTCCCATTATGGACAACCATAGCTGATTCCAGAGAAGTCACATACATCAAGTTGTTGTCAGAATCCATCGTCATTTTCAACTTTTCATCATCTCCACTGTAGAAGGCAGTGATCCCTCCACTTGAAGATTTTGCAGAAGGAATGCTTGACTTGCTATGATAAAGTTCAGGACGCTGAACAAAATCACTGCTACCTGCTTCCTTCGACTTTCGTTTCATATCTTGACCTCTCAGCTTTCGAATAATCTGATCCAGTGTCCATGTGCTGAATTCGGGATTTTGCTGGATAGAAGTGATAAACCCTTCCCACTTAACTGGAAGAGCTTCCAGCAACTTCTCGATAACATCCTCTGGATCAGGTTTATACCCAAAGTAAGCAAGCTCAACCAGCAGGTGACTGTAACGAATCAACGTCTCATCAAGAGATTCATCCTTGAAACTTGTGAATACATAGTATTGTTTCTTCAACAAGTCTTTTCTTCTCTTCTTGAGATCTTCATCACCTTCACAATGCTCTTTGAGTGCATCCCATAAGCCCTTTGCACTGTCATATTTTTCAAACAAGTGCAAGAATTCCCCTTGGAGAGCCATTCGGAGTGATCCTAAAGCCTTACTTTCAGCCTCGTAGTCTTTCTTTTGATCAACATTCATTTGCTCATACGTAGCTGCTTTTCCACCACTCGAACCTGGAGCATCTTTGTCATTTGTTACCGATGGATGTACATATCCGTTAACAATGCAGATCCACATCCGGACATCCATAAGTCTACAATATGACTCGAATCTGCCCTTCCAATTGAAATATCTATCAAGGCTTATCAACTTGGGCGGTGAATTGGCCTTTCCGGTTTCATGATCCATCAGAATTAATTGATTCAACAAAGCTTGATAGTTTGCGGGTAACTGGGACGTCATTTTCTCCGAGCTAGCAAAATTCACGAACTGTTCAAAAATAAACGAGGTCGTAAAAGTTCACGAGGTCGTAAAGAAGAAAAACGAGGTCGCAAATTACACTCGAAGGTCGTAATTGAACTGGTGAGGTCTTAAAGAACTCACGAGGTCGCAAACGAGATACGAGGTCGCAATTGAACTGGCGAGGTCGTAATTAGCTACCCAGGTCGTAAATTGAGCTGGATGAGGTAATACGAGCCCGCGAGGTCGCAAACGATGCTGAATCCTTTATATCTCTTGAATTCGAAACCTTAAAAGCCAAATAATCACTTTTGACTGCTGCAAACACCAAAATATGACACAAAAGATTTGTCTATCACCAACAAGCTATAACCTTCCGGTATTAAACCAAGAGGCTCTGATACCACTTGTAAGTCCCCTGGTACGGATCGTTAATAGCTTGCTCCAGTTATCAAGAGGTGCGGAATCCCTCTCTATAACTTGGTGATCAACAATAAGCCTCTAGATCATCTGCTGCCTCGCAGATCTTCTTCGGGCTAGCGGAACAAGCTTTGACGACGAACCCTGCACGATATGCTTGATATTTCGACAAATGTTCAACCCTAAACTCTGTTAGGGTTCGGTATTTATAGGAAACACCCGACATGGGCTTCAGCGAGTCGGCCTCGCAAATCCAGCCCAGCCCGTCACTAATGCGAGGTCGCATTTGTGCTATAGCCTCGTATTTGTCCCTGCAAATACGGGGTCACATTCCCATATAGTTGCCTCGTAATTGACCAACACGAGGTCGCAATTGAGCTAGCAAGGTCGTAATTAGCTACCCAGGTCATAAATTGAGCTGGATGAGGTAATACGAGCCCACGAGGTCGCAAACGATGCTGAAACCTTTAATTCTCTTGAAATTGAATCCCTAAAAGCCAAAAAATCACTTTGACTGCTGCAAACACCAAAATATGACACAAAAGATTTCGTCTATCACCAACAAGCTATAACCTTCCGGTATTAAACCAAGAGGCTCTGATACCAATTATAAGTCCCCTGGTATGGATCGTTAATAGCTTGCTCCAGTTATCAAGAGGTGCGGAATCCCTCTCTATAACTTGGTGATCAACAATTAGCCCCTAGATCATCTGCTGCCTCGCAGATCTTCTTCGGGCTAGCGGAACAAGCTTTGACGACGAACCCTGCACTATATGCTTGATATTTCGACAAATGTTCAACCCTAAACTCTGTTAGGGTTCGGTATTTATAGGAAACACCCGACATGGGCTTCAGCGAGTCGGCCTCTCAAATCCAGCCCAGCCCGTCACTAATGCGAGGTCGCATTCTGTGATTGGCCTCGTATTTGACCCTGCAAATACGGGGTCATTCCCATAGTATTGCCTCGTAATTGACCCTGCAATTACGAGGTCGCATTTCATACTTAGCAGATTATTACACATTCAATACTTAAACTTAATCTAGTATTCTATGCATAATACTAAGTTCATTAATGACAATCACAATACAAAGACATATTACAATATAAGCCCAAACAATCTAGACTGCTATTGACATAGATGTGCACTTACAATTGTCAGCATACACACAAGAGCAGAAGAGAGCCTTTTGGTCGATCTTATAAACAACTTGAAGATGAATAACCTGTGTAGATTGAGAAATAACCATAACATCTACAATATCCGTGTTCCAACCCACAATAATCCGAGTTCCCTTATTACACAAGCTTCCATTAGAAGTCCAGTCCCATGTCCTGCACACCTTCTTGCAAATGTCATATAAGTTAGTAACATCTACATGAGATTTTATAATAGCACACAAATTCAGATGGTTATCATCAACCACCTGTCGAACCTCTTTTTGTTTCAGAGGGCGGTTCAACCCCCTAATATTCCAGGAAGCTAAACTACCCATTAGACACCCCTTGACCGGGAGTGCTTGCCCCCTCAGAAGTGGTTTTGAGTTTCCCATCATCCATTAATGAATTAATCATTTCATTAAACACTTCCTCAACCTCATCATCAGAAGACATATCATCCCATGGTGCCTTCTGTCTACCCTTAGGTCTCTCCTTCTCAGGAACTGAATTTTTTTCTTTCCGTAAAAGGCCGTCACCCCTTGGGTTTTCGACATAACTTGGATGTTTTATTATTTTCAAAATTCAAGACACCAAATGAGTTGCTAACATTAATATTAGGTTGACCTGAATTCGCCTTTGAAGTAGACGTACTAGCAGTAGAGTTACCAGTCCTCTGGGACGATACTGGTCTGTATTCAAACCTGGGTTTTTGCTTGTTAATTGCAAATCCAGGTTGTTTGCCTTTTTCCTGCCTTTTACCTCCGTAAATCCATCCTCATCAGTTTTGGCAGTGTTTTTAGGCACCGTATGGACCTGTTTCAGACACATCTGATCATTATGTCGAAAGACACAGCAAGATTTACATCTAGGCGGTCTCCATTCATAATTCACCTTCATAGTGGCTTTTACAAAGGAGTCACTATCCATATCAGGTATAGCCATGGTCAAGACATCCTTGAATTCATTTTCAGTCGAAATCTCAATGAGTGCTCTTGCATAGCTGCTTCTACCCCATGACTCAATACACATAGACGATGTGTAAGAATCAAGTGCTTTTGGTGTGCCCAGTTTAGTGGCAAGAATGCTCAGCCCATCATCAGTATAGGCATCAATTGGCACATTATGTATTTTAATCCATATAGCAACCTCCTTAATATCCTCCTTTTTCAGAATTGAAGATGGCGACCAGGTATTTAGAAAGATTGGCATATTGCGGATCATCTATGGACCCCCTTCAAGAACACTCAACATACCCTTTTTCTCAGTGAATTTAAAGAAAAAATAACCATTAGCGTTCATCATAACCTTTTGTAATCCGAATTTTGTTAGAAACAAACTTGAGCTTAATTGAAGGTTTAATGGAGGATTTAGGTTAGTGTGTGTAAAGTGTGTTTGTGTGTGAAATGGAGGTTGAAGATGATAGGGAGGAGAGAGAAAGTAATTTAGAGAGAAGGATGTATGGAATTATGATTAAGGCTTATTACAAAATGATTAAGGAAGGGGTATTTATACCTATCATCTAATTAACACTAATACCCCTTATATAACTAGAAATATTACAATTTAACACCATTTATATTTCTAACAATCTCCCCTTGGTGTTGAATTGTAAATGTTGCATCGTCTTCGGTCTTTAAATAACATGATGAGCCCATTTGTTGAAAATCTTCAATGTTGATTGGACTTTGAAGCTTTCTCATTGTCTTCAATGTCTTGTATCAACCTTGACTTTGAATCTTCTCAACAAACATATATATTTGACGATGACTTATTAAATCTTGATCTTCTCTTGCAACTTTGAATACTTTGGAAGCATCTTTGAAATCTTTGTAGCTTTTGAGCTTTCACAACTTGAACTTTTGAATGTTGATTTCAACTTGATGTTGCTTGGAGAAGTAACTTGACTTTGAGTAGCATGCGGAAACTTGGTTTTGACTTTGAATTCTTTGAATTCTTTTGGATGCGGAAGCTTGGTTTTGACTTTGAAATCTCTTGGCATTTCGGAAGCTTGGTTTTGGAATGCGGAAATTTGATTTTGTCTTTAAAACTTCAATTCTTGGTCTAACTTGTCTTTGAATCAATAAACATCTTGGAGCACTTGATTCTTTGATCAATTAACATTTGCTCCCCCTCAATCAAACAACTATCTCGGAGCAACTTATCATTTAAACAATTAATCTTCAATTGCTAGCTCCCCCTCAAACATACAATCATTTCGGAGCATATTTAACACTCTTGAATTTACTCTTGCTCCCCCTTAAATGAACAATCTCTTCAAACTATGAACGAACTTAACTATCCAATTATCAACAAAATGACAATCTCCATTCAATCTTAAACTCTTCTAATCATCAAACAAATGGTCAATTATTCAATAAATCTTTCAAATATCGACCATGTACATCATCTTGAATATACTCGATCTCGAATCAATCCTTTAACTTTCTCAAAACAATCTCTCAACTTAGCACGATAATTATTCACTCTCTTCACCTAAACTAACGATCCTTTGAACATCCAAACACAATGAATTATCCTCAATCAATATCTATCAATCAAATTCTACCTATATCCTTGAACTCTATCTATCAATCATTTAATCATTTCTCCCCCTTATGATGAATATGTGAAACGTGTTCATCATACAATAATGATTGATAGCATAAAAGGTAGATCACAACAAACAATATTCAACCAAATTAACCCAACCCAATTCCCAATGAACCTATTGGTGAACTAGAATTAGAAGTTGCGTTGTTGGAAAAAGATTTTAAAATGGTGTTGGTGTTCTTTGTGTTTGTGTGAAGAGAAATGAACTCCGGATAAAAATGATCCGTTGACACAACCAAAAATCGAAAGGATTAATGGTGTGGCCTAAAAATACGATTACTATTTTTAGGACTTCCCATTATCATCGAGAAATGCACAAAGCTTATCTCTAAATGGTTCGGTTTATGGCTTTTCAACCGATAGATTGCTTTAAAGAATGTAATTCATGGTCAGTGTCACAAAGGCGTTCGATAACCATGTCTTACTATCCTCAAAGACTTTTGGGAAATAAATCCGAGGTCACATAGACTTCTCGTTTGCTCAACAAATTCATAAAATGAAAATGTGAGACTTACGTTCAACGTTGGAAAAGATGTTAGCATTGGTAGGATTTCCATTCGATCATCGTGGAATATCAATAATATGATATCACTACGAATGTTCCGGCAATATCACAAAGATATGCGATGTCACAAAGACATATAAAGACTCATTGTGTCCTAGTCAAATGAAAGAATATTTCAAGTACGCTCTAGACTCGATAAGTGATCAAATGAATTCGGGGACCGGAGCAGAGTGTCTCCCTTTTTCAATATCAACGTCTTCCAAATGAAGAGTCGATAGAAATGTGAAAATCTCCGTGAGAATAAAACAAGTATTTGTAAAGAAACACTTGAGTGGTTAGGAAAAGATGTGCATTGCTTCACTGGGTCCATGAAGTCTTCTTCAATATCGAGAAATCAACAAATGAAATTCGATAGAAACGTGACCCGGCTTTTTAAGAATTTTGGGGAGGGCTTTCATTTCTTTTAGCCCTTTCTCACATCATCATTTCACCGTAACCTCTCACTTTTCGACTACTCCCTCATGTCCTATTTGCACAAACATCATCACCACGCTCATAAACCCTCACAATCTAAGATTGAGAATATAACTCCGGGGTTAGATCTCATCGGCGATGACAAGATCATGGAGTATTTATGAGTGGCCTAAACTCTCATGTGCAAATCTAACACCGAACTTCTTTGAATATGATCGAAAATGGTTTGAAAATCTTCCAAAGTGTTTTAAAATGGAAAATGAGTTTAAACACTTGGAAGTTTTGGTTTGATAAACAAACTCCCCCTAAATATATGCATGATATAAACAATGTTTTTGCATATAAAGGGTGAGTAAAAAGTTTGAAAGTTGCTCACAAACATTAAAAATGAGACAACAAAGGCAGTACACAAAGGCGTTCGATGCCTTGCATCTCATCCAAAACATTGTGAGAAACTCAAAGACAAAGTAAATAAACAAAAGATGAAAAGAGAAAATCTTTTTGGATTTTTCAAAATAAGAAAATGAAAATCTTTTTGGATTTTTCTAAAAATGAAGAAATTACAAAAACGGTTTTAGCACGGGTTATACAATGATGTGTGCATAAGCCACCTATTCATCAAATCACTTAGAAATCACTTTTGGAACCCATTTGAGAATAGGCCCAATGGTTTTTGACTTGTTAAAAGACCAAATGTAAGTCTCATCGATTTGATGAATAGAAGTTGCATTCCACGGAGAACTAAAACCCGGTGGTTTAGTTGAAAAGATTTTTCGTGGAAGCAACGGTGAAAAATCATTTGATTTCTTTGAAAAGCTTCCAATCTTGGAGATTGAGTTGAAAATGATTTTTCGAAGCAAAATCATTCACTTTTTGCACAACTGTTTTCACAGGTTTTGGTGCAAGATCAAAAAGTTCCGAAAAAGAATATTTGAATGATTTTGACTCAATTGACTTATCTTTTGAAATCGGTTTCCATTTAGATTTAGTCAACTGAGATTTTGCTTGAGAAATATGTCCAGAATTATCCTCAAATGATAGAAAAGAGACAAAGGTAGTTGTTCCATCAAAATTTGGTTTCTTAGTGTACTTCTTACCCTTTTGCAAGGAGTAATTAGTAAACTGAGACACCTTTCTTTCAAAAGGTTTAGAAGATTTAGCCGTGTAAATCCTCTTTGAAACATCAACTTTTGGTTTGGAAGAAATAGATTTTGGAAAACTTTTGGACATCTCAGTCTTGTCACAAACACACTCAACATCAGTCTGAGTTGAGGTCTCAACGGTCTTAACAACATCACATTCACTTGTTACAGAAGAATCCACAACTTCACATACAGGACAATCAGGTTCAGTGCAACCTTCAACAACTTCTTTAGGTAGGTCAAGAGACAGAACAATGATTTTGACGTCGAAAAGATTTGGTTTGTGTTTGCAATTCAATCTCAAGGTCAGAAATTTTCTTTGTCAAAGATGTTTCGTTTGACTGAAGTTGCAAACACTTGTCTTCAAGACACTTGATTTGAGCACAAAAATTTGTTCTTTCTTTTTCAACTTTTCTCTCAAAAATAGTGAACTTATTTTTCAACTCATGGTCAAGCTTAGAAATCTTTTGTTGCAAAACAAGTTCATTTGACTGTTTCGATGAGTATGCATCAGTAACTTGTGTGTAAGCTTTTCTCAATTGAGCACACAACTTACTAATCTTTGACTTTGAAAGATCATTTTCTTGTTGAAGACTTTCCACGTTGGACAAAATGAGATCATTAGTAGATTTGAGCTCTTTATTTTCGGACATGAGTTGGTCAATTTCAAGTTGAAGACTTTTGTTTTGTTCCATGAGTTTTTGACTCGTCTCATACATGTATCGTTTTTCTTGAAAACGAATGACAGCACATGGAACATGTTTGTTGTTGAAAATCTTGGAATGTAAATTACATGTACAACGAAAATTTTTATGATCCCAAATTTCATCCCCTGTGGGTTCTTGAATGAACATAGTCGTCAGTTTGTCTGGCACATTGAACTTTATTGACTCAAAATTTTCTGAAGTCTGGTACGAAGAAATAATCGATTTCAAGTCTTTAATGTCAGACACAAAACAAACACGTTCCTCACAAAGAGCTTTGAACTCTTGGACACATCCTCAAACTCTTGATACACTCGAACAACACAAGCATGATTATTTCCTTGAAAACATGAACACTTTTGACTATTATGAAAACCATATGAACCCATGTTTGGTTCAAATTTGATCGGTATGGTTGACATTTTGACTCACACGTTGACGACAACCCAATAAACGAACAACTCAAGACAAGAACACAAAAATTTAACCAACAAAAAAAATTAGCCATTAAAATTTTAGTCCAACAAGCCATTAAAATAAAACTAGTGAGCTTACTAAACAAATTTAGACCAATTTAAACACTCAAGCCCAACTCAATATAATCAGCCCAAAAGAAAAATATGAATTCAGCCCAAACAAAAATTTAGTCCAACTAACTATTAATGACCCAAAAATTTAAGTAAAACAAAATTCTAAAGTGAAGCCCAACAAAAAGAAATTTAAAATTTCAGCCCAAATGATAAGTACTAGCCCAAACCAGTTGTCAGCCATCGAAGAAGACTAAAAGGTTTGACATTTAAAAAATAAAGTGAAATTAATGCCCAAACTTAAAAAAAAAACATCATACACGTGAAAGTGTCATTACAAGCTTTCTTGCAATTAGATGTTGACTTACACAATTCAAAAACATGTAAACTACTGACACATTCACGTGAACTTAAAAAAATATTGGCACTACAATTGAAAAGATCTTTGAAAATCACGTGGAGTACACAACATTTTCCAAAAGATGCTTTTGTAACGTACAGATTGTAAAGCAAACACACGTTTTGAGATGACTTTATCACGCGTGACACGTTAACCACTGCAACACACTTTGAATACTGACATATAGACCACGCGGTGTCTTATTTTTAATGAACAAAACAATTCCACAAACACATCTTTTGACCTCTGAGCCACGATAGCTGTATTGCACTATTACTTGAAATTGATTGATGCTTTCACTTGGTTATTATCACTACAACTAGTTTTTTAACTTTACAAATCCAACAGAAAAATGTTCCCCTCTCTCTTAAAAATTTTATGTTGTTTCTCTCTTAAAAAAACTCCAAATGCTTCTGTTCTTCCTTTATCTCAAATTTACAAAAACTCCACCAAATTATACCACACGATGTAAACCCTTCAAAAAAAAACGTAGACCAAAAGATAAACACCACGTAACAATAATCACAAAAGCACAACAAATCAGCCAAGATTCAAGCAAACACACGCAATAGTCAAGATTCAAGACTGAAAGTGCTATTTGCCGAGATAATAGCTCGGTAAATGGGGTTTTCACAAACAACTTTCTTCAAATTTCACACAATGGATGGGTAAGAGATAAAAATGATTTGGAAAATACTTGAAATATGTTTTTGAAATTTTGGTCTATTTGCCGAGATATAAGCTCGGCAAATGGGGTATTCGATTGGAAAAATTGTTAAGTGTTTGAAAAGGTCGATTTGCAGAGAAGATTGATCGGTAAATGGTGATTTGGAAAAGTCTGAAATGGCTTGGATGCCGAGCAAAAATCTCGGCAATGTGTTGTTTTGGATTTGTTGATGGATTTGGCTGAGTGTGAGCTCGGCAAACACGGGTTTGGTGGTCGAGAATTTAGCTCGGCAATTGGTAGGTTTTGGTTTGGGTGGTTTGGCGAAAAAGATCTCTGCAAATGCGAGTTCGGGTGAACGGGTTGAGATAAGCTCGGCAAATGCGAGTATGATGATGTGGTCGTGAAATTAAGTCGGCAAATGCGAGTTTTATGATTGGTTAGCTCGGCAAATTCGAGTATAAGCTCCTGGTTGAGAAGAAACTTCGGCAAACACGATGAACCAAGATTCTGGCCGTGAATATATCTCGGCAAATGGCTAAGTCGGCTGGAAAATCAACCACCTCGCCGGAATCACTCAAAACACGATTAAACCTTCAGTTCTTTGAATTAAACCTCGACACCACCACCAAAATACTCACAATCTAACCGCGAACAAACCCTAGCCAAGAAAACTTGAATACGACACTCGCCGGAAAACTGGAAATCTCGCCGGAAACAGTAACCGACACCAAAAGTTAACGAATCGGAAAATTGAAAAGATGAATCTGTTCAGAAATCACTCGCGAACAAAACCTGATGAATTTCAGGTCGACAAGATGAACACTGATCGAATCATTGAAGAGAGAAGTTTTAGATGAAAAGTTGTTTTTTTCTTTTTTTTTTCTTTTTTTTTTTTAATGAAAATGTAAGGTGTTTCGATATTAACAATGTTGAACTGACAAAATACTGTTTATTGAAAAAAAAATCTCGTGAGTATCAATTAACAACAAAACAACTTTGACTTTTTCTTTTTCAAACAGTGTATTTGACGAGCTTAAACGTGAAACACACAAAATCAATCAGATTGACGAAATTGATCATATTTCAATCAAATTAAGCATTTATCCACTCCTAATCTGTGATTATAACATAGAAACAGCATCAACATCAACACGAACAGAATTTCCAGAAAATTAAGCTCAAAATCTCTAAAATTTGAACAAAATCGGTTATGAATTTGTTTGTGGATCGTTCGGATACACCGATTATGCTCTGATACCAATTGTTAGAAACAAACTTGAGCTTAATTGATGCTTTAATGGAGGATTTAGGTTAGTGTGTGTAAAGTGTGTTTGTGTGTGAAATGGAGGTTGAAGATGATAGGGAGGAGAGAGAAGTAATTTAGAGAGAAGGATGTATGGAATTATGATTAAGGCTTATTACAAATGATTAAGGAAGGGGTATTTATACCTATCATCTAATTAACACTAATACCCCTTATATAACTAGAAATATTACAATTTAACACCATTTATATTTCTAACAATTTTGCCCAGTTATTTTTCACATAATATTCCACAACAGGGAATGCTAGATGATCACCCAGAAATTAACCAACCAAGGTATTAGCAAATCGGTCTTGTACAATCCTGACTGACTCTCTAGGTAACACAACATCAAACCCTTCTTGAACTTCCATAGCTTCAAGTTTCCTGAAATTAACAACATTTTTAATCAAGCCACCTTTAAGCTTGGCAGCATAGGAAGGTTGAGGGTCACTAGAGGTTGGGATCGTTTGTTCATGATCAGGTTTTCCATTATTCCCCTCATTAGTCTGCCCACTCTCCGTCCTATTCGCATTAGGCGCATCACTAGTGAGTGTAACAGCTTTAGGTTGTGCCTGGGGTGGGACCCGATCATCAGCAGCAGTAGCACGATGAAGATTAGGGTTTTCTTCATTCGGTTTAACATTATTTGGACTCACTGGACGAACCCCAGAATCCGAACAACTACTAGGAGTTTGCTGGGTGGTATGAGAACCCCCACCTAGTATATCATCAACCTTAGCATTATTCCCTCCACCAGAAATGCCATCAGAATTGGATTTGGCAGAGTTCTTATCCGAATTCCCATCCTTCCCTATATTAGGTTTTTTAATTTTATGAATAGTTCGAACAGGCAGCTTCTTCCCATCTATATATTTGATCTTACCCGCAAGACCAGGGGGATTATCCCTGTTATTACCTCCTTTCTCACTAGAACTCATTTAACCATGAAACCAAGAAATCAAAGACGCCAAGAAGCCCTAGTTAACCCACGAACAGAAAAAAAGAAAAAACCAGGCGCACGAAAAAACCCTAACCCTAGAAAAACCTGACCTTGTACGATCTTCCAAGAACAGATAGAATATCAGGTTAATTCGAAGATTACTACGTCTAAAGCAATCCAAAAGAACCCAATATGCTAAAAATTCCGTAAAACCAGAAACAAGAGCCAAGATTTGCGATTAAAGAGAAAGAAACGAATGAAAACCCTAGATAAACGAGCTTACAGCCTCTAACATGCACATCAACCAATTCAGGAATCCATAAAGATTCAAGAACTAATGAGAGGGACACATTAACAAGGATGAAGACATCGAGTAAGAAGGGCAGTCATGGGAAGAAAGGAGATCGTCAAAAATCGCTAGGGTGAGAGACCATTAGGGTTTTATTTGTGTTAAACCCTAGTTTTCTTTGTCTTTTTTCTGATTGATTACCATTCTTGTGATCGCTAACTCGATTAGACCACCTAGATCAATTAAGTCTGTTAATTGATTAAGAGAACTGACAAGTAATTTAGGGTTTCTTGCTTGCGTTAGGGTTTTTTCTTGTTTGTTTTTTCTTGTTGGCTGCTGGTTTCTAGGGTTCTTTGTCATTCTCGATTGCATGGTTTATTAGTGATGGAGGGATCGAATTCATCAAAGGGGCATGTCCCTGTTGGTGGTTTAGCTAGTAAAATTAAGAAAATTTATGGTAAAGTCACTGCTCCTGTGCGTGGTGCTCTTCGTAACCCTAACCCTAAAAAGGGTACATCTGATGCAAAACAGTTCTGGTGGAAAAATATTCTGAAGGTTTTTTTGCCCCAGGTAGTGATTCTCATGGTACTGATAAATTCTGTTCGTCCTGAAACAGGTTCGTTTATTGATGGTAAAAAGGATGAGAGTCAGAATTCGAAGTTTGAGGATTTCACTGCTCCACTTAAAACGGGAGATGGTGAGGGAAAAGAATATCTAGCACATGGTTATCCCTCTGTGATGCTTTCAGATGATAAGAGTGAGACGTCACCCTTGACATAAAATGATAGAAATGAGGCTGGAAGAGACTGTTGTGGAGGATATTAATAAGGTGAATTCTGATCCGTCAATTGAACAGGAGAAACAACCTGCCCAACAGGAACAACCCAAGGTGACATATGTTGCTAAAGTTCAATCTTCATCGTCATCTACAAAGAAGGTGAATTTCAGGAAACTTGAAGCTACTGAAGTGCGGGATGGTGCAGACATTGTTCTGCCTAAAGAATCTGTTCGTGAGGTAAATGCTCGCTTTCAACAAACTTTAGTCGGTTATTTTCTGGGTAAGAGACTTGCCTTTCCCGTTGTTGAAAACTTTGTTCGTAATAATTGGACAAAATTTGGTATTACAAAAGTGATGATGAATGCCAATGGTTTCTTCTTTTTTAAGTTCAACTCGAAAAATGGTATGAATAGAGTACTAGAAGAAGGACCTTGGATGATTCGTCATGTTCCTCTTTTGCTTAACATTTGGAGTCCTGGAATTTCATTGAAAAAAGAGAAAATTAAATCCATTGTTGTATGGGTTAAATTGCATGAGGTTTCGATGGCAGCATACACGGAGGATGGATTAAGTCTTTTGGCAACTAAGTTAGGAAACCCCAAGATGTTGGATACGAATACTACAACCATGTGTTTGGAATCATGGGGTAGGAGTAACTATGCTCGTGCTCTAATTGAAATTTCTGCGGATATGGATTTCAAAGATGAGCTGGTAATGGCGATTCCGGATCTTGATGGGGATGGGTACACAAATGAAAAAATTATAATCGAGTATGAGTGGAAGCCACCAAGATCAACATGTTGCGTGTTTGGACATGATGACACTCATTGCCCAAAAGAAGGATCAACCGTTGATAAAGATGGTTTTCAATTGGTAAAAGGAAAGGGCAAGAACAAGCCGGGATTCCAAACAAAGAAAATTAAACCTCAGTTTGTCTAAAGGCCTGTTTCGAAGCCACCAGGAGACAAGAATAATAATAATATTTCAGCAAGTACTTCAACAAATATTCCAACTAAAAACTCTTTTGAGGTACTGGACGAGCATAAGGATAGGACGGAACCTGGTTTCAAACAAAATACCCTGGAAGCTCGCTTGAAATTGGCAAAGCAAAACCAAAAGCAGTCATTTTATTTTGAGTCGGATGATGATGAGGTTGAAGATGTTTATGATGAATCTGCTCAATTTATGGCTAATACCCATGGTACTACTTCTGAGAGGGCAAGCACTCCCGTTCCAAAAGTTCTAATGGGTAGTATCGCATGGAACATAAGGGGGTTGGACCGCTTTCTGAAACAAAAAGAGGTTCGATATGTAGTAAATGAAACATCACCTTAACGTGTGCGCCATTATGGAGTCCCACGTTGATGTGTCATGTTTATCTACTATCTGTAAGAAGGTGTGTAGGACATGGGATTGGACATCCAATGGTAATCTTTGTAGTAAAGGGACGCGCATCATTACTGGATGGAATAGGGATGTAGTTGATTTGATGTTGTTATCACAAACAGACCAGGTTATGCATGTGCAACTCGTTTTTAAAATTGACAAGAAAGCCTTGTTTTGCTCTTTTATATATGCAAATAATTATTACAAAAACAGACCGGGACTATGGCGTGATCTATGCATCCACAAGAATTTTGTAAATGATAAACTGTGGAAGACTTCAATTCATCTTTGAACTTGGAGGATAACTTATTTGGCTCATCAAATATCAATACTGGAATGAGGGATTTCAAGGAGTGCATTGAAGAACTAGAGGTTTTTGACATTAACAGTTGGGTTTCCATTTTACGTGGAATCAAAAGCCAAAAAAAGGAAATGGGATCTTCAAAAAGATAGATAGAGTTATGGGAAATATTGCTTTCACTGATGAGTTTCCGAATTCTTGTGCTTTGTTTCAACCTATTCGAATTTCGGATCACTCCCCATGTATATTGAAGATGCCATTGATTACAAGAGACATACCAAAACCTTTTAAATTTGCGAATTTTCTGGTTCGTAAGAAAGGGTTTACTGAGGCTGTTGAACAAGCGTGGTCGACAGAGATTGAGGGACATTACATGTATAGAGTTGTAAAGAAACTTAGAGCATTGAAATCCCCTATGCGAAGTCTTTTGGTAAAGCAAGGTAATCTACACAAAAAGGTTGAGCTGCTGCGCAATGAATTCGATAGCACTCAAAAACTTATTGATGTAGATCCTCTTAATCATGGCCTAAGAGAAAAAGAAACGACATACTTAAAAGTCTTTCGTGAAGCTGTCCTTGACGAGGAGGAGTTCCTCAAGCAGAAATCAAAAATAGAATGGCTTAGTGTTGGTGACAAAAATTCAGCTTTTTTCCATAACTCGGTTAAAAGTAAAAATCACCGGAGTTGAATTGAAGTCATAAAGGACACAACTGGTAATATGCATGAAGGAGGAGATGCACCACAAGCACTTGTTAATCATTATGAAAACTTTCTCGGTGTGGAAAGTACTACTTCTTTAATGCATAGTGGTGATCTGTTTACTAAAACTCTTACCCCCATTAAAGCTAATGCTATGATAAGAAGAGTTACGAATGATGAAATAAAGGCTGCCTTATTCTCTATTGGTGATAACAAAGCTCCTGGGCCAGATGGATTTTCTTCAGCCTTTTTCAAGAATGCATGGAACATTGTAGGTAATGACGTGTGCTTGGCTGTACATGATTTTTTCTGTTCGGCACAGCTTCTTCGAGAGGTTAATCATACACTACTTGCATTGATTCCAAAGGTTAATACTCCTTCTTCAATTACTGATTACAGACCTATCTCTTGTTGTAATACCATTTATAAGTGTATCAGCAAAATTATAACTGACAGAATAAATGATGGACTTCATGATAGTTAGTATCAACCAATCTGCTTTTTTGTTCCGGGAAGGCGTATATCGGATAATATCTTGCTAACTTAGGAGCTCATGCACAATTATCATAGGAATGTTGGACCACCAAGATGTGCATTTAAGATTGATATCCAAAAAGCTTATGATACAGTAGATTGGGTTTCTTGAGGGCGACATTGCATGGGTTTGGATTTCATCCCACCATGATTAACTGGATTATGAAGTGTGTCACGTCAACTTCATTCTTGTTGTCAATCAATGGGAATACTTATGGTCATTTTAAGGGTAAGAGAGGCCTACGGCAGGGAGACACAATGTCTCCATACTTGTTTACTTGTGATGGAAGTGTTCAATTTAATCATCAGAAAGCTATTGCTAGACCTTCTAAATTCAGATTCCATAACAAGTGTGAAAAGGAAAGAGTTGTGAATCTTTGTTTTGCGGATGACCTGTTTTTGTTTGCACGAGGATAACCGAAGTCAGTCAAAATCATTATGCAAGCGCTCAATGATTTCAAAGAAATGTCAGGTTTGGTGCCTAGTCTCCCGAAAAGCACAGTGTTCTTTTGTAATGTAAGTGATCAAGCAAAGGAAGCTATCTTAAGAATACTACCTAGGTATTATATAGAGATTGTAAAAATTCTACTGGAAGAAAGGATGGAGGAAACGCATTACAGACTGAGAAATAAACTATCGTTTGCTGGTAGACTTGGCTGGTAAAATCGGTGCTATTATTCCTTCCAATTTTATGGGCATCATTTTACTTTACCAGCGCGGTCATATCCGAGCTTGAGAAGAAAAATGACGTCCTTTTTCTGTGTGAAGGACCATTTAAAAAAAGGGAAGTGCCAAATTTTCGTGGAAATTGTTTGCTTACCTAGAGAAGAAAGGTGGTTTAGGAATTAAAAGAATTGTTGAACACAAACAAAGCCCTTATAACGACGCATGTGGGAGTATTTTAACATAGAGAATAGTTGGGGTAAGTCTGGATTCATTATAGGTTGAAGGAATCGTAGTTTGGGAATGTGCCGAAGCATTAGCTGGGGTTGGAGAAAATTACTACAGCTTAGAGAGGTCATTCGACCTTTTTTCTGGACTAAGATTGGTAATGGTATCTCTACGTCGGCATGGCATGATCTATGGAATGATCAATGTCCTTTAAGTATTTTATTACGCCGAAACCGATTAATCAAGCTGGTTTTACACTACCATCTTGTATAGTGAAGTCTTTCATGATGGTGATTGGAATTGGCCAAGCCATTGGCCTAAGTTGTTTCCGCGGTCTTGCAAACTTCCTACATTAACACCTAACACTAATCAGGACTGTTGCTTGGATGGATAGTAATGGGAATGACTGATTTGTAGTACAAAGTGGGGTGGGAATCAATTCGAAGAAATGAACTACAATTTTCCCTTTGCATGGAGTAGTGTGGTATTTCTCATGTATACCTCCGCCATCCCTTCTATGTGGCTTATTTTTTGTGGAAATGAAAACACAAGACAAGCTAAACCTAGGACGTTGGAGGAATGATGAATTTACACTTAACAATGTTTGTGTCACTTGCAAACAGGCCCGCCTCCCATAACCACTTGTTATTGACAATAGTAGTTTTTCCTGAACAGGTGTGGAACAACTTGAAAGATGCAGCTGTTATTACATTTCGGCCAGTGGATGTATTACCAATGTTAATTCATAGAGCGACATCTAGATCATCCAAGTGTTGTGGAGCGATTATTGGGTGGCTTTTTTTGCAAATCATATGTTATATGGCCAAAGCGTAACAATAGACTCACTCAAAAAACCAAGATGGCCGTGTGGCTTCCCAACTTCAGTATTTACTATAAAACAACGGTTCATGGGAGATTCCTTCGATTTTTTTTTTGGGTAAAGGGATTACCCTGTTTAAACATTCATATCACCAATAATAAACAGTACATCACAAGTAATGAAGCTGAATGCCCCATTAATTCCCTATATGACATGCCATATAGAGTAAAACAAGCTATCCTAGCAAAAACTACAGCAGC
>CM067169.1:82973388-83082930 GCA_034093135.1 Erigeron breviscapus | reverse complement strand
TCTGACAGTCTGCTCATGTAGACTGTTCCTTTCTGGATAGCTGACCATGCTCATCCAAGATATCCATGTGCCCCATCAGCCTGCATACTTCCCTTGTATTTATACCAGTGGGAAGCTCAATAGGCAACTCATTCTGTTCATGATAGTTTAACTGTAGAACAGACCTGAGCAGACTTGCAGTGAAACCAAGGGATCTGTATGTCCTAGTCGGAAGTTGAGGGTTGTTACATATTAGTAGGAAAAGAAGAGTTATAAGAAGGATTACCACAGTGTAGTAACGGGTTACTCATGGATTTGGTTATGCCTATCCATAACGACAATGATGGACCCCGTAAGGTCTACCCATCTAGTCGGGTGTGAGGTTTCCTATTTGGTCATGTGGCCGCCTCACACAACTTATTTGTGCAGATTTTATTTGGCATAACCTTTGCGTTGATTGTGTTGCTTGTGCAGTTAAGTGGCTAGTGTTGATATTGGAGGATTGCTAGGCACATTATAGGATTTGATATTCCTATTATGCAGATTGTGTTGATATTGTTGTTGTGCCTTTATGTATGCATGAGTTGTTTTATAAATTGATTTAATTGGCAATCCTTGTTATTAAACTAACCTGTTATCTTACTCAGCTTTAATAGCTGACACTTGTTTTGTGGAAATGTGTTGTGCCCTCAGGTTAGACGTTGATCAGTAGCTTGGTAGCTTGCTTGTGAGATGGGTAGCTTTTACTGGAGCTTATGGACGTTGCCTTTAGTTACCCATAGTTGCATTTATTTAAGTAGACATTATTTAGCCGTTTGGCATTTGTTATGTTGATTGTGGTAACATTTATGAGACAGATTTTAGGAATCATTTGGGATTTTTAAAAGTCGCTTCCGCATTTTATTAACGGAGTTTGATTTATTATTTAAAAATTTTTGAAATCCACATTTTTATAAAGTAGGGTGTTACAAGATGGTATCAGAGCAGTAGTTTAAGTGAACCATTCACAGGGGACCCACAAAGAGAAGAAAAGAAAATTTGCAAACATTTGGGCCGACAAGGGTCGTCGCTAAAATTTGTTCGAAAAAAAAAAAATACAAATATAATATACATATACGATAGGGAGACTTATATTGTATTTGGTATTTATGTATCATGCACTCCTATATGTATTATATTAAATATTATGTACCACTGTATGTATTTCAGGTTTATATATTCATTTTTTCAAAAACAATTAATAAATTAACAACAAACATCAAGAATTATATATTACAAAAATCTGTATCCATAAAATAAAACCTGAAATTTTATTAACCAAAAAGAATTCTATAATATACAAAATGACAACGACAACGGTACCAATCCCGGCAGTCGGGGTACGGGGAGGTAAGATGTAGACAGACCTTACCCCTACTCAACGGTAGAGAGGCTGCTTCCAGATCCACCGAGTGGAAGGGACCTCCGGCCCAGGGTATTACAAATAGGGTTAGATCCACGTGGGGGAATTTGTTAGGACCAGTTTCGCCAAAACTGGCCAGTCTCCAGTTGCATCTGGAGACCTGAAGAAAGGTTAGGACCAGTTTCACCGAAACTGGTCAGTCTCCAGTTGAATCTGGAGACCTGAAGGAAATGTCCAGAAATATAGAAGTCCAGTTGCACCGTACAGTTAACGCAACTGAAGACTTCCTCCAGTTGAGATCTGACCAGATGAAGTATCGTCCAGTTGAAGTCGAAGACGTCAGGTGGAAGAGAGAGAATGACAATGGCAGCGAAGCCCAGTTGTCATTCTAACCAGATCGAGAACTGGAGACAATTAGTGTAGACGCACTTACAAAGCTCTACACTAATCTCGAGGAAGACTTTTGTCTTATGTATTTGTTTAAGGATAAAAGCAATTATCCATATATATAATACAAAAGTGCAAATGGTTGATAAGATAAAGTATTGGTCCTGCCATACTTTATCGAGTATTACAAGGAATTAAATATAATTCCTTACATACTTTCAACTATATTTTATACGACAAAGTTGAGTCCCCAAGACCAACTTTGTCTATAAATACAAGTCGTTGCACAAGCTAGAAAATAACTTTGCAAGCCTGCAATTTTCTTGGTGAACTTGTGCAACATTCTCTCAATCGCAAAAAGGAACATTTCACAACTTTAAGTGTTTCGATTGTTAAAGAGAATTTCCAAGTATTAGATCAATTGTATTTCATAGGTTGTTAGGATATTTACACTTGTGTATTATCTTGGTTCCGCAACAACCTTGTAATTTGTTTAATATCAATAAATAAATTACACTTGAAAAATATATATTGTCTCACCAATTTACTTTACAAGTATCTATATTATTGCATTGTCATTTACTTATTATCACCTTAATAAGTAATCCAGAACCTGGTATACAGTACACTGCAACTGGTCGTCTCCAGATACAGTGTACGTATTGCAAAGTTCACTCACCATTGACATAGAGGTGTCTTCAGTTAGTACCATCTATTGAGTTGGGACTTACAAGTGGTATCAGAGCAGAAGGCTAATATACTTGCCTAGATCTGCTTAGATGACTACTACTGAAGGTGAGAATGGTTCTGGTCCAAATGTTGAAAATGTTAACATAAATGTTCCACCTGGTACACCTATTCAAAATGTTAATACCAATCCTCCTCCTCCTTCAAATGCCCCTAACCATGTCCATGTACATTATTCTAACACTCCTGTTCCTAAATTTGATGGGAACAGTGAAACGTTTGGTACATGGAAGGCCAGAATGCTATTGCATTTTGGTGGGATAGAGAGGTATATGTTGAAAATCCTTAAGGATGGACCTTATATACCCATGTCCTCTGGGGTAAGTCCTCTTCTAGATCCAACTGGAAGAAGAGGCTCCAAAGAAAAGCTAGAAGACCATTGGTCTGATGAGGATCGCAGACTGGTTGACCTAGATACCAGACTGAAAAACATGATCCTTGCAGCTGTTCCTGAAGACTTAATTCCAACACTTGTGTTGTTCCCCAGTGCCAAGGCAATGTGGGAAGAATTGGTTATTCAGTTTGAAGGAGGTGATGACACCATTGTCACTAGAAAAGTTGCCCTGAACAAGAAGTATGAATCCTTCTTTGCTTTACCCAATGAGAGCCTGACTGGTACCTATACCAGATTCACCAGTGTGATTAATCAACTGAGAGGTCTGGGTGTAGTGAAGGATAAGGACATTCTTCTTGAGAAGTTTTGTGATATTCTTCCTTCCAAATGGGAAAACATGATTCTTGTCTTAAGACAAGGTAAGACCCTGCACAACCACACTCTTGCATCTCTGTATGGAGCCTTCAGATTCACTGAAGATAATAATGCACAGAGACTGGTGGCTGAGCAGGATGCCTTAAATCATGCCCAGAGTTCAAAGGTTTCTAGTGTAACTGAGAAACCTTGTGCTGCCTTGATATCTGCTGAGAATGTCCAGTCACATTCTATGAAGGAGATGTTGAACAGCTTGCTGAACTCAGGCCTGACCACTAAAATCAGTGATGGTTGTGATGAAACTGACGATGATGATCTGGTCGCCATGATTGCTAAAACCTTCAACAGGTTTAAGCATAAATCTAATAGATTTAATGGCCCAAACAATGCTTCCAGCTCCAACTCTCTGGACAAGTCTAATCTTACCTGCTATAAGTGTGGTAAGAAAGGACACTTTATGAAGGAATGCAGATCTAGTCAGTTGAACAACCAAACTGGTCCCCCTGTCCCAAATTTCAATAACAATCGGGCTGATGATGGCTATAAAGCCAAATACAAGAAGCTTAAGGCCCAGATTGCTCTTCTTTCCCTTGAAAAAGAGAAGAACCAGTGCTTGATTGCACAAACTGAAGGAAAGTGGGAACTCTCTGATGACTCATCTGATGATGATGAAGAGATAAGGGACATGTGTTTCATGGCCTTGGAAGATCAACAGCAACATGTGGCAAAAGATGATGTCATTTCTGGAAGATGGGTGGACATCATTTTGAAAAAGGTATGTGATTATGACAACCAGGTTGATCCAGAACTGAAACTGGACCTTGCTGAATCACTAAATGGTGATTTATTGTTTGTTGAAACTGTTAGAACTGACTGTGAAAGGTATCTGGAAACAGTTTTAACTGAACTAAACAATTTAAAACCTCAACTGAGTGATTTACAAAGTATCCAGTTGGCTCTTAAAGAGTCAGTTTTGAAAAATGAGGCTTTAGAACTTGATAATCAAAAATTAAATTCTGATCTTGAAAAAGAAAAATTAATTATCAAGTCATGGGTCAAGGCATCTGGAAAGAATTATGATGCATTCTCTAGAACCATTGATGCCCAGAAAAATGCATGGAAATCTAGAGACCTGGAAATGGCAGCTCTCCTACCAGATCTTCATGCATTGCCTCCAGCTCTTAGGGTTGATACCCCATATGATCAACCTAAGACTGTCAAAACTGAAACTGATAAGACCACCCCCACTGAGGTCAAATCTGGAGCTGAACAGGCTAAAGCTCCAGTTAAAAGGGCTACAGGTGATAAGCCTTTACCTCAAAAGTCTAATGAGCCCAAGACTCAAAAGACCAAAACTCCAGTTGAACCTAAGTCCAAGGTTCAACAGCCAAATGAAAAAGATATTTTGTCACAACTGGAAAACCAACTCCAACTTTTGTCTAGACAGGTTCAGAGTTGCACTGCCAGAATTAAAAATCTGGAAGGAGGATCATCTCCTCCAGCTGGTAAACAAAATATCAAAACCCCTTTAAAACAAAAGAATGTTCCATCTGGAACAAAATCTAAAAGAAAAGGGTAATAAATATCAATTACCAATTGTTTTTACTCCTGGACCTGAAGCTAATAAAAAGGCTTCAGCTCCATCCTCCAGTTCCAACCCACCAGAATCAACTGAGACTTCTCAGAAGAAGTCCAGTGGACCCATCAAGAAAAGATGGGTTCACAAAAATATCTAATGATTTTTGTGGGTGTGCAGGGCGATCGTAAAAAGAACACCTGGTATCTGGACAGCGCTGCTGGACGAACAATGACCGGATGTAAGCCCCTGCTGGAAGAGTTCACTGTCCAAGATGGACCGGCAGTGACTTTTGGTAATGATGGGAATGGAAAAACTGAAGGATATGGTGTGCTTAATAATGGACAAGTCAAATTCACCAGAGTTGCATTTGTGAATGGTTTAAAATATAACCTGATCAGTGTAAGCCAACTATGTGATGATGGCTTCAGAGTTTTGTTCGATATTGCACAAGGCACCATATTTAACAAGGATTGGCAAGTGGTTATGATTGCACCCAGAAAAGGCAATGTGTACATCATGGATATGGAACCAGCTCCAAAAGAGCAGTGCTTCTATACCAAGGCTGATGAGGACACCAACTGGCTATGGCACAAAAGGTTATCCCATCCTAATTTTAAGAACATCAACAAGTTGTCTCGCAAACAACTGGCTGATGGGATACCTCCAGTTTCCTTTAAAAAGGAGAAGCCATGTCCAGGGTGTGAGATGGGAAAGCAGAAAAGAGCCAGTTTCAAAACAAGGCAAAACTTTAGCATCACTGAACCTCTTCACATGCTTCATATGGATCTCTTTGGTCCAGTGAATGTTCAAACTAGAGCTGGAAAGCGTTATACTCTAGTGGTGGTTGATGAATTCACCAGATTCTGTTGGGTGATATTCCTCAGATCCAAAAGTGATGCAGCTGCTGAAATCATCTCTCTCATCAAGAGAATTGAACTCAAGTATACTCACAAAGTGTGTCAGTTGAGAAGTGATAATGGTACAGAATTTCAGAATAATGTGCTTGAATCATTTTGCAATGACACTGGCATCTCTCAGAATTTCTCTTCAGCTCGCTCTCCTGAACAGAATGGTGTTGTTGAAAGAAAGAATCGTACCCTGATTGAAGCTGCCAGAAGTATGCTATCTGAATCTGGTCTTCCAACCAGTTTTTGGGCTGAAGCAGTGGCAACAGCTTGCCATACCCAAAATCGGTCAGTTTATGTCAAAAGACATAGGAAGACTGCCTATGAAGTTACCCAAAATCAGTTTATGTCAAAAGACATAGGAAGACTGCCTATGAAGTTCTTAGGAATCGTAAACCAAACATTGGTTATTTCCATGTGTTTGGTTGTCCAGTTTATATCTTAAATGATTCCAGTCAGCTAGGCAAATTCGATGCAAAAGCTGATGAAGGATTTTTCGTGGGCTACTCAGATATTAGAAAGGCTTTTAGAGTTTATAATTATAGACTCCAAAAGGTCCACGAGTCAATTCATGTCACATTTGATGAATCCAACGATGCAATTAATAAAAGGCCAAACCTTGATATTTCTCCAGTAATTCCAATCAGTTTTGGTGCATCTGACCAAGTTCATCAGTCAGATGTTCCACCAGTTAATGTTTCCAGTCAAACTGACGTGGAACCAGCTACAAAGAAGAATACCACCAGTGACATATCATTTTATCCCTCCATCAGTTTCAATTTACCACAGAAACTGGTGATTGGATCAGATGTACGTGTCACTCCAATATCAGCACCAGTTCAAACTCCAATCTCTCCAGTTATACAAGAAATGCCTCTAACTGATGAATTTCATGATGCCAATCGTGACCTCATTGACTCTGATGAGGATGTAGAAGAAGTTTGGACTGATCCTCCTCCAGTTGCAACTGAAGAGGATCCCCAGGTGACTTGCACTGATATTGTAGTTCACCAGCCTAGTCAATACACTAGATGGACTGCAGCACATCCAATTGAACAGATTGTTGGAGATCCAAATAGTGGGGTTCAGACTAGAAGAGCCACCAGTGAGCAATGCTTGAACGTCACCTTCTTATCACTGATTGAACCGAAGAAGATTGACGAGGCTATGGCAGATCCAAGCTGGGTAGAAGCTATGCAAGAAGAGCTTATCCAGTTCGAAAGGAACAATGTATGGGAACTTGTTCCTTGTCCTCCAGGTTTGAAGAAAGAACCTATTGGAACAAGATGGGTCTACCGAAATAAGATGGATGAAGATGGCAATGTTGTAAGAAACAAAGCCAGATTGGTTGCCAAGGGTTATTGTCAAGCAGAGGGCATTGATTTTGATGAGACTTTTGCTCCAGTTGCAAGACTTGAAGCCATAAGAATTTTCTTGGCTTATGCAGCCCATCTGCAGTTTAAAGTCTTCCAGATGGATGTCAAAAGTGCGTTCCTAAATGGAACTTTGGAAGAAGAAGTGTATGTTAAACAAACTCCAGGCTTCCTCAATGAGAAGCATCCTCACTGGGTATACAGACTGAACAAAGCATTGTATGGTCTAAGACAAGCCCCAAGAGCCTGGTATGATACTTTAACTAAACATCTTCTCAAAAATGGCTTTCAAAGAGGTGCAATAGATAATACCTTGTTAATCTTGAAAGAAAGAAGTAATATCTTACTGGTACAAATTTATGTTGATGACATTATATTTGGTTCAACTGATGATGCAATGTGTAAAAAGTTTTCTAAAATCATGTCATCTGAGTATGAAATGAGTTTAATGGGTGAATTAACATTTTTCTTGGGTCTTCAGATTAAACAAACTGAAAATGGAATTTTCATAAATTAAGAAAAATATGTCAGAGATTTGTTAAGAAAATACAAATATGATTCAATCCCATCGAAAAACACACCTATTGCAGCACCATTGAATCTGGACTCTGACCCAACTGGCAAACCAGTGAACACAACTGAATACCGTGGTATGGTTGGTTCACTGATGTATTTAACTGCCAGTCGACCAGATATAATGTTTGCAACATGTCTATGTGCCAGATTTCAGGCTAACCCAAAAGAATCACATTTGCATGCTGTTAAGCGCATCTTCAGGTACCTGAAAGGGTGCCCTAGCCTTGGTCTTTGGTATCCCAAAGGCTCAGGGTTAGATCTAATGGGTTATTCAGATTCAGATCATGCAGGTTGTAAGATAGATAGAAAATCAACAACTGGTGGTTGTCATTTCCTTGGAGGAAAACTGGTAAGTTGGACCAGCAAGAAGCAGACGTCAGTCTCTATGTCCACTGCTGAGGCAGAGTACATTTCTGCGGCCAGTTGCTGTGCCCAGATTCTATGGATCAAGAACCAGTTACTAGATTATGGTCAAAAATATACAAGGACCCCAATCTTTTGTGACAATACCAGTGCAATTGCTATATCTCACAACCCAGTGATGCACTCCAAGACAAAGCATATCGACATCAGGTATCATTTTATTCGTGATCATGTTATGAAAGGAGACATTGAAATTCATTTCATCCCCACTGACAAACAGTTAGCTGATGTTTTTACAAAACCTCTTGATGAGAAAACTTTTAAACATCTCATCAGCGAACTGGGAATGTTAAATCCTTAAAACTGGAGAATTTTATTATGAACGCGTCAGTGACACTGATGAGGTTCTCCAGTTGAGGAGGTCCAGATAATCTTTGCTCACCAGGCTATCGAACGCCTTTGTGATACTATCCTGGTACTAATTGATTACTGGATCATCATTTTGGGGGGAAAGACTCAAAATAATTTTCTTATTAAAATTCTTTTCATTTGAAAATGACAACTGGAGAACTCTCCAGTTGAATTTCTTATTAAAATTCTTTTATTTGAAAATAGCAACTGGAGAACCCTCCAGTTGGAATATGTCACTGGACTAATCCTCCAGTGTAAATATTCAGTCTTATCTTAAAACTGGTGGTCAACCAGATTTCATAACGTTTGAAAATACCTGGTCAGTTTTGTGACACGTGATGGTACTCGAGTGTTTGGTCCACTTGTCAACCGTCATATGACGTGTTAAGGTTATTTTTGTAAAAGGAAACACTTTTTATTGGGAAATCGAAAAGTTAGTGGGCGCGTGGAGAAATTAAGCCGTCGTAGCATTTAATGCTGACATGGAGAATTAAATTTTTACTTCAAAATTCAAATTTTTGGTTATAAAAATATCTTGAAAATTTGGTTTTTGGCATTAAAATATTCTTGGTATTTCATTGGGATCACAATTTCTCTTATAAATACCCCTTATTTACTCCGATCACATTTACTTCCTTTTTCATTCCTTCATTTACTTCCCAATCATCAAAATCGCTTCCTTTCTCTCTCTGCTCAATAAATCAAGAACCCTAATTCCTAAATTCTCAATTTCACTTTCAAATCATTCTAAAATGGCACCAAAATCTTCCAGAAGTAGGGATGTAAATCTGCTTACAGTCCCATACAAACCATCTGTAAATGTCAAACGAGCCGATGGTGCCCCTCCAAATTCTACATTGATTAAATTGAATCCCAATAATCCCATGGCCAGTTTGCAAGGGGTTCAAACTCCCGATACTCTCATCGGAAAAATTCAGAGATTCCTTCGGGATTCTCCTATCGGAGAGTGTTTTTCCCTTAACCCACGCAAGTTATATCATGATTACTTGTGTGAATTCTGGTACACTGCACAACTCTCTGAAGACTGTTCATCTATCTCTTTCACTCTTAAAGATGGTTCAGTCGAGTGTACCATAACCGCTGAAACGTTGAGGGATGCTCTGCACCTCAACTACTGGAGACAGGGTGAGTCTCCAGTTATGCTATCCCAAAGTATCAATTTTCGCCAGGTACTCCTCGATATGGGGAATAAGGAGTGTCTGGAAAATGGGGTATTGAAAACCAAAGGTGCTATGACCTTGAAGGGCCTCTCACCATCCTGGAGGTACTTCTTCATTCACCTAGTTGAAAGCATGGGTGGGAGTTCTGGTGGACTGGACCAGATTAACTCCACACAAGCAGAGATGGCTTACTGCTTGTGGAATGGACTCAGAGTGGATTTTGCAAATATCCTGTTCAGAAGCCTGGTTCAAAAACTGAAGGGCACCAGGGGACCATGTATCCCCTTCTCCAGGTTTCTATCACTCTGTTTCTTGCAAATCTTGGGCAGTGATGAATATCACAATACTCAGTCCTTATACACTGTCCCAGAAATGCTAAGAAATCTGGACAACCTTGCATCTGAACCGATGGCATTCTCTAAAACCGATGCACCAGTTAAAGGTGAGTCGGAAAGACAACTGGGCGGGCCTCAAAACAATGAGGGACCCACCGGTACGTCTACTGAAATAATAACTGACGCTGAACCAATTCGACAGTTTAACCCCTCTAGTTCCAGCATGTCAGTTCCTACAACTGTCACTGGAGACCTCCCAACAGGTCTCCAGGGTGTTCCAAAGGCGACCAGGTCAAGACGACGTCTTAGGAACTTGTCAGCCATTGCCACTGACAACCCAGCCAGCCCTCCAGTTTCCTCTCAACAAGAAACTGGAGAGAGTCAAAGGGATGAACAGCAATCTATCCCTGGAGAAGTTACCCTGGTAACTGATCCACCAACTGATGAAACCATCCAGGAAACTGGAACTGGTCATCAGGAGACTGAACTTAATGTTCAGCCATCCCTATCATTCATAAATCTAGGTATGGATGTGGATGAGTTCCAACTTGAATCTTCGGATTCAGAAGGAACACAATCTGATCAGGAAATAGTTGATGCATCTGTACATGATCAACTCCCTTCATTTTCTGATCAACCCCTAGATTTACAAGTTTCAGTTTCACATTCCACTCAAGTGCTCACTGAAATGCCACCACCACCACCACGATCACTTTTATCAACTCCCCAACCGACGCCGTTGTCCACACCTGAGCATTCTCAGCATGGACAACACATTGATTTCTCTATTCCTTCTTCTTCTACACCCCCTTCAGTTTCAATTTCTCCTGCTGGTCAGTTAACTGGGGAGGCTTCTCTCAATTTGCCTCCTCCAGTTGCTCCAGTGCAGCCTACTGCTGGTCCAGTGACAACTTCCCCTCCGTCACTGGATACTCAATTTGTCTCCTTCTCTGCCGACATCCAAAACCTGATCAAACGGGTGGAGGGTGTTCACAAGACAATTGAGCAGAATGCCAAGTCCCTCTCCAAATACAACAAAGACACAATTACAAATTCTAAGGTTGTTGATTTGGGAATCAATAAGTTTGCTGCCAATGAGGACTTGGTATTCAAGAAGTTGAATGAGTTAGTCACTGGCTGCAACAATCTGGCCACATCTCTGAAAGAAGCCTTTGACTTAACTCAAACAAAGGTATCTACTTCTATCTCCAACTTGCTGGGTAATACTGTCAGATCATCTGAAGTAGATCTGAAGGAGATAGAGAGGCAGGTTAAGGAACTGTTTAATAAACCTGGCCTCAATGTAGCTGACCTTGGGCAGCAGGTGGCCACTTCAGTTGGCCAGATGATTGATGAGAAACTGGCTAGTAGAGAAGATGAACTGGTCAAGAAGGTGATGGCTGAATTTGTCAAGATACCCCCTCCTCAGGTTAATCTGGAACCATTAGCACTTGAAGTTAACCAGTTGAAGGGGTGCACTAAATGCTGTAAACACCCAGTTGTCTTCTCACACTTCATCTATTGACAAACTGGTGACTGAAGTGGAGAATTTGAAAAAGAAGGATGCTGGAGTGAAGGAGCAAGTGGTTAAAGGTCTAGATGAAGATTCAAAGACTTTGAAAGACTTGAAGACTGGTCAGGACCAAACAGCTGCAAATGTCTTGACCCAGTCTCAAGAAATTAACCACTTGTGGAGATCCTTTCGGATGGTTTGCACTGTATTTAAGGAGTGCAAGGATATGCAAACGTGGCAGCCTCTAGCCCGTTTGCCCTCCAGTCCTGAAGACTGGGCAGCTGTTCGTGCAGGTCTAGACGCTGCCAGGTGGGAAAGGCCTATCCTTGCACCCAGACTACCAGGTCCAGTCAGTGCAAGACCGTTGGTTGAAAAGCAAGTGGTTGGTACAGATGATGATGACCAACATGTGATTGAACAGTTTGAAGATGTTGGTGATAGGGGGAATAAGGGCAAAGAGATTACAACTGATGAATCTGCCCAGCTGGCCACTGATATTCCTCATTTGGAAACTGGTAATATTGACAAGCTCCCTCCAGTTTCAGAAAGTGAAAGAAAAAGATTGGCAACAATTGGTAATGCTATAAAGGAAAGAAAGAAACTAAAACAAGCAAACCAAGCTGAAGCCAGAGAACAACTGGAGAGGACGAAGTTACTTGATGCAAGTGATGCACATCTGTTAGGCATCCAACTTGATCAGTATCTGAAAGTCAATCATGATGCTAGGATTGTTGGCATGGTGAAAGAAATGCTTGATATTGAGCTTGACAAGTATTATCCAGATGATGAAGCAGAACATGATGCTAGGAATCTGAACATATCAGTGGAGAAGGCTAAGGAAATGAGGATGAGTGGAATCCAAAAGCGGCTGCAACATGTTCAGAATGTGGTCAGAAGAGTATTGAATCCACCCAAGTCCAAAGGCAAAACAAAAGCACTGCGAAGGGATGCAGATTTAAGGACTTGGGTGCAACCAAATGAACCCTCAAGTGAAGATATCAAAGATGCAGTGCACAAACTGAGCACTGGCCAGATCCAGCTGGCCAATGAATCTGAAGCACGAGCTTATCTATCTGAGGTGCAACAGCGAAGATTTCACCCAGGCAAGATCACTGATGTAAGAGTATCGATGAAGCCTGGTGCACAACACTTCATAGTTGCGGTTCAATACTTCAATGGACCAGCGAGACAAACGGAAAATCCGGATGTACAACAATATGGCCATTCTGAGCATGTGGAGATGCTAAGCTTGTTGGAAGCCAGGCAACTGAAGAGTAAGGTTGAAAAGGGCTGGATTTTTGTTCTTCAAAGTCTTCTCAAATTCAAAGAAAGTGTTGAAGAGAGACTGAAGTTTGATGTTGAAGACACTCAACCTATTTCTTCGATTGCCAAGAGAAGGAGAACTGGCGAGGGGCCATCTGTATAAGTTCTTCTTCAGTTTGTCTACTTGTATTTTTCATTTACAATCTTGTAAACTCTTGTAAATTTCATGTTATATAAATGAAGTTGCCAGATTGTAACAAACAGGATAGACAATAGAGTAAATCTAACAAACTTAAAAGAAAAACCCAAGGCATTTATTGATCTATAAAAATGCCTTGGAAAATTAGATAGATTTAGTCAAACACAAGTCTTTCGAACTAATACTTGTATAGAAACAAGTTCGAAAAGACTTGGCAATATTTCAGGACATTTAGGGGGAATTTGTTAGGACCAGTTTCACCGAAACTGGCCAGTCTCCAGTTGCATCTGGAGACCTGAAGAAAGGTTAGGACCAGTTTCACCGAAACTGGCCAGTCTCCAGTCGCATCTGGAGACCTGAAGAAAATGTCCAGAAATATAGAAGTCCAGTTGCACCGTACAGTTAACGCAACTGAAGACTTCCTCCAGTTGAGATCTGACCAGATGAAGTATCGTCCAGTTGAAGTCGAAGACGTCAGGTGGAAGAGAGAGAATGACAATGGCAGCGAAGCCCAGTTGTCATTCTAACCAGATCGAGAACTGGAGACAATTAGTGTAGACGCACTTACAAAGCTCTACACTAATCTCGAGGAAGACTTTTGTCTTATGTATTTGTATAAGGATAAAAGCATTTATCCATATATATAATACAAAAGTGCAAATGGTTGATAAGATAAAGTATTGGTCCTGCCATACTTTATCGAGTATTACAAGGAATTAAATATAATTCCTTACATACTTTCAACTATATTTTATACGACAAAGTTGAGTCCCCAAGACCAACTTTGTCTATAAATACAAGTCGTTGCACAAGCTAGAAAATAACTTTGCAAGCCTGCAATTTTCTTGGTGAACTTGTGCAACATTCTCTCAATCGCAAAAAGGAACATTTCACAACTTTAAGTGTTTCGATTGTTAAAGAGAATTTCCAAGTATTAGATCAATTGTATTTCATAGGTTGTTAGGATATTTACACTTGTGTATTATCTTGGTTCCGCAACAACCTTGTAATTTGTTTAATATCAATAAATAAATTACACTTGAAAAATATATATTGTCTCACCAATTTACTTTACAAGTATCTATATTATTGCATTGTCATTTACTTATTATCACCTTAATAAGTAATCCAGAACCTGGTATACAGTACACTGCAACTGGTCGTCTCCAGATACAGTGTACGTATTGCAAAGTTCACTCACCATTGACATAGAGGTGTCTTCAGTTAGTACCATCTATTGAGTTGGGACTTACAGAAGCTTAACATAATAATCTAGATCTCAAACTCTCAATCTCAATACTCATCTGGATCTCGAAATCTCCGATCTAAGATCCAGGAGAAAGAGTCGTTTGAAGATCAGAGAGTGGAGAGAGAGAGATATGGTGGATGGTATTTTCTGGCGGCCGGAGACGATTTCGGCGGCTTGAAGAAACGTGGTTGGTGGGTTTTTTTCAGGTGGCCGGAGACGATTTGTGGCCAAAGATGGAGGAGTTCTTCCAGATCGAGAGGTGCTTGTCTATTTCCCGGCGACATATGCGGGTTTGTCCCCGTTTTCCGGCGACAAAACAAAAAAATCTGTAAAATCATCCAGGTAGTTTGGCCATCCACATCCAAAATATAAAGATCTAGGTAAGTATATTAACCTTCTGCTCTGATACCAATTGTTAAGTCCCTCACACGATGGTTTAACCCACGAGTGTAAAATAACAAGTCAAGTATGAACTAGATTGGACTAGTATTACTTTAAATACAAATGCAAGAATATAAATAAAGTAGTACAAGACTTAAAGCAATAAATAAATAAATGGTGAGACACAATGTAATTTTCAAGTGTATTTTATTTATTGATGTTAAATAAAATACAAGGTTGTTGCGGAACAAGATATTACAAAGTAAGTATCTAAACAACCTTATGAATTACAAGTGATCTAATGTTTTGCTAAATAAACTCTTTGATCGAAATACTTAAAGTTGTGAAGTATAACTCTGATCGAGAGTATTTAAGCAAATGCACCAAATTGCAAAAAGTGATTTGGACGAGGGAAATGACTTGGTATTTATAGGCAAAAAATAATATTAATTTATGCCGTACAAATATGGTTGCATGCATTTAAGGAAACAACTTTAATTCCTTAAATGCATTGGTTAAAGTACAAGGATAAAGTCACTTGATAGTGACTTGTCATGTAATTAACCAACCACCTTTACACGCGTGTAAGGCTTTTAACAAAGGACAAAAGGATTGTCCGGATAAAAGCGTGTAAAGGTAAAAGTCAAATTCCTCGTAATCCGTGTTCAGACTTGTAAGGTCTAGAACACAGATTAGGTCTCCAGTCACGAGATCTGGTAAGTCTGTCAGTGAGCTCCGCTATTTGCCAGACTTCTTTCTTCAGACTTCAGTGAGAAGGTCTTCAGTGGGATGCATCTTGACTGGAGTGAAGTCCAGTGAACCAATCTGGTGGAATCCAGATTCCTGTACAAGTAAATGGTTCACTGGCCTTCTCATAATTTCTGAACAAATCTTCAGAGGACTCCAGTCTTCTCTGGAGCGAGTCCAGTAAATCTGGACCTAACAAATTCCCCCTATTTGTTTAGAAATTATGCAAGGATTTTCAAGCTTCTATCTATACAAGTTTGTGCTTGAAAAATCCTTGAAATTTTTACTAAGTCTAAATTTGTTTTTCTGGAAAACACTTTATAGATCATCAGTGTTTCCAGTTTATACATTTTAATTTTGCTAGACTTAATCTGATCAATTACTTGTGAAAAATAAAGCTTGCAACTTATATTTACAGACATCAAATGGTAAAAAGTTACAACTTTATTAAAAATTACAAATACAAGTAAATGATAAAGAGTTAGGCCCTTCTCTTATAGCATGTCCTGAAGCTTCTACAGTGGCCTTCCTCTTGGGAGAGATGGAGTGATGGTAATGATTCTGGAGCTCTTTCATGCCTATTGCAACTTCCATCTGTTGCTTTCTCTTCCATACCTTCTCAATCCTCTTCAAAAACTTCACATCTATAGATATATCAGTCCTTCCTTTAAATGAGAGTCCAATCTCCTTTAATTCTGACCATCCGAAGGCTTTGACTAATGTATTCTTCCTTTCATCAGTGAAGTTTTCTTCCTATTAAGCTTGACATGGAATTTTGAATGGTTTTCATGGTTTTCGGCAAGCTTAATTTCAGCACTGATGATTCTCCTGGAGTCTGCCCTTAAGACTGTCAATTCTTGTATCTGGCCTTAGTCTTGGCATTCTGAATCATCTCTTCAGTTTCCTTGGAAATTCTTTCTTGTTCAGCAGCTTTCCTTTGAATTTCAGCTCTGTTAATCTTTTGAGTAGTTTCTAGTGGAATGAAGGTGCTTAGATCTGCATCCCTGATCTCTTTTAACTGTTTGGCAGTGGTTTGGGCAAACCTTTTATTTTCTTTCTATATTCAATCTCCAGGGCTGCAGCATTCCTTCTGACCTTCTTCTGAAGCTCTTGCAGTGCTTCCCTTCTCTTACTTATCAACTCTTCCACAATCACTCCATAAGTCTCAGAGTCATACTTTTGCTCTTCTACAGAGTACGTGGAGCGAACATGTACATCGTCTAAAGCTTCAAGGCATTGATGGACTCTGGCATCATCTTTCATTTTCTTTCATTTTCTTGTACACATCAACATTCACTTGCAGTCTGCGAGCATTGTATGAATCTAGTGTGCCCATCCTTACCATTTGATTTTGATGTTTGATGAGATCATTAATTTGAATTCTTTTGAAAATGTCAATAATAATGCTCTCTTGCTCCAGTCTCTTGGACGTTTCATCAACAGAAATGGAAAGTCTCAACTTCTTCCTATCTCACCTCCAGATACCACATGCTTTTTCTTTTCAGTTTTTCTGTGCAGCATATCTGGGAATGCTTCAAAGGCTCACTGGCATCAGTACCAGTAGCCTCTTCAACCTGGCAATGGCTTCAGTGCCAAGTGCCTTTGTGCTATTGTGTACTGGCATCAGTACCAGTCACTTCTTGTTGCACGATGGCTTCAGTGCCAAAGGCCTTTATTTCAATTGCACTAGCCATCTTCTTTCTTTTTCCTAAGACAACAGACTTTTCCCCCTTGGAATGATCACCAGTTTGAGACTTGTGGGCATTCCATAACTGCTCAAGCATGTGTCTGTCTGAAGACCCAAATGTTCTTCCTGACACTGGAGTTATGACATTCACAGTCTTCCTTAACTCAGTCACTTCCTTCTAACAAAAACCAACATTGGTAGACAAAGTGTTTTGGCAGTGCGTATTAATCATGTTGACCACCTGAGGCAACAACCCATCTTGAATACTTCTAAGGACTGACCCAAAAATCTCTTCAGTGATTTCTTTCAGCATATCAGCCCTGAACTTTCGAACAACTGCATCCTTGATGTTGCTTTCAACAGAGTTCTGGTCAAGGGTTGGCCTACTTTCCAAATTACTTATCCTGGTGATTCTGAACTCATCTGTCAGACCTGCCAGTGGTTGTACAATTTCTGCTTTCACTGCAGTCTGAACAGAATTAACCAACTTTGCTTCTAATTCCTGGACTGCCACTTTGATATTTTCAGTATTGTTATTTGTGGCCAGTACCAGTTCATCCAGCTTTTCAAATACCAGCTTCTCATTTCCAGCAAACACATTCATTTCTGACTTCAATTATTTGACAATAAGGATTTAAAGTCAGAAACAACCTGAGAAGATGACTGGAGTGATCTCTCCAGGTCCGCCACCTTACTTAAAAGGCCTTGGACCTCGGTGGAAGAAGAAGTGGAGAGACCACCGGGAGGTCTGGAGTTAGAAAGCCAGCCTGGTCACCCTTGCAGTAATTTCAGTTGTGTTTAGGGTGTCCAGTTCTTCTTGTTCAGTGGTTTGGAAAGGTGAAATTATTGGTTGAATATATGAAGTGTTGGGTGGAATAGAAGGATTGGGGGGGGGGGGGGGGGGGGGGGTACTGAAGGTTGTTGTTGTGAATCTGATGGTAGTGAGGTGTTTGTTTGTTCAATTAGGTTCTGGTGGTGTGGCATTTCAGTAGAAATGGACTGGGTGACCAAAGTAACAGCATTTTCAACTTCCTCTTCACCAGAAAATTCAAGTCCACATCAAGGTTCCCTTCATACATTAGGGAATCAACTGCATCGAATTGAACTGTCCCAATCGTTTGATCATCCAAACTCCCTATCTTACAATATTTTCAACATGCTCAATGCCTATTCAAATCAATCTGACCTCATGCTGTTTTTTTTTTTCCTTTTTCTTTCTCAGTTCTTCATGCTCAATCCTTCGTCTTTGAATAAACAAGTATGTCATTGATATGTCTTATTTTATACCCATTTCCCACGAATTAATTAGTTTTTTTGAGTGGTTTTCGAGTCGTTTTCGTATACATTTGGTGCGTTTATGGTATTTGTTAGTGTTTCAGGATATTAACAGGTACTTGAGCATAATTCTGGAGAAAACGACATTTTTAGGTGATGAGGTGAAGATACTGAATAGCTTCAAATAAGTTCTAAAAACTCAAATTGCACTCTTATCTTCCAAGTTATACGAAAAGCAGACCAAATTGATATCAACACCTTTGACTTGGAATGCATTGATATTGGGCCGAATGTAAGCTCAAATGTCTGGGCTATCTATTTTATATTTGGGGCCGAAGTCAACAAAGAAAAGAAGCCCACATGTAATTCTTGTTTTGTTTGGTGGGTCGGTTAGAAGAGAAACGTGAACAAGCAAATATATATCTATCACAATTATTCTAGATACGAAGAGGAGTGTAGAGTTGGAAGTAGGAGATCATAATTAATTCAATACGTGAGTGTAGGCGTGTGGAGAGCAGCCGCAAAAGAGGAAACAAAACCAAAATCATTTGTCTTTGTGATTTTCTTCGTAAGAAGCCGCGAAAAGAGACCATCACGGTTTCTTTGGTTCGACAAACAGCACATCGACAAGCAAATTTCTTGTTCAATTCCTTTACTACTCTATCTCTTTTTATTATTATTATTATTAGTTGCTTATTGTTAATACTATACAATTATTATTATGGATTATATTTATTTGATGATTGTTTGTTTTATTTGTCTTGTCATGAGAGGCTAAATCTCTCAGCACCCGCTTGGATAGTGAACATGTCATAGGGTTGTTTGATGTTACTTGCAATTGTTGAACAAGATTTTTATGTTTAATCGAAGATCCGCATTTATTTGAGTTTAAATATTGTTTTATCTTTTATATTAATTGATTGATGATTGTAATTAGAAGTTCGGGAGAAATCTATGTCATTGTCAATTGGTTTATGAAACGGTTAATCGGTCTTTAATTAACCTAAAGTCGTTGGAGTTCGGGAGAAACTAGCGATAAAGATTTTAAACAATTAAATTCATTTTGAGTGTGTAAACATCTATGATAGAGGGATCTGATTAGGTGAATAAGCAGTTCGGGAGAAAGCTTTTAAAGATTAAATCATAAAATCAACTTAAGTTCTTAATGCTTAATTGTTGAGTAGAAATTATTCGCGGAGCGATAACTATATTTTGAGCAATTAAAGTTTCAAGTATAACGGGAGTTCATCTTGATTACCTTTTTAAGTGTTCAACAACGCAAGTAATGTTTAGACCCGATGATTGACATGTAAGCTGATCCAAGTAGGTGTCTTTTAATTTTATTGTCATAAAAATCATTTTTACTATCGTTTGAGGACGATCCTTGCCCCGGTCATACCGGATTTCATTTCGATTAATCTCTCGGGATTACTAATTTTTACTAACTTCTGCAAAGTGACAATTCGGTCACAAACCCCCTTTCATTTGAATTACTTTATTGTTAACAATTGCTTAATAAGTCCTTGTGTTCGACCTCGGTTTACCAAGTCAACTATATTGCATACGATCGGGTACACTGCCCGCAAGTGTGTAGTAGACAGTAGCTAGGTATAGTTAAAGAAATTACACATCAGAAAGCACACATTATATTAAACAAAAAAAAATTAGGTAGTTCGTGTTATAAATTTAAGACTCGAAATTACACATCAAGTTTTTGGCGCCGCTGCCGGGGACTTATTTTAAGTAGTTGTTTCATTTTGTAGTTCGACCCTTTCTCACATTCACTTGTGAGGAAGTTAATTGCTTTCTTAGATTAGCGTAATTTAGTGTTAATTTTTTTTATTTAGTTCTAGTCCATTTTATTGTTTAGTTTTTCTTTTCCATTTGTGCTTTTCACGGGGTGTGCTAGTGTTTGTTTTGCAGTATTAGCATCACCTATGGCTATTGAAGACTATGAGTTGGAGGGAGAATATCCTGACGAGATTCGGTACTTTAATCAGTTACCCAACGAGACTTGGTATGAAGCATGGATGAGAATTAGATACATAGTTGATAAGTTAAACACGAACAACATTTTTGTTTGTGAACTTGTTACGTTTTATTTGCGTGGGCTAGATGACGAATCATACGAAATTCTAGACGAGGAATTAGTAGGGATGAATACCGACGGAGTATTTGATTATTTGGAAGAATTTGTTCAATCGAATGAATTTGTGTATCTGCCCAAAAATAATGCAATGTGGCAAGAAGAGTATGAGACTTCAGAAGAGAATGAAACAACGGAAGCTTATGATCTCTTGGAAAATGAATCTCATACCCAACCTCCTGAATGCCAAAAATATCCAGAGATACAGGATTCAATTCAAATCCTGAACACTGATGCAATGGAGGAACCACATGTGTCTCTTCCACAATCTGACTTTGGTGAAGTGATAATGGAAGAACTGAAAGAAGAATTCATGGAATCGGGCGATGGTGTTAGTAAGATAGTGGCACAAGAGCTAGAATCATGTCCACAACTTTTCATTGGAGTTGACTCAAAAGAAGATGATTATCAGCTAACTCATTCGGAACCAAATGAACTACCACTTATTAGCAATGAGCCAGTGATTGAAGTTGTTGATTTGGAGATTTGTTCCTCCTTCCTTGGTAGGGTATGTGATGTTTCTTATGATGATACTAATGTTGCTAACTATATCTTGCAGGATTTGGAGGATGAAGTCATTATCGACTTGGATGAGGAGTTGGTAACTGGTCCAACAAAGAGGATTGAGCTTGAACACACCATAATGGATGAATTACCGACAGTTCAAGCATGTATTAAATTGGTGAGCAGAAAGAGGAAGCTAGAGGAAGCATCAGCTACTTTCCTCCTTGATAAGTGCTTAACTGTCTCTAAAAAGAGACGTGTTTACTCTTCAGGTAACCCAGTATTGTTTGATAATTATAAATTGATGAACTGGGTAGATTTCATGGATTTAAAAATGGATGTGATAGATCATGTGAATGAAGATTTTGAAAAGGTGGATTTTAAGGAATGGGTAATGATAAAAGTTAAGTTCACCAATTTTTCACCTTACTCGTGTAGGCCACCAGATTTTTTATGCCTAGGTAATGTTAACAATTGGATTCTGACAGGGGTGAAAGGTGATTGTTTTTCACTGTTTAAGGGTAGACCGCCTAACACTTTAAGTGTGGGGGCGTTAGAGACCCCACCATGGTAATTCTTCGGGGTACGAGTCTAGCTAACGACTCGTAAATAAATTAAGCGCTTCTCGGGAGGCAACCCGTGTGTTTATTTATTTTTGTTTTGTATTTAATTTTCGTATTTTATAGTTTTCAATTAAGTTTTGCAGGTGTCAGGAGGTTTAAACGCGAGCCGGTAAGTCGAAACGTGGTCCCTAGGTAAGTTAATAATTTGGGAAAAAGGCTTGCAAGTCCAAATTGTTAGTGACCTGACCATTTGGTCCCCCTTTCTCTTTCTGAGGTCCAAATGCGACGTGACCTTCCTTTGGTCATGTCGTGAACGCCCTGATGGACCCCTTCAAGACTCTCCATGACCCTTCTGTGTTGACCAGCCTTTCTGCTCTCTAGTTCAGATGCGCCATGAGCCCTCTGGTCATGCCGTGACCCTTTTGTTCTGAACTGCATTTGGACACCCTGTGCTTGGTTCTGTGATTCTGATGTGCCTAGACCAATAATGGTCATGTGGTGACCCTTCTGTTTGTTTGTTTTTTTAGAAATTTCAGAAAAAAAAAATTTCAAAAAAAAAAAATGTAAAATCCAGAGAAAAAACAGAAGAAAAAAAGGACGGCTTCTTTTGCTATTTCCTTTTCTTTTGTCTAAGTTATTTCTAAACCTAATAAAATACCCGTGTCTTTTATTTTGTTATTTAAATTTAAGTTTTGCATTTTCTTTTTGTTTGTGCTTATGAATAAACTCTTTGAGATTATGGTTGTTTGCTTTGGTTGAATATATTGGTATGTGTTGATACGTTTGTTCATGCTTGATAGTGTGATGCGGAAATGTCCAGATTCACTGAACTGGAGAAACCCAGCGAACTGAAGAAGCTAACTGAGCTGAAGGAAACTGAACTGATCATGCCATCTGAACAAGCCATGTTGATTCTGCCAGCAGTGGCCCATTTCAGACAAGTCTTTTCTGAACCAGCCCAGTCACCAGTGGTAACACTTCTCCAGTGGCAAGCTCCAGTGACCAACACTGAAGGTCCACCAGTGGCAGTCCAGATTTATGTTCCATTGTCCAGATAATAAAGTCCCCACTGAAGGCTTATATCCGTGGGTCCAATAAAGAAGGAATGACAGCTGTCAAGGAAGGAGCGTGTGACTAACGGTATTGTGGGACCACGTGCAGGGGGGAATGTTTCTAGAAGCTTTACGTGTCCATTTTCCATTGGATAATTAATTAGTGGTGGTCCGTAGCATATGACAGCTTTTGAATATTTTATTGTATTTCGTTAATTCCTAGGTAGAGCATGTGGCTATAAATAGAGGTTTATTTTCCTTGTAAAAATCAGTTGTTGATGTTGAATGAAATTAATAGAGCAACCTCTATTTCTTACAAAAATCTTCTTTACCTTTAGAGATCTTTTGATCTTGGTGGTTAGGAGTGACCCTTTATCAATATTTGTGGTGACTTGTTCTTTATCAGATATTGTGGTGAGGTCTTTTAAATCTTCGGTTCCTTTATCTATAATCGTGGTGGCTAGACCTTTATCGATTGTAGTGGTGGGGCGGAGTGTTTCCTTTATCCTTGATTCCGGTGGCTTGGCCTTTACGAGTCTTGGTGGTGGATTCTTTATCTATCATTTTAAGTTTATTGTCTTGTTTGTTATTTATTTCATATAAATTCCAGAAAATACCAAAAATAGTCTTCCGCTGTCGTTTGTCGCGTGATTTACGCATCAAATTTGGTATCAGAGCCAGGTTTAAAAAGGTTTCTTAATCTTTTTGTCCGTTGGGGTATTGTTTGATTAGATCTCGTTTCGATTTAGTCAGATCTGAGTTTGTTTTGTTTAGATCTATTGATTGTGAGTTGTTGTTGGTTATAAATGGCATATAGACGAGATATGACTTTAGAAGAAGCTCATAATGTTAGAAGAGATAGGCAAATAGAAAATCTACAAGAAGCTCTTGGTAAAATAGTCCATATGTTAGAAGATGGTGGTTTACGATTTAATCGAGAAAATATTGTTACCAGTGAAAGAGATTCTGAATCTCAAGGTCCTAGTGTAAGATCTGATAGTACACCTAGAAACTCTAGTGATTCTGATGAACCACATCCTAGAGAAAGGCGTAGGAGGCATAAGGGTGATGATACTAGGGATATTAAGATAGACCCACCAGATTTTAATGGGTCTTCTAACCCAGAAGAGTATTTTGAATGGATCCAGGTGATGGACAGAATAATGGAAATAAAGGGTTATGATGATAGAAAAAGTTTCAAAGTTGCCATTATTAAACTTAAGAAATATGCTTCATCTTGGTATGATAACATGAAATCTGAAAGGGAGTATAAGGGTAAGAGTAAAATCAAGACCTGGTCCAAACTGAAGGAGGTTATGCAGAAGAGGTTTGTTCCCCAGTCGTACAAGCAAGATCAGTATCTACTGATGAACAATCTGAAGCAAGGAGCCAAGGAAGTTGTGGAGTACATTAGAGAGTTTGAGCATCTGAAGACCAGAACTGGTGTGAATGAAACTGAAGAGCATACTATCGCCAGATTCCTTGGTGGGTTGAATGCTACCATTACTGAGAAGATTGAATTGCAGCCTATCTGGACATATGAAGGTGCATGCAAGATGGCTATCCAGATTGAAAGACAACTGAAGAAGAAGGTTCCATACAAGTCATTCAGTAAGGTTCCTGCCAGTGCAAGTCAACCAGTTACCAGTCAACCAGTTCCCAGATTTACTGAAACTGTCCAGAAATCCTTCAAAGGCAAAGAAAAGGAAACTGGAGGATCAAAAGAACCAGTTGGAAGAAAATGTTTCAAGTGCCATGGCTTTGGTCACTTCCAGGCCCAGTGTCCTAATCAAAGAGCCTTGACTGCCAGAGAAATTGAATGTTTACCAGATGTCGACACTGAAGAAGGTGAGCCAGTGTATGATGAAGATGAAGAAGAAGATGAAGAGTCTTATGTTGGTGCAGATGTTGGAGAAATGTTGGTTGTCAGAAGAGTGATGCATACTGATGAAGTTACCACTGATACTGCCCAAAGGGAGAACATTTTCCACTCCAGATGCACAGTCAAAGGAAAAGTTTGTGATCTGATCATTGACGGTGGGAGTTGTGCTAATGCTGCTTCAACTTACATGGTAGAGAAACTGGAACTACCCACAGTTAAGCACCCTCGACCTTACAAGTTGCAATGGCTCAGTGAAGGATCAGAGGTAAAAGTTAATCGTCAGGTTACTATTCCGTTTTCAATTGGGTCAGTTTATCAAGACAAAATTGTTTGTGATGTTGTACCTATGGATGCTTGTCATATTTTATTGGGTCGACCATGGTTATTTGATAATTATGTTCTTCATGATGGTCGTATGAACTCGTATTCTTTGAGTATAAGTGGAAAGAAGGTCACACTGACTTCTTTGAAGCCTAATGAACTGATGAAAGTCAAGAAAGACCAGCCCAGTAAGCCTTTGTTTTTATCTCAAACTGAAGTCGAAGAAGAATTATCTGAAGGCACTCCAGTTATGATGTTACTGGTCGTAGAAAAATCTGAAGAGAAGGAGTTCACTGGTGTCCCCAGTCTCCTGAAGACTTTACTGAAGGAATTCACTGACGTTTTCCCAGAAGACCTACCTGAAGGTTTGCCACCAGTAAGAGGAATTGAACACCAGATTGACCTGGTTCCTGGTTCAGTTCTTCCAAACAAAGCTGCTTACAGATGTTCGCCTAATGAAGCTAAAGAATTGCAGAGGCAAGTCGATGAGTTGGTTGAGAAGGGTTATGTGAGAGCCAGTATGAGTCCTTGTTCAGTGCCAGCTCTTCTGGTTCCAAAGAAAGATGGTACAATGAGAATGTGTGTTGATAGCAGGGCCATCAACAATATAACCATTAAGTATAGGTATCCCATTCCCAGATTGGATGATATGCTTGACGAGTTACATGGCTCCAGAGTATTTTCCAAGATTGATCTCAGAAGTGGCTATCACCAGATAAGAATGAAAGATGGAGATGAGTGGAAAACTGCTTTCAAAATCAAGGGAGGTTTGTATGAATGGTTAGTTATGCCTTTTGGCTTATCTAATGCTCCCAGTACCTTCATGAGACTGATGAATGAAGTTCTCAGACCACTCATTGGCCAGTTTGTTGTTGTTTACTTTGATGATATTCTGGTGTATTCAAAATCTGAAGCTGATCATGTTAGCCATCTGAAGAAGGTATTTGAACTGTTGAGAAGACACCAGTTGTATGGCAAACTGGAGAAATGTGATTTTATGGTGGAAAGTGTGATATTTCTGGGGTATGTTGTGTCTAAGAATGGAATTTCCATGGATCCCTCTAAGGTTGATGCCATCAGCTCATGGCCAGTTCCAACCACAATTACTGAAGTAAGAAGTTTTCATGGACTGGCGTCATTTTATAGAAGATTTATCAAAAAAATTTCTACAGTTGTGGCCCAAATTACTGACTGTCTGAAGAAAGGCGTGTTCAACTGGCCGAGTTCAGCCCAACTGGCGTTTGAAGCACTAAAGGATAAGCTCAGTTCAGCTCCAGTCTTATCCTTACCAGATTTTGATATGTTGTTTGAACTAGAATGTGATGCAAGTGGAGTAGGTATTGGTGCAGTTTTAGTGCAAGCAGGGAGACCAGTTGCATACTTCAGTGAGAAGCTGAATGGATCTAAACTGAAGTACAACACTTATGATAAAGAATTTTATGCAATAATTCGTGCTATCACTCACTGGTCACATTATCTGAAACCGAAGCAGTTTGTCTTATTCTCTGACCACGAAGCACTGAAGTTTATAAACGGTCAGCACAAGCTTAATGCCAGACATGCCAAATGGGTAGAATTCTTACAGTCTTATTCCTTTGTTTCAAAACATAAAGCTGGAGTTTGTAATGTTGTTGCTGATGCACTGTCCAGACGTTATTCACTATTATCAATTCTGGAAGCAAGAGTTCTTGGATTCTCTTTCATTAAAGAGTTGTATGCTACTGATCCAGACTTTGCTGATCACCTCACTGAAGTTCACCAGAAAGGGCCATTTGTTGTTCAAGATGGTTTCTTGTTTAAAAATGGAAAGTTGTGCATTCCCAAGGGTTCAATAAGAGATTTACTGATAAGAGAAGCACATGGGGGAGGTTTAGCAGGCCATTTTGGCATTAACAAAACTGGAGAGATTCTCACTGAACATTTCTACTGGCCAAGTCTACTGAAGGATGTCCAGAGTATCATCAGTCGCTGTCCAACTTGTCACCAGGCGAAGGCAACTTTTCACAAAGGGTTGTATACTCCTCTTCCAGTTCCAAGCCAACCATGGGAAGATCTCAGTATGGATTTTATTGTTGCACTGCCCAGAACCCAGAGGGGAAAAGATTCAATAATGGTGGTTGTTGATCGATTTTCGAAGATGGCACATTTTATTGCTTGTAACACAACCAATGATGCTTCAGCAGTAGCGAATTTATTCTTTAAAGAGATTGTCAGATTGCATGGGATTCCAAAGACAATTGTGTCAGATCGAGATGTGAAATTTCTGAGTTATTTCTGGAAGACTCTATGGAGGTTAATGGGTACCAGATTGTTGTTCAGTACGTCTCACCATCCTCAGACTGATGGACAGACTGAAGTCACGAACAGAACAATTGGCATGTTATTAAGAACACTGGTGAAGAAGACATTGAAAGATTGGGATCTGAAGCTTGCTCATGCTGAGTTTGCTTTCAACAGAGCTCCTAACTATTCTACCAGTAAATCACCGTTTGAAATTTGTTATGGTGTCAATCCACTGACCCCCATTGATTTAATCCCATTTTCGATTGAACCAAAGGCAAGTATTGAAGCTGAGGCCAGAGCGAAAGAAGTAAAGAAAATTCATGGTGATGCAAACTGAAAACCCTAGGGTCGGGTTCTGATCTTGTTTTGATACACCGATGCCTCCACCCCCTTCTCCTTTGTATGGTGACTCTATTCAGGACCTTGGGTCGGGTCAGGTGGAGGCTGGGTCGGATGATGGAACGGAGTTGGATTCAAATGAGGATACTACATCATCGCCTGGTGAACCAATTGATAAACTTTTCACCATCATAAAGGAGGGTATGGTATGGATAAATAATGGCGACAAATTCTTCTCGACAGATCAACTGGCTGAATTGAATAGGTTGTTAGTGGAACATTTGGCTAAAAACCCTCATTCTAGTCCTGAAGGTTCAAATTCGAGTGGTGCATCCCTTGCGCAAGATGCCTTGGTGCAAAATTCAGATTCAATAGGAGTAGGTTTGCATGGTATGCATGACAAATTGACACCTCAAATGTCAAATGTCATGCAAAATGAAAATGCTAATGTTGCTTCTTTTTTGGATAAATTATCACATGCTGCCGATTTGAACGACAACCCTAAGGTAAATTCACGCATTAATATTAAGGAAGCGGGGCCTACAGTGCACTTAGATGAAAATGGTAATGTGAGGCAAAGCACTTGGCAAGGTCATGACATTCATGACACTACTGCTGGTGTCATTGAACATGCAAACTTGGATGAGAATGGGGTTCCTGTTATTACTGACCAGCACTTTTCTCATTCTAGTCCGAAAGGTAACCAAAAACCTACCACTTTTGCTAATCTCTTCAAAGAAGCGGCAAACATTCGTAGGACTGGTAAGCTTCGTTTTATTCCTCCTGTTTTCACTGAGATTGGTTCTAGACATGCTGTTATACCTGATGATCTCATTATTAAACAAAGTGAGCAGTGGATGTTAACTTTGGTTGGTTGTTTTGTTGGCAAAAGACCTGCTTTTCCTTTTGTTCGATTTCATGCATTTAGATTGTGGAAAAAGTATGGTCTTATTGATGTGGTGTTGAACAATCAGGGTAGGTTTTACTTTAAGTTTGATAGTGCTGAGGGCTTGGATTTTGTGATTAATAATCGTCCTTGGTTATTTAATGATGTTCCTGTTTTGTTAAAGAAGTGGGAAGTTGGTATTGAGAATGATAGGATTATACCTACTTCTGTTCATATGTGGGTTAATATATATGATTTGGATTCTACTATGTGGGATTATGATATTTTGAGTCACATTACTAGTGTTATTGGTGTACCCGTTGCTTTGGATAGATTCACTGAGGAAATGATTGAGAAAAAGTCGGGTAGGGCTATGTTTGCTAGGGTGTTGATTAAAGTGAATGCTGATCATGATATTCCAGCTTTTGTTGAGGCACGTGTATTGGGTAAAATGCAGAAATTTAGATTACAGTATCTCTGGAAGCCGGATAGATGTTCTCATTGTGCTGTTTTTGGGCACAAGTTTATTGATTGTGTTGATAGGCCAAAGTCTGCTGAGGAAATGGAAGCTGGGGCACCTGAATCTGCTCAAGCTACTGAAGCAGGTCCTTCTGGCACTAAGACACATGATATACAGGTACCACAGGATGAGCAGGGCTTCCAGCAGCCCAAGAGGAGAAGAAGAAGAGCCAATAAGGCCCAAGTGGCAGCGGGCACCCAGATCCCTAAGCCCAAGGTTAAGTATGTCCCTAAGAAACTAGAAAGACCTACCAACTCTAAAAGCAAGGCACCGATGACTGCTCCAGACAATTCAGCATCTACAGATTCACCCCAGCCAGTCAGGGGAACACCAGATATACATTCAGATGATGTCCGCATACCATCTGCCCCCACTATATCTCAGCAGGACCCAGATCCAGACATAGCATTATCTACAGATCCAGCAGATATAGAGGAGGTTGAGTCAGATACAGGAGAGACTGCCCAGTTCATGAAGGGTGCTATTTAGACTAGCTTTGTTTACATTCTTGTTAATTAGATTGCTAGTCATAGTTTCATTTGATAGATTCATGTGTTCTTGATATAGTTGGGTGATCTGAACCTGTCCAGTCACCTAGCTGGTTCATTTCCTGCATCATGGGTCTCCTTTATTTACTATGAGGGGGCCCGTGAGGGCATTTCTTTTGAATTGGTTGACACTCTGTCAATCCACTTGTACCTAAACTTTTCATTGGTTGAAATATAATTCATCGGGGTATCCCATTACCCAAAAAAAGGCAAGTATTGAAGCTGAGGCCAGAGCGGAAGAAGTCAAGAAAATTCATGAAGAAGTGAAGGCCAGAATAGAGAAAGCCAATGCCAGTTACAAGGCCAGAGCAAACAAGAATAGAAAGCAGCCCAGTTTTTCACCAGGTGATCTTGTGTGGGTGCATCTGAGAAAAGAAAGGTTCCCAGCGAAGAGAAAGAGTAAACTGATGCCCAGAGCTGAAGGTCCGTTCAAGATTCTGAGAGATATGGCGATAATGCTTACAAGGTTGAATTACCTGGAGATATGGCAGTTTCTAGCACGTTTAATGTGGGAGATCTGATGCCTTATCTGGAGGATGAGTACCTCGAAGACTTGAGGACAAGTCTCTTTTCAGAGGGGGAGAATGATGCGGAAATGTCCAGATTCACTGAACTGGAGAAACCCAGCGAACTGAAGAAGCTAACTGAGCTGAAGGAAACTGAACTGATCATGCCATCTGAACAAGCCATGTTGATTCTGCCAGCAGTGGCCCATTTCAGACAAGTCTTTTCTGAACCAGCCCAGTCACCAGTAGTAACACTTCTCCAGTGGCAAGCTCCAGTGACCAACACTGAAGGTCCACCAGTGGCAGTCCAGATTTATGTTCCATTGTCCAGATAATAAAGTCCCCACTGAAGGCTTATATCCGTGGGTCCAATAAAGAAGGAATGACAGCTGTCAAGGAAGGAGCGTGTGACTAACGGTATTGTGGGACCACGTGCAGGGGGAATGTTTCTAGAAGCTTTACGTGTCCATTTTCCATTGGATAATTAATTAGTGGTGGTCCGTAGCATATGACAGCTTTTGAATATTTTATTGTATTTCGTTAATTCCTAGGTAGAGCATGTGGCTATAAATAGAGGTTTATTTTCCTTGTAAAAATCAGTTGTTGATGTTGAATGAAATTAATAGAGCAGCCTCTATTTCTTACAAAAATCTTCTTTTACCTTTATAGATCTTTTGATCTTGGTGGTTAGGAGTGACCCCTTTATCAATATTTGTGGTGACTTATTCTTTATCAAATATTGTGGTGAGGTCTTTTAAATCTTCGGTTTCCTTTATCTATAATCGTGGTGGCTAGACCTTTATCGATTGTAGTGGTGGGGCGGAGTGTTTCCTTTATCCTTGATTCCGGTGGCTTGGCCTTTATGAGTCTTGGTGGTGGATTCTTTATCTATCATTTTAAGTTTATTGTCTTGTTTGTTATTTATTTCATATAAATTCCAGAAAATACCAAAAATAGTCTTCCGCTGTCGTTTGTCGCGTGATTTACGCATCAAGTTGGTTGTCATATGCATATGCTCGCAGTAAGTTCAGCAATATATTCTTGTTGGCATCATTCAAGCATGGAACACCCGTCATACCCGACAAGTTTTTCTTGTTCTTGATTTTGTCTTTTGTTTACTTTCCCCTATTTCCCATAGTTTGCCTTAGTTCATTGGACATTGAGGGCATTGTCCAACTCAAGTGTGGGGGGGTGGTAAATAGGAAAAAGTCGGGTATTTTAGAGGAATTTTAAACTTTTGCATGCTTTTCCTTGTAGTTAATTGCTTTTGTCACTTAATTATAGATATTAATAAGCAATTTGACTACACCCTTGGTACAAATTTTAATATGTGGAATGTGTTTTGACTGATTAATAGGCAATCCCTTCTGGATTAATAATATGACTAGCACGCTCAAAGCACCAAAACACCCAAATTGTGAGATTATTGATTCATTGCTAGATATGATAGGTGTACGGTTTTGGAATTATTAGCCTTGTAAATTTGTCCCTCTCATAGGCTTTTGGATTTATCCAGAAGTAAGGGTCTCTTTTAGAGCTCTGAACTATGATGTGCAAGTTTGAGGTTAATTTTCCATTTCCGGATTATTTCATTTGCTATGAGTGTGCCGGTGATTGCGTTGATTCTAGAACTTGTCCTAGTTGATCGTTCCATGGTTTTCTAGATGATGAAGAGGTAAATGTAGGATTAAACCCCTGTTCTTTGTATGTTCACCCTTGTTTCGTAAAAATTTGTTATGTACATGTTTTGTTAATGTGCTTAGTAGCTAACTACACTGGTTAGTGAATCCCCTGTTTAAACCCTTATTGAAACGACACAACTCGATTTAATAGAAAAATAAGGATTTTTTTTTCACTGCGCCGCAGTCAAGACCGAGACAAAACACAATTTTTCAGAGATATCCACTGCGCCGCAGTGGGAGGTTTCATCCTCCACTGCGCCGCAGTGGGAGCCCAGTTTTCTCAAAAACTATATCTTGACACTTAAATCAACTTACAACTCATCCAACTCAAAACCAAACTTCATATTACAACATTTCTGAGTTCAAACAAGTTTTAGACATAAAAATAAACATAACAAAAGTATCCATTTGATCAAGCGTTCATTTTACAACCAAATGGGTCATTTACCCGTTTTGACACATTACAAAAGACGACGTACAAAATTAAATTTCGGCATGACCCATTCGTAAAATCATCATCCAAACCTGTTACGGATTATTAGATTTTCCAAAAACATATTTAACCATGAACAATACATTACTACTACAAAACGACCCATTACAAGAACCAAAACTCAAATCTAGCATTTGACATCATAATGACTTTACCAAAATGATTTAACAAGTGTACCATGAGCCAATAGATCCAAGGGGGTCACTATGGGTCCTATTACCATAATCCATAACCGCATTTAACTAAAGCAACCCATATCCATTAAGCATCTTTAACTTCAATCTTTACATTACTTAACTTTCTTCCGCATCCGGGACAACCTATAAAAAGGGTAAACAACTAAAAAGTAAGCAAAGCTTAGTGAATAATCTTGCATACGTTTATACATACGAAGGAGGGCAATGCACAAAGGACTGTTGCATATAGACTATGACACCGTCGTGTCATATCTATAATACTCACCTTTGGCCAACGCATTACATGGATCCATATAAGCTAAACAAACACAATCAATATCAACTATCGGGATTCTTAGGTCCCGGAGGTTCTTAGGCCTCATTCACAAGGGGTTCTTAGGCCCCACTAAATCAACTATCGGGATTCTTAGGTCCCGGAGGTTCTTAGGCCTCATAAACACTATGCCCCACATGGGCTTAACGCCAAATCAATTACCACATATGGACACAACTCTCAACATCGTATGGTAATTGACCCAAGGCATATATAAAAGTATGCAAGAAAACTCACCTCCTCCGCGACAACCAAAATCATAAATCAACAAGACCGCAAGTACACAATACTGTATGCTTCAACCTAGCAATGATTCACAAATACATAGAATATCATAAATCACATACAAGGTCACTTAGCCACAATCAATAGCATCTTAGCACCAAACTCATCTTTTAGAATCTCATATTGCTCTTGGTTTGATTTTCAAAACATGAATCTCTTATATCATTATCAATTGGCCAAAAGTTACTTTCGTATCAAAATCATCGTTTTCATATTTGACCTAGCAGACTTCAAACAAGCATAACTCAAGTTCTACTTACTCTTTTAACATGATTCCAGTGGCCAAATTTACATGACACATATACCTACCTTTTATCTTTAGTGACAATATGTGAATTGTCCTTCAAAGGTGACTTCTGGTCGTTTTAAAAACACAAACAGTTGCTGTTCTTACGCACAAAACAGATTTGACCTTACTGACTTCAAATAATCGCAACTTGAGTTCTACAACATATTTTGACCTCATTCCAGTTGCCACTTCAATTTAACACATTTAGGTACATTTTATGTTCAGTGACCAAGACATGAATTGTAACACCCCAACTAAGGCGGAACAATGAGATGTACAGAAAGTCGAGTATTCAAAACAAAGGATAATAGATAACATTCACCATAGCTTTATTTGATAAAAATATTTTACAATGCACAAGCATGTGAACCAATTCCCAAGTACAATACGTCTACCATACTTGGATATTGAGCCACGAAACAAATAACAAATACATGATATGATATACTACAATGATCAAGGCGGATTCCATTGCCCATCACAAGGTTTGATCTTTGACTCCAAAGTGCAATGCAAACAATCATGATGCATATAATTCCTCAAGCTTATGCTAATCCTGAAAAGCATGAAGAAAAAGTGTCAACTACGAAAACGTAGTTGGTGAGTGCATAGGTTTTCAAGTAAATTTCGTTACATATCCATTTCAAAACTTAGAAAACATGTTATCACTTATCAATATACCCAAACCACATGACCGACAAAAATTCTCATGTCAAGCTATCAAGATTTCCAAGTACCATATGTCACTTCAAAGCGTTGAAAAATCCATGGTTAATTATATATCATTTCCAAATCATGCGGTCATTAGTAATTTATTATTGCCAAGTCCCACAATTTTCAAGATTTCATATATAGTCCAATACCCAAACCGTATGTTCATTCAATAATATCCAACCATAAATAATATCAATAACATTTAGCCAAAGGCATAATTTGATGAGTTTGTGCTTGAGCCACTACTAAGACCGGTTATGTCCTAAATAAATAATAATGAGAAGCACATGCCGTCAATCACGTGCAATAATAATGAAAGGTCATGCCATGGAGACGACCAAACAATATAAGAAGAGTGTGGTATGGAAATGACCACTGATATAGTAGTTAGAGCACCGCGAGGTCGGACTGGAAATGGAGGTCGCCACAAAGGCAAACCAAACATCCCACCGCTACCTATTTTAGTGGGTGAGGGGACAAATCCTAGTTGCGCAACTCTCAAACTACAGGCCTCTCGAAGAGTTAATAGTAGTGTACCGAGGTGAAACAGTTTGACAGTACTCAAGCTCATCATATAATATATAACACGTTGAACATACAATAATTCCCATATCATAATCATTCTTTCAAAGCATCATTTCATAAAAGAAAACAATTTTATTTATCATGCTTTTCACCCCGAAAGTAAAACACATAAAAGAGTTTGAAAGGGGGCTATGACTCACTTGATTAGAGAGTGTTACTCCTTGGCAATGCGAGAGTTCTCCTAGTTATGTTCCTCACCAAGCAAGCCTAAACCATTGTATATATATACACGACATAAGTTCGTGTGACATGGACTAGTAAGTTAGACCATGAGATGCATACTAGTAGACTTGCCCATCTTTGATTGTTGTTTAATTATGTGGTGGGGGCCGGCACCGCCCTGGGAGGGAAGGAGTGAGATGGGCAGGGGGGGGGGAGGGCGGGGGAGTTGATTGCGGGTCGGGTTTGGGTAGGCCGGTTGGGATTAGGGAGTGGGCCCACTCATTTTTTGCGGGGAGGGGGTCCCGAATCTAGGATAGGTTGCGAGGGCGGTGTGTGGAGGAGTGGGGCGAGCCTTTGGTTGTATGGCGGTTTGGTGGGTGTGAAGTCAGGGGTGGGGCCTGGGGGTCGGGTGGGGGGGAGTGGGTTTGCTTGTGTGACATGGACTAGTAAGTTAGACCATGAGATGCATACTAGTAGACTTGCCCATCTTTGATTGTTGTTTAATTATGGAGTTCAAGTTCATTTTATTGCTCACAATGTTTGGTTAGAAAATATTTGGTGGAGAATGCCAATTTCTCATTATACGTATTTATACGTTATTGGAATTTCGGTAACTTGGCTTTGATTATCATGGTTTCCATTGTACGCTTTGCTTAATCATGTCATTTGGCATTAGAAACTTTATAATATTGGTATTCATGAATATTTTCTGATTTATAATCATTTATTCAATTTAATATTATTTATTTAATTATTTATTCATTTTATCGATCTAGTAATTAAATAATTCCTTAAAAATACTTTTAAGTATCATAGTTGCCTTTGTAATTTATGAATAATTATAGTTGAGTTATATTCTGATTATTATGCTTTTTAACTTATAATATTGTGATATATATATTTATTTATGTAATTTTTCTATAAATTTAAAAATAGTTATTAATTAGTGATTTTCACTTACTTAATTATTGCTAAATTATATGACATTTGTTCTTTGACTCATAATAGTTTTACTCCAGTAGGTTTTAGTCATTTTCATCATTATTATGATTATTTAACCAAATTCATGACTTATATAATTTATTTATTTATTTACCTTTTAATTATCATTTAAATTCAATAATTAATAGAAATTCTTAGAAATCACCACATAACCTTTTGGCTAAAAATCCCAGACCTTTTGGGTAACTTTTACTATGTAAATTCATATCAATTCAACCTCTCTTGTGTTTTGCTTATTTTGAGGGTTTTATGATTAAAAATCGTTTACCGAAATAGTGATTTTAGCCTCATTTTTCAAGCAATTCAAGTGCTTTAAAATGGATTTTCATCCTTATTTAATTATTTACAGAATGTTCATCATATTTTGGTATTTCAAGTCGTGATAGTGGTGGTGGTGTGATATGTGCAATTTAGAAGCTTTCGGTTAGTGCTTATATGAACCGAATTAGTGATTTGTAGGCTTGTCTTTGCCATTTAATAACCAAGTTAAGTTTTATAACTTTTATTTGACATACTCTCAGTAGGTTTATAATACCTTTTGTTACGAGATTGTTGGAGTTGATTAAAGTTGCAATCTAGTGACTTTTAGCTTATTTTGTTGTGAAGAACTTTCACTTGGAATTTTCTGTTTTAACACTTATTTTCATAAAATGTTGAGTAGTCATTCTTGGTTAAGTTGAATTATTTGGACATTGGTGATTTTTATACAGAGACATATACGTGTCCTATATTTATGTGAATTTTTGCTAAATTTTTAGACATTGTTTACTACCTCTAAAAATTACAAACCAAAGTTGGTCAGAATGCTTGCTGCTATGCGACCCGAAATGTTTTATAAAAGATTTCTATGATGAACCTTTAAGAAAAATCTCCCAATTTTATTTTAAGTTAGGGACACTTTGAACTCAGTTCACACCAAGTTTAAACTTCTGAAACCTATTAGTTAAGAAATTAAAAATCATCAAAGTTGACTCAACATTAAGACAAAAATCCAGTTTTGACCACTTTTGGTAGAAAATCACAACTTGAGTTCTACTTCGTCTTTTAATCTGATTCCAGTGGGAGATGAAAGTTAACTCAAAAGGCTTCGTTTCATATTTTATGAGTTTCACCCAGTTCGTCCATTTTAAACCATTTTTACACGCTCCAAGTTCAAAAACAGATTCTGTGAACTTTCTTGTGATTTTCGGTTAGTGATTTTGGACATAGTTTTGGCTTGATTCATATAAGATTCATATTTCTTGTAATATATTCATAAAATCCAGATTATTATACTTCTTTTAACATATTTTTCACTTAATACAAGTCCATATCCATCTCATAATCCAACAACAAGATTCAACTTTCTTAGATCTAACATGCATGCATTCAAATCAACACTTTTCAATACAAACTTTTATAGATCTAACATCCAACAACATAAGGACTACTTTTTATCAAAAATCCCAGAAATATATTCATTAAAATATATAAAAACATATCAATCTTTCAAAGGAAAAATCACTTTAAAAGCTATTAATCTATAACAACACTTTTGGGTCTTAAACTTGTTGAATCCTTGAATCTTTCTTCTAGATCTCGACATGCATGAGCATGAGGAAGAAGATTCTATCAACTTGCCCTCATCAAGTGTGTTTTTCAAAGAAACAAGAAGAAAATATAAACTTTTAATAAGATCTTTGAAAAATAAGCAAGAATAAGATAGATCTAGTAAAGAGATAAAGATTTATACCCTTGATGAATCGAAATGGGGGCTGTTTTGGGCAGCCAAACTCACGACCATATGACCCCAAAATGGACTCCTTAGCTTGCTTTAACACACCCTTGAATGATCTAGCATGAACCCTTATTATTATAGTTGATTTACTTAAGATTTTTGAGCTCTAGTTTGTGTTGTATGAATCGAAAATGAGAAGAAGAGAAGGAGAGAAAAGTGCAGAAAATTTGAGAGGAAAACATGTGGAGTGTGTGAAATGGTGAGAGAAATGAGAGAAAAGATGGAGTTGTGTGTGTGTATGTGTGTATTGGGAGTGTAAGAGAGTTATGAGGAGTGTTAAGGGTTTAGGTGTAAGGGTATATGGGGAGTATAAAGGAAGGTGTATTTTGATTGGTGAAGGGGTGTTGGAGGGGGTGTTGTGGCCGGTTTTTGAAGGAAAAAGGAAGGGGGTTTTTGATTTAAATTTGTATTTTATGTGTATGTATGTATGTATGTATTGTATGTAAGTATAAGTAGTATAGGTGCATGTGTGGACTTACAATTTAACTAATTAGTAGGCTTTTATAATACTTGTATTCATATGTATTCATATATATATATGTATATCCGTATGTGTATGTATGTGTATACATATTTTGGTGTTTTAATTTGCTACTTGAATCATTAGTTATAATCTTGTATTTTTATTAGACTTATATGTTCACTTATTATTCTTATTCAACACTTTTGTATGCATAAGGTTTATAAATAGAAATTTTGAGATGGTCATTATATTTTTGTGCTCATGTACTTTAATTAGCTTGATGTTTGAATTGTTGGACATTTGTGAAGATTTATTGTTATCGCAAGTTGTGAGTCTTACATTATTATTTATATACTTATCTTCTTGAAATGAAACTTTTGTTCATTGCTATTCCATTAAGCTCAATTAGAACTTAATTATAGTTTGAGATTGATATTTTAGGGGCATTATCTACTAGCTTCTAGTAAAACTATGGCTTGCGGGATCATAGGCAACATAACTAGCATATATATATATAATATTAAAAATGGGGGTTGCTACATAGTTATCTAATGTATTTCATTGAACTAGAGGGCAATTATCACTATGCCTTAAATGTCTAGAAGGTCAAGTCTCTTGATAAACCTCTAGGGATAGATACCTAGATAAATATAAGTGGATGTCTAGTGTAACACCCCGGCTGGGCCCGAAGTATTACGGAAATTATATAGCACACAGTGGAATTATCGTAGAATATGAACTATATGAAATAAAGGATTCGGTGAATCCAACATCAACAATTAATACAAAAATGCTTAAAACAAAATAAGGGCAAATGAATCCTAAGCATAATGCAAAAGATGGTAAATGAATCCTTGATCCATATCAGTCCAAGTCCGGGTCCAAGCAATCAACAACCATGTATCTCTATCTTGATTCACCTGATTACCTGAAAAGTGTACTAGCAAGTGTCAACACAAGGTTGGTGAGTTCGTAGTAATGGTTCACAAGGAACCATCGTCAATAACATAATCATATGAAACAATAACATCAAACCATGTACTTACTATAAACCCAAGTACGTCGCCTGTCAAACAATTGAGGTTAACATATTGTTCAACCATGTCACATAAATATCCGAAAAACAAATGATACAAGATAATTCGTATACAATCAAGTACAATTTCTATCATTACCAAGAAATGCATCGTATGTGTATCAATGTCATACAATGTATCAAATATGTATAAATGCCAATATGTGCATCATATGTGTATCAATATTATGCAATGTACCTCAAAATCATCAAGTATCACAATACTTGGTCCACATCATCATATCAAATCATCAATTCAACTCAAGTGTATACGTCTATACACTCGGATGTACATATAGTACTTAAAGTACCCGAAATGTGGACTTACAGTTCAACAACTTGCCTCGGCGGACTTACAGTTCAACAACTTGCCTCGGCGGACTTACAGCTAAACAGCTTGCCTTCATCAATAACCATAATGCACATAACAAGTACGTTTCAATAAGCATAATCATCAATAATCAAGTCCATATGTCCAATAAACCAAACAAGACTATACGCACATACACTTAGGAGGATTTTACTTTCAACGAGTCCTTGATGCTTATATATAGGGTCACCCGCAGCCTTCCCACCACATCTTAAACCCTTTGAAAGTATAACCGACTTCCATGTATGTACATCTATCCTAAATAAAATTATAATATCACAGTCACATGCATAAACCATCCAACACTAACTCAAAACTATCCATCAATCATTAATCAATCAGTTCCATAATTCAATCGAAACATTTCATCAAATAATCAATAAACCATAAATCAAACCAAGTAAACAATCAAACAAACACGTATATGTACACTTTTCAGCCCGAATCTCAATTGAGTAGGGAGCTACGAAACTCACCTGATATGAGCAATTAAGATCCCAAGTCGAAAGGAAGTAAAACCGATGTCCACGATATCCGAAACCTATCATACACGTATCACATTAATCCTAAAGCATCTCAAGAGGTAAGGTCCTATGAATATTGACCTAATTTTACTATAAAAGCTTTATTATGTCCATTTTATAAGGCTTTGATCAAACCGAGGTGGAATCATTACATTTTGTTTCACAATGACTAGTCGAAACTTGACCACTGTTGCTTTATCAAAACTTCTGAAATATTAGAACTATGTTCTGGAATCAGAGGCATACACCATTAGAAACTAGACTCAATTACGCTTCCGTGGCCACTGGAATCGTCAAAAACGGACTTACGGTTCAAAAGTTACGCCCATTTTAAAATTGCAGACTCTGATGTGTCGTATCAGAGCACTGCGTCGCAGTCTAAGTCGCTACCCCTCACTGCGACGCAGTGAAAAGTAGCTGCTGCACATCAAGCCTAGAAACACCTTAAAATCGTGATTTTTGCTCAAAAATGACCAACCTAGACCCCAAATCAAAGCCTCAACTCATAATACAACGTATTACTAGTATAAACAAGCTATAATATCAACTCTAAACCAAAACCCACTTCCAAAATCATAAGTTACCATTAATGAACTTAGTTTAACCCATTTTTGCTCAAGAACACTAAAATTGATCAAAGTTTTGTAGTTAATATGTTATCTAAGATATACTACAACATAAAACAAGTGTTTAAGGATTGAATTTACTTACCAAAAGTATTGAATGCATAAATTCGAATTTGGAAAGAACGGGATGAACACTTTGAACCAAATTAAAACCTTGAATTCTTGATTCTTTGAAGATGATTATTGTTATAAATTAGTTTCTTTACTTTCAATTTTGATGTTTGTATCAAAAGAAATCAGAAAAGAATCAAGAGGAGAAGAAGGAAAGGGGGAGGTTTGGGTTCTCTGATCTTGAAACAAAAAAATAATAATAGAGTAATAATAGAGTACGGTACATATATCAATAAGTGAGGTAGTAGATATATACCCGCAACTTGACCGGGTCCATGATTACTAAACAACCAAAATAATCACGGGTTTATAACCTTTTATAAAAGTTTTGTCGGATGTCTATTAATAACATTATTCAACTAATAAACCAAATATAACTTGTGATAATTTCACGAGTATTCCTACTTTCCATAAAGTATGTCGGCTTTGTCCCATTAATGGAATTATTAGATAACCACCGACACTGTGCCACCGACACTATTTAAACCGTACATTATACTTAAGGCTTCTCATATACGTTTCTTCCTGTTAACGCAGTTACTCAATTTTCGTCTAATATATTTTCCTTATCACATATGGGCCAATATTATGGTCTTGCAACATGGGCTTAATTCTAGTAATCCAATTATGACATTATAATTGGCCCAATTTACAGATAAATGAACACAATTATGTCTAATATTCTCTTTTATTAAAGTAGTTGATCAAATTACAAGTACAGTCAAATGGGTAAAAATTACAGATGTTACATTATTCCCCAGTTAAAAGGATTTCGACCTCGAAATCTAGATTGTATCGAGTAAAATAAAATTATATAAAACTTGATTTATGTTTTGTCTTAGGGACAAATAATCGATATTAGAAGACATGACATCTAAGTATCTATTCTACATTAGACAATTACACATAATTAATAGCAAGATACAAGGAGCACCCATAATTGATGCCTTCTACTCACAACAGTGTAGGATATACTCATATGATTCTAAACAGAATCCTTCTACTCTCAACAGAGTAGGATAAACTCATGATTCTAAACAGAATCCTTCTACTCTCAGCAGAGTAGGATGAACTTGTACACAATCCTCAACACAATTAACATTTAGCACTAGTGTATATATAAATGGTTATACAATTTGTGCCCATATAATAATCCACATAATAACCAACAACATGTACACATATAGTATGAACTACTTACACATTTTTGATATAGCATAGATGATTTGTCTAGACACATGTAAGTCTGACTAAGGCACTATACAGGATTCAAATTTATTTCTCTTTCCATATTTGACCGTTAGAAACGGCTCATTCTTAGACTATAATAATAATGCCACCACACACATTTCTCCATATCAACTTAAAATTTCCCTTCCTCAACATTTAACCAAAACGAACACTTATACCAAAAATGTTGAGCCCTTTCCTAATTGTAATTTACATAATTATCATAGCTTGGTTACTTACCGTGGCTCAGCTTCCATTGGATGAGGCTTTACGGTGGTTAGTCGCGTTCGTTCTTGGCGTGGTTCCATTACTCTTCGTAGCTACGTGGGTTTCTTTGTATGGTTTTTAAGTGTTATAATCTCAGTTGTTGTATTTCTATTTAAATAGTGTAATGAGTATCATTCAATTTATATCAGTGATGAAATACAACTTTCTTTCTCTTCCACTTGTTATGAAGTTTGAGCTGTAGACAACTATGTTATCTATTATAGACTATTACTCAACTGTTTGCTTTCTCATACTGTTTCTGAAAATCATGGTTTTTAATGTCCTGTAAATAGTATTTGTCACAACATTTGAGTACTATACCAGTGATAATACAAAAAAAAATTCCTTTATCTTTTTCATTTGAATTTTTATGTCAGGTAGGGAAATTCCCCAGTTAAAAGAATTTCCCTTAATCATTCAAATTGATGTTTAAGGACCCAAAGGTAAAGAGAAGAATTCAAAAATCATATTACTATCGTGATGATTTTAGATTACTGTAATTTTATGGACACCTGTCCGTTCTCCAAGGTCACACTTCGTTTTTCGTTCTCTATATAAGAAAGGCACTTGTAACAATAATAGGCATTCTGAAATTTCCTTCTCTCCTTTACATTCTTCTTTATGTGAAATTATATTTTCACACATCCAAATCAACCACCGTTCTTTCTCAGCTAAACCATGGCCACTTCCACATTTATTGCACTTGAACGTTCAATCGAGCTTTTGTCAAAGCAAATTGAACAACTTAACAGTACTATAGTATTACTTTCTACTGAACAAACCACATCGTTTAAGTCTCTTACTTCCCGAATCGACCAAATACACAATAGTGCATCTTTTCTCCTAGCAGCTGATAGAGCACTATTAAGAAAATCTATTGATAAACAAACAAAACTTGAAGCAGAAATTAGAGAAATTAAAGGGTTGTGTATCAACTTGCTGATTTCTCACAATCTGAAGAAGTTGAAGCAACAGTTGACCCAACTGTGTTCAAGGGAAAGAGACCTATGTCATCACCTTCTCCTGTTATATTTCATGAAAATTTTGAAACACTCCGAAGTAGTTCTCAAGATGTGATCCTCAAAGAGATTATAGAACGTCAGAAAATACAAGCGATGGAGGAAGAGGCTTCTCTGAAGTTAGCTAAGGAACTACTGCTTGCAGAAGCAGGAGAAATAGGTTCTGAGGTGCAAACACCAGCAAGTCAACATGTCAACATATTAGAACTTGCTAGTAAAAGAGAAGCTGAGTGGTATGCCAAAATGGCTAAAGGTGAAGCAAGTCTAAGGGAGTATCTACAGAAAACTATGGGAGAAGAAGACACTACACATAGAGGCGACGAAAGTAGCACTCCTCTACTTTCTCAAAGACCCGTGAAAAGACTAAGAACTGTTGGCGCCTCATCATCCGCTCCCGATATGCTCCCACCAACTGACGATGATGCCTTGTTAAATCTCCAGCTTCCAAAGGGCATAGTGTTTGTGGAAGGAAGGGTCTTAAGTAGGCCTGCTGGGATCTTCTACACTTCAGAGGATGGGATGAGAAGTTCTTTCGTTTAAGCGAGATCGATAAGGCTTCTACTCATTTCTTAACAAACATTTGGAAAATTTGTTCCAAGGATCCCAATAATACCAACTTCTTAAGGCAGATTGAGCAAGAGTTAGCCAAGCCACACCGAACCACTTAGTCCAGTGTATGTTCCAGTTGAGAACGTGTATTAATGTATTAGTATGCTTCTGACTGTTTTTTTCCCGAGCTATGTTACAGTTGAGAGCGAATGTATTATTAATGTTTGTAATAGTGGCTTGCTATGTTCAATCAAATAAAATTCTTACTTTTGTTCATGTTTATAATCGATTCGATTTTATAAATTATAACAATTTTTCCATATGCACGACGATTCTCTCACGACTCTTACTCAAACTATTCCCCAGTTAAAAGTTCTAGCAACATTTTTAACTTGTTAATCGACCTCATGCTCATTAGTGGAAAGGCGTGACTATGGTGTGAGTGAAATTTTGGAATGGCTTCGAGACTATTGATGCTGATGTACTTTTATGGGCCCAAGACACATCCTTTCCGATACCACTCGCCGTCTCCGTTCGCCTATGATGTTCGGGTACACTCTGGTAACTTGTTCTGTTTACTGTAGTGCTATCTATACTTTATAAGAGAACCCACTTCCGTGTACAGTCAATGCAGTTTGACCGCTAGACACGTTAGTGCACTTAAATCTTGTAACGCATCCCGGTATTACGCTATGACTCCATCGGACATGTTAAATCCACACCCCACTTTGTGGTGTGATCCCATCTTCTCATTTATTTTCCCATCCTCGAGAAATTTTAGTTTAGGAAAGAAAATTCATATGAACTTACAATATATGTGTGAATTAGGAATTTATTGTACATATGCTTATATTTAATCATAAGAGAACTTTCACAACACTAGGCATTTAGCGCGGTTGGCTAAATGCGCGAAAGGGTGTGGCCTAGACCCAGGTTCGATCCCCGGGGACGGCCGATTTCACCATTTTTATTTTTATTGCAAACAATTACTATTGTGAGTTATATATAATATATATAAATTATATTATATTATATATACATATTTTTGCAAGTATTTATACTTGTAATTATGTGTGTTTTGTATATTTCCAATAATTATGTTGTCATATATAGATTGTGCAATATATATTCATACCAAAGTTCTCGCATTCCAATTACCCGCTCTACTCCTGTTCATAGTCAGTACCCTATTATTGGTTTCATTAAATTATTCTGATAAAGTTATTCAACTTTATCTCATTCAATTCTAGATATAGATATAATAACGCTAAATTATTGGCTTTATTATTGCAAAGTTATTCTTTGTCGGCCATTTTGAAAATTATTGTCATCTGACATCATTGCTTACGTTTATATAAGCGAATAATACCTCACAGTAAAATCATGTATTCTTACTCTAGGTACAAGTCCAATATAAAGTGAAATCTACGGGACTTTATTCCTGTATATGATCATTTAAGTTCTTAATCTTCTACGACCATCATGTTTGCTCTTATTCTAGCCATATCCTCGAACACGTTCATTAAATCACTAACTCAAGCTCAACGTTCGTAATAACGCCTCTTAACATAGTATATCACATAATATTTCATAATATCTTAATTTACTTAAACATCATAGTCTCCAAAAATCTTAGCTCGTTCTATCAGTCAATCGTAATTATAAGTTTAAACTAAGTCTATAGTTTATAATAAATCCTTGGTCTACGATTATAGTTTATAAGTATCTAGGATGACCATGTATTCTAGATCTTATTCTCATACCGTTATTCCAACAATGACTGATAATTGCAGACAATTATAAGTGATATAGCTTAGACATGGGTCATCCGATAATGCTTATAATATAGACCTTACCATTGGCCAGCCTATCACATTACCAACCCATCCAAAATACCCTATGCCTGTACTACCATTTCAATTAACATAAATTTCAAGTCCACACAAATTCATACAAGTTCCAACTCATTATTACAAGTTCCAACTCATATCGCATTGCCGGCGTCACCATGCAGTTGCGCTCAACTAGAATTTCAATCCACACTAATTTATACAAGTTGCAATTAGTCAAGTTCAAGTTCACAATATATCGTTTCAGTTCAGATTTATGACATACAGTTCAAATTCATCTCATTTAATGTTCAAGTTCTCAATACATTATTCATATCATAACACTAAGGCAAATGTACTAATGTCTTATGGGAATTGTTATCTATCATGCCATCATGTCAAATTCATAATAACTTATCATTATTCAAAACCAATACTCAATTTCAACACATCATATAATCAAATAACTAAAACAAGTGGTCTAAAGTATAATCCGAATCCGATATGCTCTCTAGTTATTGATTGGGTTTGTATACAGGGTGTACCATCGGCTAACCCTCCACCCAATCAACTCCCATTAAATATATCGGTTCCTTATTATACTCTAAGCCAACATGTGTAATCCGTGATGTCATTAACTTGTTATAATACCGGGTAACCATAAAATAGTTGATCGGGCTATTTTAGGGTTGCCACAATGTTATATCAAGTTAACGCCATAACTTCATTTTGCTCTAAATCATCAAACTATTATCAATCAATAACAACAATCCATCTCAATCATAATCAAGTTCAGTCAGTGTGCACATTAACCACATTGTACACATTCATCACATTGTACTCAAGTCATCACATAAATGGTCTTGTCTACGAACTCACAATGTACACTTTCAGGGTTTCACATAATTCACATTGCACACAAAATTCCTAACCATGCATGCTATATGAAGAGTTTTAACTTAAGCCGTAGTCTAGGTCAAACCGCCTAATTCTCTACGACCTGCATGGGCCACCATTCTGTAACACCCCGGGCTGGGCCCGAAGTATTACGGAAATTATATAGCACACAGTGGAATTATCGTAGAATATGAACTATATGAAATAAAGGATTCGGTGAATCCAACATCAACAATTAATACAAAAATGCTTAAAACAAAATAAGGGCAAATGAATCCTAAGCATAATGCAAAAGATGGTAAATGAATCCTTGATCCATATCAGTCCAAGTCCGGGTCCAAGCAATCAACAACCATGTATCTCTATCTTGATTCACCTGATTACCTGAAAAGTGTACTAGCAAGTGTCAACACAAGGTTGGTGAGTTCGTAGTAATGGTTCACAAGGAACCATCGTCAATAACATAATCATATGAAACAATAACATCAAACCATGTACTTACTATAAACCCAAGTACGTCGCCTGTCAAACAATTGAGGTTAACATATTGTTCAACCATGTCACATAAATATCCGAAAAACAAATGATACAAGATAATTCGTATACAATCAAGTACAATTTCTATCATTACCAAGAAATGCATCGTATGTGTATCAATGTCATACAATGTATCAAATATGTATAAATGCCAATATGTGCATCATATGTGTATCAATATTATGCAATGTACCTCAAAATCATCAAGTATCACAATACTTGGTCCACATCATCATATCAAATCATCAATTCAACTCAAGTGTATACGTCTATACACTCGGATGTACATATAGTACTTAAAGTACCCGAAATGTGGACTTACAGTTCAACAACTTGCCTCGGCGGACTTACAGTTCAACAACTTGCCTCGGCGGACTTACAGCTAAACAGCTTGCCTTCATCAATAACCATAATGCACATAACAAGTACGTTTCAATAAGCATAATCATCAATAATCAAGTCCATATGTCCAATAAACCAAACAAGACTATACGCACATACACTTAGGAGGATTTTACTTTCAACGAGTCCTTGATGCTTATATATAGGGTCACCCGCAGCCTTCCCACCACATCTTAAACTCTTTGAAAGTATAACCGACTTCCATGTATGTACATCTATCCTAAATAAAATTATAATATCACAGTCACATGCATAAACCATCCAACACTAACTCAAAACTATCCATCAATCATTAATCAATCAGTTCCATAATTCAATCGAAACATTTCATCAAATAATCAATAAACCATAAATCAAACCAAGTAAACAATCAAACAAACACGTATATGTACACTTTTCAGCCCGAATCTCAATTGAGTAGGGAGCTACGAAACTCACCTGATATGAGCAATTAAGATCCCAAGTCGAAAGGAAGTAAAACCGATGTCCACGATATCCGAAACCTATCATACACGTATCACATTAATCCTAAAGCATCTCAAGAGGTAAGGTCCTATGAATATTGACCTAATTTTACTATAAAAGCTTTATTATGTCCATTTTATAAGGCTTTGATCAAACCGAGGTGGAATCATTACATTTTGTTTCACAATGACTAGTCGAAACTTGACCACTGTTGCTTTATCAAAACTTCTGAAATATTAGAACTATGTTCTGGAATCAGAGGCATACACCATTAGAAACTAGACTCAATTACGCTTCCGTGGCCACTGGAATCGTCAAAAACGGACTTACGGTTCAAAAGTTACGCCCATTTTAAAATTGCAGACTCTGATGTGTCGTATCAGAGCACTGCGTCGCAGTCTAAGTCGCTACTCCTCACTGCGACGCAGTGAAAAGTAGCTGCTGCGCATCAAGCCTAGAAACACCTCAAAATCGTGATTTTTGCTCAAAAATGACCAACCTAGACCCCAAATCAAAGCCTCAACTCATAATACAACGTATTACTAGTATAAACAAGCTATAATATCAACTCTAAACCAAAACCCACTTCCAAAATCATAAGTTACCATTAATGAACTTAGTTTAACCCATTTTTGCTCAAGAACACTAAAATTGATCAAAGTTTTGTAGTTAATATGTTATCTAAGATATACTACAACATAAAACAAGTGTTTAAGGATTGAATTTACTTACCAAAAGTACTTTGATGCATAATTCTAATTTTGAGTTTGAATAACGGGATGAACACTTGGAACCAATCAAACCTTGAATTCTTGATTCTTTGAAGATGATTATTGTTATAAGTTAGTTTATTTACTTCCAATCTTGATGTTTGTATCAAAAATTAAGAAGAGAATCAAGAGAGGAAGAAGAAGAAATGAAGGGGAGGAGATATTTGGGTTCTCTGATCTTGAAACAAAAAAATAATAATAGAGTAATAATAGAGTACGGTACATATATCAATAAGTGAGGTAGTAGATATATACCCGCTACTTGACCGGGTCCATGATTACTAAACAACTAAAATAAATCACGGGTTTATAACCTTTTATAAAAGTTTTGTCGGATGTCTACTAATAACATTATTCAACTAATAAACCAAATATAGTTTGTGATAATTTTCACGAGTATTCTTACTTTTCATAAAGTATGTCGGCTTTGTCCCATTAATGGAATTATTAGTTAATCACCGACACTGTGCCACCGACACTGTTTAAACCTTACATTATACTTAAGGCTTCTCATATACGTTTCTTCCTGTTAACGCAGTTACTCAATTTTCGTCTAATATATTTTCCTTATCACATATGGGCCAATATTATGGTCTTGCAACATGGGCTTAATTCTAGTAATCCAATTATGACATTATAATTGGCCAATTTACAGATAAATGAACACAATTATGTCCAATATTCTCTTTTATTAAAGTAGTTGATCAAATTACAAGTACAGTCAAATGGGTAAAAATTACAGATGTTACATAAAAGGGAAATTGAGGGTTGTTACATCATTACCCCCTTAACAGATACTTCGTCCTCGAAGTTCGCTCGTTCACACGGTGATACCACGAATAGATTGCCGATAACGATGGCTTCGTAGAGACGTATAAAATGTAAGAGTTCAACTAGGTTTCATCATGACCTTTTTGGTTACTTACAAGCTTTTGATCTTCATCGTTGGGGGCATCCATTGCTTGGTGCCCTAACATTTCTCGTGATTAGAAACTTCGAAAAAGAAAAGGTTACGAATGTCGCTCACTTCTTGAGATGACTAGAGATTAATCGTATGTAATCGTTGTGGGCTGTCAATCTTGCCTAGATCAATACTAAATAATGGGATGATGATAAGAATGTCAATACGGAGGTGTAAAATGAGCAAACGGTTCGTAACGTGAGTTACAATAAAAATAGTAAGAAACGTTGGAATATCGATCGTTGGTGGCTACTCATTCCCATCGGTCACTTTGTGTACTTTCCTTTATCATTTGCTTTCCTAATTAAAGAATCGTTCCAATAGTTTCTTGCCTACTTTCATCCTTCTTTGGTTTGATGTTGGATACGCTTGCCGCTACTTGAAAATATTGACTTCGTTTGTGACTAATCACTTGTTAAGGGATTACCCCCTTAACAAGAGTGATACTAACCCATTATGCCAAGTTGCACTAAAATTGCGAAGGTACATCTTCGTAGTACCTCACTTTAGGGTTTTCTAGTGTTGTCTTTGTTATTTTATGGCGTGCAAGGAAAATCATGAATTGGTTGATGATAGTTCCATCTTACTCCTCATACTCACCTTTGTCTTTTCAACTTCGTCCTTATTTTCCCATAGTCACCTCTTTCATTATTCGCTAAGTCATATCGTTACCAATTCCTCTTGCTTTTGCCGATATTGGCTTTCAAATCATTTTATGGCACCTTTGATTCTTCCTTCTTAATGTAGAAGTACTACCCTTTATGACATATTTCCGACTAAACTCCCTTTTTAACATTGCACATATAACCTCTTCGCTTTCTTTGTTATACCTACGCATTCTTCATGAAAGGATTTACACAATCCTTATGCTCACCAATAATCATATCACCACCATCTTGGCAAGACAAACACTTCAAGTCCTCATTGGTATGAAATCCTTCTTAGGTCCTTTTGACCTAGATCTACGAAACTTCCAATCACCTTGCTCTCCAAAGCCTCATGTCCATTTTCAGCTTCCTAAGCTAAGCTTCTTTTCAAATACACTATCATAATGTTATTAGGAATTGTGATGTAACATAATTTAGGTGAAACATTGGTCACTTCGTCTTTTTCTCAACCGTTCGGTTCTCTTCATTTTCCTTTCGTTTTCTTATGGGTAACCATACTCCTTACCGTTTCGCCACTCGGATACATCTCTTACTAGAGTAATCGTCATCTTGAATGACGCACGCGCAGTCACTAGTCCTTGAGGTTAATTTAGGGGTACTTGTCACATCATGTTGATACAGATCCTTTTATCCTAACTCGTCACCTTCAATGATGCTCGTGAATAACTCTTCTTGAAAGATAAAGTATAATCTTGCACTTCATACTCCTTGTTCGAGTACCTACCTTTGCTGTGATTACCCCCTTAACATTTTTCCTCTAGAAAAATGTAAGGGATTTCCTGCTTTCACTTCATCTCACCTTCCTTGACGATCTTCAATTCGCCAAATTTCCTTATTCCTTCATGTAACAAATATCCATCTGCTTGGGTGTTTTGAAAAAGAAAAGGATAGCTCGGAATCCTTTTTGTTACTCTTCCATCTTGAGGGTTACTCGACACATCTTAATTATCTTATTGTCCTCGGTTTTCTTCTTCCAACTACTTTTGTTTTCCAACATTGTTAGTGATCTCCTCCAAGCTCTAGGGGAGTCCTTATACTTAACCAAAGGTGACCTTCATGTCACACAACCTCCCTTTTGTTGGCCGCCCAATCTTTCCTTTTGGTCGATCAACATAGATAGGGAAGACCTTCGATTCTTTCTCCAAGTTAAGGCTTAGTATACTCTTCGATCGTGCTTCCTTGTACTTTGATTGACAAACAACATATCTTCCACGTCCTACGTTATGTACGTGACCCAATAGCATCTTCTATGCTATATAGTTATCCCAAGTATTCTACGTACCGACAACTGCTGTCTGAACATCTTTCGCATCCATTGATGTCGCAGCGAGAGCGGAGTACTACTTACTCGATTTCGTCATTGCTGAGTGTTGCGTAAGTGAGTTGTATGTTGTTAGGTTACTAACTTTTGAAGAGAAGCGGTGGTGATCATTACTTTGAATCATCAAGAATATCAAGGATATAGAATTTGGTTTCGAATGAATGAAATAGGAAATGTAAAAACAAAAGAATCATTAAGGCTCGAATCAGACTCCTTGCGCGAGTTAAAGAAATCACTTCTATGTGTTTTGTTGCCCAATGGACACCACCTTCAATGACGTCAATATATGTCGCACCGACTTAGATAATATAGATAGATGCTCACGTATAAGTGTTAGAATAGAAATATCGCACAAAATTTCGAGGCTACATTCCTCATCACGTGTCGTCTAGAATGTATGGGAACGTGTTCGACTAGTGACGTTGTATCGTCATAAGGCCTTAGTACCGCTCGCCATTCGTAAATCTCCGACTTAGTTTGACATTTCCATATGTTTTGCGCCATCTCAGATCGAATACAAAGGTTGTGCGTAGATACCTTCAAGTCGCGTCATATCTTGGGACTATAATCCTTAGAGTATATCGTCAAACGCTCGTGAGAAGATGCTTTATTGATGATATCGCGTCATCGTATGTCCATAATGAATAATGGTGTCATAAGAAATAGGATGTGGGATAATTTCAAAAGAGCACGAGTGAACGAATATTGGATTGGAGGGGTACTTAATAACAACTTTCATACTTAGAAAATATCTAATTTCATAATGAATTTCTCAGGGACAATCACTAGTTCTCAAGCGGTCAAATCTCAATACGCAATATCTATCTCAGTAATAAGGCACAACTATATAATCATTAAATCATCCATGCACTAGTCCTCAAATAGCTCAACCTTAGGGCGCAATAATTATCTCAATAGAAAGGCATGACTACTTAATCATCACAATATTCACGCGCTAGTTTTCAAGTAGCTCAATCTTATGGGGGAAAGCTTTCATATCTCTATTGTTCATAAAATTTCCTATCAACTCGTCATGCTCATATTCTCTTTCAAATCAATCATAAATAATCAACCTCATTACCCAGTAATTTAAAGAAGTCATATCCCAAAATGATTTCATGCCTCACAGTAATCACATTATTTTAAAGTGCATATGCTTCTTAAAGTTCAACATCATAAAGCTTTTTCGCATGCATTTCTCACATAATTCCCACATTGTACATTCCAAACTTTCGTATTGACATTACAAAGTTTCACATTGCACATTACAACTTTCACATTGCACCTTATAACTTTCACATTGCACATTTGAAAATTTCACATTGCAATCAAATCATGCCCAAATTCACATGTTATAGCATAGAGTAGCACATATCAACGAATATCTTTCAATCTTAGATTCAATTCACTTCTAATGTGCATAAGGGGAATCCTACTAGACTAGCATAATCCTCAAATAAAGCAAGTCTCGAATCGTTATATATGCTTAGGTGAATGTCTAAATGCAACACGTATGCTCATAAAAACGGTTTAATAAAGATCTTCTTTCTTTTTTTTCTTTTTTTTTTTTTGAAAAGGAATCCTTTTGAACATAAGTCCAAGTGGTCGTTTGAGTTTTACATGGTGCTCTCATAATTAAACATAGATTCATGACTCTATGTTTAATTAGGGTCCTACCATGTAAAGCTCAAACTAGTCCGCTTAACCTTATGCTCGACTCGACTATAAAAATTCGTTTTGAAAAGTGGCTATAGTTTTGGAATTCCCGGAGGAACCCAATGTTCTCTATAACCTTAGTCTCTGATACCATTTTTTGTAACACCCCAACTAAGGCGGAACGATGAGATGTACAGAAAGTCGAGTATTCAAAACAAAGGATAATAGATAACATTCACCATAACTTTATTTGATAAAAATAATTTTACAATGCACAAACATGTGAACCAATTCCCAAGTACAATACGTCTACCATACTTGGATATTGAGTCCACGAAACAAATAACAAATACATGATATGATATACTACAATGATCAAGGCGGATTCCATTGCCCATCACAAGGTTTGATCTTTGACTCCAAAGTGCAATGCAAACAATCATGATGCATATAATTCCTCATAGCTTATGCTAATCCTGAAAAACATGAAGAAAAAGTGTCAACTACGAAAACGTAGTTGGTGAGTGCATAGGTTTTCAAGTAAATTTCGTTACATATCCATTTCAAAACTTAGAAAACATGTTATCACTTATCAATATACCCAAACCACATGACCGACAAAAATTCTCATGTCAAGCTATCAAGATTTCCAAGTACCATATGTCACTTCAAAGCGTTGAAAAATCCATGGTTAATTATAAAGCTCTCATTTTTCAAAATCACCATGAGAGAAAAAGTATATCAAACGATTAATCATATATCATTTCCAAATCATGCGGTCATTAGTAATTTATTATTGCCAAGTCCCACAATTTTCAAGATTTCATATATAGTCCAATACCCAAACCGTATGTTCATTCAATAATATCCAACCATAAATAATATCAATAATATTTAGCCAAAGGCATAATTTGATGAGTTTGTGCTTGAGCCACTACTAAGACCGATTATGTCCTAAATAAATAATAATGAGAAGCACATGCCGTCAATCACGTGCAATAATAATGAAAGGTCATGCCATGGAGACGACCAAACAATATAAGAAGAGTGTGGTATGGAAATGACCACTGATATAGTAGTTAGAGCACCGCGAGGTCGGACTGGAAATGGAGGTCGCCACAAAGGCAAACCAAACATCCCACCGCTACCTATTTTAGTGGGTGAGGGGACAAATCCTAGTTGCGCAACTCTCAAACTACAGGCCTCTCGAAGAGTTAATAGTAGTGTACCGAGGTGAAATAGTTTGACAGTACTCAAGCTCATCATATAATATATAACACGTTGAACATACAATAATTCCCATATCATAATCATTCTTTCAAAGCATCATTTCATAAAAGAAAACAATTTTATTTATCATGCTTTTCACCCGAAAGTAAAACACATAAAAGAGTTTGAAAGGGGGCTATGACTCACTTGATTAGAGAGTGTTACTCCTTGGCAATGCGAGAGTTCTCCTAGTTATGTTCCTCACCAAGCAAGCCTAAACCATTGTATATATATACACGACATAAGTTCGTGTGACATGGACTAGTAAGTTAGACCATGAGATGCATACTAGTAGACTTGCCCATCTTTGATTGTTGTTTAATTATGGAGTTCAAGTTCATTTTATTGCTCACAATGTTTGGTTAGAAAATATTTGGTGGAGAATGCCAATTTCTCATTATACGTATTTATATCATGGTTCCCATTGTACGCTTTGCTTAATCATGTCATTTGGCATTAGTAACTTTATAATATTGGTATTCATGAATATTTTCTGCTTTATAATCATTTATTCAATTTAATATTATTTATTTAATTATTTTTTCATTTTATCGATCTAGTAATTAAATAATTCCTTAAAAATACTTTTAAGTATCATAGTTGCCTTTGTAACTTATGAATAATTATAGTTGAGTTATATTCTGATTATTATGCTTTTTAACTTAGAATATTGATATATATATATATTTATTTATGTAATTTTTCTATTAATTTAAAAATAGTTATTAATTAGTGATTTTCACTTACTTAATTATTTAAAATATATAACATTTGTTCTTTGACTCATAATAATTTTACTCCAGTAGGTTTTAGTCATTTTCATAATTTTTTGTGATTATTTAACCAAATTCATGATTTATATAATTTATTTATTTATTTATTTACCTTTTTAATTATCATTTAAATTCAATAATTAATAGAAATTCTTAGAAATCACCACATAACTTTTTGGCTAAAAATCCCAGGCCTTTTAGGCAACTTTTATCAATATAAATTCATATCAATTCAACCTCTCTTGTGTTTTGCTTATTTTGAGGGTTTTATGATTAAAAATCGTTTACCGAAATAGTGGTTTTAGCCTCATTTTTTCAAGCAATTAATAAGTGCTTCAAAATGGATTTTCATCCTTATTTAATATTTACAGAATGTTCATCATATTTTGGTATTTCAAGTCGTGATAGTGGTGGTGGTGTGATATGTGCAATTTAGAGCTTTCGGTTAGTGCTTATATGAACCGAATTAGTGATTTGTAGGCTTGTCTTTGCCATTTAATAACCAAGTTAAGTTTTATAACTTTTATTTGACATACTCTCAGTAGGTTTATAATACTTTTTGTTACGAGATTGTTGGAGTTGATTAAAGTTGCAATCTAGTGACTTTTAGCTTATTTTGTTGTGAAGAACGTTTACTTGGAATTTTCTGTTTTAACACTTATTTTCATAAAATGTTGAGTAGTCATTCTTGGTTAAGTTGAATTATTTGGACATTGGTGATTTTTATACAGAGACATATATGTGTCCTATATATGTGAATTTTTGCTAAATTTTTAGACATTGTTTACTACCTCTAAAAATTACAAACCAAAGTTGGTCAGAATGCTTGCTGCTATGCGACCCGAAATTTTATAAAAGATTTCTATGATGAACCTTTAAGAAAAATCTCCCAATTTTATTTTAAGTTAGGGACACTTTGAACTCAGTTCACACCAAGTTTAAACTTCTGAAACCTATTAGTTAAGAAATTAAAAATCATTCAAGTTGACTCAACATTAAGACAAAAATCCAGTTTTGACCACTTTGGTAGAAAAATCACAACTTGAGTTCTACTTCGTCTTTTAATCTGATTCCAGTGGGAGATGAAAGTTAACTCAAAAGGCTTCGTTTTATATTTTATGAGTTTCACCCAGTTCGTCCATTTTAAACCATTTTTACACGCTCCAAGTTCAAAAACAGATTCTGTGAACTTTCTTGTGATTTTCGGTTAGTGATTTTGGACATAGTTTTGGCTTGATTCATATAAGATTCATATTTCTTGTAATATATTCATAAAATCCAGATTATTATACTTCTTTTAACATATTTTTCACTTAATACAAGTCCATATCCATCTCATAATCCAAAAACAAGATTCAACTTTCTTAGATCTAACATGCATGCATTCAAATCAACACTTTTCAATACCCATCTTTATAGATCTAATACAACAACATAAAGACTTCTTTTTATCAAAAATCCCAGAAATATATTCATTAAAATATATAAAAACATATCAATCTTTCAAAGGAAAAATCACTTTAAAAGCTATTAATCTATAACAACACTTTTGGGTCTTAAACTTGTTGAATCCTTGAATCATTCTTCTAGATCTTGACATGCATGAGCATGAAAGAAGATTCTATCAACTTGCCCTCATCAAGTGTGTTTTTCAAAGAAAACAAGAAGAAAACATAATCTTTTGATAAGATCTTTGAAAAATAAGCAAGAACAAGATAGATCTAGTAAAGAGATAAAGATTTATACCCTTGATGAATTCGAAATGGGGGCTGTTTTGGGAAGCCAAACTCACGACCATATGACCCAAAATGGACTCCTTAGCTTGCTTTAACACACCCTTGAATGATCTAGCATGAACCCTTATTATTATAGTTGATTTACTTAAGATTTTTGAGCTCTAGTTTGTGTTGTATGAATCGAAAATGAGAAGAAGAGAAGGAGAGAAAAGTGCAGAAAATTTGAGAGGAAAACATTGTGGAGTGTGTGAAATGGTGAGAGAAATGAGAGAAAAGATGGAGTTGTGTGTGTGTATGTGTGTATTGGGAGTGTAAGAGAGTTATGAGGAGTGTTAAGGGTTTAGGTGTAAGGGTATATGGGGAGTATAAAGGAATGTGTATTTTGATTGGTGAAGGGGTGTTGGAGGGGGTGTTGTGGCCGGTTTTTGAAGGAAAAAGGAAGGGGGTTTTTGATTTAAATTTGTATTTTATGTGTATGTATGTATGTATGTATTGTATGTAAGTATAAGTAGTATAGGTGCATGTGTGGACTTACAATTTAACTAATTAGTAGGCTTTTATAATACTTGTATTCATATGTATTCATATATATATATATATATCCGTATGTGTATGTATGTGTATACATATTATATATGTATATCCGTATGTGTATGTATGTGTATACATATTTTGGTGTTTTAATTTGCTACTTGAATCATTAGTTATAATCTTGTATTTTTATTAGACTTATATGTTCACTTATTATTCTTATTCAACACTTTTGTATGCATAAGGTTTATAAATAGAAATTTTGAGATGGTCATTATATTTTTGTGCTCATGTACTTTAATTAGTTGATTTGATTTGTTGGACATTTTGTAAGATTTATTGGCTTTGTCACAAGTTGTGAGTCTTACATTATTATTTAGAACTTGAGTTCTTGAAATGAAGTTTTTTTTTGGACATTTACTCAAGGAACTACAATAGCTTTAGATTGCTAATTTAGGGGCATTATCTACTAGCTTCTAGTATAACTATGGTTTGCGGGATCATAGGCAACATAACTAGCACATATATAATATTAAAAATATGTTACAATAAATATATAGATAATATAATATTAAAAATGGGGGTTGTTACATAGTTATCTTTGGGCATTCCATATCTAGAGGGCAAGTATCACTATGCCTTAATGTCTAGAAGGTCAATTCTCTTATTAAACCTCTAGGGATAGATACCTAGATAAATATAAGTAAGTTGTCCTAGTCGGAAATTGAGGGTTGTTACTTATCGTAAGAATGTGTTTTACTCGTTTTAATAACAGACGTAAAAATCAGTTTTGCTGAAAGATCAGCATGACGACCCTGAATTCAAAAATTCATATCTAGAGTTCTACTTCGTCTTTTTAACCCATTCCAGTGGCAAATTTGAGATAACACAATAAGTGAAAATTCTGTTATAGGGGTGTTACACTCGTTTCAAACTCAGGGACAGAATCTGTCCAACTTGTTCTCACTAGTATCCATCAAAATCTATCATGCAACCTAATTAAAACCCTAAATTTGATTAAATTACAATAACCCTAACTTGTATTATAGAAATTAACTCATATATATGAAAACCCCCAAATTTCCCAAATATAATTCATTGCATGAACCCTAATTCTTAAAGAAATTAAAATTAGGTTAAAGAAATCCTTACCTTGGAGAAAAGAGTTAGAATTAATAGTTGGAATCACAATTTCTTCCTTCCTTCTTCCTTATGTGTGTCGACACACACACCCCACACACACCCAAAATCTCCAATTTAATTTCCTTACAATGAAATGGTTATTATCATGTTACTTGAAGATTCTTGATTTGAATAAAAGATTGGAATTGATTAGTAAGAATTGAGAAGGAGAAGAATCAAGAAGGTTTGGATGAAAAGAGAGGAAGGATGAATCACCATAAGGGAGGTTGGCTGGATATGTTCCCTTCCAGCCACGTTTTTGATAATAAAAAGAGGGTATTATACCCGCTATCCGCTAAAGTTCCAACTAATTCAACCCCATATTTAAAGGTTAGAGAACTCGTGACTCGGGATCGGATCGGCGAGGGGGGGAGTCACGAGTTTTTAAAAACTCGGATCGGAATCGGGGAGAACCCGGATCAGGTTTTTATATAGAAAATTTATAGTTTTTGAAATTATATGGAATAAACTTCAAACTTAAAACATAATTGTTTAGAAACTTTAATATAATACTTCAAAGTTCAAACTTCATTCATTAGAAACATAAACTTAAACCAATTTAGATTTTTTTTTTTATAAAAAAAAAACAAAAATTTTTTTTTGACCAAAGTTGACCCGAGTTTTGACCCGATCCGGCCGATTTTTGACCGATCCAGGCGAGTTTGACCGAGTTTTACAAGCGACCAAGTCGTTGACCGAGTTTTCACCCGATTCTAGCCAACTCGACCCGTTTAACCCCCGATTCCGATTTTGGTTCCGAGTTCTCGGCCGAGTCGGCCGAGTTTTACAACACTGACTAGAGGCATAGATAAAATACTAGGAAACTATTTTAATGTCAAAACTATAATAAAGGTTTATTTTCATTGGCTTAAAATTTAGGATGTTACAACTCTCCCCCACTTGTAACGGATCACGACCTCGTGATCCAAGCCACATCTAGCAACGACTCTCTAACTTTACGTTAACACGTCGTCATCCTTTCATGCTTTCATAGCGTTATGCTCTACCATATAGTCTTGATTTACCTTCTTCTTAAACGTTTCTTCACAAAGACAATAGGCTCCTCGACGTTGTCTTATTTTAATTCACTTGAAGTTCGATTTCTTTTATAGGTACACGTGAAACCTCGACGGTATAATACTTCATAAAACGAGAAACGAGAAAGGTAGAATAAATTCCTGGAAGTTCTGTGGGAGATTCCAAACAAATAGTAACCTTGTTGACTCAAGCATGTATTCTCAAAGAACCGTTAAACCGAAATCTAGCTTCCTCATATGCAAAATCATAAAACGCCTCTCCATGGAGGAACTCTTAACGTATTTCATAACCTCCCACTTCTTTTCGGGTCACAAAATCTCCTCTTTAAGTCTTGACATATCTTTCTCTTACCAGGCAAAAGAAGTATTCAGATTTTATAGGTTTCATTAAGGAGAGGATTCTAAGTTCTATTATGACATCTAGTAAGTCCGTAAATCCTTTAGAAAATATTTCATAAGATCCTAACTTCTCGTTGCTTAGATTCTCGTTGCAAAGTTTTCTCTTGAGCTTCCTCTATTTGATCAAAGAAATCAACAGTGATTAACACGTACAATGGTGAAACACAAAAGAAAGAAGGGAACTTCATAGGCTCAAAACGTCCGCCACCACAATGACTTACCAAGGTGATACCAAACTTCAAATACGTAATCTTCCAAGAGAGTTAATGAACTTCTTCAATATTTGAGGATCGATAAGAAAAGAAAATACTTAAGACTTGTATGATCGAATAAAAGCGACAAATTTGACTCTATAGAGGTAAAAACACCAAAATTTTTGATGAACTCTAAATCATGAATGGAACAATTCTTCTTGATTCCCTTTAAGAAGAATAAACCTAAAGGAAGACAAGTTGAGGGCATTAAATTTACAAAACCGAAATCAAACTGGGTTTATCGTCAGAGACAAACTTCAGGGGTTGTTTCAAAGTCAAGTACATCTAATGTGGGTTCTTCCAATGCTAATATGGCTGGTTCGGGGGCTGTTCCAAAGTCAAGTACATCTAATGAGGGTCCTACTAATGCTAATGTAGCTGGTTCTTCTTCCACTGCTGCCCTGAAGACTACTAACGTGGCAGGTTCTCCGCCTATTAGTACTAGTAATGCATATTCTGTTTTGGAGGAGGCTTTTGCAAATCGGCCGATTGGAAAACAAGAAGTTAATATGAGTGACATACCTATGCAAGGTAATTCTCAGAAGGATGGTTGTTAAGACTAGAATTCGAGCTTTTGTGTGTGTTTTAATGTGTGTTAATGGAGGTTTCTAGTGAGAGAAAGTAGAGAGAGAGTAGAGAGATGTCAGGGAAAGATTAGCTTGTATTATGTGGTAAAAGGTTACAAATTACATAAGGGTGGGGGTTTATATACATAAGAGCTATTTACACTATGCCCCCTTCCATATTAACAAGTTTACATTCTAAGTACAAAATGACATAAGGTATACAAATCAACTACTACATTTATATTTCTAACAATCTCCCCCTTAGTAGTGATTTGTGAAAAATATCCAGTCTTGTCTTTCTTTAAGCTCTTGTATTTGGTCTTCCTTTGTTTGGATGCCAGAACCAATTTTCTCCTTCGGGTCTGTCATCAGGAACAACCATGTTGTCTGCAAAATTTCTTGGAGGAATGTTCTGTGGACCTGGAAGATGACCGGGCTCATACTTGATCCAACAACCTCCTCTTCGACGTACGACGTACTTAGACTTCTGAGCATTCTTTGCTTCTCTCATCATTCTAATGCTGTCTCTGTACTCGAGTCTTTGATTAATCTTGGAGATTGCTTTGTCAAACACTTCCTTTTTCTTTTCATCTTGCTCGTCATCTTGCAGGCACAACAACACATTCTTACAAAACTCCAACGTTCCATCAGAATAGGAAGCAAGTTCATCCATGCGAATGAAAATCTTCTTCTTTCTGCTATTCAAAAAGACAACACCGAAGGATGGTTCTTCAATGATATGACCAATACTTAGCTGTTCAATATCTGTGGTGTATAGACTTTGATCTGGATATGGCACATTAATCTTTCTCTTTACAACTTCAAATCCTATCTGAAAATCTTCCAATGAAGCATATTGAATGCAGCTTGACATATATCATTTAACAGCTTCAAAGGCAATAACATCTTCACGATATCTCTGCATAAGCATTCACAAAATGATTGTAGAGAAAGATAATGTCATCAACTGGCAGCAGCTTGAACTGTGTTTCAGTAAATCTGTAGCTCTTGCCATTATCTCTTTTGACATGAAAACTTAGGATTGAGATAGTGTTTCTTTTAACCAAAATGACTCTGATCAGCACCAAGATTTTGTGATTTCTTTGTTCCTCAAGGAGCTTGGGATTATATTGCTTGGTGAGTTTAAGAAGCTCTTTGTATTCTTCTACTTGTCTTGCTTCCTTAAACTTGTACATTGACTCCAACTCAGGTCTTTTGGTTTTAGTAACTTTGGTAGCTCCACAAAAGATTGGAAAAGCTCTTTCCTCCAAGAATCTAGACTTCTTAGCTGCCTCCTTTGGCTTAACACCCAGCGCAACCATTCTTTCCTTATCCCTCAAGAAGTATCCCCGATTAATGAACCTCCTTTGTTCATCAGTCAATTCAGTTGGAAAATAATCAGGGAGAACTTCCTCGGATACTATTGCTTCTTTCAACACTTGCTTATAAGTTGATTTCTTGAAGTTCTGAGTTGCAGCCTCAGGAGTCTTTCTCAATTCATCAAAGCTATTGAAGTCTTCAAATGTATAGTGTTGAGGAGTTGTGAAACCCTGAGTAGACGATTCTCCAGCTTCTTTTCTGCTTGATGAACCTGTTTCAAAATAATCAAGATCTGGGAAGTCTTCAAACACAGGCTCCTCAACTGCTTCTACATTTGCTGGATTCTCAACTATCTCCGGCTCATCCAATGTTACATTATCTTTTAAGGCTTCAATATCTGCATCTCTCTCAGCATATTCAACTATCTCATCTTCAATCACATACCCTTCATCTTCATTTTCAACAATATTTTCATTATCTTCATCATCATCATCATCAGAATCATCACCAAAAACTTCAACTAACCTTCTTCTAATCTCATCATTCAAAGAATCATTCTCAACATTCTCAACATTTTCAACATTCACACCCTCGGCTCTTTCTTCCATCACCACATCTCCAACATTTCCTTCAACTCTTGCCGAAGTATTATCAATGTTCGTTTGACCTTCTCCTTGGTTCTCCCCCTCGGGGTGATCATCAGAATCAGGATCATCCCGACGAGAAGGAACCGAGGCCGGTCGGCAAGATTCTAATGCCAGCAATCTTAATTCAAAAGCAGCAAGCTTTGCATCATATTCAGCTTTTTGACGTTCAACTTGATCTTGTAAAGCTTTTACTCTTCTTTCAGTTGCAATTTCTCTTTCTCGCACCTCAAGAGCATTCAACACTCCTCTTTCAGTAACAGTCAACAAATCCCCCTCAGACCTTAAGATATTCAATAAAACTTCACAAGCAGAGTCTTTGGTAGGTAAATTTGTTGATGTTGATGGAATTTGATTTGGTGTTGGTGTTCTTTGTGTTTGGATAGGAGGTGGAGTAGCCAACCCGGGGGTTGTTGGCACACTTGTGGTGTGACCTAAATTCAGCGATGCTGATTCAGGATTTCCTGCGGATCCTCGGGTTACACCCTCACCAGCAGTTTCAGATTCAGTGGCTTTGCAACCAGAATCGGGTTGTGTCCTAGACTGTGATAAATCACTGTCCTGGACTTGTTGTTGGGCAACACCACTAACAACACCGGGGTCACTGAGAATGCCCGTTAATACAGTCTCAGGTTGATCCTGAGGAACAACAGTGTCATACTGCTCCCCAGTCTCGGTCTGAGGACTGTTACCTGCGGCTAAAGCTGGCGTGATGGTAGCTAAGGCAGGATTTCCAAGCTGTCCTTGAGGGTCACACAAAGTGGGTCCCTCTCCGCTTGTTCCGGCACCAGTACTCAACTGGGCTTGTGAATCAGTGTCCCTAGGGGATCTAGACTCTTGTGCATGAACTGAAGGCGAGAGGTGGGGCTGGTCCTCTCTAATTTCAACACTCTCATCCTCCAAATGAGGAGAGTGTGGTGAGCGTGGCTTATCCCCGTGCATTTCTGAGACTAACTCCTGTTGTGAGGAGTCAGAATGGCTGGGAGAGTTTGGTGCATACGAGAATGGGCAGTTCCCGATTTCTACCCTAGGGTAAACAACCCGGCTAGACACATTTGTTTGAACTAATGGAGGGCCAACGTTTTCTTTTTGCCCTTGTCCTAACCCGGACCGCACATCCTCTCTGGTATTTTCAACTCCTCCCTCAGTCCCGCCTTGTTCCTCCAGCACAACATCATCTCCAGTGCTCACTTGCTCAGTCTCAACCTCAGATTCAACATTATGCACAATTCTTGTTGTTTGTTCAACATCAAACTCCGCTGAGGCACCAGGTTGTTCATTCACATCTGCTGAAGTAGATTGAAGTCTTTGTCTTACAGATTTAGACGACTTATGTTTTCTTTTTGATTTCTTCTTCTTTGAAGTCTGCTTTAGAACACTTCTAGCAGACATTTTAAGTCGTCTACCTGGTGGTGGAGTTGGTTCATCAGGTAGTACTGAAGCAATTGATCGAGGTGGTGTTAGAATTGGTGGATTCGGTGAAACAACGGATGGTAAAGGTGTCGATTGCGAAGGTGAAGATTGTGAAAGGTGAACGGTTGGTGTAGATTGTGTTGATGGTGTAGGTTGAGAAACAGGTGAAGAAATAGGTTCAGGTGAAGCAACATCTTGCTCAAATATAACTCTTTTTGTCTTTCTTTTCCTCTGCTCAGAGGCCCCTTCATCACTAACCCCTCTTTTTCTTTTTGACGAACTAGGACCCTCACTTGGCGACCTATGCTCAGTTTGGGTAGGAGTCTGTCGGCTTTCAGACCCCATCACTGAGACTAACCACTCGAGATAAGCCCTAAGGTGAGGACTCTGAGCAGGAACCAGGTTTATCAAAAATGGTGGAATCGGAAAAGGTCTTACGGTTTCACAACTTGTGCCTCTCAGATTTGATTTATACAAGGCAATCACACATTTAAAGCTATTTTCCAACTTTGGGATTTCTTCTCTGTTATCAAGAGCATCTTCGATAACCAATGTGAAAAATCTGATAAATGGAATATACTTTCTGTCTTGTTTATCCTTTCCCTTAACAACTTGAATCAGCTTTTTCCATATTATAGTCGCAAAGTCACACTGCACATTGTGAGTGACTGCATAATAGATTGCCAAGAATCTTTTGTCATCAGATCAATTCCTTTCTGTGACGGCATCAAGCAGGTTGAAAGAATATTATACATCGTATGCCAGAGAGTTGCTACATTACTTCTTCGAAAATCTCTCATCGTTGTCAAATCTCCTGCATAACCCAACGAATGAACTCCTGCCAACATTTCTTCAACAGATGGGAGTTCTTCGTATTCTTCTAGAACAGGAAATCCAATGATTGTTCTAAATTCATCCAGAGTTAATCTACAGTTGAAGATTTCAGTTTCTGATTCTAGTGAAAATTTGAAGTAGTCTGCTGTGTTGTGCCTTTTACTTCCTCGTACATATTCAATAGATTGCCACAGCTCAAATACATACTTCTCAGGTACAATTGCACCTCCAGTCAATGCATTATTCAGTGGATGATAGCTGAGAATCTCTGGAATTATCGGAAATTTGCAAGCAAATGGAATATGTAATGCTTGATTGGCTTGCATTTTCATTGAATCTCCTTCTCTGAACATTGCCATCTTGATACTTTATTATTTTTCTGTTTAATACAAACTGACCAAAGTTTTTGACCAGAAAATACATGTTAAGAACAGAAAAATAACAAAATATACCAACTTTTAAGAAACACATTTATTTCACAGATAATGTTTTGCATATATCTTAAAAATGAGAGAACAAAGTAGTACACAAAGGCGTTCGATACCTTGCATCTCACTCAAATATATATACAAAACATGACAATATATAGAATCACATAAGTATTAAAAGATAAGAAAACAAGGTAGTACACAAAGGCGTTCGATACCTTGCCTCTCACTCTAAACACTTATGAAATACTATATATATTCATCAACACAAAACACATAAACATTTATACATAACACAACTAATCATAATAATAAAAAAACATAGAGAAAAGAAAGAGAAAAAAAATAAAGATAAAAATAAAAAAAATTTGAAATTCTAATTTGTACTATTTGCAGAGCAAAAACCTCTGCAAATAGCACATTTTGAAAAATTTGCCCAAAGATTGGTTTTGGCAAAATTTGATTTGTATTGGAGTTGAAATATGTAAATGCAGAGCTCAAAGCTCTGCAAATGAGCAGTTAAGATCAACTCCTTTGAAATGTATGAAATTTTCTATTATTGAACAACAAAAATGTTGTCAATTGATAAAGAAAAATTTCAATGTGAAAAATTTCAAATTGTACTGTTTGCCGAGCAAAATGCTCTGCAAACAGTTGAATTTAAAACTTTGTGAATTTTTTTTTCATTTTGTACTGTTTGCCGAGCAAAATGCTCTGCAAACAGTTGATTTTAAAAACTTTGAGAAAATTCTCATTTTGTACTGTTTGCCGAGCAAAATGCTCTGCAAACAGTTGATTTTAAAAACTTTGAGAAAATTCTCATTTTGTACTGTTTGCCGAGCAAAAAGCTCTGCAAACAGTTGATTTTAAAAACTTTGAGAAAATTCTCATTTTGTACTGTTTGCCGAGCAAAAGCTCTGCAAATGGATGGTTCAAGTCTTGACAATTTAAAAATCCAATTTGTACTGTTTGCCGAGCAAAATGCTCTGCAAACAGTTGATTTTAAAAACTTTGAGAAAATTCTCATTTTGTACTGTTTGCCGAGCAAAAAGCTCTGCAAACAGTTGAATTTAAGACTTGGATTCATTTTGAACAAATTGCACTGTTTGCCGAGCAAACTGCTCTGCAAACAGTTGTTTTCATACTTGGAAAAATTTTGGAATTCAAAATGGCTTGTTTGCCGAGCTCAAAGCTCTGCAAACAATTGATTTTAAAACCTTGATTCACTTTGAAAACCAAAAAGGCTTGAATGCCGAGCAAAATGCTCTGCAAAAGTTGATTTTAAAAACTTTGAGAAAATTCTCATTTTGTACTGTTTGCCGAGCAAAAAGCTCTGCAAACAGTTGATTTTAAAAACTTTGAGAAAATTCTCATTTTGTACTGTTTGCCGAGCAAAAAGCTCTGCAAATGGCACTTTTTGATCCAAAAAAAAAACTTGTTCGAGAAAATTATGAACATGATAATCAAACTTAATGATGATTTGAAGGAGATCAAGAACAAAGTACCCATTTGCCGAGCAAAATGCTCTGCAAAATCAAAAGAAATATAAATGTAGTAGTTGATTTGTGTATCTTTATGTTATTTTGTACTTATAGTGTAAACTTGTTAATATGGAAGGGGGCATAGTGTAAATAGATCATATGTATATAAACCCCCTCCATAAGTGAATATGTAACCTTTCAACCCATAATACTATCCAAACTGTAACACCCGTTTCGTAAAAATATGGATTTCCAAAAATTTTCGCCTAACGGCGTCAATAAAGCGGAAACAGTTTATTAAAAACCTCAACCAAGGAAAACAGTTGAGAAAACATTGGTGGTGTTACTAATAGCATCAAATCTGTAATAAAAGAAATCCATAAGATTGCCCAACATAAAGCAATTATAACATAGTCATTACATAAGTTCCATAAAGGAAATCAATAACATAAGGTCTATGCGAAGCTATTGGGTAAACTAAAGCCAGCTTGATCATCTACCCATCTCTCGCCAAAGCTTCACACGTCATCTCACTGCCTAACCTGAGGGGGTGTCAACACATTAAAAGAAACAAGTGTTAGCTATAAAGCTAAGTAAGATAACACCAGGTTTAAGCAAAACATTTCATCCATTTAAATCGTCACTTTAAAGTATTACGTCATTTTAATTAGGCATTCATACCACCGTGTAAACATATCCACATCACATATAAGCATAGAGTCCATGACCCTAAGTGTGCCTAATCAATTTCGTCATTTCATCTCATTAAGTTGTGACTAGGTCACCGTTAAGTTGTAACCGAAGTTACCGTTAAGGAAAGACAATGTCGATCCATGAGTAGCACGTATGTTCACGACATTAGGTGGGTCATCAGGCCACCCGAAACTACTCGCCACATATGACTTGTTGCAAGGAGTCACCCGAGCAACCATTTTAACATACCTATAACCACCGTCAGGCATGACGTACCTATTACCACCGTCAGGCACGATTTATACGTACCTATTACCACCGTAAGGCACGATGTACCTATTACCACCGTAAGGTACAGGTTATGCATAACACTTAACATCTAATTAGCTCGAGCATTTATCGTATTTAGTTTAGATTTCCACCTTTAACCTAAACTAATCCATACAATCATCTTTTCACGTTAGGGCCCTTAAAACGTGCACGTGTCATGGCAACCTAAAGAGGTCTAGTGTTCTAGATGAACAAGCCACATATACATGCACATAACAACATTACAAAATATCATTAACCACCGTTCATCATAACATATCATATCGTAAACATATCATTAACCACCGTTCATCATAACATTTCATATCGTAAACATATCATTAACCACCGTTCATCATAACATTTCATATCGTAACCACATGTTCGGGGAAACATTTTAGGCATAAACATCGTCATCATTAATCCCCGAGTACCTCCCATATCAACCCAACCACATATGAGTTATACATTACCGTTTTGGAGGTTATAGTTTACAAACCATTTTCGTTGCACCCTCAGCGTGACAAAAGTAGTGTATCTTACCTCGTAGTGTATGCGCGCAAACAAAAGCTAACAGTGATTATTAGTACTCCCCGACACCTATCGTACAATAACATATGAAGTATAAGTCATTAGGGACATTAAATGGACTTTCGTACGACTTTAGGACTCATAGAATCCGTCGAAACTCGATCTTCATTCACTAATTCAACCTTTCAGGAAACTTGACTTCAAAATCATCCTTTAAAATTATTACCATTAGAAAATAGACTCTCTCACGATTCTAGGGATAGTTTATTTGTCAAAAACGGAGTTACGGTTCAAGAGATATGGCCATTTGAAAAATCAAACGAATTTAGCTTCCTGAAACGAATTTAGGCCATACTGAACGAACTTAGCAATGCCCAAACGAACTTAAGACCTCACCAACGAATTTAACCTCAAACGAACTTAAACTTCGTTTGTAGGATGAACTTAGGCTTGAATCAAACGGACTTAAGTTTCAAAACAACTTAGACTTTCACTTCAAACGAATTTAGACATCTTTAGTTTCAAACGAAGTTAGAAAGCTTCAAACGAACTTAGGCTTTGTGTCAAACGAATTTAGTCATTCCCAAACGAAGTTAAACCACTCCAAACGAACTTAAAGTTCGTTGGATAGCTGCTGATCTCAGAAAACGAATTTAAGACACAATTTCGACCAGAATTCATAAAACGACTTTGTTCTTCAATTTTTCCAGAAACAAACGACTTGGGCTTCACCCAAAACATGATTTTGACATTGTTAAACATATTTTGATCATTCATATCGATTACAAACTCGTTTGACACCATTTAGATCCTTAATTTGCTTAAACACGTTTGAAACCCTAATTACTTCAAACCCTTATTAAAATCAGATTTGATTAACATAAAAAACAACCTTTGAATCTGAAAATGTGGCCAATAAAACATTGATTACCTGTAGAAACGATAGCCAATTCGATTCAATACAAAAACACCCAATTGATTGACCAAAACTTGGAGATTCCTTAAGAAATCGATTAGGGAATTGAAGGAACTGTATGTGTGTGTTTAGGAAATGTAATTAGGCTGCTAAAGTAAGGAGATTAGGCTAATCCTAGCCCTAATCCCGTTTTTCAACTTTCACTTTTGTCAAATTTAGTCCCTGGACTTCATATTAGCTTTATTTCACATTAAAACACCTATTGGGGATACATACAACACACTAAAGCACTTTCGCACACTACATAGGCCTTTTACACATCATTTAATCCACTTTATTGTCACTCATTAAAGATAATTAAATCTCACATATAGGGCACATAAACATATAAACACATATTTCCACACAAACGTATCACGGACTTATAATTTGACCTAACGACGTTAGTCAACATATACGTTTAAGTTTTGGGATGTTACAATTACCTCCCCCTTAAGAGGATTCCGTCCCCGGAATCACTTCAGCATCAAAAGGTGGGGATAGGTCTCCCGCATTACGGACTCGGTTTCCCAAGTCATACTTTCGCCGTGATTGTGTTTCCACTTTATGAGAACTAGATCGATAGTCTTTCGTCGTAACTTCTTTTGTTTCCTTCCCATTATAGCAACAGGTTCATCGACAATCTGCTTGTTGGGATTAATACTCACGTCCTCGAGTGGAATGACATCCGTTTCATTCGCATAGCACTTACGTAGGTAACACACATGAAATGTGTTGTGAATTTCATTAAGTTCTGGAGGTAAGTCCAGCTTAAATGCCTGTTCATTAACCTTCTTAATGATCTTAAAAGGTCCAATGAATCTGGGGCTTAACTTTCCACGTTTTCCAAACCGTAATACACCTTTCCAAGGCGACACTTTGAGTAAAACCATTTCGCCTTCTTTAAAATCGAACGGCCTCCTTTTCTTATCAGCATATGACTTTTGCCTTTCGCGAGCAACACGTAAGGCTTTCTTTGCAACATTAACTTTATCGGCCGTAATTTGTACCACTTCGGGTCCAGCAAATTGCTTTTCCCCGGGCTCCAACCAACAACTAGGAGTCCGACACTTTCTACCATATAACATCTCAAAAGGTGGCATTCCAATGCTCGCATGATAACTATTGTTATACGCAAACTCAATAAGAGGTAGGTGTTTATCCCACGAACCACCATAATCCATCACACAAGCTCTGAGCATATCTTCGAGCGTTTGAATAGTCCTTTCACTTTGCCCATCGGTCTGCGGATGATAGGCTGTGCTCAGACGGACTTGAGTACCAAATTCCCGTTGAAAACTCTTCCAAAAGTTGGAAAACGAATCGAGCATCACGATCTGACACAATCGATATCGGAACACCATGTTTAGTAACCACTTCTTTAATATACAATGTAGCAAAATTCTCCATAGGAGCATTCTCACGAACTGGGAGGAAATGGGCACTCTTCGTTAATCGATCGACAATAACCCATATCATATCGTGACCACGAGGCGTCCTCGGAAGTTTGGTTACAAAATCCATTGTAATGCGATCCCATTTCCATTCAGGATCTCGAGTTGCTGAAACTTCCCGTAAGGCTTTTGATGTTCAGCTTTCACTTTAGCACACGTCAAACATTTCTGCACATACATCATCACATCGTTCTTATACTGGGCCACCAATAAATCGGCTTCAAATCCGCATGCATCTTTGTGGCACCAGGGTGTACAGAATACTTAGTTTTGTGAGCTTCGTCCATCACTAACTCACGATTGCCTCCATATAGAGGAACCCATATTCTACCTTTATAGGTTCGAAGACCGCGACTATTTTCTTCCATTTCAAGTCTATTTTTCTTCTTTTTCCCAATAGACTCCTCTTTCACATTCTCCTCCTTCAACGCTTCAATTTGAGCTAATCGAATAGGTTCCATTAAGTTCGACTCAACCTTCGTAATCATTGCACATAACCTACTCTTCGCATATCCTTTGCGGCTCATGGCATCAGCAACCACATTAGCTTTGCCTGGGTGATATTTAATCTCACAATCATAATCCTTTAATAACTCCATCCACCGTCGTTGTCTAACATTCATGTCCTTCTGAGTAAACACATACTGTAAGCTTTTATGATCCGTTATAAAGGGTACACTTCGTACCATACAGATAATGTCGCCATAATTTCAGAGCAAAAACAACAGCAGCTAGCTCAAGGTCATGAGTAGGATAGTTCCGCTCATGAGGCTTCAGCTGTCGAGAGGCGTAAGCGATAACTTTGTCTCGTTGCATCAGTACACACCCTAACCCCGTGATGGATGCGTCACTATAGACAACTAAATCATCGGTTCCTTCAGGTAAAGCTAAGACTGGAGCTTCACACAACTTCTTTTTCAACGTCGTGAAGGCTTTCTCTTGAGCATCGGTCCACACAAACTTCACACCTTTCTTTGTTAATTCAGTCATTGGCTTGGCAATGCGTGAGAAATCCTGAATAAAACGTCGATAATAGCCAGCCAAACCGAGAAAACTCTTAATTTCAGTAGGAGACTTAGGCTGCTCCCACTTCGACACCGCTTCTATCTTCGAAGGATCTACTTTTATACCATCAGAGGAGACGACATGGCCGAGGAAATGAACTTTCTTTAGCCAGAACTCGCACTTGGAGAACTTAGCATAAAGCTTTTTCTCTCTGAGGACTTGAAGGACAGCCCTCAAATGCTATCTATGTTCCTCTTCCGTCTTTGAATACACAAGAATGTCGTCGATAAAAACAATAACGAAATGATCCAAAAATGGTCGACAGACACGGTTCATCAAATCCATAAACTTCGCTGGAGCATTTGTCAAACCGAATGGCATGACAAGGAACTCGTAATGACCATAACGAGTTCGGAACGCTGTTTTGGCTACACTTTCCTCTTCAACTTCAGTTGATGATAGCCAGATCGTAAGTCGATCTTCGAAAAATAGGAAGCACCTTGAAGTTGATCGAACAAATCATCAATGCGAGGGAGGGGATACTTATTCTTCACCGTTCTTTTATTCAGCTCGCGATAATCGATACACATGCGCATGGATTCGTCTTTCTTCTTTACGAAAAGGATAGGAGCACCCCATGGAGAGGAACTCGGACGAATGAAACCTTTATTTAAAAGTTCCTGAATTTGCGTCATTAACTCCTTCATTTCTGTCGGAGCTAGACGATAGGGAGCTTTGGCTACAGGAGTAGCACCAGGAATGAGGTCAATGGAGAATTCAACCTCACGATCGGGAGGAAGACCTGGAAGATCTTCAGGGAAAACATCAGGAAACTCGGAAACAACTTCGACATCAGAGACTGTAGGCTTCGCGATACGAGAATCGATGACATAAGCTAGAAAATGTGACTTAGTTTGCCGTATACAACGAAGCGCTTTCATCATCGAGATCACCTTAACATTTCCCGGCTTCTTGTCACCATAAACACAGACACCTTTACCGTCAGGGGTAGCGATACGGACTATCTTCTTCGAACATAAGACGACAGCATCATTTTTAGACATCCAGTCCATACCGAGAACAACATCAAAACTAGGAATGGTAGTTGGTAACAAATTAGCAGTAAATGAACGACCCTCTATTTCTATCGGACAATCAGAATAACCTTCCCGAATAATAGACGTCGCACCATTAGCCACCTCTACTTCTATAGGGCACCGTAAAGAACTAGTAGTCATGTCTAACTTAGGAGCAAACAGAGTAGACACAAAAGATTTGTTCGCACCAGAATCAAATAACACATTAGCAGGTTTGGAGTTAACAATAAGGGTAGCAGTAACTACCTGGTCGTCATCTTTGGCCTCTTCAGCCGTCATCTGATAAGCACGGGCTTTGGCTTTGGGAGCTTCCGTCTTCTTTCCCTCGTCCTTCTTCATTTGCGGACAGTCGGCAATACGGTGCTTTGTGTCTCCACATTTATAACATCTTGCTTTGTCAGTGCATTGATCAATGGTATGACCCTGAGTTCCACACCTATTGCACATGCGGGTCTTTGTAGAACACTGACCAGAATGGATAGATTTGCAGCCAGGGCACCATTTTCCATCCTTGTCTGCCCTTCCCTTGTCAGAGGACGATGAAGATCCCTTAAATTTCTTTCCAAAACGATTTGATCCACCAAACCTCCTCTTATTGCCAGACTTCATCTCATCCTCTTTCTTTTCAACTTTCTTATCCGCAGCAAAATCATCATCAAGCTTTTTAGATTCTTTGATTGCTTCAGTTAGAGTCTTATGCTGCTTACAAATACCTCGATAACTTGGAGGTAAACCATCGACATAGCAGGCGACTTGATCTGCATCAGTTCTGAATAGATGACCCACAAATTTCATCTTTTCCATAAAGGAACGAGCATAATTATTAATTTTTCCCACTTCAGCCTTCAGGGCACGAAACTCTTTTTCCATTTTTCTCTGCTCATGAACTCCAATATACTCTTCAATGAATTTCTGTCTGAAGTTAGCCCACGTAATAGCAGATACCATAGCTGGAGTCATCGAAATGGTAATGCTCTTCCACCAGTCCCGAGCACCTTCTTTCAGCATTCTGCTAGCACACAACACTTTCTTATCCTCGGGACAATCACAAGCTTCAAAAACCATCTCAGTATCATCAAGCCATTCCATGCAACCCACTGCATTAAGTGTTCCATAGAATTTCTGAGCTCCGCACTTCTGAAAACTTTCGAACTTGAATCGAGGAGCTTGAACTACATTAGGAGGAGCCACATCAACATTAGCAGGGGGAACGAATACATTATTAACTGGTAGCTCAGTGTGGTGAGAAGGCACTGAGAAATTGCCATCAGTTCCTTCAGCATTTTCGGCAAGAGCGTTGTTCAGTTGCTCCTGAGTCTGTGCTAACTGAGCCTGGAGAGTCAGCACAAGATTGTACAATTCAGCTGCATTCGGGATTTGCTCCACCACTGCTTCGTTAACTATGGGTTGATTACCAGGAGGTGGAGGCATAGGGCCTAACGAGCCTTGCCGATTGACCTGCTGAGGATTCACTCGATTTCTATTCATGTTAGCTGCAGCAGCAGTAGCAGCAGCATTAGTAGCAACTGCACCTGGATGGACAGGTGGAGTAACGCTGGCAGTTGCTCCGTCCCGTTGGATGTTGCGGTTGCGAGTGTTAACCATTTTCCTTCAATAAAATGGTGGAGTCGATAAGCGCGAAATAAAACAAAAATTCGTTGGGATAAGGCTAAATCATATCATCGTAACATAAACATCTCGTAAGCCTTATCACACTCGCACTCATCCCAACCCATCCTACATCACATGTTATCACTAGCTAAGGCATCCTACGAGTACCTAGCATGCACATCTTAAGTTTAAGTCCAAATCCTATGGTCAATAGGCCTTGGTTCACTTAAACTACATCTCTGATACCAAATTGTAACACCCGTTTCGTAAAAATATGGATTTCCAAAAATTTTCGCCTAACGGCGTCAATAAAGCGGAAACAGTTTATTAAAAACCTCAACCAAGGAAAACAGTTGAGAAAACATTGGTGGTGTTACTAATAGCATCAAATCTGTAATAAAAGAAATCCATAAGATTGCCCAACATAAAGCAATCATAACATAGTCATTACATAAGTTCCATAAAGGAAATCAATAACATAAGGTCTATGCGAAGCTATTGGGTAAACTAAAGCCAGCTTGATCATCTACCCATCTCTCGCCAAAGCTTCACACGTCATCTCACTGCCTAACCTGAGGGGTGTCAACACATTAAAAGAAACAAGTGTTAGCTATAAAGCTAAGTAAGATAACACCAGGTTTAAGCAAAACATTTCATCCATTTAAATCGTCACTTTAAAGTATTACGTCATTTTAATTAGGCATTCATACCACCGTGTAAACATATCCACATCACATATAAGCATAGAGTCCATGACCCTAAGTGTGCCTAATCAATTTCGTCATTTCATCTCATTAAGTTGTGACTAGGTCACCGTTAAGTTGTAACCGAAGTTACCGTTAAGGAAAGACAATGTCGATCCATGAGTAGCACGTTATGTTCACGACATTAGGTGGGTCATCAGGCCACCCGAAACTACTCGCCACATATGACTTGTTGCAGGGAGCCACCCGAGCAACCATTTTAACATACCTATAACCACCGTCAGGCATGACGTACCTATTACCACCGTCAGGCACGATTTATACGTACCTATTACCACCGTAAGGCACGATGTACCTATTACCACCGTAAGGTACAGGTTATGCATAACTCTTAACATCTAATTAGCTCGAGCATTTATCGTATTTAGTTTAGATTTCCACCTTTAACCTAAACTAATCCATACTATCATCTTTTCACGTTAGGGCCCTTAAAACGTGCACGGGTCATGGCAACCTAAAAAGGTCTAGTGTTCTAGATGAACAAGCCACATATATGCACATAACAACATTACAACATATCATTAACCACCGTTCATCATAACATATCATATCGTAAACATATCATTAACCACCGTTCATCATAACATTCATATCGTAAACATATCATTAACCACCGTTCATCATAACATTTCATATCGTAACCACATGTTCGGGGAAGCATTTTAGGCATAAACATCGTCATCATTAATCCCCGAGTACCTCCCATATCAACCCAACCACATATGAGTTATACATTACCGTTTTGGAGGTTATAGTTTACAAACCATTTTCGTTGCACCCTCAGCGTGACAAAAGTAGTGTATCTTACCTCGTAGTAGTGTACGCGCGCAACAAAAGCTAACAGTGCTAATTAGTACTCCCCGACACCTATCGTACATTAACATATGAAGTATAAGTCATTAGGGACATTAAATGGACTTTCGTACGACTTTAGGACTCATAGAATCCGTCGAAACTCGACCTTCATTCACTAATTCAACCTTTCAGGAAACTTGACTTCAAAATCATCCTTTAAAATTATTACCATTAGAAAATAGACTCTCTCATGATTCTAGGGATAGTTTATTTGTCAAAAACGGAGTTACGGTTCAAGAGATATGGCCATTTGAAAAATCAAACGAATTTAGCTTCCTGAAACGAATTTAGGCCATACTGAACGAACTTAGCAGTGCCCAAACGAACTTAGACCACAACAAACGAACTTAAGCAACCTCAAACGAACTTAAACTTCGTTTGTAGGATGAACTTAGGCTTGAATCAAACGGACTTAAGTTTCAAAACAACTTAGACTTTCACTTCAAACGAATTTAGACATCTTTAGTTTCAAACGAAGTTAGAAAGCTTCAAACGAACTTAGGCTTTGTGTCAAACGAATTTAGTCATTCCCAAACGAAGTTAAACCACTCCAAACGAACTTAAAGTTCGTTGGATAGCTGCTGATCTCAGAAAACGAATTTAAGACACAATTTCGACCAGAATTCATAAAACGACTTTGTTCTTCGATTTTTCCAGAAACAAACGACTTGGGCTTCACCCAAAACATGATTTTGACATTGTTAAACATATTTTGATCATTCATATCGATTACAAACTCGTTTGACACCATTTAGATCCTTAATTTGCTTAAACACGTTTGAAACCCTAATTACTTCAAACCCTTATTAAAATCAGATTTGATTAACATAAAAACAACCTTTGAATCTGAAAATGTGGCCAATAAAACATTGATTACCTGTAGAAACGATAGCCAATTCGATTCAATACAAAAACATCCAATTGATTGACCAAAACTTGGAGATTCCTTAAGAAATCGATTAGGTAATTGAAGGAACTGTATGTGTGTGTTTAGGAAATGTAATTAGGCTGCTAAAGGAAGGAGATTAGGCTAATCCTAGCCCTAATCCCGTTTTTCAACTTTCACTTTTGTCAAATTTAGTCCCTGGACTTCATATTAGCTTTATTTCACATTAAAACACCTATTGGGGATACATACAACACACTAAAGCACTTTCGCACACTACATAGGCCTTTTACACATCATTTAATCCACTTTATTGTCACTCATTAAAGATAATTAAATCTCACATATATAGGGCACATAAACATATAAACACATATTTCCACACAAACGTATCACGGACTTATAATTTGACCTAACGACGTTAGTCAACATATACGTTTAAGTTTTGGGATGTTACAAAAAATTCCCTGACTCTCTTTACTCTCTCTCTACTCTCTCTCTCTAAACCGCCATTAACACACACTAAAACACACACTAAAGCTCAAATTATACATATAACAATTGGTATCAGAGCACAATCAGCATATCTGAACGATCCAAAAGCTTATTACAAGCTTGATTTGTGCTTAATTTTGGTATTTTTTGAGTTTTTCTGAAACTGTTATATGCCGAGATAACTGTTCGAGTTATTTCTGCAATTTGAGTGTGTTTTGGTTAAAATTTTGTTCACCGATCGATTCGTTGATAGTAAATCATCATACAGTATCAATTTCAGACTTCAATTTCAACTTTTGATCATGTTTTGTGCGAGCTCGGCAAACAGAGGTTTCATTGGGATTTGATTTGAGTGGAAATTTGTTATAATTGTGTTCGAGGATTTGTTCGCGATCAATTTCTGAACATTTTGATACAATTTTCAAGTTTTAATTCGAAAAAATGAGTGAGAATTTGAAGATTTTGTGTGAGCTCGGCGTTTGAGTGTTTGGCTGAACGAAGAAGACAACTGGAAACCGACTATTTTGTCATTTAGTGTATTCTCGTGTTTGCAGAGGTCGTTGGCTAAGTGTTGGACGAATAGTGCGATTTGCAGAGATATAAGCTCGGCAAATCATCATTTCAAGAAAATTTTTCTAAGTGTTGGACGAATAGTGCGATTTGCAGAGATATAAGCTCGGCAAATCATCATTTCAAGAAAATCATTCTAAGTGTTGGACGAATAGTGCGATTTGCAGAGATATAAGCTCGGCAAATCATTATTTCAAGAAAATTTTTCTAAGTGTTGGACGATTTGTTCCATTTGCAGAGATCTAAGCTCGGCAAACACTAAGTTCAACTCTGGTGTGACTAAGTCATATTGATTTGGTTCATTTGCAGAGATCTAAGCTCGGCAAATACGTGGTTTTGAGAATTTTGGTTGTTGATCTGGTTTATATCGTTTGCAGAGATATTATCTCGGCAAACACGGTGTTCAGCTTAATTCGTCTAAGTGTTGGAGATCAATTTGAAATTTGTGCTATTTGTCGAGATCTAAGCTCGGCATCTAGTAGGAATTGAAGCTTGGTTCAGGATTCTCGTATTTGTGACTAAGTGAAAGTGCCATTTGCCGAGATCTAAGCTCGGCAAATCAACATATTTTGTGAAAGTTGGTTCAAAATCATTTTTGATCAACATTCTTTCCTGGTGCAAAGTTTTGAAATTTTCAAATTTTTTTTCTTCATCTCCAATTCTGAAATTTTCAAAATTTTTTTTCCTTCATTTGCCGAGATCTAAGCTCGGCATCCTTCACAATTCAGAAAATTCAAATTTTTTTCAAGTCTTTTTCATACATCTTTTATTGAACATTATGTCTTCAAGGGAAGCATTGGCTCTTGGTTCTGAAGGAAGACCACCTGTCTTGTTTAGAGGATCTTATCCTCAATGGAAGAAAAGATTTCTGAACTGGATAGACAGGCAGAAAAATGGAAAACTGCTGAGAAAATCTTACAAAGATGGTCCTGAAATCCAAAGAACCCAATTAATGGAGAAGTGTTACCTGAAGAGAGTTGGAACACAGATCAGAGAAGCAGAGTTGAGGCTGACCAAAGTGCAATTGCCTTTCTTTACCAAGCACTTCCTGATGACATTTACTGCAATGTGGATTCCTATGAAACAGGAAAAGACATTTGGGATGAAGTGGAGAAGCAGATGGAAGGATCAGATGTATCAAACACCATTAGGTTGTCGACTGTTCTGAACATGTATGAAACATTCAAACAACAAAAAGGTGAACCATTGAATGAGGTATACATCAGATTCTGCAATGTCATTAATGAGCTGAGAAAGAATGATGTGAAGAGAACCAATATGGAACTGAACATCAAATTCATAAAAAATCTGGAAGAGGAATGGCAAGTGTATGGAACCCAACTCAACCAACAATCAGACTTCGGAAAACTCACCATTCACACTTTGTTTGAAAAACTACAACTTAATGTTGAGGATGTTAAGAGAATTCAGAAGAAGAAAGAAGAGAGTGTACATTCAGATCCATTGGCCTTGGTTGCTGAAAAGAAGACTTCAAGATTGTCAAGACACAGTTTTGTTGAAGTTCAAACTGATTCTGATTCGAGTGAGATGAGTGATTCTGATCTGGATGAGAAGCAAAAAGAGATGTACAAAGAACTCGCTTATTTCACTAAGGCTTTCAAGAAGAAATTCTTCAAGAAGAAACCAACAAACAATCAGCTTAGGACTTCATCAGTCTCTTCGTATGCAAAAAATGCGAATGCTCCTAAGTTTGATCAAAAGAAAGAGTTTGTTGGAGGTGAGAAGAAATATGAACATCAGAAGAAGTTTGAGAAGAAGGTAATGGAAAGAAGGAATGAAGACAAGAAGTGCTATAACTGTGGCCTTACTGGACATTTTGCAATCAACTGCACGAAACCTCGACAGAAGAACTCCGAGTACTACAAGTACAAACTTTTGCTGGCAAGACAAGAGGAAAGCGGAATTGCTCTTCTCGCTGAGGATGACAAATGGTTACATCTTTCTGATGAGGAGACAGACGAACTTGCAGCAAATGTGTGCTTCATGACAAAGATCAAAAAGTCAAAGGAGTTGGAGGAAAATGATGAAAGCTCTTCTGAAGTCGAGGATGAGGTAATCTCTTTTCCCAAATCAATGTTAAAACATTATATGGATATGTCTGATACAGCAAGGAAAGATTGCAGGGAGTTGAGTAAAAAGAATTTAAAATTAAAGAAAGATTTGGAGGACAAAGAAAAAGATTTTCAAATTAAAATTGATTCACTTCAAAAAGATGTTGATAATTTGAAATCTGAAAAAGCAGCTGTCTCTTTTACTCAAAACTCCAAACTGCATCTTGAGAAACAAGAACTTGAGACCAAAGTTCTTGAACTGAGCAAGACTGTCAGACAACTTCAAGTTGAAAAGACCAATGAGATGTTTCGAGCAAATGCTTTGGCTGAAGACATTGAGTCTTTGAATGTCAAGATGAAAGAGAATCTATCCCTGATGTGACGGAATTTGAAAACAAAATTTCTGACCTAAAATATGAATGTTGCATAAAAGATTCTCTTAAACAAAAACTTGATAAAGAAAATGATGAGCTGAAAGCTGAAATCAAGTCTTATCAAGAAAAATTGTATAAGATCAATCGTTCATATCAACAAGTTTTTTTAAATAGGCCAAGAAATTCAGAAACAATATTCACATCAGGGTTGGGTTATAACAATCCAAAATGTTTGCTCGAAGCACAAAAAGAAGTCCCAACGTTATACAACGAATCTTATTTGAGATGTGGGATGACCGACCAATTTGTGAGACCGACTAATAGTGATTATGAGGCTGATGATTTTCTAGAAAAGGGTGCAAAAGTCTATTTTAACTATGAGTTAATGGATGAGTCATATGATTTCTTCGCTAACTCTACACATGAAACAATCAAAGAAAATCATGAGGCTATCATACCCGAAATTCTTGAGTGTTTCAAAACCAAATACCAAACCATTACCAAAGACTGTTTCAAAACCAAATACCAAACCATTACCAAAGACTGTTTCAAAACCAAATACCAAACCAATACCCAAGACTGCTTCAAAACCAAATACCAAACCATTACCAAAGACTGTTTCAAAACCAAAGTCCAATCCATTACCAAAGACTGTTTCAAAACCAAATACCAAACCATTACCAAAGACTGTTTCAAAACCAAATACCAAACCATTACCAAAGACTGTTTCAAAACCAAATACCAAACCATTACCAAAGACTGTTTCAAAACCAAATACCAAACCAATACCCAAGACTGCTTCAAAACCAAATACCAAACCATTACCAAAGACTGTTTCAAAACCAAATACCAAACCATTACCAAAGACTGTTTCAAAACCAAATACCAAACCATTACCAAAGACTGTTTCAAAACCAAATACCAAACCATTACCAAAGACTGTTTCAAAACCAAATACCAAACCATTACCAAAGACTGTTTCAAAACCAAATACCAACCATTACCAAAGACTGTTTCAAAACCAAATACCAAACCATTACCAAAGACTGTTTCAAAACCAAATACCAAACCATTACCAAAGACTGTTTCAAAACCAAATACCAAACCATTACCAAAGACTGTTTCAAAACCAAATACCAAACCAATACCCAAGACTGCTTCAAAACCAAATACCAAACCATTACAAAGACTGTTTCAAAACCAAATACCAAACCATTACCAAAGACTGTTTCAAAACCAAATACCAAACCATTACCAAAGACTGTTTCAAAACCAAATACCAAACCATTACCAAAGACTGTTTCAAAACCAAATACCAAACCAATACCAAAGACTGTTTCAAAACCAAAGTCCAATCCATTACCAAAAACTGTTTCAAAACCAAAGTCCAATCCATTACCAAAGACTGTTTCAAAACCAAATACCAAACCATTACCAAAGACTGTTTCAAAACCAAATACCAAACCATTACCAAAGACTGTTTCAAAACCAAATACCAAACCATTACCAAAGACTGTTTCAAAACCAAATACCAAACCAATACCAAAGACTGTTTCAAAACCAAATACCAAACCAATACCCAAGACTGTTTCAAAACCAAATACCAAACCATTACCAAAGACTGTTTCAAAACCAAATACCAAACCATTACCAAAGACTGTTTCAAAACCAAATACCAAACCAATACCCAAGACTGCTTCAAAACCAAATACCAAACCATTACCAAGACTGTTTCAAAACCAAATAACAAACCAATACCAAAGACTGTTTCAAAACCAAATACCAAACCATTACCAAAGACTGTTTCAAAACCAAATACCAAACCATTACCAAAGACTGTTTCAAAACCAAATACCAAACCATTACCAAAGACTGTTTCAAAACCAAATACCAAACCAATACCCAAGACTGCTTCAAAACCAAATACCAAACCAATACCAAAGACTGTTTCAAAACCAAATACCAAACCATTACCAAAGACTGTTTCAAAACCAAATACCAAACCATTACCAAAGACTGTTTCAAAACCAAATACCAAACCATTACCAAAGACTGTTTCAAAACCAAATACCAAACCAATACCCAAGACTGCTTCAAAACCAAATACCAAACCAATACCAAAGACTGTTTCAAAACCAAATACCAAACCATTACCAAAGACTGTTTCAAAACCAAATACCAAACCATTACCAAAGACTGTTTCAAAACCAAATACCAAACCAATACCAAAGACTGCTTCAAAACCAAATAACAAACCATTACCAAAGACTGTTTCAAAACCAAATACCAAACCATTACCAAAGACTGTTTCAAAACCAAATACCAAACCATTACCAAAGACTGTTTCAAAACCAAATACCAAACCATTACCAAAGACTGTTTCAAAACCAAATAACAAACCATTACCAAAGACTGTTTCAAAACCAAATAACAAACCATTACCAAAGACTGTTTCAAAACCAAATACCAAACCAATTACCAAACTGTTTCAAAACCAAATACCAAACCAATACCAAACTGTTTCAAAACCAAATACCAAACCAATACCAAAGACTGTTTCAAAACCAAATACCAAACCATTACCAAAGACTGTTTCAAAACCAAAGTACCAACCATTACCAAACTGTTTCAAAACCAAATACCAAACCATTACCAAACTGTTTCAAAACCAAATACCAAACCATTACCAAAGACTATTTCAAAACCAAATACCAAACCATTACCAAAGACTGTTTCAAAACCAAATAACAAACCATACCGAATGTTTCAAGACCAAAGACTGAACCAATACCCAAGACTGTTTCAAAACCAAATACCAAACCAATACCAAAGACTGTTTCAAAACCCAAGACCAACCAATCACCTAAGACTATTTCAAGTCCAAAACCAAAGAAAGGTCCCAATGTCTCAATGAAATCAAAGACTTCTAGGCAAACACAGATGTACAAGGTCAAATCTGAACCTAAGTCACAGAAAGAAGTCAACACAAGCAGTGGTCCGAAGATTGTTAAGATTGAAACTTTCTCATTAGGTAACAAACAACCTCAGCAGGTTAGGTATTCTAGTTTCCCTAGGTACTCTCAGAAGAATCCTAAGTGCACTTTACATAGGGTTAGAGATACTGTTACAGGCATGACTAAATACAAAGACCAGTATGGATGGTTGTCACCTAATAACATTAAGAAAGTGAATAAGACCACAGAACCCATCAAAAAGAAACCTGTTAAGAACAAAGTTGACAAATTGTTTGCTAACTCAAAGAATGTTCGTGTTTCAGGTGACGTTTGCTTAACTAGTAACAGTAGATGGATCCCTAAGGATAGATATTTGAATGCTTCTAGTAAAGTTAAGCTTGATGGGAGAACTGCAAATGTCAAACAAGTGTGGATTGTTCGTAGATCGATTACATCCGATAATGCTGATAAATCTAGGACTAGTCCTGCTTGTACCAAAACATGTGTATAAACTTTTACATTTCCTTGCTTGTAATTCGTATAGGTGTTTTGAACATTTATGTGTGCTTGTTTGTTATTTGAATAAAATGTTTGTTTGTGTTTCATATTGCTTGATGTTTATTTTGTTGTTTTTGTTGTTAGTACTTGCATGTTATCCACCTAACCTGCAAGGACCCAATCTACATGGGTACCTAAACCATATTCCCTGTCCTTGCAGGAATATCTCATTTGTGTATGGTATGTCGACTCGGGATGTTCTCGCCACATGACTGGTACCAAGTCAATTCTTTCGAACTTTGTTGAAAAGTTTATGGGAACAGTGAGATTCGGAAATGATCATATCGCTCCTATTCTTGGTTATGGAGACATTGTCAAAAATGGAGTCACTATCAAGAGAGTTTCCTATGTTGAAGGACTTGGACACAATCTCTTTAGTGTTGGTCAATTTTATGACAATGATCTTCAAGTATTATTTAGGAGATATGAATGCAAAGTGCAGACTGAAGATGGTGTGGATATTCTGACTGGAACAAGAGACAATAATTTGCTCACAATTGATCTCAACAACATCCCATCCAATTCTTCAGAGATTTGTCTTCTTTCGAAAGCAACTACACAAAACTCTTGGTTATGGCATCGCCGTCTTTCTCATCTTAACTTTCAAACGATTAATACACTCGTGGATAAACAACTTGTTGAAGGTCTTCCGGACTTCAAATATGAAAGTGAACATGTTTGTCCAGCTTGTGCAATTGGAAAGATGAAGAAAGCGTCACACAAACCAAAGAAGCACCTAAGTACAGAAGGTCCTTTGCATCTCATTCATATGGATTTGTGTGGCCCAATGAAAGTTCAAAGTATCCATGGAAAGCGATACATTCTAGTGATAGTAGATGATTATTCTCGCTACACTTGGGTATTCTTTCTTCATGCAAAAAGTGATACTCCGCAAGTGATTATTGATTTCATCAAGAAGACCCAAGTCAATCTCAAATCATCTGTTAGAATTGTTCGCTCAGACAATGGAACTGAATTCAAGAATTCAACAATTGATTCTTTCTTCAAGTCCATGGGTATTTCACACCAATTTTCTGCTGTCAGAACACCTCAACAGAATGGAGTAGTTGAACGTCGAAATCGAACTCTTGTTGAAGCAGCTAGAACAATGCTTGCCTATTCGAAGTTGCCACCGAATCTATGGGCTGAAGCTGTAGCTACTGCTTGTTTTACTCAAAACAGATCCATAATAAACAAGAGGTTTGATAAAACTCCGTATGAGGTGATCAACAAAAGAAAGCCCAATGTGAACTTCTTGCACATTTTTGGATGTGTATGTTATGTTCTCAATGATCGAGACAATCTGGGCAAATTTGAACCAAAAGGCGATGAGGCATATTTCATCGGTTATTCAAGAGAATCAATTGCATATCGTGTATATAACCGAAGAACCAAGAGAATCGAAGAGAGTATGAATGTCAAATTTGATGAACTCTCAGGAATGGTTCTTGAACAACACAGTTCAAGACCCGAACTTCAAAGTCCACAAACTTCCGCAACTAAGACTGCATCAAATGTCAAATCATTCTCAACTCCGACTTCACAAGATTTGGATATCTTGTTTGAAGAATTTTTCCAAATTCCGAAGAAAGTTTCTGAATCTGATGAGAATTCAAATGAACCATCAAGTTCAAATTCGAAAGAAATGGATCCCAATGAGTCTTCACCATCACAATCATCAGATGTTGTTCACCATCTGATTCTCCTCCACCTACTGATTATTCAGAGTTGCATACTCAACCTCATGTTATCTCAAGTGACAAATCCATCAACCAATCCAGAAGATTATGATCAAGATGACTTTGTTGAACCAATTGCTACTTCATTTGAACAGTTGACAGAACAACATACTCCTGATTTTATTGATTCTGAAGAATCTGGTGATCCAATTGACCCAATTCCTCACACAACCAAATGGACTAGAGCTCATCCGATTTCTCAAGTCATTGGTAATCCAACAACTGGAGTTCAGACAAGATCCGCCTCCGCGAATGAATGTCTGTTTGTGAATTTTCTGAGCATTGTTGAACCAAAGACAGTGAATGAAGCTCTAGTTGTCCAGATTGGGTGAAAGCTATGCAGGAGGAACTGAATCAATTTGAACGACTTGAGGTGTGGAAATTGGTTCCCAATCCTTACAAGAACAAGGAACCAATTAAAACCAAGTGGATCTTCAAGAATAAAAAGGATGAAACTGGAGTTGTTGTACGCAACAAAGCACGATTGGTTGCAAAGGGATATTGCCAACAAGATGGAATTGACTACGATGAGACATTCGCACCAGTTGCACGAATTGAGGCTATTAGGATGTTTCTTGCCTATGCTGCCTACAAGAACTTCACAGTCTACCAGATGGATGTTAAAACTGCCTTCTTGAATGGAATTCTCAAAGAAGAAGTGTACGTTGAACAACCAGAAGGTTTTGTGAGTTCTAAACATCCAGACTACGTTTACAGGTTAGACAAGGCATTATATGGTCTGAAACAAGCGCCTCGTGCATGGTATGATGCTCTATCCTCTTATCTTGTGAAATCTGGCTTTAGCAAAGGTTCGATTGATACTACCTTGTTTATCAAACGACAAGGGAGTGATATCATTCTAATCCAGATCTATGTTGACGACATAATTTTCGGGTCAACTAATCCTAAATACTGCAAGAATTTTTCAGCTTAATGATCAAGAAATTTGAAATGAGCATGATGGGTGAATTAAACTTTTTCCTTGGTCTTCAAGTAAAACAGTTGTCAAATGGTACTTTTATCTGTCAATCTAAGTACATTTTAGACATGTTGAAAAAGTTTGATATGATGGATTGTCAAACAATTGGGACACCCATGGAAGCTCGAACAAAGATTAATGCTGACTTAACTGGAAAATCTTTTGATCAAAAGAAATATCGCAGTATGATAGGGTCACTCATGTATTTGACTGCAAGTCGCCCGGATATTATGTTCGCCACATGCATGTGTGCCAGGTACCAGGCCAATCCCAAGGAAAGTCATTTCCAGGCCGTTAAACGGATTTTCCGATACCTGAAAGGCACAGTGAATCTTGGTCTCTGGTATCCAACAGGATTCCCATCTACTGTGACTCTAAGAGTGCAATTGCTATTTCTTGCAATCCTGTACAGCACACAAAGACCAAGCACATAGATGTTCGGTACCATTTTCTGAAAGATCATGTCGAGAAAGGTAACATCGAACTCTATTTTGTCCTAACAGACTACCAACTTGCTGATCTTTTCACCAAACCTTTGGATGAAAACAGGTTCAATTTTCTTAAAACCAAGTTGGGAATGCTAGATTTACAAACTTAATTGATTTCATGCCATGTATTCTATGTTCATTTTCTGTTTCAAACATTGATGTGTTTTACTTGTTATTACATGCAATGTTTGAGGGGGAGAAAAAGGGTAGAATGCATGATTTTAGGGGGAGTTTGTAAATTTAGTATAGTCTAATATGCTTAATTTGAGGGGGAGTGTGCAAATGCATGTGAATATTTGTTTGCTTATTTGTTAATTGTTTGTTTTATTTGTTTTATTTTTTTTATGTGTGTTCGTTTTTAAAACTGAAAAATCAAATACAAAATTAGAAAATTCTAAAATAATAAAAAGATTTATTTTGTTGTTTTTTTTTTTTTAATTTTTTTTTATTTTTTTATTTTTTTTATTATTCTGTTTTTTTATTTTATTTTTTTTTGTTGTTGTTTTTTTATTGTTAGTTGTTAGTTTAAGCCCAAAACAACTTGAGCCCAAACTGCCATGTTAGCCCAATGTGTTAAGCCCAAAATGAGGTTTAGCCCATGACCAGTTTGAGATCCGGGTTGACACGCGGGTCATACCCAGACCCGCGACCCGAATTTGAGTTTAAATAAGAAATGGGCGGTCCATTTTGTCATTTACCAAATTCAAAACAAAATATCTTCTAAGTTTCTCTCAAACCGATCAAAACTTTCCATCAATCAATCAATAATCTTCATATTTTTCATAATAAAAAAAAAGGGTGCAGTCAAGTGATCGTATTTCAGTGGTAAATCATCATTTCATCGATCATAGTAACTGTTTTGAGGTTAGATTTCTGGTTTATACATTGATCACCAACTGTTTGATTAAATGCCAAGTTGAACTTTTCGAATTCTTTTGCTTGATATGATGTTTTGATTCATGGTTTGAGTATGTTAGGTGCATGATTAGGATTAATACATGTTGTTTTGATTGATATGACTGCCTTAGTTTACTTGTGATTGATTTTTCTGGGCTGATCATTTAAAGGGCTGGGTATTGTTATGAATGTTTGAAGAATTGGCCCATTTGCAGAGCTCCCAGCTCGGCAAACACTATGTTTGTTCATCTTGGCCTTCAAATCTTCATATTATCTGGTTTTACATGTTGTATAAGTCTTAACAAGTTTTCATTAAAAATGCCATTTGCAGAGCTCCAAGCTCGGCAAATGCATGATTTATCTCAATTTTTCAAAAACTTGTTTTTGTCACTTAAAATTTACCAGTGTTTTTCTGAAACCATCATTTGCAGAGCTCCCAGCTCGGCAAATGCATGCTTTACTTGTATTTGGTTACCAAGAAATTTCTTTAAGTACTGAAAAGGCCATTTGCAGAGATATTAACTCGGCAAATGAAAGATTTTTGAAAATGATGTCATAATCAAAGTCTTTGTGTCATTTGCAGAGCTCCCAGCTCGGCAAATGCACATTTTTTCATTGAAAAACATCCTTTATACATTGATAACATACTTGTTATTCAAATCAAAGGATTCTTCATATATCAAATTGAAGTTCAGTCTGAAATGCTTATTTGCCGAGATATAAGCTCGGCATTTACGAGGATTGACTTCAAAAACTCAATGATTTGCTTACATGCTGGTCGCTGATCTCATTACTCGCATTTGCCGAGATATTAGCTCGGCAAATCATATGTTTTTATCAAACCATGTGCCCAAAACCAATTTTCATACTTGTTATTTGTCTGGGCAAAACTTTTGACTGAACATGTCATTTGCCGAGATCTAAGCTCGGCAAATGCACATATTTTTTTTAATCTTGTTTGTGTATAAATTGTCTAAGTATATGTATGTATGTGTGTATTATTTTTTTTGTTGTCTATATAGTTTTTCATAAGTGTTAGGGTAAGAAACAAGGTATCGAACGCCTTTGTGTACTACCTTCGGTGTCTTATCTTTTAATACTTATGAAATTCTATATGTCGTTGTATTTTTAATAAATTAGTTATGTGTATGTGTTATTTTCTAAACTAATTGTCTGGTCAAAATATTTTTTTGGTCAGTTTATTTTTTTCAGAAAATTCATAAAGATAAAATAAGATGGTGATGTTTCAAGAAGGTGATACAATGAAAATGCAAGCCAATCAAGCTCTTCACATTCCTTTCAATTCAAGATTTCCAATTATCACTGAGATTCTAAGCCATCACCCACTGAAAGATGCATTAACCAATGGTGTTGTAGTTCCAGAGAAATATATCTTTGATTTATGGGAATCGATTGAATATGTAAAAGCAAGTAAGAGAAGAAAGACTGAAGACTTCTTCCGATTCACTCTTAGATCTGAAGATCATGAAGTTGAATGCACATTCACATTAAATGAACTCAGAACTGTTATTGGCTTTCCTGAACATGAAGAATATGAAGAACTGCCTTCTATTGAAGATATGTTAGCTGCAGTTCATGCTCTGGGTTATGAAGGAGAATTAGCAACGATGAGAGACTTTAAAAGGATGAAAATAGCTTCTCTCTGGCATACTATGTATAATGTTCTGGTTACATGTTTGATGCCTTCACAAAAAGGGATTGATGCAATGACAAAACATTCATTGTCCATCTTCTATGCAGTCACACACAATGTTGAGTGTGATTTTGCCAAGGTTATATGGGATAAGATGGCCCAAGTTGTCAAAGGGAAGGATATACAAGAAAGGAAGTACATTCCTTACATCAGATTCTTCACGTTGATTGTGGATGATGTTCTTGACAACAATGAAAATATTCCAAAGATGGAGGATAGTTTCAAGTGTGTCATTGCTATGTACAAATCAAATATGAGAGGCACTGGAAGTGATAAAGTCAGACCTTTTCCGATTCCACCATTCCTGATAAATTTGGTTCCTGCTCAGAGTCCTCACCTTAGGTCTTATCTTGAGTGGTTAGTCTCAGCTCTGGGGTCTGAAAGCCAACAGACTCCTTCCCAAGCTGAGCATAGGTCGCCAAGTGAGGGTCCTAGTTCGTCAAAAAGAAAAAGAGGGGTTAGTGATGAAGGGGCCTCTGAGCAGAGGAAAAGAAAGTCAAAGAGAGTTGTGTTTGAGCAAGACGTTGCTTCACCTGAACCTGTTTCACAATCTACACCAAACATTACCTCACAAACTTCACCTTCACAATCTACACAATCTACACCAACCGTTCGCTTTTCACAATCTTCACCTTCGCAATCTACACCTATACCATCCGTAGTTTCACCGAATCCACCATTTCTAACACCACCTCGTTCATCACCGATTCTTAATCCTACACCACTTGCATCTGCTTTACCTGATGAACCAACTCCACCACCAGGTAGACGACTTAAAATGTCTGCTAGAAGTGTCCTAAAGCAGACTTCAAAGAAGAAGAAATCAAAGAGAAAACATAAGTCGTCTAAATCTGCAAGACACAGACTTGAATCTACTTCAGCAGATGTGAATGAACAACCTGGTGCCTCAGTGGAGTTTGATGTTGAACAAGCAACAAGAATTGTGGATGATGTTGTAAATGAGCTTGAGACTGAGCATGTTAGCACTGGAGATGACGATGTGCTGGAGGAACAAGGCAGGAATGAGGGAGGGGTTGAAAATACCAGAGAGGATGTGCGGTCCGGGTTAGGACAAGGGCAAAAAGAAAACGTTAGCCCTCCATTAGTTCAAACAAATGTGTCTAGCCGGGTTGTTTACCCTAGGGTAGAAATCGGGAACTGCCCATTCTCGTATGCACCAACCTCTCCTAGCCATTCTGACTCCTCACAACAGGAGTTAGTCTCAGAAATGCACGGGGATAAGCCACGCTCACCACACTCTCCTCATTTGGAGGATGAGAGTGTTGAAATTAGAGAGGACCAGCCCCACCTCTCGCCTTCAGTTCATGCACAAGAGTCTAGATCTCCTAGGCACACTGATTCACAAGCCCAGTTGAGTACTGGTGCCGGAACAAGCGAGAGGGACCCACTTTGTGTGACCCTCAAGGACAGCTTGGAAATCCTGCCTTAGCTAACATCACGCCAGCTTTAGCCGCAGGTAACAGTCCTCAGACCGAGACTAGGGAGCAGTATGAACGCCGTTGTGACACTGCTGTTCCTCAGGATCAACCTGAGACTGTATTAACGGGCATTCTCAGTGACCCCGGTGTTTTTAGTGGTGTTGCCCAACAACAAGTCCAGGACAGTGATTTATCACAGTCTAGGACACCAATTGATTCGGGTTGCAAAGCCTATGAATCTGAAACTGCTGGTGAGGGTATAACCCGAGGATCCGCAGGAAATCCTGAATCAGCATCGCTGAATTTAGGTCACACCACAAGTGTGCCAACAACCTCCGGGTTGGATCCTTCACATCAAACACCAACACAAAGAACACCAACACCAACTGAAATTCCATCAACATCAACAAATCAACCAACCAAAGATTCTGCATGTGAGGTTTTATTGAATATTTTAAGATCGGAGGGTGATTTGTTGACTGTTACTGAGAGAGGAATTTTGAATGCCCTAGAAGTCAGAGAAAGAGAACTTGCAACAGAAAAACAACTCAAAATATTACAAGATAAAATTGAGAAGGAAAAGGCTGAGTATGATGCTAAGCTTGCAGCTTTTGAATTAAGATTGATAGCATTAGAATCTTGCCGACCGGCCTCGGTTGCTTCTCGACGGGATGATCCTGATTCTGATGATCACCCCGAGGGGGAGAACCAAGGAGAAGGTCCAACGAACATTGATAACACTTCGGCAAGAGTTGAAGGAATTGTTGAGGATGTGGTGATGGAAGAAAGAGGAGAGGATGTGAATGCTGAAAATGTTGAGAACGATACGTTAGATGATCTGATTAGAAGAAGGTTAGTTGAAGTTTTTGGTGCTGATTCTGATGAAGAAAGTGAAGAAGTTTTGAAGATGCTGAGGTTAATGAAGAAGAGGAATTTGTGATTGAAAATGATGTTATGGAATATGCTGAAGGCGAAGCAGAAGATGAGGCAAGAAAAGATAATATAATCTTGGATGAGCCAGAAATAGTTGAGACTCAAGTAAATGTAGAAGCTGTTGAGGAACCTGTGTTTGAAGACTTCCCAGATCTTGATTATTTTGAAACAGGTTCATCAAGCAGAAAAGAAGCTGGAGAATCTTCTACTCAGGGTTTCACAACTCCTCAACACTATACTTTTGAAGACTTCAATAGTTTTGATGAATTGAGAAAGACTCCTGAAGCTGCATCTCAGAATTTCAAGAAGTCAACTTATAAACAAGTGTTGAAAGAAGCAATCATATCCGAGGAAGTCCTTCCTGATTACTTTCCAACAGAATTGACTGAAGAACAAAGGAGGTTTGTTAATCGGGGATACTTCTTGAGGGATAAAGAAAGAATGGTTGCTCTGGGTGTTAAGCCAAAGGAGGCAGCTAAGAAGTCGAGATTTCTGGAAGAAAGAGCTTATCCGATCTTTTGTGGAGCTACCAAAGTGACCAAAACAAAGAGACCAGAATTGGATTCGATGTACAAGTTTAAGGAAGCTAGACAAATTGAAGAATACAAAGAGCTTCTTAAACTCACTAAGCAATACAATCCAAAGCTTCTCGAAGAACAAAGAAACCACAAGATTTTGGTGCTTGTCAGAGTGATCTTGGTTAAAAGGATTTCTATCTCTGTACCTTGCTTTCATGTGAAAAGAGATAACAATAAGATGTACAGATTCACAGAAGCTCAGTTCAAGCTGCTACCAGTTGATGACATTATCTTTCTCTACAACCACTTTTTGAATGCAATGCAAAGATACAAAGAAGATGTTATTGCTTTTGAAGCTGTTAAAAGATACATGTCAAGCTGCATTCAATACGCTTCATTGGAAGACTTTCAAATTGGTTTTGAAGTTTAAGAGAAAGATCAATGTACCATATCCAGATCAAAGTCTTTACACCGGAGACATTGAACAGCTCAGTATTGGTCATATCATAGAAGAACCATCCTTTGGTGTTGTCTTTTTGAACAGCAGAAAGAAGAAGATTTTCATTCGTATGGATGAACTTGCTTCTTATTCAGATGGAACATTAGAATTTTGTAAGAATGTTTTGTTGTGTTTGAAAGAAGATGTTCAAGAAGTCTAAGTACGTCGTACGTCGTAGAGGAGGTTGTTGGATCAAGTACGAGCCAAGTCATCTTCCAGGCCCACAAAACATTCCACCAAGAAACTATGAAGCAAACATGGTTGTTCCTGATGACAGACCTGAAGGAGATAATTGGTTCTGGCATCCAAATAAAGATAGACCAAATACAAGAGCTTGAAGAATGACAAGGACTGGATATTTTTCACAAATCACTACTAAGGGGGAGATTGTTAGAAATATAAATGTAGTAGTTGATTTGTGTATCTTTATGTTATTTTGTACTTATAGTGTAAACTTGTTAATATGGAAGGGGGCATAGTGTAAATAGATCATATGTATATAAACCCCCTCCATAAGTGAATATGTAACCTTTCAACCCATAATACTATCCAAACTTTCCCTGACTCTCTCTCTACTCTCTCTCTACTTTCTCTCTCTAAAACCGCCATTAACACACACTCACACACACTAAAGCTCAAATTATACATATAACAAAATGCTCTGCAAATGGTACTTTTCATCAAAACTTAATATTTACCCAGCCCTTCAACCAATCAAATCCAGAAAAACTCAAATATAAGCATATAAATCCATTCAGAACCGATTAACAACAAATATAAACCCTAAACATGCATCTACGATCATCAAAACACACAACAAATTGTCACAAAGCATATCAAACACTAACAGTTTATCTCGGCATTTAATCAAACAGTTGAAGTGCGAAAATAAAACAAGTGATTTTACCTTTAAAATGATGATCTGAAGGAAAAGATAGATGATTTTATCCACAAAAGCGATCACCAGATTAATCCCACTTGGATTATTATGTAACAAATGAAAGTTTGATTGATTGATGTGATGTTTTTTGATCGGTTAGAGAGAAAATAAAAAGAAACTGGATTTGAATTTGAATAAAAGTGAGTTGACCCGCCCATATGTTCCATTTAAACAATGAATCCGGGTCGCGGGTATGGACACGACCCGCGTGTCAACCCGATTTCAAACAGGTCATGGGTTCATCATGCAGTTGGGCTCAATTTGATATTGGGCTTAAACCTCATTTTGGGCTCATAATGGTTTTGGGCTGAAACCTAACTAAAAAAAAAATAAAAATAAACATACAAAGAAAGAAAATAAAAATAAAAAAATTAAAATAAAAATAAACAATAAAACAGAATAAAAAAATAAAAAAACTTTTTAGCATTTTTGAATTTTCTAATTTTGTATTTGATTTTTCAGATTTTAACGACAAACACACATACAAATAAAAAATTTAAACAAATAAAATAAACAATTAACAAATAAGCAAACAAATATTTACATGCATTTGCACACTCCCCCTCAAATTAAGCATATTAGACTATACTAAATTTACAAACTCCCCCTAAAATCATGCATTCTACCCTTTTTCTCCCCCTCAAACATTGCATGTAGTAAAAAGTAAAACACATCAATGTTTGAATCAGAAAAGGAATATAGAATACATAGCATGAAAGCATTTAAGTTTGTAAATCAAGCATTCCCAACTTGTTTTTAAGTTGAACCTGTTTTCATCCAAAGGTTTGGTGAAAAAATCAGCAAGTTGGTAGTCTGTTGGGACAAAATAGAGTTCGATGTTACCTTTCTCGACATGATCTTTAAGAAAATGGTACCGAACATCTATGTGCTTGGTCTTTGTGTGCTGTACAGGATTGCAAGAAATGGCAATAGCACTCTTTGAGTCACAGTAAATGGGAATTCTGTTGAATTGGAATCCATAATCAGTCAACTGTGTCTTCATCCAAAGAACCTGTGAACAACAGCTTGCTGCAGCAACATATTCAGCTTCTGCAGTAGATGTTGATACACAGTTCTGTTTCTTCGAAGACCAACTGACTAATCTATCCCCTAAAAACTGTACGCTCCCAGAAGTACTCTTTCGATCAAGCTTACAACCTGCATGGTCAGCATCCGAATATGCAATCAACTGAAACCCGGTATCCCTTGGATACCAGAGACCAAGGTTCACTGTGCCTTTCAGGTATCGGAAGATCCGTTTAACGACCTGGAAATGACTTTCCTTGGGATTGGCCTGGTACCTGGCACACATGCATGTGGCGAACATAATATCCATACCGATTTTAACTACTGAATTCGATTCATCAAATGCGGTTTGATTAGTGTGTGTTCTTGGTGTTTGTGTGTGTTTTGAGAGAGAATTGTGTGTAACTGTGTGTAAATCTGGGATTAAAGTTATGAAGTATATGAAAATTATGTCTCGATCTTCTCTAAGGTATGAGAGGGCTATTTATAGTCTAACTATTCAATTATGCTAATTGTCACAATTAGCCCTCAACCTTAGTGATCATTTATCTATGACTTAACAACAAGAAATTCCTCTATTCTAGATTACAATTTATCACTATTTTTGGATTTCTAACATTCTCCCCCTTAGTGATTATTGTAATGAATGAAGTACGTGTTATAATGTCTTGTAGGAATGAATTTGATGAGCCCGGTGGTGAAGACAATTGGGGTGTTGAAACAAGTCTTCAAAGCTTTCTCATTTGTCTTTGGAGAACTTGATTCAGTCTTGGTCTTGGTCTTGAACTTCTTGAAGTTAAATCATGTGAGGATTCTCAATGTTCTTTTAGAACAGAGAATAATGAATGTGTCTGAGTCTTGAATAAAGAGTATCATGAAGTCGAACACATGTGTGTGACTTAAATCTTCGAGAGTTGTCGAATCATGAATCAGAGTTGTCTTTTGAAAATGCGGAAGGTATGAATCTTGGTTTCGAATGTATCAATCTTCGATTCTCGAGTGAGATTCAACTTTTTGATTTTTCGGTTTTAATTCTTGAATGAATCTCATCTTCTTGAAATGAAGTTTCATGAATATGAACTCTCCCCCTTGATGTATGCATTGAGTTTCTTGATAAAATGTTGTTGTATGACTTGAAGATCTTGAATGAAGTGTGTTTGATGAAGACTCTTTTGAGGCTTTACTTCTTTGACTTGAATCTTCTACCAAATCTTTCAACCTTTTTGAAGCTTTGATCTTTGTCACATCAACTCGAACACTTTGGAGAGTAAGCAATTGAATGAAGTTTAGATGAAATTCTTATGAAGTAATCATGCTCCCCCTCAATTCATGAGTATACACCTTTTGGAGCATCTTTGAATTTTTGAAGTGTCTTGAGTGAAAATCTTTTCATCTTCGGTTTCATTCTTATCTCTAAAGTCAATTCAGATTCCCTTTTTAAAATCAAAATCTCAATCAACTAAAGTCTAGTGAAAATCTGAAACTATTGACACATCATGAACAATTTTCTCCCCCTATACACAAACTTTGATAAGCCTAAACCCATTTGAAACAACCAAATACAAAAATTTCTCAACATAGACTCTCATTCCATTTCTATCATTTGAAGACAATACCAAATTCATCTCCGAAGCAAAAGCTCAATTGACAAAGACTATGAATCAATCATAATATTTTCTCCCCCTCATAATGACAAAATTGGGAACCAATGTCATTATGTACACATATGATTGATTAAATGTCACAAGGAATAATAAGACATGGAGAAATGTCAACCATCAAAACATCAACCCAAATCAACCCAAACTAGTAGCCCAACCCAAGAGATCCTATGGGTGACTAAAATGTAGAATTGAAGTTGTTGGGACAAACGTTATATCATGGTGTTGGTGGTTTTTGTGTTTGTGTGAAGAGAAATGAAACCGGATAAGAATGATCCGTTTAGCATGTTCAAAAATCGAAAGGATTAATGAAATGACCGATTGAAATGTATAACATTTTTCGGATTTCCTATGTATCATTGAGATATGCACAAAACAAGTCTCTAACATAGTTTGATCTGCGGCTTTGCAACCACTAGATTGCTTCAAAGAATATAAATCATGGTTAACACTACCGAAGCATTTGATAACCACAATTTTATCCTTAAAGACTTTTTAGGGAAAACCAAGGTCACTTAGACTTCTTGTTAACTCAATAATCACATAAATGTAATTACGAGACCTACGTTCAATGTTGGAAAAGATGTTAGCATTGGTAGGATTTCCATTCGATCATCGTGGAATATCAATTAGGATATCACTACAAATGTTCCGGCTATATCACAAAGATAAGCAATAATATCACAAAGATATGACTCGAATGTGTCCTATATAGAAAATGAATAATGATCAAATTAATGACCAAGCAATATAGCTCTAGACACAGTGAACAAATGAAGTCGGGGACTGGAGCAGAATGTCGCCCTTTTTCAATATCAACATCTTCCAAAAGAAGAGTCAATAGAAATGTGAAAATCTCCGTGAGAATAAAACAAGCATTTGTTAAGAAATACTTGAGTGGTTAGGAAAGATGTGCATTGCTTCACTGGGTCCATGAAGACTTTTTCAATATCGAGACATCAACAAATGAAATCCGATAGGAACGTGTTGATCCGGCTTTTTGAGAATTTTGGGAGGGCTTTTGTTTCTTTTAGTCCCTTTCTCACAATCATCACCTTAACCTCTCCCTTTTCGACTTTACTCCCTCCATCCTAGTTGCACGAAAACAACATCACTCAAAATACCCTCACTATCTAATGAAAGAAGTGAATACTCCGTGGTTAGAATTCATCGGCGATGATGAAATTCATGGAGTAAATTTTGAGAAATACTTATCACTCATGTGCAAACTAATCACCGAACTCCATTTGATTGAAAATCATTGGAAAAACATCAAATGTGTGCATGAAAAAACATTTGAAGTTTTGAAGGTTGTTGAAATCACAAACTCCTCCTTAATCTATGCAAGAATAGATCAAAAAGTTTTCCATAGAAAGGTGGAGCAAAAATTGTTGTTGTGAGATCAAAAAGTTTATGCTAAACACAAAGTTTTGCGTCAACAACAAGGTTGAGAGTAAGACAGCTAGGGAGTACACAAAGGCGTTCAATCCGTCGCATCTTACAACAACAAGTTGGAGGCAATTAAAACATTTAAGCAATTTGAAAATCCAATCAATTGTATAAAATGAGACAACAAGGGAGTACACAAAGGCGTTCGATCCTTTGCTTCTCATATCAACAATTGAAAGTTTGAAAAAAAATTTATTCGAAGGAAAGAAAAATTTGATTGCTATTACACATACATACTCATATAAGACCACTTGGAAGTACACAAAGGCGTTCGATTCCTTGTTATCTTATATCAATTTATATGTATAAAAACAAAAGCTTAGAATGTCAAAAACACTCTAAAGAATAAATATTTCTTTTAAGAACGGGTTGCATACATAGTATATGCAAGCCATTAAAAAAAAATATCATTTTGTATTTGATTTTTCTTTTCAAATTTTGTATTTTGTTTTTCTGGAATGTGTCAAGAATTCCTTCAAATGGAAAAAGAGTTAAGGTTTAAGATTTAACATACCAAGCTTGGAGATAAGAAAGTTAAACCTCTTTTCATCCAGTGGTTTTGTGAACAAATTTGCAAGTTGAAAGTCAGTACCCACAAAGTAGAGCTCGATGTCACCTTTCTCAATATGATCTTTGAGAAAATGATATCTAACATCAATATGCTTTGATCGAGAGTGGTTTACTGAGTTGACTGCAATGGCAATGGCACTCTGAGAATCACAATAGATAGGGATATGATCATATTTCAAACCATAATCAGTTAGTTGTGTCTTCATCCATAAAACTTGAGCACAACAACTAGCCGCAGCCACATATTCAGCTTCAGCCGTTGATAGTGATACACAATTCTGTTTCTTGGAAGACCAACTCACAATTTTATCACCTAAAAATTGTAGAGTACCGGAAGTGCTCTTGCGATCAAGTTTACAACCTGCATGATCTGCATCTGAATATGCAGTTAGATTGAATCCAGTATCCCTTGGATACCAGAGACCTAAATCGGGTGTACCCTTCAGATAACGAAAGATTCGTTTCACAGCTTGATAATGTAAATCAGTTGGAGCAGCTTGATATCTAGCACACATACATGTTGCAAACATTATATCTGGGCGAGATGCTGTTAGGTACAACAACGAACCAATCATACTTCGATATCTCTTTTGGTCAAATGGTTTCCCATTTGTATCAGCATTTATGTTTGTTCGTGCAGCCATTGGGGTAGAAATTGAAGAACATGAAGTCATATCAAACTTTTTCAACATGTCATTTATGTATTTACTTTGTGATATAAAAATACCAGTTGGTAATTGTTTGATTTGAAGACCCAAAAAGTAATTCATTTCCCCAATCATGCTCATTTCAAAATTATTAACCATAAGAGATGAAAAGTTTCGGCAAAATGTTTGACTGGTCGACCCAAAATAATGTCATCAACATATATTTGAACAAGTAGAACATGCTACCTTGTTTGCGAATGAACAAGGTAGGGTCAATTGTGCCTTTGGTAAAGCCACCTCTTAGTAAGAAAGTAGTTAAAGAATCATACCATGCTCTGGGTGCTTGCTTAAGACCGTAGAGAGCCTTGTCCAATCTGTAGACATGGTTTGGTCTTTGAGGATCAACAAAACCTTCTGGTTGATCAACATAAACTTCTTCTTTGAGATCACCATTCAAGAAAGCAGTCTTCACATCCATTTGAAACACAGTGAAGTTTCTGAATGCGGCATAAGCTAAGAATATCCAATGGCCTCCATTCTTGCAACTGGAGCAAAAGTTTCGTCGAAGTCAACACCAGGTTGTTGGCAATAACCCTTTGCAACAAGTCGAGCTTTATTTCTTACTACTACTCCATTCTCATCCTTTTTGTTTTTGAATATCCACTTTGTTCCGATTGGATCATCTTTTCTAGGATTTGGAACTAATCTCCATACCTTCAGTCTTTCAAATTGTGCGAGTTCATCTTGCATTGCCTTAACCCACTCTGGATTTCGAAGAGCTTCAGATACTGTTTTGGGTTCGATATTGCTAAGAGAAAGTGCAACAAGACACTCATTCACTGAAGTACGAGTAGTTACTCCTGCTTGTGGATCTCCAATTATTTGATCAGTAGGATGGTATTTCTGCATACGTGTCCACTTGTGAGCATGAGGAAGGAGATCTTGTTGTTGAAGATCAACATCATCATCATTAAAGCTTGAGTTATGTTGAGAGATGTTATCATAACTTGGTGTAATTCTTTCCTCATAAGCTGGATGATCAAAGTCAAGTGGTACATACACACTTGGAGTGTTCAATGGATTTGTTGTCTGAGTTAATCGAGAAGGTTGTTCTTGAACATTCACTTGAGAAGAATTATCCTGAGAGAATGGTGGAGAAGTATCAGGAGACGAGGATTCTTGCTCTGAAGAATTTGAAGAAGATTCATGAATATTGTCAGGAACTGGATCGTTGTTATGAAGAGGTTCATTGGGTTTAATTGGTTCAATGATGACTTGAGGTTCTTGATCATGAATCGGTTTTGAATTATAGAATTCTTCAAAAAGAATATCTAATTCATCACTTGTAGGAGTTGGAAACTTCTTGAATTTAGAAGCTAAGGTAGAATTCCTTGTAGAAGGACTTGAAGCACTTGGATCATTACTTGTTGGTAGCAAACTTTCTTGCTCAAAAATCATGCCTGACATCTCATCAAACCTTCCCCGGGTCGGCCGCACTATTATACGCCGCCACTTCTCCGACGGGGTTTCTCTGGGGAGGGGGGCGCCGGGAGGGTGGTTGGCTCCCAGGAGCGGGCCTGGCGGTTGGTGGGCGAGTGGGGTATGTGTTGGATGTGTAGTTGTTTAGTGAATAATGAAGATTCATGACATCTTCATCAAACCAAACATTCATTGTTTCTTGAATTGTGTTTGTTCGGCGATTGAAGATTCGGTAGGCAATTGATGTTTTGGAATAACCAACAAAATATCCTTCATCACCTTTCTTCTCGAACTTTCCAAGATTCTCCCGATCATTCAATGTGTAACAAACACACCCAAATATGTGAAAGTAGTTGATGTTGGGTTTGCGTTTGTTAACAACCTCATAAGGAGTCTTTTCGAAACGCTGATTGATAATGGACCGATTCTGAGTGTGACAGGCAGTGTCAACAGCTTCAGCCCACATATTGGATGGTAATTTGGAATAAGCAAGCATTGTCCTTGCTGCTTCCACCAGCGATCGATTTCTCCTTTCAACAACACCGTTTTGTTGTGGGGTGCGAACTGCTGAGAATTGATGAGTGATTCCTTTGGAGTTGCAGAATTCATCAAAAACAGCATTCTTGAACTCAGTATTCAGTACCGTTATCCGAACGGATGTAACGAACTGGAAGTTGAGATTTACTTGAGTATTAGTGATGAAATCTATCAACATCTGAGTTGTTTCATCTTTGGATGCAAGGAACTTGACCAAGTATATCTTGAATAATCATCAACAATAACCAAGATGTATTTCTTCCCATTTCGGCTTTGTACTTTCATCGGCCCACAAAGATCCATGTGAAGCAAATGAAGAAGTGCTAAAGAATTTGGAGATTTCTTCGGTTTATGAGAAGTTCTTTTGATCTTCCCAACAGCACAAGAAGGACAAACATGCTCACTTTCATACTTATAGTCAGGTAAGCCTCAACAAGATGCTTATTGACCAAAGTATTGATAGTTTGGAAATTCAGATGAGAGAGCCTTCTATGCCATAACCAAGAATTCTTTGAAATAGCCTTTGAAATGAGACAAATATTATCAGTTGGTTGGTTATCATCAAGATTGACGGTAAACAGATTATCATCACGATCACCACAAAGAATATCAACTCCATCTAGAGTTTGGACTTTGCAAAGAGATTTTCGAAACAGAACTTGAAGATTGTTATCACAGAATTGCCCAACACTGAACAAGTTGTGACTTAATCCTTCAACATAGTGAACTTTCTTGATGATAATTCCATTTCGTTCAATGTCTCCATAACCTAAGATAGGAGCGAAATTGTTGTTTCCAAAGCGACTGTTCCCATGAATCTTTCAACAAAATTCTTGAGCAAAGATTTATTTCCAGTCATGTGCTTCGAACACCCGGAATCGAGTATCCAAACACAGATGGTTATTTCCTGCAATCAATGAAATTTAACCGTTTTTAGGTACCCACTTGAAGACGGGTCCTTTATGGTTAGTTAAAACAGGCAGGGGATATAACTTAGGATTCGCATTCAAACATGTTGTGAATCAACATAAGCATTGACAAGCACATTATCAACAAACACATTTGAATAAAAGGTACGAACATTCACATTAGAATTAAAAGTAACATGTCTACAAGCATCATAACAAGTACGAGAATTTAGATTGTTTACAAGCTCACAAGGTCTTGCCTTGGAATTTTCAACATTATTTGACAAAGTAAAATTGTTTTGATTAACAGAAACACCCTTTCTCCTATTGACAGTCTTTTTCCTCCTTCTGTTCTTCTTTTTCTCAACATCCTTTTGTTTACTAGTGAACTTAGGTACTAATGTCTTAGCAACCCATTTAGCACCACTAGTTAAGCTCTTTCCACCTGTTGAATTGAAACTAAGAAGATTAGAACTAGGAGTTTTAAACACTTTCATCTTTTTGGAATCTTTTGGAGGTGAGGAAACTTCTTGCTTCTTTGGCTTATCATGAGAAAACCATCCATATCTATCCCTATATCTAGTTGTACCATTTGATGTATCCTTAGTTAGCGAAACTTTGCTAGACTTAGACACCTTAGGTATAGAACTAGATTGAGAGCTAGATTGAGAAGCATTAGGATAGTCTTTCGGAAGTTTCACTTTGGTGTACTTTGTCCTGAGTGGGGTTTCAGCTTGTTCCTTTTTGACATGTTTCACTGGGGTAGCAACAAAGGTTTCTAACTTAATGGTCTTTGGTTCAGTCTTGACGAGTTTGGTCTTAACTCGTTTCTTTGAGTAATATGAAGTTGGAGCTTTGGACCATGGTTTTTGAGATTCCATTTGTTTCCACTTTGATTTTGGTAGATTCAATCTTTTTCTCAGTTTCTGAATCAAAAATATATTCTCCCTCCATGAATTTATCAAAATCATCCTTCGTGAAATCTTTTGAAAAATGAAAATCAGGAATCTTGGTGTCCAACTTCACATTATGGGTAGTCTCAGAAATTAGGTTAACTTGAACTGACACATCTTTGGTCTCACAAGAAAATTGAGTAGACGTATCAACACCTATACTAGCACTAGGCTTAGGGTGAACAACTAACTCATCAACAGTGTTGCATGTGAAAAACCTATAGAAGTACCATATCAAAACTAAACTATGTGCAAGTTCTTCATCAGAAAATCAGATTGCACACAATCATCAGCTATAAAAGTAGCAGTATTTTGACAAGTACATTCAAGAAAATCAGTCAAGGTCTGGGTAGAGGTATTGGTAGATGAATCACAAGTAGTTTGGGTAGAATTGTCTACTAAAGCACTTTGGTTAGTTTGAGTAGAAACATTCTCACAAACTTTCTTAGTATCAACAACAATACATTTATCCTCTGAATTCGGACTTTGAGACTTGAGGTGATTAATAACTGTTTGTTGAGATTCCACCTGTTGTTGTAAACCTTCTATTTGCATTTCCAAAAATGTGGTTGGAAAATACATTTTAGTTGGTTTAGGTGGAGTACCGACAGATTCTTGGTTTTGAAAAATTGATTCAATTTCTTCCAATTTGAAAATTGAAGATTCTTTTGTTTTGTATGAATCATTTATTGCATCATAATTAACCAAAAATTCTTGTTTTGGTATTCTCTCAACTTCATCAGTCTCAAATTCGTCATCCAATGGACGAATAAATTGTTGTATCATACCAAGTCGTAGAAATTTTTCATCATACAAGGGTTCAATTTCCTCTTTGGCTTTTTGTAATGGTGTGATATTCTCAAATCCCAACCAGAGAAGAAGATCCGTTTTGTCAATTTTTGACTTGTTGAAATAGGCAGTGAAATCCAAGAGAGGATTTTGTTCAACTTTATATAACTTTTCTTTCTTTTGCCGCGGCGAGTGTCCGTTTCGACCCTTTGCCACAGAAGTCCTTCGCGTGCCTTCAGGGGTAGTTGCCATTGGGGAGGATCGTGGGGAGGTGGCTAAGATGACTTGTGCTTGGTGTGAAATTCAAGAGGATTTTGTTCAACTTTATATAGCTTTTCTTGATAGAAAAGTATATTCTTTTTAAATTCCTCAACTTGTTTTCAAGATTCTCTATCTCAATGTTTTTTAAAAAACAATTATGATTTAAATCAGAAATCTTCCTTTCGAATTCAACATTGTTTGGTTTAGCTTCTTGAAGCTTTTTATTAAGAATATCAACATCCATTTGTCTTGCATTTGCCCGAAGCCATTCATTGGTCTTTTGAATTTCAAGATCTTGATTGGTCTTTTCAAGATCATGAATGGTCTTTTCTAGATTTGACATTTTTGTAATAACTTAGAATCAGGAGAGACATTCAACTCACATTCTTTAACCAACATCTTGTCTTTGTAAGCTTGAAAATCTTGTTTAATAGCATCATATTCAAAAAGTAATTTTGAATGTTCTTCAAGAAGTTTTGTAAATTCACTTTTAGAAAATGAAATGCTATTTGTCAACTTTTTTATTTTTGTTGGCTAAAGAATTGATATGAGTTGTTAAATTAGATAAAGCTAATCTACAAGACTCTTTGTCTTTAACCAAAGAAAAAGTAGAGTCGAGATTTACCTCATCATCTGGGTATTCATCATCAGTGCTTTCTGCTTCAAGGACTTTGTTCTTGGCCAATCTCGCCATATAGCAAACATTAGCGGAGAGATCTTGATCTTCATCATCAGTGAGCAACAGCCATTTGTCATCTTCGGCAAGCAATGCATGTCCTGCTTCAACTTGTTTGGATAACAGCATCTTCTGCTTGTAGTACTCATAGTCCCGCTTTCGAGGTTGTTTGCAGTCAACGGCAAAATGTCCAGGAATACCACAATTGTAGCACTTTTTGTCTGATGCCTTACCCTTCTCAACAGTTGGTTTCTCATAGGCTTCCTTCTTTTCACCATACCTTGATCCATTAGCTTCACCTTGCTCATTGCTCCTTGGATGATAGTGTTTCTTCTTGGGAAATGCACTTGTAGAAGAAGTGCAGAGATTGTTGTTTGTTGGCCTCGCTTTGTAAAATTTCCTCTTGAAATGCTTTGTTACCGCAGCAAGAGCTTGATATAGTTCATCTGAAACACCATCTCTTGTAGCCATCAGATCATCTCCCTCCTCATCAGACGAAGAAACAACCACCATTTGCCTCTTAAGAGCTTCAGAAATCTTCTTTTCAACTATCAATGCCAAAGGATCAGAAGATACCACTTCTGGCATTTTGTTTGATGAAGCTTTGTTTAGGACTTGGTTTTCATTGAGTTTGAAAGATTCATAAAGAGTATGAATGGTGAATTTGGTCAGATTTTGATGTTGCTTGATCTGTGTTCCAAAATCTTCCCATTCTGGACCAAGAGCTTTGATGAATTTGATGTTTAGCTCAATCTCTATTTTCTTGACATTGTTCTTCCTTAGCTCATTTATGACATTGCAGAATCTGTAGTAGACAGCTTCAAGAGATTCATTAGGCAATTTGGAGAAGTTGTCAAACTCAGTCAGAATATTTGTCAATCTTTTGGTCGAAGTCACGTCAGCTCCCTCCATCTGTCTAGCCACCTCATCCCATATCTCCTTGGCTGTATCATAAGAATCAACAGAGCCATAGATTTCATCCGGTAGAGCTTTGTATAGGCATGACCTAGCTCTGTTATCTGCAGCTGTTCGATCCTTTTGTTCAGCATTCAACAGATCAGGAGTCAGAATAATTGCATCAGTAGTGGGATGGCGATGAACAGCAAGTCCATTAAGGATGGAATCTTTCATCATATGACCATTTGTTTGACTTTCCACATAGTCCATAAATCGTTTCTTCCATAGTCCGTAAGAACCACGGTAGAGAACTGGAGGTCTTGTATCTGAACCCAATGCCAATGCTTCACGAGAAGCCATTAGAGATTGATTTGATTTGAAAAATTGAATTGAATTTATAATGGCAAATGAAACGATCTTGGTAAGATCAGGAAATGAAACGATCTTGATGTACCAGGAAATGAAACGATCTTGAGTTAACTAGGAAATGAAACGATCTTGACAAAATCGTTCTGGGTAAGATCGTCTTGAGTTAGATCGTTTTGAACAAAATCGTCCTAGGTGAGATCGTTTTAGAATTTTGATGAAAATTTGGTTAAGTCTTGAAAATGAAACGATCTTGAATTGAAACGGTCTTGAAAAGAAACGGTCTTGAAGTGAAGTGAGGTGATTTGATTAAAGGGATTTTGATTGAAGATATGATTCAATGAGACGATCTTGGTGAAGATCGTCTTGGGTTTCGAAGGTATGAAACGATCTATGTGAAGATCGTCTTAGGTTCTAAGAAATGAAACGATCTTGGTTTAAGATCGTTTTAGGTTTCTTTCCAAAACTTTCTAAGTATTTGAAATGACCAAACCAATCCTTTCGGATTAATTAGCCAGAATACAAACACAACACACTTTGTTTAGAACAATCTTGTGAGGATCGTCCAACAAGACACAAAGCACAAGAATAAAAATTGGAAGTTCAAAGACTAAGACGATCTTGGGAAGATCGTCCTAGTGCAGATCGTCCTGAGGTCATCTTCTTCATCAACAACACAGTTTTAATCAAAAACTCCATTAACAACTTTTTAAAACTTCAATATCTTTTGAATTACTAGGAGTTAGATCACGAAATCACTGGTAAACTGTTTGAATTCATGTCCGCAACAAGTTTATGAACAAAATTCAACACAAAACACAACAGATTCAAATCCCTCAAAATTCGCGCCAAAACTCAAAATTCAATCTCGAGATTTAGATTGAATTGAAACTTGAAACTTGACAGGATTATGTTTTCAACAACCACAAAACTATTGATGAACAAATTGTGATTTTATGTGATTTGATGTGTGAATTTTGATGAACCAGTAGGTGAAAAGTTCGAACAGAATTTGTGAATAAATTTGATTTTGATGAATTTGTGATTGAATTCAGGTATGGATCGTCATCAGATTGATGTTTCTCTCTGATACCACTTGTTATAACACTATTTTAATTACTGAATTCGATTCATCAATGGTGGATTTGGTGAGTGTGTGTTCTTGGTGTTTGTGTGTGTTTTGAGAGAGAATTGTGTGACTGTGTGTAAATCTGGAATTAAAGTTATGAAGTATGTGAAAATTATGTCTCGATCTATATCTCTAAGGTATGAGAGGGCTATTTATAGTCTAACTACTCAATTATGCTAATTGTCACAATTAGCCCCTCAACCTTAGTGATCATTTATCTATGACTTAACAACAAGAAATTCCTCTATTCTAGATTACAATTTATCACTATTTTTGGATTTCTAACATATCCGGGCGACTTGCAGTCAAATACATGATTGACCCTATCATACTGCGATATTTCTTTTGATCAAAAAGATTTTCCATTTAAGTCAGCATTAATCTTTGTTCGAGCTTCCATGGGTGTTCCAATTGTTTGACAATCTATCATATCAAACTTTTTCAACATGTCAAGAATGTACTTAGATTGACAAATAAAAGTACCATTTGACAACTGTTTTACTTGAAGACCAAGGAAAAAGTTTAATTCACCCATCATGCTCATTTCAAATTTCTTAATCATTAAAGCAGAAAAATTCTTGCAGTATTTAGGATTAGTTGACCCGAAAATTATGTCGTCAACATAAATCTGGATTAGAATGATGTCACTCCTTGTCGTTTGATAAATAAGGTAGTGTCAATCGAACCTTTGCTAAAACCAGATTTCACAAGATAAGAGGATAGAGCATCATACCATGCACGAGGCGCTTGTTTCAGACCATATAATGCCTTGTCTAACCTGTAAACGTAGTCTGGATGTTTGGAACTCACAAAACCTTCTGGTTGTTCAACGTACACTTCTTCTTTGAGAATTCCATTCAAGAAGGCAGTTTGACATCCATTTGGTAGACTGTGAAGTTCTTGTAGGCAGCATAGGCAAGAAACATCCGAATAGCCTCAATTCGTGCAACTGGTGCGAATGTCTCATCGTAGTCAATTCCATCTTGTTGGCAATATCCCTTTGCAACCAATCGTGCTTTGTTGCATACAACAACTCCAGTTTCATCCTTTTTATTCTTGAAGATCCACTTGGTTTTAATTGGCTCCTTGTTCTTGTAAGGATTGGAAACCAATTTCCACACCTCAAGTCGTTCAAATTGATTCAGTTCCTCCTGCATAGCTTTCACCCAATCTGGACAACTTAGAGCTTCATTCACTGTCTTTGGTTCAACAATGCTCAGAAAATTCACAAACAGACATTCATTCGCAGAAGCGGATCTTGTCTGAACTCCAGTTGTTGGATTACCAATGACTTGAGAAATCGGATGAGATCTAGTCCATTTGGTTGTGTGAGGAATTGGGTCAATTGGATCACCAGATTCTTCAGAATCAATAAAATCAGGAGTATGTTGTTTTGTCAATTGTTCAAGTGAAGTAGCAATTGGTTCAACAAAGTTATCTTGATCATAATCTGCTGGATTGGTTGATGGATTTGTCACTTGAGAGATAACATGAGGTTGAGTATGCAACTCTGAATAATCAGTAGGTGGAGGAGAATCAGATGGTGAACTAATATCTGATGATTGTGATGGTGAAGACTCATTGGGATCCATTTCTTTCGAATTTGAACTTGATGGTTCATTAATTCTTCAGATTCAGAAACTTTCTTCGGAAACTTGAAAAATTCTTCAAACAAGATATCCAAATCTTGTGAAGTCGGAGTTGAGAATGATTTGACATTTGATGCAGTCTTAGTTGCGGAAGCTTGTGGACTTTGAAGTTCGGGTCTTGAACTGTGTTGTTCAAGAACCATTCCCGAGAGTTCATCAAATTTGACATTCATACTCTCTTCGATTCTCTTGGTTCTTCGGTTATATACACGATATGCAATCGATTCTCTCGAATAACCGATGAAATATGCCTCATCGCCTTTAGGTTCAAATTTGCCCAGATTGTCTCGATCATTTAG